>CM062811.1:98348026-99548026 GCA_031772625.1 Pinus tabuliformis
AATTTACTAATGACTGCATATGTCTTCTTGTGGTCCCTATGCGCCTGCAGAGCAGGATCATTCAAAACTACTCTGGGAGTGATTGTAGTTTTGGGTTTGCATGGTCCCTTTTGTGCTTTGTCTTTTGTTCCCTATTCCTTGTCCGCTTCCTCACTTTCTTTAGTGTTGTTATTCTCCCTAGATTTAGAGCCATCCTGCTCCTCTTCCCTGTTTCTTTGCCTTCCAACTGAAGGACCTCTATCATCTTCTATTGGTTTTTTTCCTCTGCTAGCCACTGCCTGCTTGTAGGAGGGAGTGGAGCTCCCTCCTTTACGTCCTTCCATGGAGAAAAAACTCTGCAAGCCTGTAACCCTAGCTCAATAATCTCCCTGCCGCCCCCCTATTTTTCGTTAATTATATCTGACATCAACACTTTTCGATTTCAAGGTGTTTTTCATGTTTTTCAGGGATTTTTGGCTTGAGTACCCATTTTGAGGTAATAGTTCCCGTTTGATCGATAACTATGTTTACTATGCAATTATCCCTACCTATGGTATCTACTTTTTTATTAGATGCCCCATTGTCTCCATAAGGTATATCCTCTCCATGGACCTTATCATCATCATGCATGGAAACATTTTTTTCGTTTTTGTATGGGCACTGACTTCCTATTGATTTTCCTATCCAACTAGAACTTGATACTCCATAAGTGTAAGATTATGTGTGTAAGCATCAACAAAGTTATTTTTCATTGTTTAATTCAAACTACCAGCATCCGAGGAGCTACAAGAATCAACACCATCTTTGATCTGAACCTAAATAGTCATATTTTCTTCGAATATTTCCCTAATCACAATGACGAGTAGATGATCCTCATGGATTATTTCCCTCATTCTATCTATTAATAAAATATGCAAAATGAATCCATACATTTG
Source organism: Pinus tabuliformis (assembly GCA_031772625.1). Lineage (NCBI taxonomy): Eukaryota > Viridiplantae > Streptophyta > Pinopsida > Pinales > Pinaceae > Pinus > Pinus tabuliformis. The sequence continues at coordinate 98,348,941 of CM062811.1, forward strand.
AATCTTGGAGAAAGCATATGATTGTTATCGTTTAAATTATCCATATGTCTTGGAACCCAATAATCCATTTTCTTTGGATAATATTTATCTATAACCTTAGAAGAAACCCGCTTATAAGTTGAAGGACCATTTATCCTCTTGATGAAGCATGATGGAATAAAACTGGGTGAGGAAGAGATCCAAGTCTACCATGTTAGAACCTAGGTTCATTAAGATGACGACCTTGGTTTCTTGATGTCCATCATACAAACTAGCCCCACCTTACTTCTCATTTCCATTTCTCTTTCATCATCGATACCAACATATGGAGGACCTGTAACCCAAGAGGCCCATAGTAGTCATTACAATCCAATTTATTAGAATACATTCCATGTCCAAAAGTTTTTATGTTTAATCTTTGCAACCATTGTGGCCATTTCTTATTTTTAAATTTACCATTTTGAAAATGGCATCACTCTCATCGTTTCAAAGAAATCTACAAAGGCCAATAGATTTGTTTTCACATACACAACTTCCCTCAAATTTGCTGGTTCTTGAAGCTCGAGAAGTTTCATAAAAAAAGAGGCAAAGTCAAGTAGAAAAAAAATTCCACTTTCTTTTCATCTGTTGTTATTAGAATGACTAGGAAAATTTCCTAAACTATTTTCACTATCTTTCTTCCATGCTATTTTCAATGTTTGTTGCTCACTCTATTTATGGCTAGGGTTTAAAGACTGTTGTTTAGGAATTGGGTTCTAAAGGATGTTGTTTAGGGCCTAGGATCCAATGTGAATGAAGGATAGGCTACAACCCTTTAATAAACTTTAAACCCCTGCAAAAAATTAAATAACAAAACAAAACCTAAATAACTCAAAAAATCCAAAAAACCTCTAATAATCCTAAATAATAACCGATGGTTAGGAAATTATGAAAGAAACCTATAGGGTTACCCCAAAAGATGAAAAAGAGCCAAAAATAGCCCTGTAACAATCACTGAGTAAAACCCCACTTTTTTATGCCCAAGTTGTCCAACAACATTTGTGGATAGCCATAGATTGATGAGTTTGACCTCTTGTGGCACTATCTGTCACTATTCATCACTTGGTAGAGTTGAAACTAGGTCAAACAAATGGTATAAAATGACAATGTTAGTCATTGTTCTTCACTTGGCAGAGGTGAAACTAGCTCAAACAGATGGCAAAAAATGACAAAAAGGCCAGGCAAAACCGCCTTTACACATAGATTGGGCCTGTGAAGGTTTAACTTACAACTTTTACTTACTAAGTTGATTCAAACTTGCAAGTATGACTTGGTCATCCAAGTCAAACTCAATCAATGCGATTAAAACTCAAATAGATTCAAATCAGATCTTCTGAGTGGTGATCCAAGTTAGAATTGTGGTTTTGTGACTATGGTCTATTTAATGTAAGGTTTTGGATATGTACTAATTTGTGCCTTGTTGGTGTAGATATTACTCACCTAGACCTGAGTTTATACTGAGAAAAGTAGCAGGGGAGGACTACTATGAATGCATATTGAAATTTCCAAAAAATGCACCTTTTCAGGAGGTTGTTAGTTCTCCAAATGAGAGACTTTATTCTTCCAGGAAACTTGTATGCTTGGAGGCATGCAAAAGGTTGCATGAAGTTGGAGCCCTTGATGAACATCTACAATATGTTACTAAAGAATTGTTAAAAGAGGAAGAAATAATAAATTTAGAAGGGAAACAAAGTACCAATGCAAGTATAGTTTTACTCAAGCATCAAATTAAGCAGTTTTCTAATTTACTTGCAATGCATCAGACACATGAAAATGCCATTACCATATCATTGTAGATTAAAATTAGTGTGAAATGAGATTCTTCTTTACAACTAGTATGGTAATGTAATGCCATTGCAATCAAATTGGGATGCCTCCTGTAAAGCTTCACAACAATTGAATGGCACTATACATATTCACCCAAAGTATCCAAACTAGAAAAATCCAAAACAAGAGAGTAACCAATGTTTTCATCATCCACATTTTCTTTCTCTGAGTCACTTAGAACTATTAGCATAGAATCCTTTTGAAGTTCAAAACAAACATGCTTGGAAGTATTTGTTGAAAGTGAGAGTAAAAACCTGACATATTTATTTGTTGAAATGTTGAGGTTGATACTTGGATCTTCCACATCTCTATTTGTATTAGTAACACTATGGTTAGATCTGAGACTTTTGTGATCCATATTGTAGATAAATGTCTTTCGGAATAATCACATCATTAGGATTTGGTCGATGTTTCGAAACATCGACCAAACACTATGGTTGTTGAATGGCACAAATTTTAATAAGCTCATGTGCCTTTTCTACTATGCAATGATTCCTCCCTATGGTATCTACTTTATGATTAGATGCCCCCATGTCTCTATAGTGCATATCCTCTCCATGGACCTTATAATCATCATGCCTGGAAACATTTGTTTTAGTTTTGTATGCACAATAACTTCATATTGGTTTTCCTATCAAAGTAGAACTTGATCCTCCACATGTGTAAGCTTCTGTGTGTAAACACCAATGTAACAACCCTAGTGAAAATTTCATGTAATAAAAGTTAATAAAGGAAAAATAAGATCGTGGTTAAGGGACACTTATTCCAAGATGAATTTTGGGCAAAGATATCCTCGTGGGCATCACTGGATGTGTTTATGGCTAAAGGAAAATGGGCAAAGGAAAAGGCATTAAAAAGGAGAAAAGGCATTTTTGGCACATTTATTTATGAAAAGTAAAGGAAAATAGGAGAAAAGTAAGGTGAAATCTCACAGGTTTCATGTGAGGAGGAAATTGAAGGAAAATAATGGAAAATGAAGAAAATAGAGGCCTAATTGATAAAAAGGCTTTTTAGGATCAGTTTGTAAACTCTTCTCAGTGTAACCTTTTGTTAGTTCATTTTTGGAGCTCTCTCATTATTCTCTCTCTCTCTCACTCTTGGACACTTAGATTTTTCTTGGAGCACCCTAGCTTTGGAGAAAGGAAGTAAAAGCAAGAAAAAGTGAATGAAGGATATCAACGAGAAATCAGCGACGAGAAGGATCAAGCATAATTAACAGGAATACTTGCAGGTAACATATTGCAAGTGTGATTTCCTAGTTGGTTTTGACATGCATGGCTTTGCATGTTCATGTATGGTTCTCTTGTTGTTAGTGGCATGGTTTTGCCGAGTTATGACAATGATTTTTAGCCTAGCCTTTCCTTCTTCCGGATTCCATGGTGTGTTGGGATGTTGATCTCGGTTTTGAGCTTTGAAATTTCCAAATGGATTTTGGAATCCAGGGCGGAGGTGATCTCAAGGTTCATTCCCAAAGGCCTAGGAATCCCTTAACTGGTTTTGGTGAGATACATGGTAAAGCATGAGGGAGGTGTCTCGATTTAGGACTTAGTAAACCGGGATTGGATTGCGATAAAGCTTGAGAGACAGGGAGATGGAAAATCCTCAAGGATAGTGATGGATTTTGGATGGCATTCTAAGTTCGGTTCAGTTTTGTGATTGAAGCACTGGTTTTGGTGTGATGATGGTTTGGTGAGGGTGGATATGGTCTAACCTCTGAATTCCCTTGGTTGTTTTTGGATTTTTTTATCCATGAAACCCCACATTCATGCTTGGAAGATGGCACGAGGGTGACTAGATGAAAGAAATATTTGGTTCAGCCATGTCTACGATTAGGTGGTACGTGGAAATCTCAAACCTGGTCAAATTTTCCTATGTTTAATAAATGCTAAGTTCTCTTTCTTTTTTCACTTATTAATATGTGGATTTAGTGGTTGATATCTCACTATTATTTTCCTGGTTTAATGTTGTTTATAAGCATAGTTATATGACTGGTTATTGTCATGGTTATTTTCTGTATTTACTTGTAACTAAAATGAAAATGGATGCAAGACCTAATTGATGTCATAAAAGTTCAAGGGGGACGGTGGTGATCCTTCTTGTCATGTCTCGTAAGAATTTTTAGTCATTCATACTTTGTATTGTATCCTAGACATGTAGATTGTATTGATGCCAAGTGTTTGACAGAATGTCAGTCCCAGTTGGGGATGGTCAGGCCTAGTCCTAGAGTTAGTTTTTGATTTATTAGTCTTGTCATCACATGTTTAATGGATTCCAGAAGTTACGAAAGGTTTTGGGCAGTGGTCAGACTTCTAGCCTTGAAAAATTCTTTAAATCTCGTGGAATCTAGCATAGGTTTGTTGGAAATAGCCCTGGATGCAAACATGCAGGATTGTGGTAGCATCCATAGCTATCTGGACACTCGCATGCCCATAGCATGGGAGCTTCCAGAGGTTTAATAGCTTAAAAACTTGGTGGGACCCAGCGGCATGCTCGCTGTGTGGTTGCGATGGTTCCTTGGATTGTTTTGCTAATGTGGAAGGTATGTTTCATGGGTTTCGATCGATTCCACTTCCTTAAGGATACCTAGGAGGTTGAATCATATCATAGTAGCCTCTCGTCACATGTTTACCATAGTTGGCTAGTTTCTTGGGTAGATATGGGAGGAGGGTGTTACTGAGTGGTATCATAGAAGGTTGCACTCTCTTTAGGTCATATCTAATACCACAAAGTGGTATCAGAGAAGGTTTCACTCTCTTTGGATCATATCTGATATCACAAAGTGGTATCAGATCATGTTTCATCCCTCGGACTGAATGGGTTGTGTGTCGGTCATGCATTCATCTCACTTGCACGTGTGTTAATCATCCTTGTGGTCTATGTTCTTGTTTCATATGCATGGTGTTGATCATGGTTGTAGTGATGTTTCCATGTTAAGGAAGATGTTTTTGTGTGAAGTGTGTCGTCATGGGTGTATGATAGGTTACATGTTGTTTATTCTTGTGTACTGTTAGTGTACAATGGCATGGTTGTTGTTGTCATGCATGTGGTCATGGTATGTGTAATTGATATGGTCATGCATTGATGACTGGGCTCTAGTTAGAATGATGGATATATGGTTACATGCTTATGTGTTATATTTCTATATGCTTCCATGACTATGTTATACTTGTATCACGTTGATTTGTTGATCTTTCAGACAAGGTATCCTGCCCAAATTATACTAAGGTACGTTGATTTATTGTGACTTGGTTTAGCTGACATAGTATGCCTTGTAGGAAAGAGATCATAATGGCTAGAAATATGGTAGACTACAAAGTCTCTCCCTAGGAATAAAATGAGAAACATGGTGTTGGAAACTCCTCTGATTTAGCAGACACGTTGAGAAGCTTGATGGAAGACATAAGGAGTTGTAAGGCAGACAATGATAAACTCATGCAAGCACAAGAGAAACAAGCAAAGGTTAATGCAATACTCCTTCAAATTTTATCATATTTGTAGTGAAATGGACCACTTTGAATCAACCATGAGTAGGAGGATGAAACTAATGTAGCAGGTCTCATGGTGGTCATATGTCGGATAGAGGTGACACGATTAGAGATGGCAAGTTGTTGGATACTCTGAATAGGAGGGGTGATAGACACATGTACTATTCTACATCTAGTTCTAATAGGCATCATGATCATCTTCCATATCATCCTTATAGGAGGAGTGATTGGTGATACTTTCCAATGAATTTAAGAAAGCAAAGTGACCTACCTTTGATGGAGAGATGAAGAAATCATAGGATGCAAAGACATGGTTCCTTGGTATGAGGAATTTCTTTAGATTGCATGGTTATTTATAAAACATCAAAGAAAGGATAACCACCTTTAGTCTCAAAGGTAAAGCAAATATTTGGTGTGAATATGTGAATAATGTCAAAGGTATTTATGAGGATGACTTGATTTGGCATGAGTTTGAGAGGCTCTTCAAGAAGAACTATTTGTCAAAAATGTACTATGATGACAAAGCTAAGGAGTTTTATGAGTTGCAGATGGGTTCCATGATAGATTATGAGTATACTAGTAGGTTCGTGGAGCTGTTGAGATATGTGCCTTACCTCAAGGACGAGAAGGCCAAGGTTCAGAGATTCATTAGTGGACTGCCAGTAGAATAGAAAGACGAGATTGAGTTCGATGAACCTAGATCATTGGAGTAGGTCATCCCAAAGCTGAAACATTTTTATGAGCAGTCGAAGTGCAAGGTTGATCCTAAGCATGACTTGAAAGGGAATGAGAAAGTTAAAGGAAAATAGCCACCAAATTGAGGAAGGCCTCAAGATTCAAGTGAGAAAAAAATGCAATCCCTTACAAGAAGTTCAATATAGCTGAGAGGGGACATGGAGAGTAGCAAACTAGAGGAAATGGTAGAGCACCATTGCAATGTTGGATATGTGGAAAGGATCGTCATAAGAGGGATTTTTTGCAGTATCAAGATGGTAGACCCTAGATATATAGTGCTCAGGAGGCACATACAACTAGTGATGTTGGTCATAACATTCCTTGGATCTATGTATTTGTGGAAAATAGGAAAGTGGATCATCAGGCATCTATCATGGAGATAGATGGTAAGATTAGTGATCAAGTTATTTCTATTTTGATTGATCCTTGATCCAATTATAGTTATATTAACCCTGACCTGGTTCATTGTGGCCCTCAAGTGGTGTCACAATGTATTTAATGTATGATTCACTTTCCACTCGAATATGCTTATTCCCGCCCTTGTATGGAAGCCATAAATGTGACAAATCTGTACCGAAAAACCTTGTACTTTATTAGACGAGTCTCTACTCAGGAGTACATTGTAGGATTCAGGGATGTCCACAATTACAATATTTATACATTGGTGAAATCGGTGATCATATGATAATCATATATGAACATTATTGAGTTTACCAATATCTTGGACAAGACATTTTTCCAGCTAAATGATTTGTTCATCGGTTTTGTCCTATTTAGCATTTATTTTCTTGGCAAATGATAATTTCACTACATTCATAGATGCACTAAAATCAACTAAACAATTATTATGAACATTAATGTTATCCTAAACTAGACAATCATTATGAACATTACAATACATTTCCAATGAGTTAAGCACCAAGTCACCGAAATAGTTCAATTACTTCAATACATGCGAAATCAAACATGAATCATAAACATTCAAAGAATAGTCTTAGAAACATTCACAATCCATATGTGAAAATGTGGTGGCTGAAATGCTTCAAGTATTAAGAAAAAATTCCAAGATACATAAGTAAAATGAACATCACTAGCTCTAATAGTGGAGCATTACAACCACTACTTGCTCCCCAAAAGACTAACTCTATCTCTCTAATGCCTTGTGGGAGAAGCCAAGGTTAAAATTCCTTTGCATGAGTAATGAGGAACCTTTTATAACTTGAGGCATGACCTTTCAAATCCCCATGACTCTTGAATTTCCAACTCCTAATGACCTTTGACCTTCTACAACCTTTGGACTTCCAAACAACTTTTAGAATTACATATGACTCTTGGTACTGCATGTCTTTTGTATTCCATGTCTCTTTTGTCCATACATGACTGTTGGACTTCCACTTATTTTTCTTTACAATGATTACATCATTACATCATAAGTTCCACATCATCATGTGATGACGACATGACATGTCACTATCGTTTATGACTGGGACTAATAGTGACTGATGACATGGAATTTCTTCAATGGTGACATGGCTGCCACTTGTGTCTTTGTTCTTCATGCAACTTCTAATCATTGATGTCTTCACCCTCCAAAGGGTCTTTGATCTAATGGAGTCTTCAAGGTGATTTGATCATCAAGATTTCAATGTGTTATTTATTCTTTGATACTTCCTTTGATTGCCTTCTTTTCCTGATCTTCTTTATGCATGCATGCCACGATGTTCCTGAAATATTTGTAGCTACAATCACTCATGACAAGCAACCATCAGCTTGAAAAACTAATATTATAACATTCCTTTTTCATCTTTTTTGTTCATGCCTTATCAGTGAACTTTAGAAGAGAAAGGAGATCTTATGGGCGCAAGGGAAAACTTCAAAAGGCTGAAGGGATGAAGGGAAGAGGCTTTAGGGCTTCAACATGCACTCATGCACTCAAGAGAAAGAGGAAATCAAGGTAGGGTTCATGGTGCAAGTCTCAAGGATGAAGGAAAAGGATTCAGGCTTCCCAAGTGTGTTGTGCATTCAATGGAGACAAGAAGGGCATAGGGTGCACTCCTAAAGGTTTAAATATGGAGCTTTGTGCTTTCGGGGTGCACTCATGTGCTCAAGAGACAAAAGAGGGTGCATGGCACAAGTCTGAAGGATGAAGGGTAAAGCTTCATGCCTTTGGAATGTTCTCATGTGCTCAAAGGGTCAGGAGGGTGCATGGCACATTGTGGAAGGCTGAAGAGCTGAGATTAAGGCCTTCAGGGTGTGTTCATGTGATCAAGGAAGGTGCACTTCTTTGAGTCGAAGGAGTGTACTCAAAGGAAGGCTTTCTTTCTCAAAGGGCACAATTTGAAATAAGGAAGGGGAAATATGGTTAAGGAGTGTGCTATGCACTATTGAAGGGCGCATGGCGCACTTTCGAGCAATAAAGGATTCCTGATCAACGCTTGAGAGTGCACTCATGCGCTTCTTGCCTTGGTGGGATCATTTTACAACCAAAATTTGTCTAATTCTGGAAGATAGGGTAAGGGGTGAATATCATGAGTTAAAACATAAAAACATGTGGAACATGTACCAACTCATGAAGAAAAATTAGACAAGCTTGAGAAATTATAAGTAGATATCAAAACACCACTTTACAAATGTTCCCTAAGTACAACAGATGAGGTGCGTGTGGTTGTGACCAAAAAGTGTCATTTTACAACAACAAAGGTGTTACAACCATGAAATACACCAAATATGTTTTAATCAATGTGAAGACAATTATGGATGGTCAATAACACTTGAAACACATAGATTAACTTGAAATGACACTTGATGACCAAGGTGACATTAGATACGATGGGGAAGTAGGATCCAAAATTTGAATGTATGAAAATTTGGGAGGGTGTTGTAGTAGTGATAACACCTAGATTTCGTCATCAAGACTTAAAGACTTGATATTAGCAATCCAATCATAGCACTTTACATCTTCAATACTATTCTCTAGAACGTTATGTCAAATTTTACCAAGGTTTTATCACAAACCCTAGATTTAATTAATCATCAACAATCAAGTTAGCATTTCATATCTAGGGATTCATTATTATATCTATTTCTTACTAGGGTTTTTATTGTAAACCCTAGATACACATATCTAACTTCAAATATTATATATACAACAATTTGATTTGTATAAGGTTTCAATCATGTGGAATCTCATGCACCTAGGTTTTCATTGCAATGGTTTTGTCATAAACCCAAATTCAACAAACCTTGAAATCTAGGGTTTTATTATTTAACTTAGATATCATCGACAAACCCTAAAAAGGCTAGGGTTTCATAGCATTAACAAACCATAAACATTAAGAGTAGAATTTTATTTCTAGATTTTATCAACAACCCCTAATTTAACTAAGGGTTCATTGCCAACATACCTTAAGCATCAAGAGGCTAGGGATTTACAGTGAACCCTAAAGGTTAGAGTTTCACAAAAAATGATTAAACAAGATATATAATGATAAGGGTAGATTGAATCTAATGATTGATCACCGTAACATTGAGAATCCTTATGATTCAAAACCCTAAACATAATAAAATTAGTAATATAAGGAAAATTTCAAAATGATCATATCTTTTAATGAAGAAGTTTAGCTACAAAATCTTATGGTATTAGACATACCTTGAGTTGCTCCTTTTACAAACCTTGTAGGGTTTCCTTGAAGTGCTCCTTCTGAATTTAACCTAATATTCATACCTGCAATACTTATTAACAAATATAAGTAAGAAAAATATGTGATACCAAAATCATAATGTCAACTTGTCAATCTAGGATTTATATGCAACAATGGAGGATGGAATCCTAAGGTCTCCAAGTAAAAACCCTAAATCTACAAAAAATCAAATTATCTAATTCTCCAATCAACACTAGGGTTTACTCTGCACCCTAGATTACATAGAAACCCTAGAAGTCAAGTGTAATGAGTGATTATGTTTAAGGTTTATATATGGCTAGGGATTTTCATGTGCCACCTAGGGTTTTCAATCCTAGATAAGAATCTTTAATATAATGGAAATTGGAAACTCTTAATTCATATCAACCATTAAACCCAAATACAGTTCATGTTAGATTCTCATTAAATGAATATGCCATACATACCTCACAATTACGTACCTCGGTCCTTCATGATCATAGAAGTTGTTATAAGGCCTTCCTTTGGGTGCCAATATTTCCTTATCGTTTTTCAATATTGTCAAAAGTTAACTTGAAGGGGTACTGGAGATTTTCCTTGTAGATTTCTTTTAGAGATTGTAGTGAGTTCTTTGATAGGTTTACTCTTTTCACTGGATCTCAAAAATAAATAATCTCACCACTTATTTTCCATTTTGTTTAGGTAATTATTGTATACTTCACAAACCGTCTTCAATAAGGGCTACTTCCTTTACTGCTCCTGTCAATAGGGTTGGTTCCCTTATAATTTTAATGCAATTTAAAAATATGTGTACTAGATATATGAGAGGATGCTACAGGCCTAATTGATATATATTTCTTGAGAGATAAACCCTATGATTAGAGCATGCTATAGACCTTACAAACATTCCTAATGATCTTCACACAATACAAACACACTTTGAGGGTACTGTTAGGACTTGGACCCTTTATATATATATGACCCTTTGAAAACATGTAATAGAAATAAAAGGGAATATGTAATATAAATTCTTCGGATTCCAATGAATTGGGGGGAAATCCTCCCATTCGCATGGTATAGGGGGGCAATCCTCCCATTCCCATAATGTAAGGGGGAAGTTCTCCCATTACCATGGCATCCCCTCCAAGTAGTATGGTTACTTCTTTTGATTGGAGTCGACTTATAGGATATCATCTTCTTACGTGCCTTTCATATCATCGTAAAAGCTTATAATATACCCGTACCTGGCACAACCATAGATGAAGGCACATCGGTTAGTATTTTGTCCTTAACTACTTGGAAATCTTTAGGTTCTGCATAGCTTGTGCCCGTTACCCAAAATATGTTGGCTTTTAACAGAGGAACCAGTCAACCATTAGGGATCCTTCGTAAGTTTCCTATTACTTTGGGAGGAAAAATTGTCTATATCGATGTGATGGTTGTCCAAGGACCTTTGGATTTTAATTGAGTCCTTGGACGTGACTATGTTTATTTCATGGGATCTCTTGTCTCTTCTCTCTTTCATGTCATATGTTTCCTGCATGAAGGAAGAATTGTGACCATTGATCAAATTTAGTTCGTTGGTCCTAATTTACCTCCCAATCAACCATCCTCCCTAAATGGTCCTTGTATGCAAGTGGTATCACCCTCGCTAGAGGTTAATTATGTGGCCACCTGTTCCATGCCTGCATCTACTTATGATCTAGTCGGTGATATAGTGCATCATGTACTTGGGGCATTGGAACCTGACCTTTCGATTAGGTCTGTTGATGGGTATCCATTCGAGATCATTATTATCCCATTCTATGAGAACCTCTTGGAATCCATGGCCTCTTATGGTCCATAATTAAGGTTTTTTGGAGCACAGTTCCTTTTCTTGTGTCAAGCTCCTGATAAAATGAATCAAGGTTCTCCGAGCACAGTTCTTTTTCTTGTGTCAAGCTCGTTGAAAAATGAAACAAATCGCCTTTCAATTAGAGTCTTTGATTAGATCTTGTAAATTATCAGTCGAGTCTTTCACATTATCTCATATATGAACCTTCATTCCATACACCTATCAATACCCAATAATCTACTTAGGTGAATGAAATGAAGCTTGGGGGGCATGTACCTCGAATTGAATCATTATGTTGGGGACATGCAAACTTTTCTCAAGCATAGTTTTTCTTTGTTTCAAGCTTGTGTAAAAATGAAACCAAATCCAAGCATAGTTTTTATTTATTTCAAGCTTCTGTAGAAATGAAGCCAATCACAAGCATAGTTTGTCTCCGTTTAAAGCTTGTGTAAAAATTAAACCATTCCCACTTTACCTCTCGTGATTGCCATTTTTATGAGCCTGTTTTTGCTAGATGCACCTTGGTTTTTTCATTCCATCACCACCATATGTTTGGCCAATCATACGCTTTCACTTGGTTGTTTTATCCTTGCCTAGGTAACATCTATGATGAGTTGTCTTATTAGCCATACTCTTGACCTTTATATGTTTTGAGCAGTTCCATCATCACCATAACTAGTTTCTATCCTTTTATACCACTCATTCCTCTAGGTGGAGTCCTCTTTGAACTCTTTTCAAACTCCAAAAATATGAAAATATTTTCAAGCACTTTTATTTTGAAACTCATTAAAGTAATGAAAATACATCTACTCAGTATAAGTTTAACCCTTTTCTAGATTGAGATAGACTAGCTACGAAAAAGGAACACCTTAGTCAAATGTGGCGAAGAAGTTCTCTTGAGTATTGTTTTCTACCTTTTCGGACATAAGAGACTATCTATGAAAAGGAACCTTTGGATTTTTCTTTTTGCCTCTTTTTCAAACTCTCTAAACATGAAAATGATGTCGAGTTACCCCTATGTTAGACTTGTAAAACTAAGACGATGAAAGACTTATCACCATGATGAAATCGAGCTACTCCTTCCTAGGGCTCGTTAAAAATACTAAGATGGATTCATCTGAGGGATGAACTTATACGACAAGCATATGGTATCCTCTTCAATCTTGAGATTAAAAATTAAGAGGTACTCGCTAGAAATAATGGGGAAAAATGGAAGGAAATATATATCCTGTATCTTGTATGAAAAGCAACATGTCGCTCTTGAACATGACACTTATTTGTATCTCGTGTCGAGTTTGGGTTATCCTCACTTTCTCACTTGCCTTACCAGGTTTGGGAAATCCATTTTCCTCTCATTTGATTATATCTTATTGTCACCATGACCTCTGATCCTATTTTGAGTCACATTTTTCCAAATTTCGGAGTCATGTCACTAATATGTTCAAGAGAAGTCCCACCTAAAAGTTCAACCCACTTATATCATGTTTGACTTTTTTTGCATCAATCCTGAATAACTCTTACCAACTTTGAAAAATCCTATGTTTCGTGTCAATGACGTGGGAAACATTATGGCCCTCCTTCAATGGATCACGTCCTATCGAATCCAACTCATTATCCACGAAGATGATCTAGAAACTCCCTTTTAGTTCCTTGGAACATGCATGCCTTAGTGGCAGTTTCTTCACGTTCGACGATAGGTTCACATCACTAGCCTTCAATCAAATGATTTTGCAAGTGTTCGACTTCAGTTTCATCATTCACACTCGTGGATTGTGTTATTGTACCTTGAGATCCATTGTCATCATTGGTGGTTTCTCTCATGCCTGTTAATGGTTTACATCATTGACCGATAATCAGTTGATTTCTACCATGTTCTACTCCGACACATCTATTCACACGGTAAAATTCGTACTTTGGTTGGATCGAGATAGAGGTGAAGACCTTGGGTTTCGTTTGATAAATCCAGGCATTTTGGATTTATTAAGTATTCGTGATTGTAAAGATGATTATTTCTATATGGATGGTTTCATCCATGTCATGGATCCATGTATTGTTAGATTATTACACTTTAAGCATACTTGCATCAGAGATGTTAGATATATTGTATTATGTTTGATTTGTAGGTCTCCTAAGAGTGGTTCTCTAAGTACTTGCCTTTGCTTGTAAAGCACTTTAGCCATCACTTCCCTTTCTGACTTCATGCTTTAGGGGGCATCTATTATACAATATTTTGTCACACTCCCAGTCTTGTATCTTGAAGTGTCACACTTTGTGTCGTTAATGTGGAAAGTGTAGAAAAGTGATGAAATCCATCATAAACAATGTATTCACCATGAAACATGTTTGGAACATCCCTGGAGAAAAGGAAGGAAACTTGTCTTGAAAGCATTATGAATAGCTTGTCAAAAACCTTGTTTTGCAATCCCGTAACTAGTTTTATCAGGAAAATACACATTGGTAACCTCGGGCATTACACATGTCTAGTGCTTCCAGCACTACTTTTGTCACGCAAATCCATGCTGGTCCTCTTCAAGCAGTTTTTCCAAAAATGGAGGAGAAGCTTCTTCTACTAGAAGGCTCGAGAACAACGATGTGATTTCATGTGAATGAAGATTGGAATGAGATCTCCCATTCTTGGCCCTATATCCTACTTTCATGGATCTCTCCCTTGAGATGTGGAACTCCTCCCTCTTTCATGGATCCTCAACTCCCTCTCCTTCCCTATAAATTAATTTCCCACCATGTAGGTTTTAACCTTGTACAGAAATTACCTGCATATGAATTCTAAAAATAGAAAATAAACAATGGCGAGAGCATAAAACATAAAATAGATATACAAAAATATTTTTCCCTGGATCCCAAAATTGAGACTACCAGATTGATTTTTCATTATATCCCTTTCAATTTTCAAATACATATATATACATGTCGAAGCATCCATAAAACCTAATCCATTAACCCTAGATTATAACATAACCATAGTTCCCTTGACCAAATCTACAAAAATACCATGGACAGAAAACCATCATACCCAAAACCATGTGTGAAAACTTTGCACAGAACCATAGGTAGGTTTGCCCACCTAATATAGGGTCCAAAAATAAATTCCCTGAGGCGTTGCCCTGGACCCCATAGAGGGGGGCTACCACCACCCTCAAACCCCCCGCGCATGGGGCTAATTGTGGAAAGAATATAACACACACCATCCACAAATGGTTTCCTGTTGGTTGGTTTGTTGCCATCCTACTGTTGAATTATGCCCAATCACTGCCCATTTGCAAAGGAGTGAAGTGTTTGAAGCCTAAGGTTTAGAATCTCACTTGAAGGAGGCTTCCAACATCAAGGCTTCGTTAGTAGTAATGCTCCATTTTTCATCTATTAATAATACAATATGTGTTTTACTTCCATAAATGTGTTAATTATTGTGATGCTCCTTGATCTATTAAATAATTTGTGTTAGAAAATGTTATGCTTTGTATAATTTTGTTGTCTCCTCTTGATATTTCTTGTAGGCACTCATCTACAGCAACGAAGAGGAGATCGTGATCTTGGAATCCAGAGATTCTAGGTTGACATAAAGGGTATTAGCATCAAAGAGAGGCAAGATATATATCTTCCTTTGCATTTTATAGTATGAATTAGCAAATATTTCATGTAATTGTCTTCTGTAGTTGCTAGATCCTCCCATAGGACTAGAGGGATCATTTCTGTCTGCAGAAAGGATTGCCTACACAACAATTGTTTTCATCCCTATGCGATGGTATGAGCCTAAGACTCATTCTTATTATTTAAAACATACCAATGACATTAAATATCCCCATATATGCCTAAGATCCCCTACAGAGGTCATGTGTGGTTCTTTGAGAACTACTTCACAAAGCTTAATCATTAATTATTCAAATAAGGCTTAAGCCCCTTATGTTCCTATTTTGACCAAGCCTACACTTATAAGCATCATATGTGATTTTAAAGCCTCCTAATTTCATTAAAGTCCAATGATGAGGCTCCAAGAACCAATCGTGGTGTGCAAAACCTTTGAATGGTGACAACATCCCACCTGGTGGCCCAAGAATATCCCTAAAAGAAGATAATTAATGTGGTTGTTTTAAGCCTTTTTAATGGCAACTAATTATTTAGGACTAGTCATTTTTTTTTAATTTCCTTCCTTGGCCATAGTAAAGGCTACGAGACCCATTTTTAGTATGCAAAACATACTAAATTCCCATATTTATAGCTAGAGTTCTTGTTCATGACAATTGAGCATGATAAAGATTAATTTAGGGACTAAGGTCCTTGTCTTCCTCTCCTAACCATAACATAGACACTAACTCCCATATGTAGTGAGAAATACCTCTTATGGTTCCCATATCTCGACTTAAGACCAAAGATCCATTAAAGAAAATCAATGTGGGTTTTAAGTCTAGCTCATAGCTGCTAAGACTAAAAAATTCTTGTAAGGCCTAGAATGCCCTTGTTTATCTTCCCTACCCATGGTACATTCCTTGACTCCTATACATGGTGTGAAAAAATTCATAATGGAATTGATATCTCATATATTCATAAGATTATTTAGATATGATCTATGTGGTTGTTCAATGCCAAATTCATGGCCCTTGAGCATGAGAAGCTTCATTTTAGAAGTAAGGGCCTTTTCCTCCTTCCCTCATACTAATTCTTAAGTTATGCAAAGAATAGTAATGGTGCCCATATTCCTAGTCTAAGGCCCTTTTCATGTCCATTGATAAAGGCATTGAGAGTTATTGCTAATTCTTATTATGCAAAGAATATTAATGGTGCCCATATTCCTAGTCTAAGGCCATTTTCATGTTCATCGGTAAAATCCTTGAGAGGTATTCCTAATGTGAAAAATATGGTAATGTTGTGCAAATATTAGTAAAGATAAAGTCTCCAATATAAATTCCTTCATTGGTCATAACCTCTCATAATTCTCAAGCTTGCTCACTCTAATGGCACTGCACAAACCTCGAATTTCAACAATGTATTGGAATTTCTCGTCTCCTATTCTCAGCTTAGATGATGGTAGGGAAAAATTAGGTAAGTTCGGGGCACTCTCTTCTCCGTTGAGTTATCTCTCGTCCCTGTCCCTCAGTGACCACAATGTGCACGAAGAAGAAAACAAGTATAACATCATATCTACGGTCCTGGAGATCTTGAGAAATATATGCATTGGAGAAATCATTAATTAAAACTCATCTGTTCATCACAGAGGACTGGAAATCACAATCAGTTTAATCAATGCAATACTTCCCTCGAATCTGGGGTTATCCAAATAGAGGCGAATTTTTATGCTTACATTGTGGATGTTTTCAAGATGATTTTACAGCTTTTGGGTAATGCATCCCTGGATGGAGATAAGCATCAATCGACTATATGGGAAACATACCTCCCTGGTCTTTTTTTAGGGTTCACCCAGTTTTTTAACCCCAAAATACATGAGTCCTTATGTATGGTTATCTACACATGCCGTAAGGACAATCATGGGCATTTGACGGAACTGTGTGGAAATTTTAGATTAACCAATATTCTTATTTCATTTTTCAAAAATCAAAATTTTATGTAATATAATTATATTTTATAATAATATTTATGATTATTGGTTATGATAATGTAGCAAATCCATGCATATCCTTTACTTAGACACAACTATTCTTGTAGTGGATTTGTGCATATTCAGGAATATTATCTATAGGATTTTTTGTTGGAGTTGTATTGTAGGTTAATAATGATGCAACTTCAAATATTTAGCCCGATGTGCTTGAAAATATGTTTATGCCATGTACACTCCTTTTGCATATATAACTTGTAAATGGGTTCCAGGTCGATTTGAGACTCGTGATAAAGGTTGTTGTAAAGGATCATAATACATAGCCCTATAATCTTGTACAATCCTTTATATATGCTTTTGTATCATTTTTGAGAAAAAAAAACTATGTAGCACTAAGCTACACTAATGTTCAACCTCGGTTATGCATCCCATTATCTTTATTGACAAATCTTGCATCCAATTTTTGACAATTATTTTTCACATAGAAACTAATAAAAGACATCATGTATAGTCTTGATTGGTCCTTTAAATCTACTTTGGTGTCCCCTTGATAAAACAAATTTTATATAGCCTTAAGCTACACCAATGATATACCCAGGATCAATATAGGTCCCATTATATTTATTCATGAATCTTGCATCCAAGTTTAAGTTCTGAGAGAGCAAGAAGATTTACAAAATATTATAACTCAAAAGAATACTATTCAAATTAGACAGTGACAATGAGAAGGAAAGGTTGACCTATAGCTGTAGTGTGAAGAATATGTTGATACTAACAAGTTTAACTAAATATTTACAAAATAGTATAACTCAACAAAATACTATTCAAATTAGACAGTGCCAATGAGAAGGAAAGGTTGACATATAGCTGTAATGTGAAGAATATGTTGATACTAACAAGTTCAACTACTGACAAACACCAAGGAGGTCAATTTTCTTTGAACAATAATTTACCTAAAACTAAATGTCAAAAAAATAATTTCAAAAAAGAAAAATAAAAACACATCCAAAACAAAAGACAACAATAGGTTCTGAATGTGATGATGTATTTCATCACACTAATTTTAATAGTTCCTTGTACAACAAGAGAAAATAGGAACATATAAGCAAGCAATAATTTTTAGAAAAGGTAAAACTGATGACATATGACTGCAAACATATAGAAAATGCAATCCTAAAATAAAAGACAAGCAAGTCAACTCTCCATCTGAAAAATGCCAAACTTATATATTGCTAAGTTAATGGTTATGATAACACCAAAAAGGAAACTTCATTTGTCTTTACGATAGTCCCCACTATTTTCTGAGCCAAAATTATTCCAGTGAAACCATTTAAATCCCATTCCTCCCCATCACAATAGGTTGTCAGTGAGCTCTCAAGTTTATGGAAGTAATCATGCTTGGGATAAAAAAACTCGAAATCTACATAAAACATTCTGCAACATGATAATAGTGATCAGATAATACCTAGTAGATAATATCATAATGAAAAAAGAGCATGCAAATGAAAAACCCAAATTTTCAAACCAATCACTTTTTCATGCACTGCAAATTTTTCACAAATACAACAAACAAACTATTGTCAAAGTTCTCAAATAAACACCACCATAAGACATTTAATGCAAGAAACTTGGCCACATTTTTCTTTTTATTTTGAGATAGTGAGCGTGAAGGGACAAATGGATGCACATAGTAAGTAATAGAATCATTTATCAGTTCAGGATGGAAGGATAGGGACATAGTTCTCAACTTCCCTTCTTCCAAATCACTGATTTTTTTGTGTCCCTGATTATAAACAAAGATGGAATGCAAATGGTTAAAGGCGATGGGTTTGATATGAACCTATAGATTTGGTGCTAACCAAGGCCCGAATCTACATATCTACAAAATGACACACTCATTAGTGTCTTCTAAAAGAATGAGATTTTTGGCATGTAAATATTCCATTAACTGGTTAGAGAACTAATGAATGTCTAATCCCCTGATCCACAGATCATTTTCATTGTGCACCTTTTGTTCATTCCCAACTTACCAAGCCAGTTGGTATTCAACTAAGGGATATTTTGTCATAAAAGCTCTCCAACTCATTAAATATCATGCAATTGGTTTTCTGGGGCTTTGCATCCACTCTTCCAGACTTGGGGCTCTACATATTTATTCTCCATTATTGATTGCCACAATCCATCTAAAGACATAGTTCTTCATACTCCTTTTGTAGGCTTGTAGCTAATGCCTTGAAGAAAATAGGGAACTTCGATCCCACCCCCCCTATTTTTAGGGTTTATAAACTTTTTCCCATTTTACAAGGGAAATGTCACCTTTGACCGTATTCTCTCCTTACTTGTTGGCTTCCTGAATAATACTAGTGGGCTACTTACGAAGTCTTATGCCTACTTTATGCATGTGCATATTAGTGATCCCATTCCAATTTCAAAACATATGGGGTTCCTAAAACATTAAGTTGTTGTCATCGTGTTGACCACCATTTTTCATGCACTCTGTCATATATATTCTTCTAAATGAAAGGTATTTTTGGCATGTAAATATTCCATTAAGTGGTTGGAGAGGCTAGTAACGTACATGTTATCAAATTTTCCCAAGTCAAAGAATCTCTTGCAACTGTACTAGGGTTGTACAACCACACTTCCAAACTTAGGGTTTTTATTTATTTATTCGTCATTGAATACCTCAATCCGTCTAAAGATGAAATTATCCATGCTCTTTCTGCATCTTATGTCTCATAGAAAACAGTTAACTGCAGTCCCCAAATCCCCCAATTTTGGGGTTTAGAATTCTCTTTCATTTTATAATGGGAGTACCACTTTTTCCCTTCTTCCCTACCCAATAATATTTGAAGTAATTGTTTCTGATTTTTTCTAGTATCCCTTTAGGGATATAAGCCATGGGCATCCATAATATGACCATTGCTTCAATTTTGCTCTTGATGAAGGTTAACTTTCCATATATGGAAATCCACCTGTTGCACCACAAATTTATTTTCTTTTCAATTAAAAAAAAATAATTCCAAAGCCAGTGCTTAAAGGAACAACTGTTATGTTTTAGATGGAACCCCAATATTTCATTGGCTCCTCAAATTTTTTGTTTTGAAAGGGCACAAGTTCTATAACATTTTGGCCCTATTTCATTCACTTTTAACAAGGCAAGAGTTGACTTCTCTCTAGGTTAATATATATTCCTGGTTATTGGATCAAAGAGAAGAGTTGTTCCCTCCAAATATGTCAATATCCAAAATTTAATTAGAATATGTCAGATTCTACTGAATTCCTTTAGAAAGGTAAACTTCTCCCATGTTCTCGAAGGAAACAATTTCATTGCAAATATAAAATCTAATTGAGCATTAATTATCATAAAGGGAGTAATTAGGTACAAATTAAAGGGAAAAAAAATTGAATGTTGGGGAAACAGGGACCATTGCTTTGTCCATATCAAAATTGAAATGGACCCCTTGCTTCCTGGGGTGTAGCAGTGACTTCTAATAGATGCATACTTTATTCACATCAGATGCCTAGGAGGTGTCAATCTGGAGGTAAAATTACTACTATGGGATAGAAATGTGTCACCCTAGGACACTCATTTGATCTAAGAGACCTTAAATAAGGCTATATTAAGTTTCCTAGATTGTGTAGATCTAGAAACACCCTCCAACATTATTACGACAATATTGTGTATCACGACATGTGCTGGCATGTGGCCTTTGAATATGTATAGGTAGACATTGTTTTTACTTTTTTTTCCCAACAACAAGCATTTTAGGATAGTTAAGTAGCCTTACAATTTTAAGGGATGGTTTACATGTCTATGTGGATGAATGGGAACAGGTTAAAGCCTGTATCTAGTCCCAAATCTTCAAAATATCAAAAGGGAACTCAAACGTCAACTTGTTGTAGTCAAAGAGAGGTAGAAGAAGTTTGATGTTGAATAATCGCAGGAGAAACTATGAAGCTATTTTTATATTGGTTGAGTAGGGGAGAGCCCCGGTCTCCCATGCAAAATCCATCTAGACACCACTTCAAGGGATTACTAATTTTCAACAAATGGTAGCAAGTTGTAATGATGTGTCTTTATCAGTTGAAGCCTATCTCTAGTGCATATAGAACTAGAAAGGTTAGGGAGTTTCTCTCCTCTAAATGATTCTGATCCCTCCACTATTGTAGTTTAAATCCTCCCTCCCATGACCTCACAGAATAACACATGACTTAAGCCAACCAATGTTATGAATCTATAGACATCCCAACTCAGCTATTGGATGAAGTGGTTAGTTCAGAAACCCATGGATGATGAAATCAATAAGATAGATTGAACAATTTCTCTAATTGCTTGTCATAGTTTTCTTCTTGTTTTTGAATTCATAAAAATATTTTATCTTATTTGTGTAGAAATTCTAGGCCAAAAGCACTACTGATTCACTGGACACTGGTCTTTCATCAAGATAAAAATTTCTTATCATTGTACATAAGTTGGTAATGGGTATTTCCAACCAGTGCTTTGGTTTAAAGATAATACACTCTTTCTTGTTTATGTAATATATATGTGTGTTTTGTTTTACTTTTAAAGGTTTTTAGCCTAGTTTTTAACTTTTTAAATTAAAATAGATATATCTATGTCTATTGATGTGTGTACACATGTGCTCCTTTATCATTTCTAAATTGTTTTAAAATTCCAAATCCAAAACATGTGCCCATTTCCTCATTCCAATAACATAGGTAATGATTATACGACCAATATTCTTTTAAGAACATACTACATATTAGTTAGAACACCATGTTGGACAGCTATACAAAATTATAAATCCTTGGAACTCATGAAATATTAGCTGAAAATTATATGTTGAAAAAACCAATGCAATCACTATATGTACACTTCAAAAGAAATTTGACACACTTCAGTAAAAAAATGTGAAGTTAAAAGTGAAATGAGGTATTTACTTACATAAAGTGCCACATAATAAATAATAACTGCAAAATCTGAGAGATCTATATTGCGAGAAATGACAATGAAGACAATATTACAAATTAAAATTTATATAAGAGATTACAGGACCTCAGGAAAACTTATATGAGAAATTCAATGCCCAAGAGTCCACTTAATAGATTATATGCTTGAAATAATAGTACTATAGTCCTTTTATATAGGCAAGGATTAATAATATCTTGGAAAATATTAGGGGAATAGAAGAGAGTAGCTCTATTTATGAAGATTCTAAAGTAAGAAAAAGAGAAAAACATTTTTCATATACTATACTAGGCACTCCCAAGCTGTCACCCAAAAAAAAGAAATATTATGTATCCTCAAGCCATATTTTTCTTCTAATTAAAACATTGCAAAAATATCTTCGAGCCGTGCAAAACATTCCAAAGATTGGATTGTTCTGCAATGGAAATTCTTTAATGACTAGGATTATTATATGTAAATTGTTGTAATTTGCGTTGTTTAAACTAGGCTTTGGCTTTAAAGACCTATTGATTGGATTTAAATGGAGTTTTTTGGGAGAAATGTGAATGTATTATAGTGTATATTGAGTGGAAATTTCTACCATGCTTGTGAACAGGTAAGAATTTTTATGATGTTGAAGTTCTTGGAAAGAGTGTCTTGTCAAATTCTTTTGTTGTGACTACAGAGATCATCTCTCATAAGTATATACTACTCCCATATTATTTATGTTTCACTTCAAGTGAGAAATAATAGTTGGATGTCACAAATTTATATTTTCATTTTGTTATTATCTGACGTATTTTTCAGTCAGAGGTTTGGAGAGCAGGTTGACAAGTTAACAAATGAGGGGCTTGGAGTTGCAAGCCATTTGGTTGGTACAAATTGGACCATTTCCAAGCTTAGAAAGGCTCTAAATTAAAAAAAAAATAGTGAAGGCCACAACCTTGGCAAAGTCTACAACAAAATAAGTAGCAAAAGCTACAGAAAAAGAGAGAAAATCATATTAAGTTGGATAGATGTTGTCCTTATATAGTATGGATTTTCACTGCTGTAAAATAGAAATAAATTGTCATAAATGTTTATTTAAGAAAAACTCATCTTGTTGTAAAGAACAAGGAATCTTAAACTCTCATAATGCTCAATATTTCTCACTCTAATGGTGCTACACGAACGTCAAATTTTAATAGTGTATTGGAATTTCTCGTCTCCTATTCTCACTTAGACGATGATAGGGAAAAATTAAGTAAGATCAGGGCACTCTCTTATATGTTGAGCTATCTCTCGTCCATGTCCCTTAGTGACCACAATATGCACGATGAAGAAAACAAGTATAAGCTCTTATGTATGGTCCTGAAGATCTTGAGAAATCGTCGTGCTGGAGAAATTAGTAATTAAAACTCATTTATTCATTGTAGGGAATTGGAAATCACAATCAATTTAGCCAACGCAACACTTCCCTTGAATCTAGGGGTTACCCAAATTGAACGATGATATAGTCGGACCAGATACTGCAAATAATTGGTCTCCTTTTCCTGCTAAAGGTTAGTTATCCACAGTTTCAACTAATGGAGAAGATGAAAATGATCTAAAGAAAATGTTATCCCCAAGACTACCTTCTCAATTGAATTCCCCTTCAATGTTGATGCCAAAACTTTTGTTTCCAACTAATCCACCAACTAAATAATAGTAAAGATTCCATAGTGCACCTGGGGCTCTTGAAATACTTGTCATATTAGAGGAAACTACAGAATATCAATCTAAATATCAGAGTGCAATAGTAATGTTTGTATTTTCTCCTTTAGTGCCACAATCTACTGACGTTTCTACATTTGAACATCCTTCAACATGCTCAAATGTATCATCCAAAAAACCTAATCATTCTCAAGCCCCATTATCCCTAGCAACAACATTACCTCCAGGAAGAATGTGTGCCTCCACTCCCCCCTCCCACTTCTCTTCTTCTTAGTGGTATGGGAGCTCCCCATTACCCTCCTCCTCCTCCTCCTCTAAGTAAGGGAGAACCATCCCCACTGCCTCTTCCTCCTCCACTAGTTGGGGTTCATGGAACTCCACCCCCTCCTCCTCCTCCTCCTCCTGAGGATAAAGGAGCTCCAACTCGGTGTCTACCTCGACCTCCTCCTTTTGGGGCTATGGGGGCTCCACCTCCTCCTCTGGGGTGTAAGAGGGCCCCACCTCCACCACCTCCTCCTCCTAGGTGTAATGGGGCCCCACCTCAACCTCTTCCTCCTCATGGGGGTAAGAGGGCCATGCCTTCACCTCCACCTCCTTCAAGTGGTCAAGGAGCTCCACCACCTCTAGGTAGTTGGGAGACCCCCTTCCTCAACCTTCTGTTGGGGTTCGTGGAGGTCAACCTACACAACCAACATTTTGAGGTGGGAAAGCACTAGTTAATGCTTCAACACCTTCTACACTTAGTATCCAAGGGAAGGGAACCCCCACAACCTCTACTTTGGGGGCAAGGGGTGTAGGATCTGCACTAGAGTTGGATCAACACCTTCCACGACACCAAGAAGAGCAACTTTGAAGCCATTTCATTTGGGGAAAGTTAAAAGGGAAATGTCAAGCAACTTATGGCTGAATGTTGATAAGTATGATGAAGTAAATAGGTATTTTTTCCCTCAGATTGTGCAAATTGAGTTTCTACCATCTTGTAACAAACTTTTTCACCCAAAATTGTTCATCCATTTCAATCCATTCGAAACATATGTAATTTGAATGTTTGTTGCATGTATTTTCATGACACCTGAGTTTGACATCTAAGAAATTGAGTGTATTTTTTTTACCACATTTTCGACTTCATATCATAGTGGCTCAGAGGATAAAGCAATTGGGCGTTGAGATTCACTTGGGTCAAAAGTGGAGAGAGTACATCTGGTAATGGATTTTCTCATTTAGTAGGAAGATCTACAAAGTTAAATTTCTATTGCATTATCTTGCACCAATTCCACATTCCCAAATTAAAGGATAATCTTTATACTTTATTGTAATGGTATTTTGTCTTTAATTTTCAACAACAAAAGTAAAAGGTAAATAGTTGGAAAAATGTTGTGGAGCTTTGTGTTGTTTATTCCTTGTGGCCCACATAACAAATATTTTGATGGTTGGATGCAAGTTGATTTAAGAAGGGCCCATACATGTGAGATTATGCTCACCAAGGTCAAGTTGAATTTGCCTTATGTGATGGTAAGATTTATGGTTAAAAGAAGCATATAAACTCTCTTTAGCAGATATCTTTTATGAAGGATGAGAATAAAGCCATTTTTTTCCAATCATTGTGTGAAAATGTTCTTCATGATGAACAATAAAATGGTTTTCTTTCTTGCAACATTTACATGCATAAAATATTGTTGCCATTAGCTGTGAGACGTTGCCATTAGCTGCGAGACGTGACTACACAATTGATCTTGAGAGCATGTCATAATCATGTGGTGCTTTAAATTCATATTTAATTGGTACCAAAATTTAGATGTGTTTTATTTTCAGATGTCGACAACCTTAGAAAAGAACTTTAGATTGGGAATTACCAAGTTTCACTACACTTCATGGGAATTTCTATATTTATACATGTAGGTTTAGCTACCTATCATAACTTTTTTATTTTACAAACTAACCTTGTTTGTGATTTTATAAAATTTCTCTCATTCTCTTTCAACGAGATGGATTAGAGAAAGTGATGGATGATCCCTTCAGCAAATGGTACACATAACGTTTTCTTCTTTCCTACACTTTATTGGAAATTTCTTGATTTCTAACCACTATCTTTGGACTACAGAGTGCAATTCTAGCTCTAGATGATTCAGTTTTAGATGTTGACCAAGTGGAGAACCTTATAAAAATTTTCCCAACAAAGGAAAACATGGAACTATTGAAATTAGGAAGGATTCAACAAGGGTGCTATTTTATGTTGTTTTTGAGTGATGTTATTTTGGCATCAAACTATGATGCTTTCTCAATGGTTATTGTTTTAGCTAAAATTTTTCATACTATAATATAACAAACTTATAAGTTTCAATACTGTGAATGAAACTTGGTTCTTTTTAAATATTCATTGCTATTCTAGCGACAAACATAACCTTTTTTTCTAGTATCAAGTTCATTGGAGGTTAGATGCACACAAAGTATGTGTTAACCTATGAGATATGGTTGAATATTTCTAAATAAAGATTCGAAATTTTAGTGTTGGGTTGAGTATGGTCATGCTTTTCAAAACCTTTTAATAGGTCTATTGCAGTGTCATTTTTTTCTTACGGTTCTATGTTGTTCTCATATATCTCTACGAGACACATATATTATATTGATTCATCATAGGGCCTTATAGCTATTGACATGTTATATAATAAGGATCACGTTGATTTTTCCCTTGGGACATTAGATGGAGAACAAGATTTACAAAGCCGGTGTACTATTATTCATAGTGAAACACTTTGTCGTAGCGGCTACAATCACCCTCCAAAATTTTTCCTTAGCTTCATTGTGGAGCCTCCCTACTGACCAT
Organism: Pinus tabuliformis; assembly: GCA_031772625.1. Taxonomy (NCBI): domain Eukaryota; kingdom Viridiplantae; phylum Streptophyta; class Pinopsida; order Pinales; family Pinaceae; genus Pinus; species Pinus tabuliformis. The sequence goes on from CM062811.1 coordinate 98,375,532, forward strand.
CCTCAGCAGCATGTCCTGCACTGTCAAGCACATCAGCTTCAACTGTTTCATAGAGTCTTGTCAGCCTGTGCATGCAAGTTTGTTCCACCCCCTTCACACGCTGATTTCTAGACTTAGTGTCAATTGTTGGTTGAGCAGGTCCCTCTGGGAATTGCACAATTCTGGAGGGGAACCATCCTTCCCTCCAGAAATTGCACAAACCCAGCTGGACACCCAGTTGGGCTCCAAAATTGCACAAATCTTCTTTATAGTCTTCCTCTCAAAAAATGCGCAATTCATCCCAAGATAGCTGCCCAGCCCATAAATTGTGCAATACCTCTGGGACAACTAACCCAATAGCTAGCAGAAGTTGCAAAAATCTAGCTAGGCAACTTGCTCGGCTCATAAATTGTGCAGTACAGTCAGACAAGCTTCCTTGAGGAAAGTGCGAGGTTTGACCCAGGACAACTGCTCAGCCTAGAAATTACGCAATACTCAGAGACAATCACTTGTTCCTCTCAGAAATTGCGGAATCCCTCTGGGACAACCATCTCTGCTCAGCCGAGAAATTGCACAGATTTTCATCCCAAGCTCGCTAATTGATGCATGTGCCTTCAAGTTGACTGATTTCCTCCAGGACTGAGCAAAACTGACTTTCATGTATGGACTGCTTCTCCCAAGGTAGCATGCAAAGGCATCCCTTGATTCAGGGATCTATGTTTAGCATCTAGAGGTTACATGTAAGGATCATTTCAGAAACCTCCCACCAAGTGTCGCTTTTCTTAGATCTGTGGCATGCGCGTCAAAACCTCAATTTTATGGAAACCCATCAACCGGACATTGCAGAGCAATCGAACTTGTAGCTCTGACATCCCACATCACATCTAGGATTCGTTGGCACATTTAGCATAGCTATTTTGGGGGTAAGCTCGCTTTTCATGTCTTGCGTTGTGTTTCTGTCGCTTTTTGTGTTTCACTTCATGAGAGTGTTGTCTGCTTGATTTCAGTGAGCTCTTGTTGTCGTTTTGATGTAAATTGGGTTGTAGAAGCATCTTTTCAGTTTTCATTTGCATCTCACTGTTGTCGCATGCATGACATTGTTTTGCATGGATGGTCGTCGTTGTGGCGAATCGCTTCACACACATGCATGCTTTGCCATTTTCTGAATCTTGCACTTGTTGTTTGCATGAATGATCATTCACTCTTGTTTGAACTCATCTCATCATGCATCTAGACTTCTCATGTTTTCAGTCATCCGTTGGTCGGTCTAGGCTGCCTTGGCCTAGATTGTGCCCTGCTTAGCTAGCACTACGAATTTCCAGAAGTGAAGGCTCTTCCTTCCCTCTAGAAATTTTGCAAGTCTAGCCCAAAAATGGCCTCTAGAATTGCATTGTGCAATTCTTGGAGGCAATGTCTTGCTGGCCCCAAAAACTGTGCAGTGCAGTTTGCTGATTGCATGTCACTGCTGACTAAAATTACACATTGCACAATTTCAGTCCTCAGTAGGCCAGGCTGGACTATGAATTGCACATTTCTAGTAGTCAATCAGCCTCCTGACATCCCGGACTGTGCCTTAGACAATTTTGGCAGTTAGTCTCCTGACCTCCCGGTGGAAATTGGGCAACCTTCATGACCAATCACACAGGTATGTTGCATGTCATTCCTCAAGTTTGTTTTGGTTTTCGACTGATAGATTGCTTGCCATGAGTGTTTCTATATCTCCAGGCATCACAGGTGTTGTCTTTCTCTCAGTAGCATAAGTACAATGGCATTCAAGAGAGGAGATTCAAAGGACACCGTTGAGAGCCCATTGGGGTTTGCAGCCAAGCAAGTGTCTATGAGCTCGCATACCTATGAAGACATCAAGTTGTTCATAGACAAGGACATCAAGGTAATATGGAAACAACATTACAGCAAGCAGCACCATTAGCAGTAGCAAAAGGTAGCACACCTACACACAATTAATGCAAGAGGAAGGTTGTTGACAACAGAGAGGTGGAACAAAGTTGTAAGGTCAAGCAAATCTACTTGTGATGAAAGCAACTTTGGAGACTTAGGCTATGAGGTAACGACGTGACATGAATATCACACGAAAGTAAAGAATGGAACAGAGAAGGAGTTTCATGTGCTAAAGCATCAACTCAAGGAAGAATATGGGTTTCATAGACGAGAGAATGAGTTGCAGCAGGAACATGTACAACAGGGGGTGCAACATGGACAAATGGATGGAACTGTGCCCGTACAAGTTATAGATCCATCTCAGCAACTAGCACGGAGTAGACACGGTGAGTAGTGTTGTTGATCACATGAAAGGGAATGCAGTAGCATGCATGTCATTGTGTGCATGCATTTGATCCCACCCATTCAGCACACTCACCGAGGTGAAGACAAGAAGCAAGTCTGACTAGAGTTGTATGCGTATTTTGACAAGTTGATGCACATGACCACTAGCACATGCTTAGAGAGCAGCATAGACACTATACATCAACATGTTGCCAGTCCAGTCGCACCCAAGATGACCATGTGCATGCTATCAAAAGATTTGGACAGAGGATCCATATCAGTGCACCCGGATGCATAGAAGGCAAGAGTTCGCTTCAACAAGATCTCACCATTGAGTGCGCGGATAGCATCATGGATGTCCAAGCTTGGCATCAGCTCACCACCTTTGACCATCACAAGAATGTCAAAGAGTTAGTCTCACCACAACGGTCTGAGTGTCAGTGATGTCTTGCATGGCTTGCTCAAGCCATTTTGTCTCACATGGGCACATGTGCATTGTAATTTAACGTCTTGTCAAGTGGAATTTCAAGTGTTGATAGTCAAATGTAACAGTCATAGAGTAGTTGAAGAGTCATGAGGATAGATGAATAGTCTCAAAGGGGAATGTCAAGGGTCACCCCACCCTTTGCTCTAAATAGTACCTCATAAATCATTGTAAAGTCTTTTGGTCAGCCGAGCTTCCAATAGGAGTATATTAGAGAAACCTTGGATAATATTGTAATGAGCCTTGGCTTCTCCACTCCGCAGAGCTAGTATATCTCTTTGGAGGAGCAGGCTGTTGTGGTTGTAACATTCGATTGTCAAAACTAGTGGTTGGACATGGATGTATTATATGACTGGAACTTATACTTCTTGACATAACATAGCCAACACGTTTTGTTCATATGTTGTATTGTATTTCAGCTATCTTGACTACTCTAAATGATATATGTATCTATTTGCTTATGCATGCATGTGTAGCTATTTTCTGTATATGTATGTATGAATCTTACTGAAATGTGTGGCTGGCTTAACCATCACTTTGGATTGCTAACTTACTTGCCTTCCATGTTTTGGTGCGTCTTTGCTCATGTGTTCCCTTCTTAACTCCATGCTATCACAGGTCTCCAAGGGGTGCACTCACCTCACAATCCATGTGTTAGAACCTCTCATGCACCTTCCTTGACTTACTACATATGTCACGCCCTTGCTACCAACAAGGACATCTTACTTGCCTCTGTGCAAAAACGTGGTCAAGGTGATACCATACGACCCACTGCTGGGACTCCTACACCAAACGGTCTGAGGTCTAATTAGGACTTCTTACCGGGGAGATCCCTGACATGTTGGCATGTCGAGCATTGTCAACACACTTCTAGATATTGGTATCCCCTTCAACTCTTTAGCTGAAAATATGTTGTTTGAGACTCCCACAGTCTTGCCCTGGTTCTTAAACTCAGAGAGAAAAACATCAAATACTCCAACCACTCTTTTATTGACAGGACTGGTACTTGGATTATCCATAACAGAATAATGCCTTGATATGTTTTAATGTTTTGAAGAAAGGAAATTAAAAAAAATTATGAATCCATGATTGTGTAGTAATAAAAAACATTTGAATTTTATCAATGGGGTATTTCTTGGTCAGTGAAAGCAGGGTGTTAGTATAGACCACCCTTGGCCAGGGTTCAAGTCTCCCCAGTGACATGTTTTCTCCTTCTGGGCCACTTGTGCTTGTGATTTTGATTGAAGTTGAGGCCACATGAAGGTCCTGGGTAACTTTGGCAGAGAAGATACAATCCAACCATAGCTTTTTTATCCCAAATCTTCTAATTTAAGCATTATAAAGATGACTACAATTTGTGATAACCCCTAGATATGGGTATGGCATAATTGGTCAATCATGACAAAAAGAAGCTAGTATGATAAAAAAAATATGAATGTATATATTTGGGTGTATTTGTTTCTCTTTCAACATCTTCTAAGATAATTAGAAGACTTAGGTTAGAAATTAGGTATCTTTGGCTACCATGAAAGATTAAAAATTTGTAAACTCTACCTTGGGACATAAGAACTAGCCTCATTATGCCACAGTACAATTTGTTGGCCCCAGAGGACCTGCCAATCCTAAATTTGATCACATGATAAACATCCCCATGCACAAAAGACACCATATAAAGGAGGTATCACACATAAGAGTTCACTCATTCATTTCAAAAATAACTTGTTGAATATCTAAGAACTTTTAAAATTGATGTCAAAACTATATTGTGTCCAAAATGATCTGCTTTTATAGTAGGATAGAATCACATACCAATAAGAGGATTAAACATCATTACTTTCCTTCTCATGAGAATGATTACTTGCTTATTGATACAAAAATAAAAGTAGGTTTACATTGGAGCTATTTCATTTCTGTCACATGTTAAGAACTTACATGGAAATGTTTTGTAACATTATCTATGCTCACCTTAAACATAAAATAATGAATTCCTATACATGAGTTGTAGTTAAAAGATCTACAATACATACCATGCACACTGATACCACATCAATATGGCCCATATTCATACTACATTTTAGACTCCATAATGGGTACCATCATTGGCTACACATCATAGCCTCTTTGGTACACCTTAAGTTATTTTAAAGAATTTTGTAACTGCCTCATCATTCCGATAACACAATTCTCATAAAAGAGTATTTGGTTCTATTGATTTCCATACATCTGTTGTTGGAGGTAAAGGTAAATTTGACTTGGGGGAAGATAATCCATTGGCCTCATATTTTTCCGCAACAAATTGAAGCTCCCTCACGACAAGTTATCACTTTCCCCTCTAAAATTATCTATGTCTAGAGACCATGATGATGATGGTGATTATGATGATGATACTCATATGGGTCTTAGAGTAGGCAACATAATTAGTGAGGAGAGGCATCACCATAGCAGTTGGATACCCATTGCATGGGAGAGTTAAGTAGGTGGCCTATTGACAAAGGTTCTTCACTCTACTAATGAACATAAGAATGCTTCTTCAGGACTTCAACATAAATTTATGAATGGTAGTGCTAACCATGGATGGGAACATAGTCTAAGATACAACCAAAACAATAACAATAGTACGAGTCATAATAATGACATTGTAGTTTCTTCCTCCCCAATAGGTGTTTTGCAAAAAACATTTGTTTCTCTGTATCATAGCACTATCACTGGAAATAGTCCTAGATCAACAACACCATCCAAAACCACCTAGGCTGCCATAATCCTGACCTAAAATTAATGGAAACCACATGATATCTCAGTTAAAATTTCTTATGGATTCACTTATGATTTTTTTAAGGATTATGGATAGTGAAGTTGTGAATAGTTTATTGTTTTTTTATCATCTTTTGACTGGTTTGGTCATTTAAATCACCATTTTTTTCACTATGGTCTATTTAATGTAAGTTTTTTGAAATGTTCTAATTTTGTGCTTGTTGGTGTAGATATTACTCACCTAGACCTAAGTTTATAATGAGAAAAGTAGCAGGGGAGGACTACTACTATGAATGCATTATTGAAATTTCCACCAAATGCATGTTTTCAGGAGGTCATTAGTTCTCTAAATGAGAAAAATGCTTTTGCCAAGAAACTTGTATGCTTGGAGGCATGCAAAAGGTTGCATGAAGTTGGAGTCCTTGATGAACATTTATAACCTATTACTAAATAATTGTTAGAAGATAAAGAAATAACAAATTCATAGGGCAAACAATGTATTAATGTAGGTATGGTTTACTCAAGCATCAAATGAAGTAGTTTTTATGTTTACATGCAATGCATTAGACACGTGAAAATGCCATTGTCATATCATTGTAGATTAAAATTAGTGTAAAGTGAAATTATTCTTTACAACTAGTATGGTAAAGTAACATCATTGCAATCAAACTACCATGCCTCCTACAAAGCTTCGCGGGAAGTGAATGGCACTATATTGACCCAAAGTATCCAAACTAGAAAATTCCAAAAAAAAAGAGTAACCAATGTTTCCATCATCCACATTTTCTTTCTCCGAGTCACTTAGAACTATTAGTTTAGAATCCGTTTGAAGTTTAAAACAAACATGCTTGGTGTTGAAAAGTGTAACAAGGTTTGGTCTTCATAATGACATGTAATTGTGATTTTTATGTAAGAGATGTAAAGAAGAAAAATAGAATTATTGTATTGCTTGCATCATGGGTTTCATGAGGAAGATATATTATTTTAGTTAAGGCTCCCATTGATAGCACTTACGGATATCGTCATCTAGTCATAAAAGTATAAAGAGTCATTATCATGTAATATAGACATGTTACACATTATAAAGAGTCAAACTTGTTTATGTAAAGTCATCGTCCAAGGCCTTGTCACTAGCCCTATTCAAGTTGGGCTATAACAATGGGAAAAGTATAGAAGATGATTTCGGCCCTCCTCCAAGTGATCATGTTGGCCTAAGGGACATGGGAAAACATGTATATATAACAATGCTTGACCTCATTTGAAGGTAAGTAGTTTAGTGAAGAAAGTCTCCAAAAGGAAGTGTGCATTACAATTGAGAAGAATCCTCCATGCCAAAGAGAATCAAAGGACGATATTGAAGGAGAGGGTCATCTTTAGAGGAATATTTTTGGGCCATATTACCTCACGTGTGCGAGGAGGAGAAGGTATGAGGTTAACAAGGATAGACCGCAATTTGAATTGATCTAGTTTAGGAAAGGACTTCGCTCAAGGAGGTCAAGTAAGGAAGTGAAAGTAGTCTCCCTCTTAAGGAGACTAATCAAGGAGAGAAGGTCTTCTAGGGTTTTCTTTGATAGGGTTGCATATCTATGAGAAGTGATCGAGATTATCAAGGAAGTCGAGAAAGAGAAGAAGAAATTTTGTGGAGAGGAGGCCAGTGACTTGGTCTTGGGAGGACTCTAGTGTCAAGGGTCTTGGTATTCATCAATTGAAGATATATAAGAATAATTTCGTTTGGGTTTTACTCTAAAGAGTGAGAGGTTTTCGCCTTAGCTGACAAGCCTATATATTGTGTCTCTTGCCTATTTATTGTTCATGATTTGGTAATTGACTTGATGAAAAGAACACAATAGTAACTCAAGAAGAGAAGATCGTAATCAAGAAGTAAAAAGGCTATCACAAGAAATTATCATAATTAGAGAAATCACCTAAGTAGTGATGCCATAGATTTCTCAACATGGTATCAGAGCTAAGGTGCTAAGGTTAAGGAGGGGCATCTAATCAAGGAGACACATAAGGATCAAGGTTTAAGAGAGGGATCAAATCACGACAAAGAATACCAAGCAAGAATCCAATATCTTCATTGAATCATCATCTAGGAGGAAGCATAAAAAAATACCAAAACCCTAGTAGCAAATTTGATATCATCATTCATCCATCATCTAAGGAGTGGAATATTTTTAAAGACTAAAGAAGGTTGTCTTTACTTTATTGAAGTAAGTACCTTCTTAACGTTAAAAAGATCACCCGAGAATCATCAAGTTCATTACCAACAAATATATCTAGTTGAAGATTCTATCTTCACAAGTAGGTACCTTTTCTCTTATAATCTAGTAAAATGACTTCACGTTTCAAGGAAAACCATAAGATGGTTGGGATATCAAACTTCCTTGCATGGAAAAGAAGGATAGACATAGTCCTTGAAGTAAATGAAGTCATTGGTCATGTCCATGGAAAGATCTCCAAGCCATCCGAAGATCAAGCACTGCCTGAATACATGGAAAAGGATCTAAAGGCTCAAAAGAAGTAATCTATCAAACATCCTCTCATTCCTCATATAGCTGAGCTGGAGACATCAAAAGAGATATATGTTGAGATAGTAAATCTATTATCTGGAAGCACAATAAAAAATATCGTATCACTTAGATTTTGATCTATATAAATTGAAGGTATAGAAGGATGAAGGGATATATTCATGCCTCTCAAAGCCATCTCAAATAAAAACTTAATTACAAGATCTAGGAGAGATGGTATCTGATAAGGAAATGATCTCCATCATTCTAATATGACTAAGATGACCTCCCTTGTATATTCTTTTGTTGTGTAAATTATAGATAGGAATATTTGTAAATAAGATAGAATGCATCATATTAGAGAATGCCATCATGGTAGAAGAATTAAAAGCTCATGACATAGGTAACATAAAAAATTGATATTTATTTCAAAAGTATTTATGCACTTTTTGTCTATTGATTAATTAAAAAATTTCATATGAACATGTTTCCTAGGAATATGAATTATTGTTTCTGTGCATGCGCCATTGGTAAGCCTATTTACAAGTTAATAATCTCCTTGATAAAGTGATAGTGAATCTCCATGGTTAAGAATTATATATATATATATATATATATATATATATATATATATATATATATATATATATATATATATATATATATATCATAGGAATGTGAAATGTATCATGAGGTAAGTGTTTTGATTCATATATAACTTTACTATTAAATGTTGGGATAATAAATTTTATTAATTTATTTGACACTGGTGTTTATTTTAAAATAAAGTGTAGTAATTTAATTATTAATAATTATCTAGTGGATGGTATGGATTTCTCTCGATTACACCCTTCTTTCTTTTCAATTTAATAAAAGGAAGTCATCTCTACAAATATCATATTTGGTTTCCATTAATATTATATTTATGGAATTAAACTAAGGTGATCTCCCTCAGATATTCTTCTATTGTGTAAATTATAGATAGGAAGCTTTGTAAATAAGATAGGATGCATCATATTAGAGAATGGCATCATGGTAGAAGCATTAAGAGCTCATGACATAGGTAACATAAAAAATGCTTGGGACAAAAATCTATAGCTATGTAGGGCATATCTCTTGAAAAACTCATTGAAAGATACTTATGAAGAAGGAAGAAGTCATTTAGGACAAGGCTCATCATACATAACATCTACAAGATAGGATATGCTAGATCCTCTAGACTCTCAAATGGAATCTTCATTGTAAGGTTCACCGATCATGAGGAGAGACAAGTGTTTCATCAAGAATTCCAAAATTATGGAATTCATGGGATAATGTCATGATGACATAACATGGAAACACGTTAATCGAATGAAGCTCCTTCATTCAGAGGAAGCTGTTGTAGGAAGTCTGGATGACCCAAAGGAAAGAAGAGATATGTATTCTCACAGGTGATATTATAAAATTCATGTCATATGGTTATAGAAAACATGGATCAATGTTATATCTTGAGAAGCATGATCAGAGAAAGGATCTCCTCCCAGGATGTAGGAATGCATAGATCACATATTCACTAGATGAAATCAACATAATATGTCCTCATATGGAAGATGAGGAAACTGACTAAAATTAAGCAACTCTAATTGGAAGTTCCTGGGAATGAAAAATGTGTAGAAAAAAGGAAGAGATCATGGAAAAAGAAACAACAATAAAATTATTCAACCTATGAAAGACCAAGAATATTTGACTATGTTCTTAGAAAGATATGAAGACTCTAATTGAATTCTAGAAAATATAGAGGCCCTTGACAATACATAATATCTTTAGGAGATGTGCCAGCATGTACGTTGAATTCTAATGCCTACAAGAAGATATCATTATGAAAGACCATCAAAAAGGTAATTATGATTTAAGTGTTCATTTCTTGTTTATGAACTAGTATCTAGATGGGATTATGTAGGGCTACCAAAGGGAAGAACTATGTATATCTTCTAATTTAACCATGTAAAAGAATGCAAGATCCTTTCAAAGAAGAAAGCATGATGAAGGTAACATAACATGAACCAACGCCAGATATAGACTGATAGATCACTTTTGGATGATAAGAATGATGACATGAGTGGTTCATGGATGAAATTGATGGATGGTTCATGCCCTATGAAGAAGTCCCCAAAATACGAATGCTCTGAGAAAAAGAAAATTCATGACATCGAAGGAGGGAGTTCTTCTAGCAGTTGGTTGTCCCATCATCTCCATCTGAGGAGCTTTTGTAGGTCCCTAATTAAGAGGGAGCCTAGAAACAAGTTTTTTACATGGAAGAAACTTGGAAATTTCTAAGCCAAGAGGGATCTTAAGTACATTACTTATGTAGGAATGAATACATTCCTTTATTATAATAGTTATGTCCTCCCTAATTGAGAGAGAGAGATAGACACATTATTCTTGTCTTCACTTGGGAAGAAATAATAGAGGATTGGGTAATCATTTAGCATCAGATACTCTTTAAGAATGAGATAGGGCATCCAAGATAAGAGGAGTCATGGAGGACCGATACTCTTTGAGGATTGGGGAGTCCAAGATAACAATAGTCCTCATGAAACACAGTGTGAGAACCCGAGTGGGGTACGTTCCGAGAGAGACAATGATGAGGGTGTCTATAAATGATTTGTCTCGCTAACATTGAGCTCAAATCTTGTGGAGAGATAGAGATGTTAGTCAAGGCCTTGCTATATAAAAATTCTAGTTAATATTATGCTAAACAAATGGGTTACCAATCTGATTCTTCTAATGAGAAATTCTTTAGATTGAGAATGACCAAGTACCATTATGAATACCTCCCTAGTTAAGAGAGAGTGTTGAAACGTATAACTAGGTTTGGTCTTCATAATGACATGTAATTATGATTTTTATGTAAGAGATGTAAAGAAGAAAATAAAATTATTGTGTTTCTTGCATAATGGGTTTCATGAGCAAGAGATTTTATTTTAGTTAAGGCTCCCATTGAGAGAACTTAGGGATATTGTCATCTAGTCATAAAAGTCTAAAGAGTAATTGTTATGTAATGTAGACATGTTACACATTATAAAGAGTCAAACTTGTTTATGTAAAGTCATCCTCCAAGACCTTGTGACTAGCCCTCTTCAAGTCAGCCTACGATGAAGAGAAAAATATAGAAGATGATGTCGACTCTCCTCCAAGTGATCATGTCAGCCTAAGGGACATGGGAAAACATGTATATATAGTAGTGCTCAACCTCATTTGAAGGTAAGAATTTCAGTGAAGAAAGTATCCAAAAGGAAGTGTGCATTACATATTAGAAGAAGCCTCCAAGCTAGCGAGAAACAAAGGAAGATAGCGAAGGAGAGGGTCATCTTTAGAGGATTGTTTTTGGGCCATATTACCCTCACACATGCGAGGAAGAGTAGGTTCGAAGTTTTCAAGTATAGACCATAGTTTTCATTGATCTAGTTTGGGAAAGGACTTCGCTCAAGGAGGCTAAGGAAGTGAAAGTAGTATCCCTCTTAAGGAGACTAATCAAGGAGTGAAATTATTCTAGGGTTTTCTCTGATAGGGTTGTAGACCTACAAGAAGAGACTGAGATTCTCAAGGAAACCAAGAAAGAGAAGAAGAACAATGTTAATGGACAGGAGGCTAGTGACTTGGTCTTGGGAGGACTCTAGTGTCAAGGGTCTTTATCATGGTCTTGGTATTCGTCAATTGAAGATCTATAAGAAGAATTTCATTTGGGTTTTCCTCTCAAAGAGTGAGAGGTTTTGGCCTTGGCTGACAAGCATATATATTGTGTCTCTTGTCTCTTGTCTCTTTATTTTTCATGATTTGGTATTTTTCTTGATGAAAAGAACAAAATAATAACTCAAGAAGAGAAGATCATAATCAAGAAGTAAAAATTATTACAAGTAGAGAAATCACATCACTATTGATGCCCTAGATTTCTCAACACTTGGAAGTATTTGTTGAAAGGGAGAGTCAAAACCTGAGATATTAATTTGTTGAAAAGTTGAGGTTGATACATGGATCTTCCATATCTCTATTTGTATCAGTCACACTGTGGCCGTCGGATGACACAAATTTTAAGAAGCTCACATGCCTTTTCTACTAACATAGTTACCGATCAAACGAGAAAGTGAACTAGTACCCCTTTTTTTGAGGTAGAAAAAAATCACCCGATTTTGAAAAGTGGTGATGCCAGAATACACTTTTTTTTAGCATATTTTTGGCACTTTAAATTTTCTTATGTATCAAGTATGAACATTTGTTTTTCGATGTTAGTGATTTCATGTTGATTTTCAAAAGTGTTGAGGCAACATCAACACATTTTTTTAATGTTAGTGATTTTCATGCTGATTTTGAAAAGTGTTGATGCAGCATCAACACATTTTTTTAGAGGGCTTATTTTTGACACTTTAAACTTTTTTATGTATCAAGTGTGAACATTTTTATTTTTTGTTAGTGATTTTCATCTTGATTTTGAAAAGTGTTGATGAGCATCAACCCTTTTTGTTGAGAGCGCATAGTTTTTACACTTTAAATTTTCTAATGAATTAAGTGTGGATATTTTTTTTAAATGTTGGTGATTTTCATGTTAGTACGAAAACATAAAAAAAAAATAGTAATAATAAAAACATGACAAAAAAATCAAATACAAAAAAATATTTGAAAAAAAAAAACAAAAAACCTACAAAAAAAGTAAAAAAAAACATAAAGCATAAAGACTGACAAAAAAAAACAACAACAACAACCTATAAAATGTATTACAAAAAAAAAAACAAAAATTAGCTTGTAAAAATAAAAAAATTGAATAAAAAATTAATGAAGAAAAAAACAAAAAATAAATAAAAAATATTAAAAAAAGGATTTTTTTCAAAAAAAAAAGTAAGTTAAAGAAAAACAAATTGATTCACACGAAAAAAATCTATATATATATATATATATATATATATATATATATATATATAAAAGTTTAAAATAATAATAAAAAACCTTATTACCAAAGAAAAAAAAAACTTAAAATAATTACCAAAAATTAAAAATAAAAATTTAGGAATTATTTTTGTAAATTAAAATTATAAAAATAAAGAAATAACACACACACACACACACATAATCATTAAAAAAATTCAAAACAATTAAAAAAAATCAATTTAAAAAAATAAACAATTTAAAAAAAAACATATTTAAGAAAAGCAATTAAAAAAAAAAAAAACATTTAAAAAACACAATTTAAAATATAAAAAAAAATATATATATATATATATATATATATATATATATATAGAAACAATTAAACAAACACATTCAAATAAAATTCCCCTTCCCTCACCCCACTCACCTCCACACCCTCGGCCCCCATCTCCCCTTCCTCACCGCACCCCTCTCCCTCACCCTCACTCTCGGTGGAGGAGGGGAGGGAGCAGGAGTGGAGGTGGGGAGTGGGGGCAGGGTTATTTATTTTTTATTATTTTTTAATTAATTTTTTAATTGTTATTTATTTTTTATATTGTTTTGTCATTTATTTTTTTTGAAATTGTTCTTTTATTATTTTTTTTTAATTGGTTTTATTTTTATTTTTAAATTGTTATTTTTTAATGTTCAATTTTTTTTAGTATATATATATATATATATATATATATATATATATATATATATATTATATATAAATGTAAATATTTTTATTTTAAATTTTAAATTTAAATATTTTTTATTTTAATTTTTTATAATTTAAATTTTAAAATATAATTTAAAAAAAAAAATTAATTTTTGTTTTTTGTTTTTTTTTTTAATTTATTTTTTAATTGTTTTCATTTTTTTTGTTTTTGGTTTTAATTTTAATTCTATTTTTTAATTTTATTTTATTTTTTGATAATTATTTAACATTTTTTAAATGATGTTTTTATTTTTTAATTTTTTACCTTAAAAATGGGCTTTATATATATATATATATATATATATTTTATTTATATATATTATTTTTTGTTTTATTTTTAAATTTTTTTATATAAATTTTTCATATTTACAAGTTAATTTTATTTTATTTTTAATATTTTTATGGTTTTTTTTCTTTTATATATATATATATATATATATATATATATATCATGAATCGTCCCCTTGCCACTCCTGGCTAGTTGGGCATCGGGATATGTGTCGATGCTTGTCTAGCAACCCAATCCCATTATGTGCAATTTCATAGTTGATTTTAAATTTTTCGTTATAATGAATCGAGTCTGCCCCACAATGTGTTAATTTCATGGTTGGTCTTTAAGTTTTCATTACAATGGGTTGAGCTCACCTACACCACGTGTCAATTTGATAGTTGATTTTTAAATTTTTTCGCAATGTATCAAGTTGTGTTAAGCCAAGATTTCAAAATCGTTATACATTTAGCATTTAAAAAAATTACTCTTGGTATAATAACTCTTTCATTCATGTGTTCATTTTTAAAGTCTTTTTAGTCATAAATTTTATCCATAATGTCATGCTTAAAATATTTTGAAAATTTAAGATTGTTTTGTAGTCATAATCTTTGGTTTTAATTCCATGGTTGAAAAATTGTCAATATTTTTAATGTTTTTTTAAGTCGTGATATTTTATCTTTAATGTTATGGCTCAAAACAATTATAAATATTTTTTCTTAGCACCATGCTTGAAAATTGTTGGAATTTTAAGGTTTTTCAAAGAAGTGATATTTTAAATTTAATGTTATGCTTAAAAATCATTGGAATTTTAAGGGTTTTCAAAGACGTGATATTTTATCGTTAACGTCATGCTTGAAAATCATTGAAAATTTAAAGTTTTTCAAAGTCACGATATTTTGTTTTTAATGTCATTACTAAAAAGTGTTGAAAATGTACCCTGAAAAAAATAAATAAATAAATAAATAAAATAAAATAAAATAAAATAAAATAATTAATTAATAATAATAATAATAATAATAATAATAAATAAATAAAATAAAAATAAAAAATTATTCTGGCATCAACACTTTTATTTTTTGGCTAATGCAAGAGTGAGACCTTCCTTTTCATTAATAAAATACAAAATTTACATCAGTCCACGAGGAGTTGTGGACCAAGGAAGAGACCCCAAAACCAAATAGAGAATGGGCCCGAGGCAAAAGCCTCAGCCCTAAAAAAAAACCCAACCTCTAAACTCTTAAAAGCAAAACAAGGTTGAAGCCGGCATCGGGACCAAAGCAACGGTCTGAACAGATATCATATTTCAGAGACCCACCAACCCGCGAATTTGTAGATCGAACAAAAACATTAAGCATCCCGCCTGGAACAATTTTCATCCCACCAAGAGAAGAGAGCATTAACGCTTCCCGCCATCTAGACCACCATCTAGACCACCATCCTCCTTGATCAATCCCAGCCATCGATCCGCTTCGCTTGATCTGATGGCTGAGGATCATATCGCACCGACCAATATCACCTCACATTAGCGTGCGATGAGGGCAGTATTCTAGCTGACTCTACCGCCACTTGTAGCCCGCTGTATGGAATCGCTTCAAAATCGGAAATACCATTTCCCGCTTGTGAGGCCCGCGATCGCCTGAAAACCGCCCTCGACTCAGAATAACGTTCACGGATGGAAAACCCATGGTATTGAGGCCGTCGAGAGTGCCCGGGATTCGACCTTTCGTTGTGTCTTCTCTTCCAGAATCAAGGAAAGACGAAACTCCCACCCACCTGTCTTTCTTCCAAGAACCAGAGCCACCCGACTGGCTATCACTTGGATTCGCTAAAACAGTGCTTACTCGGGTTACAATGGTCGAAAATGGCCTGCAACCCACTGAAGACCTGATAGTGGAAAATATGAGAAACATAAAGTACCTGAATCAACTGGACTTCATCTCCATGGATCTACTCCGAAACACAATATTGTCTTCATCTGCTTGGTCATGACAATTCGCTTTTAACCTACTCTGAGGCAGCTCTTGCTAGCTCAACGCAATCCTGTTCTCTGTGTTGATCACACCTTGATTGGCTAGAAGATTTGCCAATTTATTGGCCAATCTTCGTACATGTTTAAAGCTAACTGTACGAAGGCTCTGGTGGTGATGCTGAATCCATTGAAAGCCCTGGATCAGCCTCCAGTTCCTTGAGACTTTTTCCGGCTTTGTTTCCCAGCTGATCCTCTTAACCGATTTGATGATTAACTCTGAATCAGCTTCAACAATCACATTTTGTTGGTTATCTTGTTCCAGGAAGTCTAAACATTGCTCCATAGCCATCAATTCCACCATGTTATTGGTGGCCCTTCCTAAATGACAGTAGAAGATGAAAATGACACTTCAATTCTCATCCCTTAACACACATCCATAACCAACGGTGCTCGGGTTGCCTTTTGAAGCCCCATCAATGTTGTATTTCAAAAAGCCCTTGGGGGGAGGATGCAAGAAATCTTGTTCAGAATCCAGTCCTTGAGGAATAAGTCCCTGCAAACCCAACTCACTGAGAATTCTCAAATCAGCTACTGACAGTGGGTTCCTAGGGAGATTTCGCACAATAGTGTCGACCATTTCCTTGAGTTGTTTTAAGATCTGCTCAAAAAGGCATTGGGGTGGCCTCTTTTCATTCTTGAAGATTCTATTGTTTCTTTCTTTCCAGACATTCCAAATAATGAAGCTTGGCATGATGGCCCATGTTGAGCGAAGAACTTCACTATCTGAAAAGTTTCTTGTCCAATTGTTTAGGGTATTGATGATACTCCCTTTGTCCCTATCAATCTATTGGAAAATGGTGGCAAAAGAATCCCACAAACTAGAGGTGAACATGCAATTGTTGAGAAGGTGCTCCATAGTTTCCTCTTGGGCTTCACAGAACTGACATCTGGAAGGCTCCAGGACATCCCTCTTCCTAATATTATCCCAGGTCAGAATTTTCCTATGCTGAACTAGCCACATGAAGAGTTTAATTTTCATCCAGCCTTGATGTCTCCATAGGTTTTTCTAAATCTTATCCGAAGCTTATGAGTTAAGGTCAAGGAGAATGAGTTTTGCTTCCTTGAGATTAAAGGCACCCTCATTATTGTTACCCCATCTTAGCTGGTCTTGCCCCTCTGACATCAAAATCTTCCTTTGTTCTAACATTTTTTTTAGAGTCTCTACTTTAGCCTTTAGGGGGCTATCATCCCTAAAATCAAAGTTCCTCCAGGTTCTCCATTTTCCATTACTGTTGGTTTGATCCCAAAAGTCTTTTACTTTAGATAACCCTTTGGTGTCTGTCTCTTCCTTGAGATCCCTCAAGTCTTGTTTTAACAATATAGGTTCTTGTTTCCATCTATCCTCCTAGAATAGGGAAAGGTTTCCCTCTTTGATTTCCCAAAAGCTGTTTCCTTGGACTAAGCCCCGGTTTTCCCAGACCTTATTCTGAATGTGTGATCCCTTTCTATATCCTGACATTCTTATTAGATCATTGTTTTGCCAAGTGCTGGCATATTTTTCTTTCCAAATCATTGCCCACTGAGCCTCTGGGTCTTTTACCCATCGCCACCATAATTTAGCTCCTAAAACCTTGCTTAGAATCTCAAGATCATCCAATCCAAGCCCTCCATAGTTTTTAGGCTTGCGGATTTTTTCCCAAGCTACCAAGGCCCATTTCTTTCTTTCTTCCCCCTTGCCCCAAAGAAAGTCTCTTTGTATGGTTCTGAATTGTTGTAGGACTCCTTTTGGTGCTGGGAGAGCTGATAGCATGAAGACTGGGATTGATTGTAGGACAACCTTGGTTAGCACCAACCTACCAGCCAAATTTAAAGATCTAATAGTCCATTTCCTGATTTTATCTTACAATTTGTTAATCACTAGCTCCCAGATGCTCTTGTGTAAAGGTTTGGCTGTTAGAGGAACTCCCAAATATTTTGAAGGGAGGATATCCCTTTAAAAGCCCAAAATTCTGGAAATATTTATCTGAATAGCAATGTGAGTATTAAAGAAAAAAATCTTAGATTTCGAGAGATTAACTTCCATACCTAAAGCCATGGCAAAGTCTCTCAGGATTTGCTTATAAGCTAGAGCTTCTTTGATGTGGGGATACCCTACAGCATGGTATCATCAACAAATTGTTGATGTTTTAAGGCCTAACCATCTTCAGAAAGTTGGAGACCTTTGACTTTACTAGCTACTTTAGCATGCTTGATAGATCAACCCAGCCCTTCCATCATGAGTATAAAGAGAAAGGGAGAGACTGGATCTCCCTGCCTGAGGCCTCTTAAAGGAATAGAAGTTTCTGAGGGAGACCCATTCACAAGAATTGAAAAACTAGGAGAAGTAACTAGGTCCATTACCCATCTGATCCAGTTGTGATCAAACCCAAAAGCAATGATAACTTTTCTGATATAGGTCCAATTCAGCTTATCATAAGCTTTTTCTATATCCAATTGCATGATCATTCTAGCTTTCCTATTGATTGTTAGTGAGTGCACCACCTCATGAGCTTGAATGATGTTTTCGAGGATTTGCCTACCTTCCACATATCCAGATTGTTCAACCGACACAAGGGTAGATGAAGAGGTTTGAGTCTATTAGCCACAACTTTGGATATTATCTTGTAGACAACATTGCACAAGGCAATGGGTCTAAACCTATTAGGAGTTTGAGCCAATTCCTGTTTAGGGATCAGGGAGATAAAAGTGGTATTAAGCGCCTTCAATATGGTTTTGTCCCTCCTGGAGTCTTCCACTACGTTCAGAATGTCCTGTTTTACTATATTCCAGCAAGATTTAAAGAAATCTACATTGAATCCATTCGGTCCTGGTGCCTTACCATTTTGCATTTCTTTTAGGACCTCACTAACCTCCTCTTCCGACACTAGTCTATTAAGGTTGAAATTGTCCTCTCTAGAAACCAACTTAGGTATATGTCTAGATATAACCCTTATGGATTGCTCTCTATCTGAATAGGTTTCCTATGCAATACCACGAAAGTGCTGAACCAGCACTGCTTTTCTTCATGAGAATTGAGAAGGTTACCTCCCTTGTCCTTGATCGAAGAAGCCCTGTTGTGAGCTCTATTCGCCATAGTGGATCTGTGGAAAAATCTAGTGTTACATTCTCCTTCTTTTAGCCATTGCACTCTGGATTTTTGCCTCCAAAAAATCTCCTCTTGTTTACATAAGTTCTCCCATTCTTGATGATATTTGGTTGCCTAATCACTTCTATCTTTATTAAAACCCTCCATGATAAGGGTTTGGTTGAGTTCCTGCATTTTTCCCTCAACGGATTTTTTTGCTTCAAAAATGTTACCATACTCCTTCTTGTTCCACTCCTTGAGCCTAGGTTTGATATGTTTTAGTCTTTTTGGAAGAAGGAACATTCTTTTTCCCTAAATATTCAACTCTTCTGCCCACCAGATGGCTATGTTGTTGATGAAATCTGGGTGGGAGAGCTAGATGTTTTCAAATCTGAAAGGTCTATTCCTGGGGGAACCTATGCCCTGAATTTCTAGTTGCATCGGCCAGTGATCAAAGCCTCCAAAGGGGAGAACTCTTGCAACTATGTCCTTGTCCTTGAGCATAAGATCCTCTGAGATTATGAATTTATCTAATTTGGAGGCCACCTAAGACTCTACTCCTATTTTATTGTTGCAAGTAAATGTACCATTACTCATAACAATATCCACTAGCTTCATGTTTTCTATGAAGGTTTGGAATGCACAAGAGTCTTTATTTAGAATTCTGGTACCCCCTTTTTTCTCCGAAAACGATTTGATCATATTGAAATCACCCCCCAAGATCCAATGGATTCTTGCATGTCTTCCCTGAGATCCTGCAGGGAATCTAGAAGCTTGAGTTTACCATCCATTCTTTGGGGACCATACACATTCGTGACCAGGTAGATTTCCTTATCTCCCACTGGTTGAATAACCACTGAAAGATAATCCTTAGCTGCCTCTGCATCAATAATGTCAATTTTTTGGGGGTTCCAAAGCGTGAGAATGCCTCCGGTTGTATTCTCTGCTTTGACTTCCAGAAACTCAAATCTATTGAGCCATTTGCTGTGAATCTCTTTTATGTTTTGAATGGAACATTTAGTTTCCTGGATGAAGATCACATCCGGTACTTCTTGTTTCATCCTATTACTAAGTAATCTTTGTTTTCTTTTACTACCTAGATCCATAATATTCCAAGAAGTGAACTTCATTATTAAAGATTTGTAAAGGAGTAACTGGATAGGTCTTTCATCTTACCTAAGTCTATCATTAGCTTTCCACATTCCATCAAAAGCTCGTTCTTCTTTTTCCTGCCTCTTTTCTTTCCTAGGTTTCTGGGTGCTAATCCTGGTGTAGTTTTCATAGCTTTCACATCTTCACTGCCCTACCTTTCATTATTCCCTTGCTTTTCCAACCCCATGGTCTGAGTTTTCCATATGAACAACTGTTGAACTCTGTTGAACTCCTCTGGAGGTAACGAATCCACTCCCTCCCTAGTTCCTTGTTTCAAGAATCCTTCTAGATCTAGATTCTCTTTCTCAAGAATCTCCTGTAGTTCGTGGTCTTCCATTTCCATCTCACTCTAGGTCATTTCCTGGTCCATCTCCAATTCTATGTCACTCATCATTTCTTCTTTCTGTTTATTGATGTTTTGTGTTTACTCATCATCTTCTCTGTTCTCCTCGTCCACTGTACTACCTCCATTGGCCTGATCTGCTTTTGTTATCACCTCTTCCTCTTCTAGTGCTTGAAACCTGTTTTGACTGGCCTGTTGCTTTTCTGTTTGATGTGGCTTCAATCCCCTTTTGCTCCCTTTTCCTTTCTGAACCACTTTGTAAAAGCTTTCAGTGTCTTTCATGGTGTTAGTTTACTCTTGTTTTCTATTTTACTGAGAGGGCAATCTCTAAATAGGTGTCCATGCTCATGGCATTTGTGACATCTGAATGGGATGTGCTCATAATCCACTGTTTGCACCTATTCTTCATCAACACTTCCAAGATTACCTCATCCGACAGAGCTCCAGAAAGATCCATATCCACACATATTCTTGCAAAGGATGTGTATTTTCCCCTTTTGGTGGCCTCAGAAGTTTTGACAAAAAGCCCTAACTTATTTCCTATGGCAGATAAGGATTCCATTGCCAATAATCCAAAGGTAGAGAGTAGAGTCTAACCCAAACCGGGACCGAGGTAAAAGTTTCACGTTCTGGGACAAAATTCATAACCCATGGTCGCATATACAGGCCTGTAGCTGCATAAAAGTAGGGCCCTCCTTCAAATACTCTGTCCTTATCTTCAATATTTGCAAATACTACAGTAAAGAATCCCTTTGACCCAAGATGTAGTTCTATGCTTCCTTTTGGTTTCTAGTGGTATTTAATCCATGTTTATAAAGCCTTTTCAGTGGGCCATAAACCCATGAATTTACGAATGACTGCATATGTCTTCTTGTGGTCCCTATGCGCCTGCAGAGCAGGATCATTCAAAACTACTATGGGAGTGATTGTAGTTTTGGGTTTGCATGGTCCCTTTTGTGCTTTGTCTTTTGTTCCCTATTCCTTGTCCGCTTCCTCACTTTCTTTAGTGTTGTTATTCTCCCTATATTTGGAGCCATCCTGCTCCTCTTCCCTGTTTCTTTGCCTTCTAACTGAAGGACCTCTATCATCTTCTATTGGTTTTTTTCCTCTTCTAGCCACTGCCTGCTTGTAGGAGGGAGTGGAGCTCCCTCCTTTACGTCCTTTCATGGAGAAAAAACTCTGCAAGCCTGTAACCCTAGCTCAATAATCTCCCTGCCGCCCCCCTATTTTTCGTTAATTATATCTGACATCAACACTTTTCGATTTCAAGGTGTTTTTCATGTTTTTCAGGGATTTTTGGGCTTGAGTACCCATTTTGAGGTAATAGTTCCCGTTTGATCGATAACTATGTTTACTATGCAATTATCCCTACCTATGGTATCTACTTTTTTATTAGATGCCCCATTGTCTCCATAAGGTATATCCTCTCCATGGACCTTATCATCATCATGCATGGAAACATTTTTTTCGTTTTTGTATGGGCACTGACTTCCTATTGATTTTCCTATCCAACTAGAACTTGATACTCCATAAGTGTAAGATTATGTGTGTAAGCATCAACAAAGTTATTTTTCATTGTTTAATTCAAACTACCAGCATCCGAGGAGCTACAAGAATCAACACCATCTTTGATCTGAACCTAAATAGTCATATTTTCTTCGAATATTTCCCCAATCACAATGACGAGTAGATGATCCTCATGGATTATTTCCCTCATTCTATCTATTAATAAAATATGCAAAATGAATCCATACATTTGAATCTTGGGAGAAAGCATATGATTGTTATCGTTTAAATTATCCATATGTCTTGGAACCCAATAATCCATTTTCTTTGGATAATATTTATCTATAACCTTAGAAGAAACCCGCTTATAAGTTGAAGGACCATTTATCCTCTTGATGAAGCATGATGGAATAAAACTGGGTGAGGAAGAGATCCAAGTCTACCATGTTAGAACCTAGGTTCATTAAGATGACGACCTTGGTTTCTTGATGTCCATCATACAAACTAGCCCCATCTTACTTCTCATTTCCATTTCTCTTTCATCATCGATACCAACATATGGAGGACCTGTAACCCAAGAGGCCCATAGTAGTCATTACAATCCAATTTATTAGAATACATTCCATGTCCAAAAGTTTTTATGTTTAATCTTTGCAACCATTGTGGCCATTTCTTATTTTTAAATTTACCATTTTTGAAAATGGCATCACTCTCATCGTTTCAAAGAAATCTACAAAGGCCAATAGATTTGTTTTCACATACACAACTTCCCTCAAATTTGCTGGTTCTTGAAGCTCGAGAAGTTTCATAAAAAAAGAGGCAAAGTCAAGTAGAAAAAAAATTCCACTTTCTTTTCATCTGTTGTTATTAGAATGACTAGGAAAATTTCCTAAACTATTTTCACTATCTTTTTTCCCTGCTATTTTCACAGTTTGTTGCTCACTCTATTTATGGCTAGGGTTTAAAGATTGTTGTTTAGAAATTTCATTCTAAAGGATGTTTTTTAGGGCCTAGCATCCAATTTGAATGAAGGATAGGCTACAACCCTTTAATAAACTTTAAACCCCTGCAAAAATAAATAACAAAACAAAACCTAAATAACTCAAAAAATCTAAAAAACTTCTAATAATCCTAAATAATAACCAATGGTTAGGAAATTATGAAAGAAACCTATAGGGTTATCCCAAAAGATGAAAAAGAGCCAAAAATAGCCATGTAACAATCACTAAGTAAAACCCCACTTTTTTTATGCCCAAGTTGTCCAACAACATTTGTGGATAGCTATAGATTGATGAGTTTGACCTCTTGTGGCACTATCTGTCACTATTCATCACTTGGTAGAGTTGAAACAAGGTCAAACAAATGGCATAAAATGAAAATGTTAGTCATTGTTCTTCACTTGGAAGAGGTGAAACTAGCTCAAACAGATGGTTAAAAATGACAAAAAGGCCAGGCAAAACCGCCTTTACACATAGATTGGGCCTGTGAAGTTTTAAATTACAACTTTTACTTACTAATTTGATTCAAACTTGCAAGTATGACTTGGTCATCCAAGTCAAACTCAATCAATGCTTTTAAAACTCAAATAGATTCAAATCAGATCTTCTGAGTGGTGATCCAAGTTAGAATTCTGGTTATGTGACTATGGTATATTTAATGTAAGGTTTTGGATATGTACTAATTTTGTGCCTTGTTGGTGTAGATATTACTCACCTAGACCTGAGTTTATACTGACTAACATAGCATGGGAGGACTACTATGAATGCATATTGAAATTGCCACAAAATGCACCTTTTCAGGAGGTTGTTAGTTCTCCAAATGAGAGACTTTATTCTTTGAGGAAACTTGTATTCTTGGAGGCATGCAAAAGGTTGCATGAAGTTGGAGCCCTTGATGAACACCTACAATATGTTACTAAAGAATTGTCAAAAGAGGAAGAAATAATAAATTTAGAAGGGAAACAAAGTACCAATGCAAGTATAGTTTTACTGAAGCATCAAATTAAGCAGTTTTCTAATTTACTTGCAATGCATCGGACACATGAAAATGCCATTACCATATCATTGTAATTAAAATTAGTGCGAAATGAGATTCTTCTTTACAACTAGTATGGTAATGTAATGCCATTGCAATCAAACTGGGATGCCTCCTGTAAAGCTTCACAACAATTGAATGGCACTATACATATTCACCCCAAGTATCCAAACTAGAAAAATCCAAAACAAGAGAGTAACCAATGTTTTCATCATCCACATTTTCTTTCTCTGAGTCACTTAGAACTATTAGCATAGAATCCTTTTGAAGTTCAAAACAAACATGCTTGGAAGTATTTGTTGAAAGTGAGAGTAAAAACCTGACATATTTATTTGTTGAAATGTTGAGGTTGATACTTGGATCTTCCACATCTCTATTTGTATTAGTAACACTATGGTTAGATCTGAGACTTTTGTGATCCATATTGTAGATAAATGTCTTTCGGAATAATCACATCATTAGGATTTGGTCGATGTTTCGAAACATCGACCAAACACTATGGTTGTTGAATGGCACAAATTTTAATAAGCTCATGTGCCTTTTCTACTATGCAATGATTCCTCCCTATGGTATCTACTTTATGATTAGATGCCCCCATGTCTCTATAGTGCATATCCTCTCCATGGACCTTATAATCATCATGCCTGGAAACATTTTTTTTAGTTTTGTATGCGCAATAACTTCATATTGGTTTTCCTATCAAAGTAGAACTTGATCCTCCACATGTGTAAGCTTCTGTGTGTAAACACCAATGTAACAACCCTAGTGAAAATTTCATGTAATAAAAGTTAATAAAGGAAAAATAAGATCGTGGTTAAGGGACACTTATTCCAAGATGAATTTTGGGCAAAGATATCCTCGTGGGCATCACTGGATGTGTTTATGGCTAAAGGAAATGGGCAAAGGAAAAGGCATTAAAAAGGAGAAAAGGCATTTTTGGCACATTTATTTATGAAAAGTAAAGGAAAATAGGAGAAAAGTAAGGTGAAATCTCACAGGTTTCATGTGAGGAGGAAATTGAAGGAAAATAATGGAAAATGAAGAAAATAGAGGCCTAATTGATAAAAAGGCTTTTTAGGATCAGTTTGTAAACTCTTCTCAGTGTAACCTTTTGTTAGTTCATTTTTGGAGCTCTCTCATTATTCTCTCTCTCTCTCACTCTTGGACACTTAGATTTTTCTTGGAGCACCCTAGCTTTGGAGAAAGGAAGTAAAAGCAAGAAAAAGTGAATGAAGGATATCAACGAGAAATCAGCGACGAGAAGGATCAAGCATAATTAACAGGAATACTTGCAGGTAACATATTGCAAGTGTGATTTCCTAGTTGGTTTTGACATGCATGGCTTTGCATGTTCATGTATGGTTCTCTTGTTGTTAGTGGCATGGTTTTGCCGAGTTATGACAATGATTTTTAGCCTAGCCTTTCCTTTTTCCGGATTCCATGGTGTGTTGGGATGTTGATCTCGGTTTTGAGCTTTGAAATTTCCAAATGGATTTTGGAATCCGGGGCGGAGGTGATCTCAAGGTTCATTCCCAAAGGCCTAGGAATCCCTTAACTGGTTTTGGTGAGATACATGGTAAAGCATGAGGGAGGTGTCTCGATTTAGGACTTAGTAAACCGGGATTGGATTGCGATAAAGCTTGAGAGACAGGGAGATGGAAAATCCTCAAGGATAGTGATGGATTTTGGATGGCATTCTAAGTTCGGTTCAGTTTTGTGATTGAAGCACTGGTTTTGGTGTGATGATGGTTTGGTGAGGGTGGATATGGTCTAACCTCTGAATTCCCTTGGTTGTTTTTGGATTTTTTTATCCATGAAACCCCACATTCATGCTTGGAAGATGGCACGAGGGTGACTAGATGAAAGAAATATTTGGTTCAGCCATGTCTACGATTAGGTGGTACGTGGAAATCTCAAACCTGGTCAAATTTTCCTATGTTTAATAAATGCTAAGTTCTCTTTCTTTTTTCACTTATTAATATGTGGATTTAGTGGTTGATATCTCACTATTATTTTCCTGGTTTAATGTTGTTTATAAGCATAGTTATATGACTGGTTATTGTCATGGTTATTTTCTGTATTTACTTGTAACTAAAATGAAAATGGATGCAAGACCTAATTGATGTCATAAAAGTTCAAGGGGGACGGTGGTGATCCTTCTTGTCATGTCTCGTAAGAATTTTCAGTCATTCATACTTTGTATTGTATCCTAGACATGTAGATTGTATTGATGCCAAGTGTTTGACAGAATGTCAGTCCCAGTTGGGGATGGTCAGGCCTAGTCCTGGAGTTAGTTTTTGATTTATTAGTCTTGTCATCACATGTTTAATGGATTCCAGAAGTTACAAAAGGTTTTGGGCAGTGGTCAGACTTCTAGCCTTGAAAAATTCTTTAAATCTCGTGGAATCTAGCATAGGTTTGTTGGAAATAGCCCCTGGATGCAAACATGCAGGCTTGTGGTAGCATCCATAGCTATCTGGACACTCGCATGCCCATAGCATGGGAGCTTCCAGAGGTTTAATAGCTTAAAAACTTGGTGGGACCCAGCGGCATGCTCGCTGTGTGGTTGCGAT
Organism: Pinus tabuliformis; assembly: GCA_031772625.1. Lineage (NCBI taxonomy): Eukaryota > Viridiplantae > Streptophyta > Pinopsida > Pinales > Pinaceae > Pinus > Pinus tabuliformis. Next base: position 98,402,155 of record CM062811.1, read on the forward strand.
GGTTCCTTGGATTGTTTTGCTAATGTGGAAGGTATGTTTCATGGGTTTCGATCGATTCCACTTCCTTAAGGATACCTAGGAGGTTGAATCATATCATAGTAGCCTCTCGTCACATGTTTACCATAGTTGGCTAGTTTCTTGGGTAGATATGGGAGGAGGGTGTTACTGAGTGGTATCATAGAAGGTTGCACTCTCTTTAGGTCATATCTAATACCACAAAGTGGTATCAGAGAAGGTTTCACTCTCTTTGGATCATATCTGATATCACAAAGTGGTATCAGATCATGTTTCATCCCTCGGACTGAATGGGTTGTGTGTCGGTCATGCATTCATCTCACTTGCACGTGTGTTAATCATCCTTGTGGTCTATGTTCTTGTTTCATATGCATGGTGTTGATCATGGTTGTAGTGATGTTTCCATGTTAAGGAAGATGTTTTTGTGTGAAGTGTGTCGTCATGGGTGTATGATAGGTTACATGTTGTTTATTCTTGTGTACTGTTAGTGTACAATGGCATGGTTGTTGTTGTCATGCATGTGGTCATGGTATGTGTAATTGATATGGTCATGCATTGATGACTGGGCTCTAGTTAGAATGATGGATATATGGTTACATGCTTATGTGTTATATTTCTATATGCTTCCATGACTATGTTATACTTGTATCACGTTGATTTGTTGATCTTTCAGACAAGGTATCCTGCCCAAATTATACTAAGGTACGTTGATTTATTGTGACTTGGTTTAGCTGACATAGTATGCCTTGTAGGAAAGAGATCATAATGGCTAGAAATATGGTAGACTACAAAGTCTCTCCCTAGGAATAAAATGAGAAACATGGTGTTGGAAACTCCTCTGATTTAGCAGACACGTTGAGAAGCTTGATGGAAGACATAAGGAGTTGTAAGGCAGACAATGATAAACTCATGCAAGCACAAGAGAAACAAGCAAAGGTTAATGCAATACTCCTTCAAATTTTATCATATTTGTAGTGAAATGGACCACTTTGAATCAACCATGAGTAGGAGGATGAAACTAATGTAGCAGGTCTCATGGTGGTCATATGTCGGATAGAGGTGACACGATTAGAGATGGCAAGTTGTTGGATACTCTGAATAGGAGGGGTGATAGACACATGTACTATTCTACATCTAGTTCTAATAGGCATCATGATCATCTTCCATATCATCCTTATAGGAGGAGTGATTGGTGATACTTTCCAATGAATTTAAGAAAGCAAAGTGACCTACCTTTGATGGAGAGATGAAGAAATCACAGGATGCAAAGACATGGTTCCTTGGTATGAGGAATTTCTTTAGATTGCATGGTTATTTATAAAACATCAAAGAAAGGATAACCACCTTCAGTCTCAAAGGTAAAGCAAATATTTGGTGTGAATATGTGAATAATGTCAAAGGTATTTATGAGGATGACTTGATTTGGCATGAGTTTGAGAGGCTCTTCAAGAAGAACTATTTGTCAAAAATGTACTATGATGACAAAGCTAAGGAGTTTTATGAGTTGCAGATGGGTTCCATGATAGATTATGAGTATACTAGTAGGTTCGTGGAGCTGTTGAGATATGTGCCTTACCTCAAGGACGAGAAGGCCAAGGTTCAGAGATTCATTAGTGGACTGCCAGTAGAATAGAAAGACGAGATTGAGTTCGATGAACCTAGATCATTGGAGGAGGTCATCCCAAAGCTGAAACATTTTTATGAGCAGTCGAAGTGCAAGGTTGATCCTAAGCATGACTTGAAAGGGAATGAGAAAGTTAAAGGAAAATAGCCACCAAATTGAGGAAGGCCTCAAGATTCAAGTGAGAAAAAAATGCAATCCCTTACAAGAAGTTCAATATAGCTGAGAGGGGACATGGAGAGTAGCAAACTAGAGGAAATGGTAGAGCACCATTGCAATGTTGGATATGTGGAAAGGATCATCATAAGAGGGATTGTTTGCAGTATCAAGATGGTAGACCCTAGATATATAGTGCTCAGGAGGCACATACAACTAGTGATGTTGGTCATAACATTCCTTGGATCTATGTATTTGTGGAAAATAGGAAAGTGGATCATCAGGCATCTATCATGGAGATAGATGGTAAGATTAGTGATCAAGTTATTTCTATTTTGATTGATCCTTGATCCAATTATAGTTATATTAACCCTGACCTGGTGGATAAGTGTGGTTTAAGAAAATAAGTGCATGTAGAATCTTGGTTGGTATAGTTTGCTACAGGTAGAAAGAAGAGAGTTCACCATTGGGTAAGATAATGTGCATTTGAGTTAAATGGTATGCCTACAATATCAAATTTGAATGTACTACCATTGGGATCATATAGTATTCTTTTGGGTATGGATTGGCTATACCTTCATAGGAACAAAGTGGATTTCCTCGACAAGGTCATTGAGTGTGTGGATGATAGTGGGGAAAAGAGAATTTTGCAGGGAAAGAAGAAGCCTACATGAGTGAGTATGGTTACCACTACGCAGGCTAAGTGTAGTTGCAGAAAAGGTTGTGTGATGTTTGTAGTGCATATATCTAGTGACAAGGAAAAATATGTTGAGGATGTAGAAATATTCAAGAGGTACCCTGTATTGCAACAGTATCAAGATGTTTTTCCAGTAGAAATTCCAGAGTTACCTCCTCACAGGGAAGTAGATTTCTCTATTGATTTGGTGCCAAGGGGAACACCAACATCAAAGGAACCTTATAGGTTGAGCACTCCATATCTAGTAGAGTTGAAATTGCAGTTAAAGGAGATGCTTGAAAAGGGATACATTAGGCCAAGTGTATCGCTTTGGGGTGCACCAATGTTTTTCATAAAGAAGAAAGATGGTACTCTCATATTGTGCATTGATTACAAGAAAATGAACAAGGTAAAAATAAAGAACAAGTACCCATTTCCAAGGATTTATGATTTTGTTTTATTAGTTGTATGGAGAAACGGTGTTCTCTAAGATTGACTTGAGATCAGGATACCATTAAGTACGCATCAAGGAAAAAGATATCTACAATACTACGTTTAGGACCAAGTATGGCATTATGATTTTGTTGTAGTCCCATTCAGTTTGACTAATGCTCCAACTACATTTATGTGTTTGATGAATAGTGTGTTGTGCCCTTCTCTAGACAAGTTTGTTATTTCATTCCTTGGTGACATCTTGATATACTTCAAGAATGAGGAAGATCATGACGAGAATTTAGCAGTAGTGTTTAGATTTCTAAGAGAGCATCAATTGTATGCTAATCTTAGCAACTGCAACGTCTTTCAGACAGAAGTGCATTACTTAGGACATGTTGTTTCCAAGGAAGGCATAGCAGTAGATACAGAAAAGATAAGGGTCGGCATGGAGTGGGGAACTCCTAAGAATGTGGATGAGGTGAGATCATTCATGGGTTTTGCAAGTTACTATAGGAGGTTCATCAGGAAATTATCACGCATTGCATATCATATCACATCATTGTAGAGGAGAGGTAGGGAATTCGAATGGACAGAAGAATGTGCAGCTAGATTTGAGAAACTCAAGTAGTTGTCGACACATGCACTAGTGTTAAAGATTGCAGATCCAGACAAGGAGTTTATAGTGTGTACAGATGCTTGGAAGAGAGGACTTGGTGGAGTTCTTATGTAAGAAGGATAGGTAGTGTGCTATGAGTCACGGAAACTGAATGAGCACGAACACAATTATTCGAGGCATGATCTTGAGCTAGCAATGATCATAAATGCATTGAAGATGTGGAGGCACTATCTTCTTTGTAGGAGGTTTGTATTGATGAGAGATCATAGTGCTTTGAGATGTCTGTTTGACTAGTTGAATCTAAATTCCAGGCAAGCTAGATGGTTTGCTACCCTTAGTGAGTTTGACTTTGAGATCAGATACATTAAGTGGAAGGAGAACCAAGTTGCAGATGCTCTTAGAAGGAAGGTATAGGTGAATCATATAACAACTATGAGCTCTTATGGGACATATTTATAGGATAGTATCTTGTAGGAAGGAAATTAGGATGAAAAATATATGGATTTTATGCATAAGTCACAGTATAGGTACAGTTGATCAGGATGTATATTATCGTCTCACGATGGATGGTTTGGTGAGATTTAGGGATAAGATCTATGTGTCGAATTGCAGTGAGCTCAAGAATCTTATCTTGAGGCATTTCACGTCAAGCCATACTCATGTCACCAAGGATATTAGAAGACGTTGACGGCAGTAAAGAAATTCTACTATTAGCTCAATCTGAAGAAGGAAGTGGCAGATTTTGTGGCTAGGTGCTGGGATTATCAACAGGTGAAGGCAAAGTGTAAGCATATAAGTGGATTGCTACAACCTATTGCGATTCTGGAATGGAAATGGGAGGTCATTTCCATGGATTTCATTATAGGTCTTCCGAGTAAAATGAGACAACATGATTCTATTATGGTTGTGGTCGACAGGCTGAGCAAGGTAGCTCACTTCATTCCAGTGAAGACGACATATTCAGCCAGTGAGGTGGCACAAGTTTTCATCAGAGAGATAGTGAGATTAAATGGTATTCTAAAGAAGATTGTCTTAGATAGGGATGCAAAGTTCACTTCCAAGTTTTGGAACTATTTGCAATCTTAGGTACAAGTTGGCCTTCAGTATAACTCACAATCCGAAAAAAAAATGGATAGACAGAGAGGGTCAACAAGATCTTGGAGGATATGTTGAGGAGAGATGCACCATAAGAGGTATGAGAGAAGTATCCTCCATTGGTTGTGTTTGCATACAAAAATGGATCAGGAGTCGTTGAGGATAAGTCCTTTGGAATTATATGGGGGAGCTACCAGGGAGTGATAAGGAACAGGAGATGAGGGAAGAGAGAAAATGGAGAGGTATGTTAGGTAGAAGAAGGGGAAGATGAGATAGGGAGATAAGAATGGAGGGGGAGCAGGGGATAAGAAGGTTGAGGAGCAGGAAATTGTGACAAGTTGGAGGTTGGGGAGCAGTGTGTGTATGATGGAAAGAGACGGGGGATTTGGGAGATTGGGGAGAGGAGGATGGAAAAAGAGATTGAGGACTTGAGAGAGAGGAGAGGATAGGGGCTTAAAGAGATGGAGTTGGAATGGGAAGAGTCCATGAGAGAGAAAGGTTTCAGAGCCTGTGGAAAGAGATAGAAAGAGAAAGAGATATGGAGCTAGAGTGTGTATGTTTTGGGGGTGAGAAGGAGAACATGGGAGATAGAGATATTGTGGGGCTAGATATCCTAGAAAGAGAGGCAAAGAGAAGTTAGGGTGGAGTGGATAGATTGGCATAGAGATATACATGGAGATGGTAGATATAGTGAGAGAAGGGGAATTAGATAGAGAGGGAAAGGAATAAGGTTATGATGGATATGATTGATATGTTTTGGGGAGAGAGGTAAAACATTGTACATATGTTTAGGGGTTTAAGATAAAGTTCCAAATAAGGAGAGATGGAGGGAGGTTTAAATTAGATGGCAGGGGGAGTAGGAAAGAATTGAAATATAGGAAAGTTAGGAAGGCAGATAAGTGAGATGGGGGAGAGTTAGGGGAAGAGAGAGAAGGAAAGGGGGGGTAGATAGCACAAAATAGAAGGTAGAGAGAGAGGGAAGAAGAAAGAGTTTCACATAGATAGATACAGACATAGAAGGTAGATCTAGAAAGTCATGGATATTTTAGAATTTCACTAAAATAGATGTATTGATTTCAATGTAGTTGTTGATTTCTAATCCTATTTGATCACATGCACTATACGAATTGATCTCAATGTAGATGTCGATTTATAATTCTATTTAATACCTTACACTAGATGCATTGATTTCTACTCCTATTTGATTGCTTGCACATGATGCATTGGTTTCAGTGTAGATACTGATTTCTAATCCTATTTAATCGCTTACACTAGATGCATTGATTTTAGTATAGATGTAGATTTATAATCATATTTAATACCTTACACTAGGTGCATTGATTTCAACGTAGATGTTGATTTCTACTCGTATTTGAGTTCTTGCATTAGATGCATTGGTTTCAATTTAGATATTGATTTCTAATCCTATTTGATTTCTTGCACTATATGCATTGATTTCAGTATAGACGTTAATTTGTAATCCTATTTGATTGATTGCACTAGATGCATTGATTTTAGTGTAAATGTTGATTTCTGATTTGATGCAACAAGATGTATGATGTACCTTAATTTCAAAGTAATTAGATTAATAGTGTGGATTGATTTTAGTGTAAGCACATATCTACCTCCTCCATCTATATTTCTATCTACCATTGTCTCTCCTTCTCTATCTCATCCCCTAAACATAAACACTCTCTCTCCCTTTCCTCTCCCCCTCTCTCTCTAACATGTCTCTCTCCATATATATATATAACTCTTCCTCCCTCCCTGTCTTTTCCTCTCTCTTCTTCCCTCTCCCCCCCCCATGTGTATCTCTATCTCCCCTTATCTCTCCTTCTCACCCCCAAAAAACACACACACACTCTCTCAATGTAAGCACATAAAAATTATTCAACATAAATGCAATACTTGAATTTTCATCCTAAATAAAATGTTTTCTTACCCAAAATGTTTTCTTCTTGAAACCATAAACTATTTATAATTAGGTACATTCATATTATCCCCATTTTCCATCATTTAGCATTGTTAATTACTTTGCATTCAAATGCAGTGATAAAAAATAACTACTATTGAAAAATATTTAGAGTTTAACACTCCATAAGTCACAATGATTGACTTTCGAGAAAACTACTATTAATAATGGAGGGCGACCGAGACAAGGTATGTTGATTACTACAGTGGATCGAATTAAATATTTGAATGGTCTATGATTTCAACTACTCTTTTCATATGATCGATATGATAAAATGGAAAAACTAACAGGTGTGACAATAGGAACAGTAGAAGAAAATAGTTTGAGATTTATTTCAATGAAGATTGTTTTTAATTGACTATATTCTTAGTATTCACATTTTCTATGTATCAAAATTGTTACAATGACACTTTGCACTCAAAATTTGTATTTCATCATTTTTCATCATTCAAGTTAGTAAGAGTTCTCTCATCTCAACAAACTTAGGTAACCAGGAAAATTTTAAATTAAATTGATCAAATTAAATACATATTTAGCATATTTAAAATGATCAAAATAATTAGATGTTCAACAAATTGTGTATGACCGCACATGACTGAACACATGACTGAAACCAACCTAGATCCATTTTAACACCAGATCTATCAAGCCCCGAGAGGGATCAAATCTCTCGAGGTGCAAACATTTCCTCAAATTTTGCACTCAAAATATAGATTTGAACCTCAAAAGATTTTATCCCTCTTAAAGCTTGATACATCTAGTGTTAAAATAGATCTAAATTGATTAAATTAAAATCTTAAAAACCTTATTCCAAATAAATATACTTATTAACATAATTAATATTAAATAAAATATTAAATATATTTTTTCATATTAAATATTTTTTAAATTTCAATTAAAACATAATTTTTTCTATTAAATATATTTTTTCATATTAAATATTTTTTAAATTTCAATTAAAACATAATTTTTTCTATTAATTTACGTCTATAAATAAATTTTCATAAAAACAAATCCTATGAAATAAACTCAAAAATACTTGTAATTATAATTGTTTGCATCAAAATTAAATTATAGGAATATTATTAGTTTCTGCGGTCCCCTTCTCTTGCGATGGACTAAACCTTGTAGAGGGGCCATTACTTAGTGGAGGGGCGACGCCCACTTGTGAGTGGTATGGCAGGTAGAATATCGAATATTCGAGGGTACTAGGTTTAGTCTCAACAAACCAGCCGTATTATTGGAATATAATTGACTGCTTCTGTAGAAATTGATTTAATATTTTGTTCATGTGGCACTGTCTCTTTCTCATTGCGCTCTGCATTTACTGTTTCCGCGTTTCAATTTCATCATCCTCGAGATCCGACACCAACAGAATTCGGTTGGCCCACATTTTTAGAAGGGAAGTTTTTGGGAATAATCTGCGTACACATAAATTAATTAAAATTTCAAAAGGCCAAAATGGTTAGAGCACCAGATTCTAGAAAGAAAATGAGAAATATTATATTAATATAAAGCTCAGGCGGATACCCACTCAGTGTACAAACTTCTGATAAGTAGCTCTCACAAATTAAAAAATTGAAAAAGAAGGGTACTGAGCCGTAAAATCGTTGGATTTGTTTATTCCCTTAATCTGCACGGGCGAAGATTTTTTGGGTTTTGTCATTCATTTTTCTACGTAGACTAAAGTCGTCGGTCTACCGTCTACGTATATTTTTTGCATGAAGGTATACCAACACTGATTCTAATTTTCTATTTAAACTCGCAACTTTTCTTGTTTTGGTATGAATAAGAGGCTGGAAAATTAGTCCCATATCGATTGAGTGATGATCTGAATTGCTTCTCCACGGGAGGTTTTGGGTACAAGAGTGGATATGGCGAACCAGCTTAGATGGGTTAATGCAATTGTCAGCCTTGTGCTGCCTCTATTTGCGTGACTTTCTTTCAGCCGTCAATGTCACCTGGGCGTTGTGGGGGGTTGATGATCATTACTAGAGAAGTTAGGGCTTGCATGCCTTAAGTTTTGTAGTAATGGTCATCAAGCTCTTACAATGATTAGAGAAGTTAGGGCTTGCATGCCTTAAGTTTTGTAGTAATGGTCATCAAGCTCTTACAATGATCAGGTGACATTGCAGACTTAAAGAATGGCATGCTGATGAGCAACTTCAGGTTGATAATTGGAACCCCTCTACGCCTGTTCTCCACATCTTTACAAGTGCAATGGCGAAGAGCCATCGAGCTATTTTCAAGGTTTGCATTGATTCCACTGAATGCCTTTTTAGGATAGAAATACAATTTTAATTTTACATGATATTTTCTTTTTTATATACACTAATTTAATTTAAGTTCAATATATTAATTTGATTCCAGTGAACGATCAAGCATAGCTACCAATTTCATCTATATATATTGGGTGAAAAATACAAAAAATTCATTCAATTCTAATGGGTTTTTATATGGGGAAATTTGATTAGTTCCTTTGAAAACCCATGGTTTTCAGTTATCACACCGGTTTGTAATTTCGCGGAGTATAAGATACCACAAGTTTGTTATTTCTTGGTTCTTGGCATGGAATGAGAATCGTAAACTTGTCTTAACAATATGCTAATAACATACTTCCCTTAACACAAAATAAAGAGTAATTGATTAAATTTTGAAACGAACCCAACCCAAAATAAAGAGGGATTGATTAAATTTTGAAACGAAGAGAGGTTTTTGTATAAAAGAGAAGTGCAATGAATCACAAAGAAAATGGCTAAAAGATATCATTGTCCTTAAGATGTATATTCTCAAAAAAATTTCAAAATCAATTTGATTAAATTTTGAAACGAACCCAACCCAAAATAAAGAGGGATTGATTAAATTTTGAAACGAAGAGAGGTTTTTGTATAAAAGAGAAGTGCAATGAATCACAAAGAAAATGGCTAAAAGATATCATTGTCCTTAAGATGTATATTCTCAAAAAAATTTCAAAATCAATTTTTTTTATGAGAATTTTTATTCTATCCATGTAAACTCGAATTTAGTAATTATGCCATAAACAACGTCGTCATTCTCCTGATTCTGATTCTTTGTTCTGTTTTCTCATTCCAATTTAGTCAAATTATTTCTGATTACTCCACATTTTCACTGCAGATTCATCAAGAGAGCATTTATCAACGTCATACTGCGTGCCAAGTGTATGAAACCGAAATCGAAATTAGAGGATCAAGAATATCATTTACTTACGCAGAGAAAGATGAGCACAAATTCCAGTCCAGAAAGCCAAAATACTTTGCTGCTACAAGTATAGATCCATAGAAGCATTGGGCATAATCGATTGTGCTCATAATCTAAGTGGTCGGATGAGCACAAATTCCAGTCCAGAAAGCCAAAATACTTTGCTGCTACAAGTATAGATCCATAGAAGCATTGGGCATAATCGATTGTGCTCATAATCTAAGTGGTCGGAGGCTGTTTTACTATGAAAAATGATGTTGAAATCTCAATTGAGAAGATATTTCGATTACGAGGTTTCACTGGTTTACTTGATTGATGTGTACTTTTTCTGAGCATTGTGTTTTTTTGCCAAGCCAAAATAAGAAAAGGGAGTATGGGGATTCACTTTTTCCAAATTTCTTCCCTGGCATTCTCTTCACACTGATTCATAGTTTATACGATCCAACATAAGGAAAAACAAAATCCCACAGGGATGTCAGTAAAATAAAATTCACTGTTTCATAATTTTGTAGCTTCCAATTGCAACTTCTGTACGAAGTGTACCACATTAATAAGTCTTAACCCAAAAAATTTAAAAATAGTTTTTTAATAAAATTTTAAGTTAATTAAAGTTGAGTATTAAACAATAAAAAAAGTAAAGCTGCTTTCCAAATATATTAGTTTGTTAATTAAAATTGAGTATTAAATTAAAATAAATAAAAGTCCTTTGCAAAGATATTAGTTTTTCTGTTTCAAAATTGTAGAAAGCTTATTTTGATTGTGATGTTTAATGAAAAAAAAGTGAATCTTTAATAGATAACGTGATATCATCTTCTATTTATAAATGAATAGATAAATGTGATTTGATATTATATTTATAAATAAATTGACTCTATGTAAACATTAAAATTAGTGATATTATATTTATAAATAAATAGATTTTAGGTAAATATTAAAATTATGTTTAAGATTTTTTAAATATGTTTGTTTATAATTATTGATATTGATGTAGGAGCATCTAGCTAGGGCGCCATGACCGGGTGATGTCTCTCTCAGGTTGGAAAGTTGATTTAGCATTTGGATTGTCTTTCATGTTTAGTTTATCAGGGTAGGAAGTAGGATTTCGTTTTTTATCTTAAGTATCAGTCAAAAGTTAGTTGGTCGGTTAGGGTTGTTACGTCAGCAAATTAGTAATTGTTATATCAACTTAAAAAGAAAAGACAAAAATGTCTAAATGTAAATCTTGTCATGAAAACAGAACCGGGAATTTCGTAGTTATACAACTATACTGCCTATAACTGAAAGTAACTACAGTTTCATTAACTGTAAACGAAGATGTATAAATGTAACAATGGAACACATGTAAAAGGTTCAGCATTTCCAAATACGAGAAATAAAAAGAGACAAAACACAAATTTTTCCTATTGTCCATCTGTGTCATTGCCTACGTGCTGTACCATTATGTTTTATCCATTGAATAATTGAACTCAGTGATAGCATACAGAGTACGAGCCTGCCAAGGATAATTTTAGGGGCGAATGTTCGCCCTTTGGCGAAATTAAGGGGTTTTAAATTTTAGTGGGCGAATATTTTGTATCATAGTACATTTTACAAATCATCTCAAATAGCCCACCTTATTTTAAGGGAGAGGTAAAAAGGTAAATTTAGCCCTTGAAATTAGGACTTACAACCTTCCATTCGCCCATTTTCAAGAATAGGTTTTATTTAAGTGAATCCATTAGCCCATTTTCAAGAATAGGTTTTATTTAAGTGAATCCTATGGGCCAAATGCCATATTTATAAAAGAGGTATGGTAAATTAATAAAAATATAAATAAATGAGAGGTATGGTAAATAAATAAAACATTTTTTATATTTACTCCATAAGTCACCTTATATACATGTAAGGGTGTAAACAAATAAAAATATAAGTAAAGTGGAGGTATGGTAAATAAATAAAACGTTTTTTTTATACTTACTCAAAAGGTATGGTAAATAAATAAAAATATAAATAAACTAGACGTATCGTAAATAAATAAAACCTCTTTTATATTTAGTCCATAACCCTCGTTCTATTTATGAAGGCTCAAGAAAGAGGTTTTATTTAAGTGAATCCTATGGGCCAAATACCATATTTGTAAAAGAGGTATGGTAAATTAATAAAAATATAAATAAACGAGAGGTATGGTAAACAAATAAAACATTTTTTTATATTTACTCCATAAGTCACCTTATATTTACGAACACTCAAAAAATGGGTTATATTTAGGTGAAACCTATGGCCAAAATACTATGGGACAAATACCATGGACTAGATTGTTATTAATGCCATGCAAAAAACCATTATTAACCCTAATATTAGAATTAATAAAAATAAAAATGGCACATGGTATTGACCCATGGTATTCACCAAAATGGCACATGGTATTGACCATGAATGTAGCCTATTTAAATGGGGGAATTAAACCATCATGTAGCCTATGCTAAGATTCAATAGGACTTTACAAAGTTTTATTATTTAGTGAAAGACTCGCCAAGATCTTACAAGATTTTATAATTGAGTAAAATATTCTAATAAAAATAAAAATGGCACATGGTATTGACCCATGGTATTCACCTGGAATGTAGCCTATTTAAATGGGGTAATTAAACCAGCATGTAGCCTATGCTAAGATTCACTAGGACTTTATAAAGTTTTATTATTTAGTGAAAGACTCGCCAAGATCTTACAAGATTTTATAATTGAGTAAAATATTCGCCATGCCTGGTGAGAGATTCGCCAAAAAATTATACATACATATTATATTATTGATAAAATCGCCTTCCATTTTTCCTATATACCATGGAGATTCGCCCATTTATTATATTATAAATTTAGGGGGGTTCTTAAAATTTTCCCTGGAGCCTGCTATTGTAGGTCGTGTTTTTTTCTTCCTCTCTTAACAGAAAGTAACATTGAACACGCATATAAATCCACGACCAGAGCGAACGGATAATCGAATTGAATTCACAACCAGAAGAGTGATGTACAGTGAATCGACCGAAAGGAGAACACAGAAATCAAAGCACCGGGGAAACAAATTGCAATAGAGGTAATTTTGGACAAACTTTCATACCTTTTCGTAAATAAACAGAGATAGATAATTTATATTTACATTGTTGCTGTTCCATGCAAATTAAGTATTACATTGTCCAAAACAAATCAAGTGCACAACGTCCGATAGAATGGACAAACCCTAGTCCAGGGTTTGATGTCAATGAAACCCTCAACCTCAACCAGACAGCCAAACCAGGACCATAACTAAATTGGAACTCGGAACCAGACTCAAGCCTAAGTCGTGAGAACGACCTAACTTGTACACAGCAATCAGATAGCAAGAAGTAAATACCACAGAAACAAAAAGAAACCCTAATTGTAAGTTGACAAACTGTGGAAGACAGAGCCTACCAACAGAGGGATGTATAGCTTGTTAACTGAATTGTGTTAAGTCTGCATACCCCAGGTCGAACCCTTGACCTGTACAAATCAAACGAGCCACAGTTAGCATATATTGCCAACGTTACCTGAACCGAGACATAACAAAGCAGAGGGAAAGCGTAACATACCTTGGCACAACCAGACCAAGAATCGCACCGAACAGAGCCGCAGACAACTAAAAGAGACCTGAGATAAGAGGAGCAGGCATTGGTCAGCTACTATACCAGAAGAGGGTGAATATAAAGCACAGAGGGACAAGTTACCTGAGTTGTAGCCAAGAGAATCATTGTATCATCACGTGTGCACATCGAAACCAGAATTTAAAACGGCTTTCGCACCATAGCAGAAGTAAAGAGTATCATCAACAATAGCAAAGGATAACCAGTGGCCCGAGAGACCAGATTCCGAATCCAAACTGTAGCAGAATAATAACAAAAAAGAACTCACTGTGTAAAAAGAACTTGAGCAGACTCACCTCCAGAACCAAGACAAATTCATTCTACAGGGAAAATCCGTTGACAAGTTTGGAAGGCCGACATTCATTTTACAGCCACGCCTAAAGCCAGAGTTTGCCATAAGCGCCAGAACGGGACTACACACTTTGACAGAAACCCTCGCAGATTTTCCATAACAGAGCAGAACCCATACAATGACCGGGAAGCATAAACATTTTGTGTAAAAGACCAAATGGGAGGACAAAACCTGAGGCTGGGTACCGGTAGGTTGGCATTTACGAGTTCCATTAATGTTTGCCAACTCCAATAAAAAATATCTAATATTCATATTTACAAACAACCGCCAAAACAACAAAACAAATCCACCAACATCATAAATCTCGGACAGGTGGATAACCAGGACTACATTGAGGCGTGGGCTGGGTCCCATCATAGATGTATCAGAGCAGTTTATTTATGTTAGTTAGAGAAATGGAGAGAGGAAGGCGGGGTCGTGGCAAAGGTGTTCGAAGGATAGCAGAGGAAGGACTGAGAGAGGAGATCATAATTCTTACTACCCATTTGGAGGCAATAGAGGCAAGGAGAAGAAGAGACCCAGAGATAGGCGATGACAACGAAGAGGAAGCTGAAGTAGCAACAGATGGACCAGAACGCAAGACCCCAGAAGTGAGATTATTGAGGTCTGTTTTAGTGGCAAGCAGTAAACCCAAACCAGAACTCCCGACCTATGATGGCAGCCTGTCCATAAAGGTTTTATTGGATTGGATTAGCGAGATGGATAAGTATTTCAAGTGTGAGGAAGTCAGGAAAGACCACAGAGTTAAGTTCGCTGTGACGAAATTGAAGGGACATGCAGCCCTATGGTGGGACAGTGTCCAAACGGAAAGAAAGAGATTGAACAAGTTGCCGATTAAAACCTGGTCAAGGATGGTGGCCAAGTTAAAGGGCAGGTTTATGCCGAAAGACTATCAGATTGCACTCCACAGGCAGGTGCAGAATCTGAAACAGAAAGGAATGACAGCGAGGGAGTGCACGGAGGAGTTCTATCGAGTGAACTTAAGAGCCGGATATACAAAGGATACTGCGGAAAGAATAGCCAGGTATGTAAATGGGTTAAGGTTAGAAATTTTAGATGAAATTAGTATTTTATCTCCGAAGAACACTGAAGAAGCATATCAGAGTGCGATGAAAGCTGAAGAGAAAATTACTAGAAGGTAGAATGCCTGGAGAGGACGAGGAGCTGGCAGGGGAAAAGGCCAGTCATATGGCAGAGGGTGGACTGCTAGTAGCAATGAGGAAGGTAGCAGTTCCAGAACTTCCGGATCAGCAGATAGAGGTGATAATGCGAGAGGCGGTAGGTCATCCTAGCGAGGCAGGGGAAATGGCTGAGGTAGAGGGGCTGGTTATCAATGTTACAGGTGTCATAAATGGGGACATAGATCATTTGAATGTCTAGAAGAAGATCAAGCTAGACAGAGGGGTGCATATGTTGCACAACCAAAGGAAGCAGCAGCACCTCCCTAAGAAGCAAAAAATGCTCCAGAGACAGGGGAAGCCCTGGTGCTGCACAAGGTGTTGTTAAAACCAGTCAAAGAGGTCACCGAACAGACACAGCGGAAGGCTTTGTTTAGAACAGTTTGTAAGTCACATGGTAAGTGTTGTAAGTTAATTATTGACAGTGGTAGTACAGATAACTTGGTGTCCACAGAAATGGTAGAAAAGTTAGAATTGAAGCGCTTGAAACATCCCACCCCTTACAAAGTCTCATGGTTGCAAAAAGGCCATCAGTTGTTGGTGGATGAACTGTGCGAGGTGGAGTTTCAAATAGGAAAATATAAGGATAGAGTCGTTTGTGACATCATGCCAATGGATGTATGTCACATACTGCTAGGCAGGCCTTGGCAGTATGATAGGAAAGTGGTACACAATGGATTGACGAACTGTTATAAGTTTGTCAAGGATGGAATCAAGCATACGCTTGTGCCCATCAAAGAGGAAGGGACAGTAGGGACAAGTGAACCAAGAGCATTGTTGGTTAGCGGGAAACAGTTTCTGAAACAAGTTGAGGATAGTGAGATGGGTTATGCAGTTGTAAAGAAAGCAAAAATAGTGTTGTTGCATATAGAGGTATCAAATTTACCTATAAAAATCTAGCGAATGTTGCAGGAATTTACAGATATAGTGGTGGATGACTTTCCAGACAAATTACCCCCGAAAAAAAGCATAAGTCATCATATTGACTTCATACCTGGAGCCAGTTTGCCGAACAAAGCGGCATACCGAATGAGCCCCAAGGACAATGAAGAGATTAGGAAGCAGGTGCAAGAACTGCTAGACAAGGGATTGATAAGGGAAAGTTTGAGCCCTTGCGCAGTCCCAACAGTTCTCGCTCCCAAGAAGGGAGGAGAGTGGCGGATGTGCACAGACTCAAGGGCCATCAACAAAATCACCATCCGGTATAGGTTTCCACTGCCACAGATGGATGACATGATGGATTGTTTAAGCAGGGCAGCATATTTCTCTAAGATAGACTTGAAGAGCGGGTATCATCAGATCCGGATACGAGAGGGGGATGAATGGAAGACAACCTTTAAGACAAATGAGGGACTGTATGAATGGCTGGTCATGCCATTTGGACTGAGCAATGTGCCCAGTACATTTATGAGGTTAATGAATGAGATGCTGAAGGAGTACATCGAGAAATTTGTGATTGTGTACCTGGACGACATACTGATTTTTAGCAGGACAAGGGAAGAGCACCTTCAACACGTACGGAAAGTGCTGGAAAAATTGTAGCAGAATAAACTGCTAATAAATTTGAACAAATGTACCTTCCTGCAGAAGAAATTGATTTATTTGGGATTTGTAATAGCAGAAAACAAACTGAAGATGGATTTGGAGAAGGTTGCGGCGATAGTGAATTGGCCATCTCCGAAAAATTTATTTGAGGTATGTAGCTTTCATGGACTAGTGAGTTTTTACTGAAAATTCATAAGGAATTTTAGCGAAATTTGTGCACCTATGTTGGATACCATTAAAAAGGCCAGTCAGCCTTTTCGATGGACAGAGGCAGCAGAGAGAAGTTTCCAGTTATTAAAAAGAAAGATCATTGAGAGGCTGATCCTGAGATTGCTAGATTTCAAGAAGCTTTTTCAGGTTCACTGTGATGCTAGCGGTATGGCTATTGGAGCTGTACTCAGCCAGGAGGATAAGCCTGTGGCATTCTTCAGCGAGAAGCTAAATGAAAGCAGACAGAAATATTTGTCTTATGACAAGGAGTTCTATGCTGTTATACAGGCATTAAAACACTGGAGGCATTATCTGCTGGGAAACAAATTTGTACTGTTTTCAGATAATTCTACACTACAGTATGTTATGCAACAACACAAGTTGAATCACAAACACACCAAATGGGTGGAGTATTTGCAGAGTTTCAACTTCGTGTTGAAACATATCAGTGGGCAGGCCAACAAGGTGGCAGATGCACTAAGTAGGAGAGCTTTAATTCTGCAGGAAAGTACTATGCAAGTGTTGGGTTTTGAGCACTTAAAATATTTATACCAGAATAATACAGACTTTAAGGAGGCCTATGAGGCATGTCAGAATCCCTTGGTGAGAGATAACAGCCCATGGTTGGACTACAACCTACAAGAGAAACTGCTGTTTAAGGGAGTTTAGCTATGCATACCTGACTGCTCGATGAGAGAGAATATAATTCGGGAGAAGCATAGTGGAGGTCTGGCCGGACATTTCAGCATGGACAAGACACTTGAGTAGCTCAATCATTTCTACTTTTGGCCAAATATGCGGAGGGATGTACAGTGATTTGTGGCCAGATGTAAAGTGTTCCAGTTGGCGAAGGGTCACAGTCAAAACACGAGACTATACACACCGTTACCTGTTTCAGGCAGACCGTGGGACTCAGTCAGCTTGGACTTTGTCTTAGGTCAACCTAAGACACAGCGAGGTTACGACTCAGTGATGGTAGTGGTGGACAGATTCTCAAAAATGGCGCATTTTATCCCTTGAAGAAAAACCAGTGATGCCACTCACGTGGCCCACTTGTTTTTCACAGAGATTGTCAGGTTACATGGGTTGCCTAAGTCTATCCTTTTAGACAGGGATGTGAAGTTCATGGGACACTTTTGGCGTACCCTGTGGAAAAAAATGGACACACAGCTGAGTTACAGTTCTGCTTATCACCCACAAACCGATGGACAAACAGAGGTTATAAATAGGAGTCTAGGAAACCTGCTAGGAAGCCTGGTTGGAGAAAATTCGCGGATGTGGGATTGAGTGCTTCCATAGGCAGAGTTTGCTTATAACAACTCGCCTAACCGAAGCACAAGCTTCAGCCCATTTCAGATCCTATACGACATGCATCCTTGCAGAGTGCATGAGTTGCGGGATCTTGGACTGCAAGAAAGGCGAAGCGCAG
This sequence comes from Pinus tabuliformis, assembly GCA_031772625.1. NCBI lineage: Eukaryota > Viridiplantae > Streptophyta > Pinopsida > Pinales > Pinaceae > Pinus > Pinus tabuliformis. The sequence goes on from CM062811.1 coordinate 98,420,309, forward strand.
ATGGAGAAGATTTCACTAACGCGATAAGAGATTTGCATGAACAGGTAAAAATTAAATTGTAGGAAAGCAGCCTAAAGTATAAACAACAAGTAGATTTGAATAGAAGGGAAGTACAGTTTAACATGGGGGATGAAGTCCTCACGCATTTGCGTAAAGAACGCTTCCCTAAGGGTACATACAATAAGATAAAGTACACGAAGATAGGACCCTATAAAGTCCTCCGGAAATTTTCGGCGAATGCCTATGAGATACAGTTGCCACCCGGAATAGGCATTTCACCCATCTTTAATGTAGCAGACCTGTTCCCCTACACAGCTGACCTAGAAGGAAAGGAAGAAGATGGAACCACGCGGCCTACACGGAATACCCAGGATGGAGGAGAAGCTTGGAAGAGACAGATGGCTTACGTTCAACCTCCCGAGATCGAGAGCATTCTTGACACTTAGGTGGCCAAACGAACTCGGCGGAGGGAGTATCTGCAATACCTGGTCAAGTGGAAGAACCATCCTATTGAGGACAGTTCGTGGCTTGATGCCATGCAGATTGAGCAGACAGGTTCTTCAATCGAGAAGCTCATGGACCAGAGCCATGATTTCTTTTTGCCCCAGGAGCATAATGCAGGAGCATCCAGCTATGGGGCCATGACCAGGTGATGTCTCTTCCAGGTTGGAAAGTTGATTTAGCATTTGGATTGTCTTTCATGTTTAGTTTATCAGGGGTAGGAGGTAGGATTTCGTTTTTTTCTTAATTGTTGTATCAATCAAAAGTTAGTTGGTTGGTTAGGGTTGTTACGTATCTGACCTTAATAAACAACAGATTAGTAATTGTTCTGTCAACTTAAAAAGAAAAGACAAAAATGTCTAAATGTAAATCTTTTCATGAAAACAAAACTGAGAATTTAGTAGTTATACAACTATACTGCCTATAACCGAAAGCAACTACAGTTTCATTAACTGTAAATGAAGATGTATAAATGTAAAAATGGAACACATGTAAAAGATTCAGCATTTCCAGATACGAGAAATAAAAAGAGACAAAACGCAAATTTTTCCTATTGTCCATCTGTGTCATTGCCTACGTGTTGTACCATTATGTTTTATCCATTGAACAATTGAACTCAGTGATAGCAGACAGAGTACGGGCCTACTACTGTAGGTCGTGTTTTTTTCTTCCTCTCTTAACAGAAAGCAACATTGAACACGCATATAAATCCACAACCAGAGTGAAAGGATAATCAAATTGAATTCAGAACCAGAAGAGTGATGTACAACGAATCGACCGAAAGGAGAACACAAAAATCAAAGGACCGGGGAAACAAATTTCAACAGAGGTAATTTTGGACAAACTTTCATACCTTTTCGTAAATAAACAGAGACGAATAATTTATATTTACATTGTTGCTGTTCCACGCAAATTAAGTATTACATTGTCCAAAACAAATCAAGTGCACAACGTCCGATAGAACGGACAAACCCTAGTCCAGGGTTTGATGTCAATGAAACCCTGAACCTCAACCAGACAGCCAGACCAGGACCATAACTAAACCGGAACTCGAAACCTGACTCAAGCCTAAGTCGTGAGAATGACCTAACTTGTACACAACAACTGGATAGCAAGAAGCAAATACCACAGAAACAAAAGGAAACCCTAACTGTAAGTTGACAAACTGTGGAATACAAAGCCTACCAGCAGAGGGATGTATAGCTTGGAGACCAAATTGTGTTAAGTCTGCGTACCCCAGGTCGAACCCTTGACCTGTACAAATCAAATGAGCCACAGTTAGCGTATATTTCCCAACGTTACCTGAACCGAGGCATAACAAAGTAGAGGGAAAGCGTAAAATACCTAGGCATGACCAGACCAAGAATCACACCGAACAGAGCCGCAGACAACTAAAAGAGAACTGAGATAAGAGGAGCAGGCATTGGTCAGCTACTACACCAGAAGAGGGTGAATATAAATCACGGAGGGACAAGTTACCTGAGTTGTAGCCGAGACAATCATTGTGCCGTCACCTGTGCACATCGAAACCAGAATTTAAAATGACTTTCGCACCATAGTGGAAGTAAAGAGTATCATCAACAATAGTAAAGGATAACTGGTGGCCCAAGAGACCAGATTCTGAATCCAAACAGCAACAGAATAATAACAAAAAAGAACTCACTGTGTAAAAAGAACTCGAGCAGACTCACCTCGAGAACCAAGACAAATTCATTCTACAGGGAAAATCTGTTGACAATAGCCCAAACAAGTTCGGAAGGCCAACATTCATTTACAGCCACTCCCAAAGCCAGATTTTGCCATAAGCGCTGGAACGGGACCACACACTTTGACAGAAACCCTCGCAAAGTTTCCATAATAGAGCAGAACCCATACAATGACCGGGAAGCATCAACATTTTATGTAAAAGACCAAACGGGAGGACAAAACCTGAGGCTGTGTACCGGTAGGTTGGCATTTACGAGTTCCATTAATGTTTGCCAACTCCAATAAAAAATATCTGATATTCATATTTACAAACAACTGCCAAAACAACAAAATGAATCCACCAACATCATAAATCCCGGACACGTGGATAACTAGGATTACGTTGAGGCGTGGGCTGGGTCCCATCAGATATTAATTTTAGGTAAATATTAGGTTAGATCCATCATAATTTAGGATCTATTAAGCATTTAGAGAGATGAAATCTCTTAAAATGCAAAAATTCAAATTTTTAGAGGTGCTTTCTAGCTTAATATGAAATAGATGTTATAATATCTTTTATGTTATATATATAATTTGATTTGGTCAAATATATATATATATATATATATATATATATATATATATATATATATATATATATATAGTATTTGGGCTCCAGATTTTATATATAAATATATATAGAGAGAGTAAAATAGTTTAGATCCATCTTAATTTTGCATCTATCAAGTGTTTAGAGAGATCAAATCTCTCAATGTGAAAACATTTTTTGAAGTTCTCCACTCCAAAAGGTTTGCAAGGTGAGAGATATTTGATCACTCACAATACTGGGTAAATATGGAATTAAGAAGGATTTAGGTTAGTGATTACACCCTCTCTCTCTCGCTCTTCACCCTCTAGCTCTGTCATTATCTCTCTCTCCATATGATGGAGAATTTTCACTCTATGTAATGAATGCTATATGTAATGTCTAAAATATTTTACATTTTCATTTTTTATTGTGAAATGAGTTATGGTTTTTCCCCATGTTGTATTGATAAACCCTGTATTGTCCCATGGTATTGTAACAATACCTATTTACAAGTTAATAATATCCATGGTAAAGTGGGGTGAATATCCATGGTTAAGAAACTTGTTATATTGTAAGTTTATTGTAAGTATTAAATTTTTATGTGCTTATTAATTAAATTTAAATATGGTTATGGAATCATTATTAGTCCCTAAAGACACAATCATTTTTTATCACTATTAGTTTAACATTGACCAATGAAAATTATAATGTTTAACTTTGAAAAATAAATATATCTTTTTATATATATATATTATATATATATATATATATATATATATATATATATATATATATATATATATATATATATATATATATATATTTGATTGGACCATAACTTTAAGGTCAACCTTTGCACAATATTGCAGAAATTTAATGTGTAGATTCAAAATTTCTCATGAAATTTACTAGATCACAAGACTTGAAGCTACTCTACTAATCTTTGGAAACAAAATCACGATCAAGAACATAAATCATTAACATGCATCAATATTTAACACACATACAAAAAGATTTATCTAGGGGAAAGCAACTGCTCAAAACCCCATATTATATGTATTGCATTAATCAAAGAATCTGGATGAATACAATATGCTTTGCTCAAGTTTGAGCTCAACCTACACCTGTATTTTCTATCCTTTGGCTGACTAACTGACCTTGGCCAATACTTAGCTAAAATTTCGAGCCTCCAAGCCCCTATTTCCTTCTGTTTTACTCTTGGGAGTTAGGCCCCTATTAGTTAGGAAATTCACCAATTTGGATTGTGCAATTCCTATACGTCCTTCTCTAAATCCATGCATGACCTATACAACTTGACTAGTTTACAACTGATAGTACACTGCCCTTGAACTCCAATCTCAACTGGAAACTGAAATTATCTACATACATGAGTTAATTTAGGGTGATTGACCAATTAAATGGATGATTACTTAGTGTAAAAAAAGTTACACACCCTTGTCACTCAATGTGAAAAAAGTTACACACCCTTGACTGAACCTCCACTAGTTCTACTAGCGGTGAGAACTAGTTACACTGATTATAACTCAAATTAACTGAAATAGATTGCTACAAATTAGAAATTGATCATGTAAAACTAAAATCAAGTATCTCCAACTCAAATTTATTGAGTTAACTGAGTGACAAGAGCCACGTCACCCGAGTTAACTACCTCCAAGTATTTTACCGAAATTGTAATTCAAATTTCTCCTAATTTAATCAAGGAAAAATTAAATTAGAAATTTCTTGTTGCATTTTCAACACTCCCTCAACAGAAAGGGATTATCAGAAACCCCAATCCTTCTTCTATGAAAATTGAATTTTCTTCTTGAAAAAGCCTTTGTCAAAATATATGCATCTTGTTCCTATGTCGGAATATACTACAAAAACATAATCCGGCTCTACACAAAATCTCGTAGATGGTGATACGAGATGCTAATATGCTTGGATAGATAATGAAACACTACTTCTCAGAGAGTTTGATACAACTCATATTGTCACATTAAATCACTGTAGGATCCATCTTCTGACCAAATATCCCAACAAGAATCTTTCTCATCCAGATAGCCTCACATTCTTCTTGACTTGCAACCATGTATTCTGCTTCTGTTGAGCTAAGTGCCACATATCTCTACTTCTTGTTGTACCAAGAAACCCTTGCTAACCCAACATTGAAAATTTATCTTGAAGTGCTCTTCCTTTCTGATGGACTACTCGCCCAATCTGCATCTGTGAAGCCTTGCAACTTCAATCCCTATGTATGTTTGTATTAAAGACCAAACTGAGTAATGCCTCTAAGGTATCTCAACACATGTTTTCTTGTCTTCCATTACATTTGGGTTGGCTTAAGCATGGCTTGACTAAGTTGGTTAACTGCATAACACATGTCCAGTCATATGTTCACCAAAAACATAAGTGAACCCACAAGCTACCTATAAATGGTAGCCTCCACCTCCTCACATGAAGTGGCATCCTCTTTCCTCCAATTACCTGTTAGACGAGTGTCCATGGGTTTTCTACTCTCCATGTAGAACTTCTTCATTATCTCATTGGCATACTTTCCTTGAGAGAAAAACATTTCCCCATCTCCTTGCCAAACTTACAAACCAAGGAAATAGTGCAAGAGTCCCATGTCCTCCATGTTGAAATCTCTTGCAAGGTCCTCATTGTAAGATCTGATTAGTTTATCATTATGAGTAAGGATCAATTCATTGGCATATAACACAATAATCAATTATTTACCTTCTACCACAATGTGATAAAGGTTTGCATCTGCTTCACTTTTACTGAAGCCCAAACATGTGAGATAGTTATCGATCCTATTATACCAAGCACAGGGTGTTTTCTTGAGTCCATAAAATGCTCGCTTGAGTCTACACACATGTGACCCTCTGTCAAAGGTCTCAAACCCCTTTGGATGCTCAATATACACCTCTTCTTCAATAACTCCATTGATGAATGATGTATTCACATCTATCCGGTGGATCTTCCACCCCATCTGCACTGCCAGTGCTAGAATTGAACTGATGGAAGAGTACCTTGCTAATGGAGGAAAGGTCACCTCATAGTCAATTCCCTCCACTTGAGAATACCCCTTGGCCATAAATTTGGGCTTGTGTTTCTCTATGCTCCCATCTGCTACATGTTTTACCTTGTAAATCCATCTCGAACTAACCATTGATTTGTCTGCTAGTCTTGGGACCACTTGCTAAACATTGTTTCTAACAAGGAATCATATTCCTCTACCATAACATCAACCCACACTGGTTGTTACACTTCTTCCTCGAATAAGGGTGGTCTTGTCTCAACTAGCTCACTCATCGGAGTCATGTATCCAATGTACTTATCTGGTGACCTCTCTGCCTACAATGTGATGTGGGTGCTCTGTTAGGCCCCTATACTACTAGTGTAACCCCTTATTGTTATTAGTACAACCCACTTATTATATTGATGTACCCATGTGGTGGCCATATTGTTACTATTGTGCCCCATAGAAGCCCACTATTGCTATTATTGTGCCCTTAAATTATTATTGTTATGTTGGCTCTGATTATGTTATGACCCCTTAGACTCCTATATATAGAAAGGAGGTCCTTTCATTTGTATCATCCAAGAATTGTTCATTTATGTAATGTAAAGGAGGTTTCCCCCTCGAAGAGGCTGAATTCTAAGTCGTTGATCTATCTTTTCTATCTTTTTGTGAGCTGGTTTCATAACATTTGGTATCAGAGCTTTGGATTCTAGGGTTTCACTGCTCCAAACAAATCATCGTGGAATTTTCGCTATAACTTTTTTTTTGCGACGTTTCAGAAGCTAAAAAGAAACCCATTTTAGAAGAATTCATGCTGAATCTCGAGTCCGAATTTCAGAGCTTTTCGCACTATATTTTCAGAGATATGATCTGAGGAACTTGGTCTTTTTGTAGACTCCTGAATTACATTCCAAATAGGTGACCTGGGGAAAATCGTCATAACTTTCTCTCTGACCATCAGATTGAAATTTCGTAAGAAGGTATAGAAAGAGGACGGATTGTAGTTTCTTGTATATATTTTTTAGAGCCAAAGGTCGAAACAGTGACACGTGGCACTTCATACAAGTTCGCTCTTCTGGAAAGGTCTGTAATCAGGTCATCTTGGGAGATTGTGCATAACTCTTTCTTGGAGAATCCAATTTGGATCAGACTGGTGGCATTGGAAAGAGGACAAAGAGGGCTACTACAGGTCGCAATTTCAGAACTTAAAGATCCAAAAGTACAGAGTTACAGTCGTTTCAATATTGAGCTCCTAAAATCAAGAAAAAACAAGATGAGGAAGTTTGATGGCAAGGATCCGGTAAATTGGATACTTCAGATGGAGCAATATTTTGATCTACATGGTGTACTACTGTTACAAAAGGTATGTATTGCATCTTCATATTTAGAACCGGATCAATTTTTATGGTATGAAGGGCTTTGTTCTCGTAAACAACTTGTTATGTGGTCAATTTTCATGGAGGAAATGATAGCACATTATGAGGATACAAAGAGCAACACCAAAACAATTGAAAAGAGTAAAAGGGCTTTGTGACATAGTGGAAAGCAAAATTATGGAAACCAGGAAGCATACCTCTCACAACTATAAATATGGAAGTGTTGTTTCTCCTAGCCTTCCACAACCTACAAGGGTTACACCACAACAATTGGAAGAAAAAAGAGAAAAAGGGCTTTGTTACAATTGTGATAGAAAATGCACTAAAGGTCATAAGTGTGCTGAGAAGAAATCATTTTACATAGAATATGAAGAGGAGGAATAAAAAGATCAAGAAACATCAAAAGAAGAAGATATATGCCAAGACCCCACCCCAGAGAAAGAAGAAATGAATCAGACGATATCTTGTAAAGCATTGGCAAGAATTACCACTCCTCAAACTATTAAGATAGAAGGACATATCAAGAAGAAAAATGTTCAAGAAGTGAAAGATCACATTGAGCATCAAGAAATGAATCTGACCATATCTTGTAAAGGATTGGAAGAAATTACCACTCCTCAAACTCTACAGATAGAAGGACATATCAAGAAGAAAAAGGTTCAAGTAGTGAAAGATCACATCGAGCATCAACAACAAGTTCTCCAACTTTTAAAGGATAACGCCACTTCGGTGCAAAATCAAACGAAACAACAGGTAGATCAACATTGTAGTGAAAAATGTTTTAATGTACGTGATTGGGTATTTTTACTGCTACATCTCAAGCAAGCTATTTATGATAAGGAAATGTTAGCAATACTACATGCACTTAAAAAATGGCGACCTTACCGAATGGGAAGGCTCTTCAAGGATGAGGATGTGGAAGCATTGTTTTGTGCTATTTCTATTATCCAACCAGATTGGATAAATGAAGCAAGGGATGAATGGAAGAAGGACGAAGAAGTATGGCCACTTATTCAAAAGTTGCAAAAGATCCCAATTCAAACAATATTGCCAGAAATTGAAGAGGAAGGAAAAATCATATTGGAACCTGGAGCAGTTACAGAAACAAGAACCCGACAGCTATGAAATCGATCAATTTCAGAGTATCTCATCAAGTGGAAGAACTTACCCGCTGAAGATTCCACATGGGAGGACAAAATTTTTATACAGAAGCATCAAGAACTACTCAAGCATTGAGGAAAATGCTTTTTGAAGGAGAGGGGCTTGTTAGGCCCCTATACTACTAGTGTAACCCCTTATTTTTATTAGTACAACCCACTTATTATATTGATGTACCCATGTAGTGCCCATATTGTTACTATTGTGCCCCATAGAAGCTCTCTATTGTTATTATTGTGCCCTTACATTATTATTGTTATGGCGGCTCTGATTATGTTATGACCCCTTAGACTCCTATATATAGAAAGGAGGTCTTTTCATTTGTATCATCCAAGAATTGTTCATTTATGTAATGTAAAGGAGGTTTCCCCCTCAAAGAGGTTGAATTCTAAGGTGTTGATCTATCTTTTCTATCTTTTTGTGAGCTGGTTTCATAATGCTAAACATTGTTTCTAACAATGGAATCATATTCCTCTACCATAACATCAACCCACACTGGTTGTTGCGCTTCTTCCTCGAATAAGGGTGGTCTTGTCTCAACTAGCTCCCTCATCAGAGTCATGTATCCAATGTACTTATCTGGTGACCTCTCTGCCTGCGCTGTGATGTGGGTGCTCCCACATTCTCTCTAACATCATGTAATAATTTATCAGCTTCCTTGGTTCACTTCCTTCCTTCTCTAGATGTCTCTTCTTGAGTGGATGTCCCCACTCTCTCCTCCTTTGCTTGTGGCTGCTCCAAAACTTCCTGAGGTTCTTCCTTCAGAGAAAAAGCTCTTGATCAGGCTACAACTAAATTTCCCTCTCAAGAGAACACTTCATGTACTTATCCTCATCAAAATTCACATCCCGTATGACCACTGTCATCCTAAGGATGGAAAGTACACCTGATAGTTGTGAGGTGTATCAATGTATCACACAAATATGCCCAACTCTACTGTTGGCCCTAGATTTTTCCTTGCTTCCTTAGAAAAACAACAATAAAATGATGGTCCAAAGATCTTGAAGTGTTACACATCTGGTTTCTTCCCTGAAAAAACTTCCTCTGATGTACTCATGCCAAGAATCCTTTGAGAACTACTGTTAAGAAAATAGACAATTGTGTCGAATGCTTCAACAAACAAGTGTAGAGGTAGGCTTTGGTCATGCAATATTTCTCATGCTTCTCCCACAATACTTCTATTCTTCCTCTCAGCCACCCCATTCTGTTGTGTGTTATGAGGTGTTGTCAAATCCTGTCGAATGCCTTCCTTTGCACGAAAATTTTTAAACTCATTCCACACGTAATCACCACCATTATCACTCCTAAGAGCCTTCACTTTCCTGTTAGTCTCTTTCTCAACAAGTGCTTTAAACTCAACAAATTTGGGCAATGTCTAGTCTTTCTTCTACATGAAGTAGATCCAACACTTCCATGAGAAAGCATAGATTACAAATATAAAATAATACTTGTGCTTGGTAGTGGAGGTTGTTGAGAAAGGTCCATATAAATCAGAATGGATGCTTTCGAGGATTTCATGCACCCTGTTATCCTGATCATTGAAGGTGGATTTTGGGTACTTCCCCAAGTACACCCTTTGCATGTATCCTGCTGCTCCAATGCTCCATTGGGGAGGCTTGTAGAAATCTGTTTCATGATCTCCAAAGTTCCATGATACAAATGGCTATCTTATATGCCATAATTCGCCGACATCTTGGATCTGCACCTTCTCTACTTTTGAGCTCAATGCTACACAATATTCCACATCTAATTTGTAGAGGTTCTTTACTCGAACCCCGATCTGCTTCACTTTTCCCATGGTGATGTGTCTCAAGAAATCCTTCCTCTTATTAAAAATCACATCATAGCCATGGTCTTCCAACACTGTGATGAAAACTAGATTCTTCTTCAGACGTGGTACATACATGACATCCTTGAGCCTTAGAGGGGAGCCAAACTCCCTTTGAAAAATAATGGTACCAATTCTGATCGTGGTATACCTTCCATCATCTACCATCTGAATGTGCATCTGGAGATCCTTCTCCTCCAAGTCACTGAAAAATTCTTTGTTTCCCATCATGTGGAATGAGGCACTGCTGTCGAGATACCACACACTATCCATCACTGTTCTTGCCATGCATGCAATAAGGGTAAAATCAAGTTCGAACTATGAATCTAAGGCTTCACCCGTTTCTCCTCTTACGGTATTCTTTCTTCCCTTCTTATGTGTAAATTTTGTGGCATAATGTCCCAGTTCATGACAATGAAAGCACTTGATTTTGGACAAGTCTTTCTTCTTTCCCCCTTGAATTGAATCTACTTTGGATTGGGATTTCTTCCCTTTCCATTTCTTTTCCTTTCTATCCAAGGCACAATTATCCTCATCATCACCCTTGGATTAAGTTCCATCCCTAGTGTTCCTCCTTATCTCCTCCTATACCAAATCATACCAAAGGCGTTCCCAATTTGGTAGGTTCTCCTTCTGATTTACTAAATATTGGCAGCTATGTCAGCTCTTGGGAAGACCTAGAAGTGTCAGGCTTACCAGATCATCCTTTTCTATAGTAACACCATCTTGACTAAGTCCATCACGATATTGTGTGAACTTGCTGAGGTATTGTGGAATTGTGTCACCCTTCTGCATCTTCATATTCCAAAGCTTGTCCTTAAGTGCTAGCTTCCTATGGTCACTATTGTTCTGGAATAAATTTGTCAAGGCCTATCGCATTACATCTAGAGTCTCTTTCCAGTTGAGATTTGAGACAATATGGTTTCGAAATCCTTCCAATATGATCCTCCTCCCCTTTGCTACGCACTTCTTCCATTCTTCTAGATCCTGAGCATCATATGTTGGAGGCTTCGGGATATCATTATCTATGAATTCTTTCATCCCATTATCTTCCAATAATGCCTCCATCATGTCCTTCCAAGCAACATAATTTGAGCTACCCTTAAGAGCATACTCAAGTCTCTGTCCATAGAGAGCCATCCTGCTAGCTCTGAAGAATTAATATTGCAAATTCGATCCACCTGTTAAGACAACTTCGAATTCTCTTCTCTATTGTGATACATTCTCTGATACCATGTAGAAATTTAATGTGTAGATTCAAAAATTCTCCTGAAATTTACTAGATCAAAAGACTTGAAGCTACTCTACTCATCTGTGGAAAGACAATCATGATTGAGAACACAAATCATTAACATGCATCAAGATTTAACACACATACACAAAGATTTATCCAGGAGAAAGCAACTAGTCAAACCCCCTTACTATTTTTATTGTATTAATCAATACAATATGCTCTACTCAAGCTTGAGATCAACTCGCACTTGTATCTTCAATCCTGATTGACTGACCTTGGCCAATACTTAGCCAAAATTTCAAGCCTCCAAGCCCCTATTTCCTTACGTTGTTCCCTTGGGAATCAAGCCCCTATCAATTTTGAAATTCACTTATTTGCATTACACAACTACATAGGTCCTTCTTTGGCTGCATGCATGACCTATACAACTTTGACTAGTTTACAATTAATAATACACTTCCCTTGAACTCCAATCTCAACTGGGAACTCAAATTGTCTGGATGAGTGAGTTAATTTAGGCTGATTGGTGAGTTAACTAGATGATTACTCAATGTGAAAAAAGTTACACACCCTAACCTCCAATAATTCTACTAATAGTGAGAACTAGTTACATTGACAATAACTCAAATTAACTTAAATAGATCACTAATCAATCATGTAGAATTGAACTCAAGTGTCTCCAAATCGAATTCCTCCTAATTTAATCAAGGTCAAATTAAATTAGGAATTTCTTGCTGCATTTTCAACAAATATAATTTCCTTTCATATTTTATGCCATAATTTATGTATATGGTTGCAATATTCATACATGATTTTTAGATATTTGTTTAGTGACTTTTTATCCTTAAGCTTTAAACCATCCAAAAATAAAATACTTGAAAATAACTTATACTCAAGTAAATAACTTATCTACCATCAATTACTTCCCACTATAATTTAAGCAAGTCTTTGCATTACTTATCCACGTTACATTTCAATTTATTAGTTACTGCCAAAGCAAGACTATAAAATTATTTGTCTATCAACCATTATTAATTTAATATTGACAAATGTAACTTATAATTATTTATGAAATTTTTCGAGGAACATAATTTTGCAAAAAAAATTTACAATATAAAAATTGAATTTTATTATTTTTATTACTTTTGACCTTTTTTTTTGTAAATTCGTCTTCTATTCATTCTTCAAAAAGTGTACATCATTAACAAAAAGAAAAAATGCAGGTAATTTCACCCCAATGAGGTTTGTTACCACTGCTAGTAGCAAGTGAAAATAAAACAAAAGAATGGAAAGTAACAAAGACCACAGATGAAAGCGCCAGAAGCACCAGAAGACATTCAAGATACATAAAACACTTGATATCAGGAAAATCATCAAAAGTGATGGAAATTGGGTATTCTAGGAGGTAGAGGAGGGCATAAGGCACATTGCACTTGCTCTTCGAAATGGGCCATCCAGGCCTCCAACTTTTAAACTTTCTCAGAGAGTATATTCTGGTCATGCTAAACCACCACCACACATTCCCAGGTATGAACTGAAAATAGTGCATCCTGTTCAGTGTCACGATAAGCTCTGCATGTTCCTCCTGCCTCACACACTCTGCGATAGCCAATATATCCATAATTGTATGGATGAGGTCCCGACAACGATCCATGCAGCATGTTTGTTGCTGCCCCCTTCCTCCATGGTGCACCACCCTCTGACTTCATCCTCCTCCGCAATGAGCAGACCCTCCTTGGTGCCAAGCTCTCATGGTGTGGCCACAACGGCCACCAATTGAAACTCCTAGGCCTCTGCCTCCCCGAACCTCTAAACCATCCTTGTAATTGTCGATAGATCTTCCTCCTCCATGGCCTACTAAAGCTTACAAGCTAAGATGACCACCCCTAGAACCACCACGTCCTGTATGTTTTCTAATGGATGTCAACACCATCGGGGATAAGCTCCCACCACCCACAAGGTCTGCCGAATTAGGCTTTGGACGAGACAACCTGCGTGAAATGCGAGGTGCCGACCTCATTCCAATCCACTAGAAAACACTGACTGAAAGCACAATAGAGGGCTTCCTGGCTTCCACCACCAAGACTGTCTACCTAATATTCGAGCTGATATGTTGGGCACTCGGTCTCACCACCAACAACACAAAACCACCGACATGTGAGGAGAAAATGTTGTTTGTTACACAACCTTCCTCCCATGGCACACTACGCCACCAAGACAAAATTACCCTAGCTGGAGAACTAGTGAGGGCACCAAGAATAAAGTCTCTCCACGCTATAAGATATTGCATGTGTGTAGTTTTAAATTTTGAATATAATTTTGAATTATTTAAATCATAATTTGTTGTTAAGATTAAATAAAGTAAAAAATAATTTCTATTATTGTTATTATTACTAGTCAATACAAAACCATGTCATTAATATGATTTAAAATTAAATTTATACTGATAAATTATGTGTATCTCTTTTCAAAACCATGTCACTAATATAATTTAAAATTAAATTTATACCTATTTTCTATAAGATAGACTACGCATATTTCTTTTCAAAATAGGAAAACCCTATATATTTGCAAATTACCTTCTAATTACTTTGGCAAAGGCTATACTAGTGCACAAAACATATAAGTATATAATATAAGTAGTAATGATTTTTGCATAGGCCCAGTTATATCATCTAATGAAAACATTGCTACATATATATTTAAAACATAATAGAAGTTACAAATTTATGATCTCCCATATGACATCTAAGAATTGTAGGGGTGCAGTACAATGATCTAGGATGCAATAAAATATGACATCTAAGAATTGTAGGGGTGGAGTATAATGATCTAGGATGCAAATTTTATTGTGTAAGTGACATAATACATGTGTTTCTTTTTTTTTGTATCTAAACATAGGTAGGATCTTTTAATTTTGCATAGCATTCGTAAGAGGATGTCCGTATAATGTGAATTTCTTTTATAGTTGCAGTGCATGACATTGAAATGAATGTATTTCACTTGGATGTTGAAGCATGCAATATGTATCTTTTTTTCCCTCAAAAATATAATAATTTCATTGTTTTTCTTTTTTTAAGTTACAAAATCGTCCAGGGTCTTGTATAGACGGTGATCGGGTGCTCTATTAAGACACTCTTTGATGTGAAGTCACCGGTTCAATTCTCTATTAAGACACTCTTTGATGTGAAGCCACTGGTTTAATTCCCCACCCTGATTGAGGTGATATATTAGACATGTTAAAAATTTAGTTCAACCAAACTTACAAAAAAACAATTGCAAAATTACATTTTTACTACTTTCCATGTGAATAGCATCACATAAAAAAGTCCTTGTATCAATAGAATCACATAACAAAGTCCAATGAAGGTCCCTGGGCATTGATGAAGCTACTTAAATCAATGTTTGAAAACATTGAGTTTCAATATGCACTTATCTAAATATAAATTCAAGGATTTAATAAGATTAAAGTTTAGATAATTCAAGGTTCGATAGAGTACACAATAACAATACTTTAAGATTGATTTGAAGTCTAGAAATTTTAAAAGAGGTATAAAGAAGCTCTCCATTTCAAATTATTGTAATAAAATTTATTATTAACATTTATACCATATTTTTTTATATGTTATTTCAAAAAATGGCACATTACCACTTGAGAGAAATATTGTTACATTAGGTAAAATATAATGAAATTCAAAATATATATATGTGCGCAACCCCACAAAAAATACATTTGTTGAAGTGGTAATATATTTGTTGAAATATATACGTAATTATTTGATCATCAAAAGTCAAATAACAATCTTAGAGTAGAAGAAAGATCAAACAAAACTTTACAAGTATATTTAGTATTTGACTATGTTTTGATAGTATATTCACCGTTTGTATTATAGTAAGAATATTATGAATTTAAAAAAAATTATATTAAGGATAAAAGTATAAACGTTTTTAAAAATAGATTTTATATGATAATACGAGTGTTGTATTTATATTGTTTATTTAATTTTAAAATAATAAGGAGGATAATAAATTATTTATTAGGTTTTAAGTTTTTAGTTTAAGTTTATAAAAATATTTTTAAATAAATCTAATTAATTAATTAATTAACAATTTTTTTCTTTTATATTTTGGTCTAGTTTGTTGTAGTTGTTTTTTTTGTTAATTGTAGTTGTTTCTTTCTAGCGGTTGAATAATAGGTTCTCTCTATTTAACTTATAGTCATGATCTAGTTCTTCATCTTGTCCGGACAATAAACCACACTTGGGTTCAAAAATATCGATATAAAAATTTTAATGTGATGATAACCTAAAATATTTCTCAATAAACAAATTTTATAGTTAAAAAAAAAAATATATATATATATATATATTTTATATATTTTATATTAAAATATATATAATAATGATAAGTTCATTTTATTTGGATAACAAAATATATATCAAAAAAAAAATATTCGATAGATATAGCAAACTTGTCAAGAACACCATTTAACACCATTTATATAAGGTATTCAATTTTTTATATTACACATAAAAACGTATTTTTTTTTTAATTTAAATAATAAACAATATATATTAAACACTTTAAATATTATATTTTTAGAAAGGAAAACTTATAATAAAAAATATTTATTATTATTATTATAAAATACTTGTTTTAAATATTAAATATTTTAGATATTATATTTTAAAAAAGGAAACTTTCCATAAAAATTATTTATTATTATTATTAATAATAAGTGGAGAGATAACATTTAATATTTCATTGTGTCAATTATTCAATCTTCTTATAAGGAGTAAGTAAAGATATTTAAAATGTAAGGTTTTTTTTTAATAACAAGTAATAAGTAAAATTCTTTGGATATATATATATATATATATATATATATATATATATATATATATATATATACATGAAAATTAAAAATTTGGAAATATTGAGATATATTATTATGAAGTTTTTAGAGATCGGAGTTTTAGTGAAATAATAAATGGATATTGCTTTTTATTCTAAACATTAAATTTCCTTATAATTTTTTTCCCAACTTCAACGTTGAAAGAGTGCCCTTGTGAGAAAGGATAATATAGATTTAGAATTGTATTCTATGTAACTCAAGGTTATCGATGGTCTAGGGTAAATCATTGTTATCTTTTTTAAAAAATTTGTAAATTGAGATTGTTTTTTTGTAATAATTTCAAAATAAAGTAAACAATCAATATCACACACATACCTTTTTCTTTGTAAGTTTGGTAGGACTACATTTTCATCATGTCCATCTTCTCACTCTGATCAGGGGATAGCACAAGATTTGAACCCAAGACTTCTGGTTTAGTGAGACTTCATTTCCATGGCCATTGCTAATTGAGTTACCCCAAGAAGACAATATCACACACATACTTAAGACTAAGACTAAACAGGAATAAAAACAATGTTCAATCCAACTCCCAAATTAAAATTTATTCCCTATCAAAAGTTTAGCCAATCATATTAGGTCATTTTAGCATTGTGCTACAAAGTGGCCCTATATGGTCCTCGCAGAACTATTACATAAACATAGTGTAGGGTTATGTAATCATTGGATTTCTTCATGGTCCTTATCGGGCCACGTGGGATTTCCACCTCAACTCAATATGGGACCCACTAAGTATTCCTACCACTGCAGAATACGTTACTTGGCCATTATATCTGGTGAGCGCTCATCCGACCCTCTAATCCTCTGTTGCCACTCAACACCCTTGAATGCTCAAATATCTTGATCCAAGTGAACTATGAAGTAAATCTAGTGTAGGGCCCACCACATACCATGTGGTGGCTTTCATCACACTCCACGTCAACTTAAATCGGGATCCACTAGTCCCCATGCCTTGTTGTTTGCAATTGTTTTATTGTTATATCAGACCATCTACCATTCAAGTGCTTCAATAGTGTGATAGTCCTTTCCACCCCAAAGCAACGATCCTCAGATGTAAATGTTGCGACAATGAAAATTCAACCCCATATGATATTTGGGCCATAGATTAAGTGTGCGTTCTCACTGCCTTCCAGATCCCTGGATCACTGGATGTGATTTGCACTTAAAAAGAGATATACAACCCAAATGAGGTCTGACTCGCTTACGATGTATCCACTACTTGCTAGTTGTGAACCCCAGATCATCGGATTTGTGACAAAATGCTAAGGGAAAAGGAAATAAGTGGAATTTGAGGAATGCCTTAAGGTAAGGGGAAACAACCCGAACACAAATTCTTGAGAAGTGTTGTGAGGCTAATCCTTTACCTTTTGGGCATAATACAAGTTTGCAACTCAATTTTTAAGATGTTTATCATGCACTTAGTTACATGGTGAATTTATGAGCGAATACTGGAGTTATGATCCAAATAATAAGAAATTGCAAAGATTCTAGGTCTACAATAACTTTCACATGGTAAGAACTTGCCAACACAATCATGAGTAAGGTAGTGACCTGCCCAATTCCAACATTTAATATAATTGAGAACTTATAAGATCGCTAGTTAATTTTGGGCACACATCAGACCATTAGTCATAAACATATAAAATATCCTACAATTCATGAAGATGGCAATAACCACATAGTTCAAGCATTCATTATCACCATAGATACATAAGATAGCTTGTCAACCATTAATATGGAAATGATTTCAGGAATTCTTACATGAGTAATGCAGAACCACACATTGGTCATTAACATATTAAAGACTGTCATAATTCATAATCCAAATATGCATAAACCATTATACTTAGCTGAATAAATTGGTATCGATAGAAACTAAAGGAGGGACTTCAACTCTCCACCCAACCATAGACCATCTACACTACAATATCTCTTGCAATTGATCACCCTTGAGCCATATCTAGAGTTTGATGGGATTATTACACAAGGGAATTTCACACCAAGTCTTATTCAAACACTTAGAAGATGGAGTCTATTGTTGAGGTGGTTTAAAATCTCTTTAGGAAGCACCATAGTGGCTCAAATATCCCTGTCCAAGTGGTTTAAAAGTTGTACAGAAAAGCACCACAATGACCCACTTAATCTCCTAGTTGGTCGTAAGGCAACATTCAAGTGTAGGTTACGAGGAAGAAACTGAGACGTTCATGGTTAACCGTAAGGCACCACTTGAGTGCAAGTTCACGGGAAGAAATTGAGATGTTCCTGGATGGCCATAAGGCATCATATGGGTGCAGGTTCAGGGGGAGTAGAGATGATTCGATTTGATGGTGTGGAGGGTGCTTGGAGCCCTAGACAACATGCCCATTGGGTTGGCACCCTACATATGGAAGTTTTGTATTTTCTGTTAGCGTTGCTCGTGGAGTTGTAGCCGCAGCTCGAGGGTGACCCGTGGTTGAAATTTTGGAACCACATGGTCTATGGTAGGGTGGAATGTGGAAATCCCATAGCCATTTGACATTTTATATAGATAAGAGCTCTACCATATGTTCATGTGAATTCATGATTTGAGTTAGAAACCCTAGTTAGGGTTGGCATTATATCTATGTGATATAATGTATATAATATGTTGTATGTAGTAATATGGTGATATATGAACTTTTATTCAACACTTGTAATCATTTAGGTTCCCTAAAATGTATTATAATTATGTGTCATGTTTATCGTTGTATATCGCTTGGATGTAAGCATTAGTTGGGGTTCAAAACAATGTAATTAATTCTCAATTCCACTATGCATTATAATTATGTGTTTTGTATTGGGTCTACAATTACTTGTTATTGTTAATTGTAGTTGTAAATTCAATGGAAATTGAGTTGGAGTTTACACCCAAGATTCAATAGCTATAGTTGTGGGCTAGGATTCAATGTTGAAAATTATGGATTATATATGCTAGCAAGAATAATAATGAATTAAGTGATGGAGGTTGGGTTATGGATACGTAGTGTTTCCTGTTTGGAGGCTATGGACATTGCACCTATTTAGTAGAGAATAGACTGTGTGTTTGAATACATGTAGGGTCAATACGAGGAAATATTGTGTGCTTTGAATCCCTGTAAAAATAGGTGGAGACACTATGGAATATAATTGCATGAATTATTTCGCAGGTGGATTCACTGTTTGCTCTAGATTCTTGTAAGTAGGTGGAGACACCATGAGCTCTGGATTTCTGTATGTAGGCGGGGACACCATGAGCTATGGATCCCTAGTATTGATTTATGTAACTATGGCTGACTTTCATAATGTATTTAATGTATTTATAAGAATTTTATTCTTGCTATAAATGAAAATAAAAATATTAGTAGACATGTTCTTCATGTTGGTTTAAAAGCAGGAAAATTTGAATTTTTGAAAATTAAATTTTTTGGCTCCAAAAAGGAGAAGTCAACCTCCTCTTAGTCAAGTCAGCCCTCTTTCTATTTAGGTCAACTCAAAGTAAGACTCACCCTTTCATCTCATTAAACCACTATAAAGAAGAGGAAATTTGACCTCCTTCAAGACACAACTCAATTATGTTCAAGATGTTTAAGTTCTGAGGCGAGAAAGAGAAGTTTTGAGGCAGTGAATAAGGTTTGTTCTGAGGATAGAGAAGGGTGATTATGAGGCCAACGAAGGGATACTTCTGAGGAAAAAACATAAGTATGAGGAAGTGAAATTATGAGGTTTATTATTATGTTTAAAAATATGAAGGAGGTCTTCTCTAAGGCTAGCAAGAGGCCTATGACGAGGCAATGAGGTCTTGATGTGATGAATCTTTATGGAAATATTAATCTCAATTAGGAAAAATTATTGTGAAGGAATCAAATATATTCAATGGGAAAATTGACTTCATTAAGAGGATGGACTAGTTGACCTAATTGTTGACTTAGATGTATCTATGTTGGATTGAAGAATTCTCTATTGAAAGGGTTGTTGGGTTTTTCCTCATGAGCATTTTCCGAGAGTAAATCTCTTTGTTCTTTGTGTATTTGTCTCTTTTTTCTTAATGTTATATGGTTGATTCTTCTGTGAAATTTGATAAATGATGAAATTGTGTAAAAGAATATGTAAGAAGATTAAATAATCAAAAGAAAATATCAGTTTAGAAGAAACTTTTAAAAATCAACATGGCATCAAAGCTTATGGTTGAAGATTAGCCTTAATGTTGAAGCCAAATTAGGCCTTGAAATAAATCTTTTCAATCTCAAACCAAAGATCCTTAGATGGATGAAGCTTATATAAGATCAAAGCCCTCATTCTTATGCCTCAACCCTAGTTTTAGTACTGAGATCAAGGACTTGTTGTATAGGCATGAAAATGCTCAAAACATCTAAGAATGACTGAAGCCCTAATCTCATTTCAGAAGGACAAAGGACTATTCAAGGTCAAGTTTTATTATTTATCTCATTTGTATTGAAGGTAGGCCAAATGACTTCAGACCTTGAAAAGGCCAAACCTAATCAAAATTTTCTAAGAACTTGCTCATATATTAAATTATGAAGTCTTAAGATATCTCAGAGATTTGAATCATCTCCATGAGGTCAATCTTATCCTCAAGAAAATTCCTAAGATGAAAAGTTCAAATATAAAATGATCTCTATCTATGTAAAAGAAGGTTGAAGTCTAAAAGAAGTTGTAGAGACTATCAAATAAGCCACATAAACTATTACCAAAATCAAATATCAAATCTCAGAAATATAACAATGGCAAAAATTATTTAGATTGAACCTCAGTTTGAGGATTGAAAAACCTTAGTCAAGATTATTATAATCTCTTATATCATAAGGCCCTCAACTATTACATGTTATTTTGGTTCCAGTAAAAGTGTTTTGCCCAAAATTATAGTTTCTTGAATGCAACCAAGACTTTGCATAAGGAGACCTTAACTGAAAGTCACCTAGATACATTCTGTTTTGATATGTTGTCCCAACCTTATGATGTCTTTCTTTCGATCAAGTTCAAATAGAATTTTCTAACAATCATTGTCAAGGAAGATCACCTTTCTAAAGACGACGTTAATGTCTTCAGAGGAAAGATATGGAAATGTAAGAGATTAGAAAAATCCTATCAAAATATGAATTTTGTCGCTCAAAGTATGAGGTATGTATGGTTGTTTTAGCGAATATAAAGTATAATTCTCAGTTGTAACTCTGCTTCAGAATTATTTTGGAGATAACAACTTCTAGTTCTATGAAGTTAAGATGATCTCAGCATATAGTAAAAGTCTATGCTCTCTAAATTAGAAGACTGAGTCAATAATATAAAATCATTCCCTTGCAAACACTTGGTACAAAGTTTGGAATATGTCTTTCTGATCTGGAATTGAAAATTGAAGATTTCTTGAAAACGTTGCAAGCTAGTTTATGTCTTGTGGGAAATGGATCGAAATTGAAAAAGCACATAAACTTAGTAATTTTAGTTAATTTTTTTAGATTTAAATAGAGAAAAATAGACAACATGCAACATCACAAAACAACAATTTGATGACGGAGTTCACCCCTCCTGGGCTATGTCTCTGGGTCTAGCTTCCAATGTTGGCCCTTTAAATTATATGCTCAAAATGTCAATTACATCAACATAAAATGTTCAAATCACAAAAATAATGTTGCCATTATGTCCAGAACACCCAAAAACCCCTATGTAGGCTCTTCTTGGGCTCAAAAAGGCTGAAAAATGGCCAAGTTAGGCTTCCTTGTTCAGTTCTCTACTACAGGTCCTGTAAAATGACCAAACTGGAGAAGCTGGAAACAAATCTCCTTTTCGTGGAACTGCAAAGAGACAATTTAGTGTAGGAGCAATGGAAATTCCTCCAAAATTGGTTCAATTTGTCGATTAGTTAACTTTACTCGTGCACTCTAACTTTCGCCCTTTTTATTGGTCATGTGAACGTTAATGTGGGTAGAGACGCGGGCCAGAAGCCACATGAGCGACAGCTCTGCGTTCTTGGTCACATAATATGCCATGTGGCTATGGTTTAGGCACCATGCATGATCCCTCCTTCATAGCCCCACCGGGTGTTCCGCTGTGTTCGTTGGCAACAACAGCTAGTGCTTAACTTCCTGCCTCCTCTGGCTTGGCTCTAGTCGCACGTATATCCATATGGCTCGGGGCTATAGCCAAGTTCCCTCCCCACCCCACTCCACGTTTTCCACAAAAATGTGGTATAAAATATAACCTGAGGCTAGGGCTAGTCGAGCGAGTACGTTGGCCCGAACGCCCCACCCCCAAAAATCGTTGACGGTTCAACATTAACAATAATTGTGTTCCATGATAAGTTAAGAACCAACCATTTGGTTCATTGGTATGTCATTGCACTATGCTACCGGAGGTCGTGATGTTGACCCTATATAAGGTTGATCGATCTTCCCAACAAAATTTTGCATGAACCTCGAGGACCACATGGTGCCCTCCCATTGGTCCTTCTAGCACCTCCCAATTTGTCCAACCAAAATCTACCAACTTGACCTGTATGATCATGCCACATGTTAGTACAAGATTAGCTCATATGACCACTATACCTGCTGACATCAATGCCATGTCACTATACGGCCTACCCAGTCAGCAACCCATTCAACCCTATAATTTGACTTTTTAATTGTTTACCAAAAACTTCATAACGTGATAAATTTCACATACAGTGTTAGATTGAGGTGATTCAACTGTCATTAGAATCAAAATGACGAGATATACGGTTTGGCACTAGTTTTGGGAGATTTTGAGAACTTTATTTTTTAGCATATATTTGATCCCCTAGATCATTCCTCCCCAATTGAAGCTTTTGGACCACCAAAATCTATTTTTACTTAGCAAGTAAGTGAGGATACAACTACCTCACTTTCCTTATCTCAATCCACCTTTCTTTACTTGGATTGGTACCTTTGAGCCCCACTCAAAGATGCTCCACATTGCCTCTGCATGAACTCCTTATGCGTCTATCAAGAATTGAGTCTTCTGCAACTCATCTAATCAGGAGTAAAATATTTAATATATGGAATCTGAACATTCTATTCATGATCATCATCATTGAAGGCTCATACAATCTCAAGTTTCCATATTCACAACAAAATAAATTTGCATGTAAGGTGGAAAATATTAACATAAAGCATTGTTACCAATCTTCTCTAAGATTTTGAAAGCACCATATCTGATTGGCTTGATATTTTTACCTTCACCTTGAATTATTTCCTTGTTGATATAAAACCAAACTTGATATCCCACTTGGAAATCATGATCAACCCAATGTTTGTCATGTCTTTCTTTGTACTTGGCTTTGCTTTTCTCTAGCTGCTCTTGTACTCTTTGATGCACTAGTTAAATTTGTTCAATGAAATGCTTGGCTTTGTCCACATCATTATGTCCATCTACTGCAATATCTTTACCAAATATGAAATCCAAAGGAGACTTTAGAAAATAACCCAAACAAGCTTCAAATGGAGATACTTGTGTAGATGAGTGCTTGGCATGATTGTAGGCATTCTGGATATAATGCAAATGCTCATCCCAAATTTTATGATGCTTACCAAAATATCCATGAAGGAGATGCATTACTGTTTTGTTCACTACTTTCATTTGGTTTTCAATTTGTTGATGAAATGCAATGCTCTTCTTCAACTTGGTGTCCATGAGTTCCCATAAACTTTACTAAAATTTCCTAACAAAAAGAGAATATCGACCAGAAATAATAAACGTGGGAAATCCAAAGTGAACCCACACATTTTGGAAGAACATTTTTTGCTTTCTATTCTGATGTAACATGTTTCTTACACGGCATCAACACACACATTTTTATTAAATGATCCACAACAACATATAGATAATCATGACCTTTCCTAGACATTGGTAGTACCCCTACAAAATCCATAGAAATTCTTTCCCAAGGAAGAGGAGGAATAGGAAGTGGAACGTACAAACCCAATTTCCTATTGCTAGGCTTGCTAGTAGCACACATGGAACATCCCTTTACATATCTTGAAATAGTTTCATTCATCCGAGGCTAATAATAATACCTCTGAATTTGAGCAATTGCTTTTCCTACAGTAAAGTGACCAACAATAATATAAGTGTGGGATTCTCTTATGACATTGAATCTTTCACTCTGTGGAACACATAACTTGCCAAGTTGATACAAGAAATTGTTATTAACATGATAATCCAACTCTTCAACATGATTTCCTTGACTCAAAGTTGCATAAACATATTTATAATCATCATCTTGAGCATACTGTTCAATATAAATTTCATGCATGATTGAGTAATGCTTAAGAATAACAAATGCATTTACAATAGACCTTGATAACATATCAACAACGTTTTTCTATATACCTTTCCTGTACCTGATTACAAAATGAAATTGTGGTGGGAATCTCATCCACCTGAAATGTCTAGCTTGTTGTAGTTTGGTTTGTGATTGTAAATATTGCAAAGGTTGATGATCAATATGAATAATCGTTTCTTTACCCATCAAATAATCATTCCATTTCTTCATGCTTTGTAACAAAGCATACAACTGTTTATCATAAGTTGGATAGGTAATTACTGCATTGGAAAATGTTTCAGAGTGATAAAAAATAGGCTTAGCATGTAGCATCAAAGCTACTCCCATTGCATAATCGCTTGCATCGGTTTGAGTTTCAAATGGCTGCTTAAGATCTAGAAGTGCTAGAATTAGTGTTGTACTAATTTTCTCTTTTAATATGTCGAAGGATTTTTCTTTCTTTCCTCCCCACTGAAAGACTTATTTCACACTTGTCAAAGCATGTAATGGCATTGCAATGAGTGAGAAGTTAGCTATAAATTTTCTCCAATATTAGGTTGCTCCGAGAAAGATCCTAACTTCTATTACATTGTTGGGTTTAGGCCAATTCAAAATAACTTCAAGTTTTGAGGGATCAATCTTCAATTCACCCCCTCCTACAATATGACTCAAATAAACCAAAGAGGTTTTCCCAAATTCACGCTTAGACATCTTCATAGACAACTTCTATTTTTTCTAGACATCTAAAATTGTTTGACATGCTTGACATGCTCTTCACGAGTCTTACTGAAAATCATAATATCATCTAAGTAGACTAAGACAAAAACATCAAGGAATGGTCTCAGTACAACATTCATAACTCTCATGAATGTTGAAGGTGCATTGCAAATCCCAAACGACATAACTAACCATTCAAGAAAACCTTTTTTTGTCTTGAAAGAAATTTTCCAAATATCATCTTCAACAATCATTATTTGGTGATAATTGCTTCTCAAATCCAGCTTAGTGAAGTAAAAAACATTCTTTAACTAATCTAGCAAATCATCATTGCGAGGAAGAGGATAGCAATTCTTTACCGTGATTTTGTTCAAAGCTCTAAAATCCACTCAGATGCACCATGTACCATCTTTCTTTGGAACCAAGACAACAGGAGACCTACAAGGATATGTGCTAAACCCAATGACCCCTTTTTCAAGTAACTCTTGAATTTTCTTCTTGATTGATGCATTCTCCAAAACTAACATTCTATGCATGCCGATGTATGGAAGAGGTGCATCCTATTGTAAGTGAATCTCATGTTGGATTTGTCTTTTAGAAGGCAACCCTTCAGGGCCTGAAACATATTGTCATAAGTGTTAACAACTTCAACTAATTAATGCTTGAGTTTAGCATCTAATTCCGTGAAAGCTTAAGATTCAACAATGTCTTTAGCTTTAATCATCAACAACACAAAATTCTTACTAGAATTTACAAGTCTTTTCATCTATTCTGATGTAACATGTTTCTTACATGGCATCAACACACACATTTTCTTAAAAGATCCACAACAACATATAGATAATCATGACCTTTCCTAGACATTGGTAGTACCCCTACAAAATCCATAGAAATTCTTTCCCAAGGAAGAGGAGGAATAGGAAGTGGAATGTACAAACCCAATTTCCTATTGCTAGGCTTGCTAGTAGCACACATGGAACATCCCTTTACATATCTTGAAATAGTTTCATTCAACCGAGGCTAATAATAATACCTCTGAATTTGAGAAATTGCTTTTCCTACAGTAAAGTGACCAACAATAATATAAGTGTGGGATTCTCTTATGGCATTGAATCTTTCACTCTGTGGAACACATAACTTGCCAAGTTGATACAACAAATTGTTATTAACATGATAATCCAACTCTTCAACATGATTGCCTTGACTCAAAGTTGCATAAACATATTTAAATCATCATCTTGAGCATATTGTTCAATATAAATTTCATGCATGATTGAGTAATGCTTAAGAATAACAAATGCATTTACAATAGGCCTTGATAACATATCAACAACGTTTTCTATATACCTTTCCTGTACCTGATTACAAAATGAAATTGTGGTGGGAATCTCATCCACCTGAAATGTCTAGCCTGTTGTAGTTTGGTTTGTGTTTGTAAATATTGCAAAGGTTGATGATCAATATGAATAATCGTTTCTTTACCCATCAAATAATCATTCCTTTTCTTCATGCTTTGTAACAAAGCATACAACTGTTTATCATAAGTTGGATAGGTAATTACTGCATTGGAAAATGTTTCAGAGTGATAAAAAATAGGCTTAGCATGTAGCATCAAAGCTACTCCCATTGCATAATTGCTTGCATCGGTTTGAGTTTCAAATGGCTGCTTAAGATCTAGAAGTGCTAGAATTAGTGTTGTACTAATTTTCTCTTTTAATATGTCGAAGGATTTTTCTTTCTTTCCTCCCCACTGAAAGACTTATTTCACACTTGTCAAAGCATGTAATGGCATTGCAATGAGTGAGAAGTTAGCTATAAATTTTCTCCAATATTGGGTTGCTCCGAGAAAGATCCTAACTTCTATTATATTGTTGGGTTTAGGCCAATTCAAAATAACTTCAAGTTTTGAGGGATCAATCTTCAATTTACCCCCTCCTACAATATGACTCAAATAAACCAAAGAGGTTTTCCCAAATTCACGCTTAGACATCTTCAAAGACAACTTCTATTTTTTCTAGACATCTAAAATTGTTTGACATGCTTGACATGCTCTTCACGAGTCTTACTGAAAATCATAATATCATCTAAGTAGACTAAGACAAAAACATCAAGGAATGGTCTCAGTACAACATTCATAACTCTCATGAATGTTGAAGGTGCATTGCAAATCCCAAACGACATAACTAACCATTCAAGAAAACCTTTTTTTGTCTTGAAAGAAATTTTCCAAATATCATCTTCAACAATCATTATTTGGTGATAATTGCTTCTCAAATCCATCTTAGTGAAGTAAAAAACATTCTTTAACTAATCTAGCAAATCATCATTGCGAGGAAGAGGATAGCAATTCTTTACCGTGATTTTTTTCAAAGCTCTAAAATCCACTCAGATGCACCATGTACCATATTTCTTTGGAACCAAGACAACAGGAGACCTACAAGGATATGTGCTAAACCCAATGACCCATTTTTCAAGTAACTCTTGAATTTTCTTCTTGATTGATGCATTCTCCAAAACTAACATTCTATGCATGCCAATGTATGGAAGAGGTGCATCCTATTGTAAGTGAATCTCATGTTGGATTCGTCTTTTAGAAGGCAACCCTTCAGGGCCTGAAACATATTGTCATAAGTGTTAACAACTTCAACCAATTAATGCTTGAGTTTAGCATCTAATCCCGTGAAAGCTTAAGATTCAACAATGTCTTTAGCTTTAATCATCAACAACACAAAATTCTTACTAGAATTTACAAGTCCTTTCATCTGACCAACACTTAAAGAGATAAGTTCATATTATTGCAATGTTCTCTAACAATATACTCAACTCCATATTTAAAAATATTATATTTGTTCTCATGAGGATAGAATATGGCTTTACGGTCATACAAGTATGGACTCCCTAAAACAATTCCGCATATGTCAAGTGGTGCAATATTAAGATCTACCTGATCTATAAAATTTGCAATGATGGCGAATTTGAGTTTACACTCTTGTCACTTGTAATTTGGAATAATCACATACCCAACCCAAATGGTAAGGTTTAGTATTAGGTGTAGTTTCTAGATTTAGTTTCTTGACAATTGCTTCAGAGATAAGATTGAGTTGGGATCCACTATCAAACAAGGTATCAACTTTGGTATGTTTTGTATTGACTCTAATATGAAAAAACTCACTTCTTTCTTTACCATTTTTATGCTCAATAGGCTTACTAGAATAATTAGTACTTTCATTATAAGATTTACCTTTCATTCCCATGGCTATGATTTTGGTTTCATTACCTTAATAATATCCTAGATCTTGCTGAGTTGTTGCAAAAGTCTTTTATTTCCCCTTGTTATTGAACTTCATTGGTCTAATTTTTGGACGCAATTTTCAACAATGGTCTTCATCATGACCTTCCTTTGAGCAATGTTTACAGCAATGTTTCTCTCCCTCTTTCTTGAGTGTAGCATACATTTTTCCTTTTCCTTTAAAATTCCCTTTTCCTTTGTCTCTAGATTTGGAAGGCTTCTTTCTAGTCTCTTGAGGAACATTCTTCCCTCATGATTCTAAATGAGTTTCCTGAATGCATGCTTCATCTATATTGGTGGGATTAAACATAAGTATAGTATGTATCAAATAATTATGTAATCCACCTATGTATTTAAGGAGAGTTTATTGTGAAGACAAATCAATACCCAAGATTAAAGCTCTTCTTCTAAATTCTTGTGTGTAACTTTGGACACTGACCTTTAATTAAAATTTTGCCAATCCATAATTTCTTCTTGCATGTAAGCTAATGGATAAAATTTCTTTCTTAATGTAGCTATAAAATCATTCCAATAAGAGATAATTGTGCCACTTTTCTTCAAAATGTCTTGAGTTCTGGCCTCCACCAAATTAGGGATGCACATTCCAAATGAAGAGAAGCAAGCTGTATCTTTTTTACATCATCATATATCTTTTGAATCATATAGTAGACTTCAATTTAACGAACCCAATTATCCAAATTTTCAACATTTAATTCCCCATTTTACATAGGCAATTCAAACTTGACATAAATTATAAGCAAAGGAGACATAACATGTCCTTTTAGAGATCTAGAAGAAGTATGTCTAGGTGTTGAAGGAGGTGAAGAAGGAGGTGAGGATGGAGGTGAATATGGAGGCGAAGGAGGAGGTGGAGGTGGAGGTTTGCTCCCATCACCACCATTACATTTTTGTTTATTAGAACTTTCTCCTTGCAACCTTGTTGTCCTTTCATTGTACAACAATTTTACCATCTTTGACATATCATAAAAATCCTTTCTGAAAGCTCTCTCATCCTCAGACATCAACTCATGTCCTTCATGTGCCATGACTAGTGGATGTTTTGGAGTTTGTCACCTCCTTGAACCAATTTTAGGGTTTGGTTCTTCAAACACTCCTCCTCTCTTCAATTTAGACCTTGTAATTATTTAAGAAACACTTGTGAAAATTGTCAAGACTTCAAAACAACCATGCTCTGATACCAAATTGATATGAAATTCAAAATTGAATGTTTCTTGAAAAAGTTTTCAAGTTACTTTATGTCTTGTGGGCAATGGATTGAAATTGCAAAAAAACAGAAAATTAGTAATTTTAGTTAAGTTTTTTATATTTAAATAGAGAAAAATAGACAACATGTAGAATAAAAAAACAACAATTTTATGATGAAGTTCACCCCTCCAGCTTCCAATATTGGTACTTTAAATTATATGATCAAAATGTCAATTACATTAGCATACAATGCTCAAATCAAAAAATAACGGTGCCATTGCATCTAGATCACCCAAAAACCTTTGTGTACGCTCTTATTGGGCTCAAAAAGGCTGAAAAATGGCCAAGTTAGGCCTTCTTGTTCATTTCTCTGTTATCTCTCCTCAAAATGAAAAAAACTAGTAAAACTAGAAACAAATCTCTTTTTGGTGGAATCGCCAAGCGACAATTTTGCACGAGAGCGACGAAAATTCCATCGAAGTTGATGCAATTTTTCGAGTAGTTAACTTCCACCATTTTTATCAATCATGTGGCAGTTAATGTGGCCAAGGGCATGGGCCATAGGCTACATGCCCGTCGACGTCGTGCCCTTGGTCGTATATTGGGCCATGTGGCCGTGAGCTAGGCGCCACGTGCCAGCCCTCCTCATTGAGCACCGCCTGTGGTTTTGACGTGTTTCTTGGGACCGAGGGTTGGTGCTTAACTGCTCACCCGCTCCACCTTAGCTCCGGTCACAAGTATATCCATATTTATCAGGGCTACGGCCACGTGCCCGCCCCACCCAACTTTGCTTCCACCACGGACATGTTGTATAACATATAACCTAGGGCCAGGGTTGGTTGGGCAAGCCTGCTAGCCCGACCATCCCCCAAAACCACCGATAGTTAAACATTAACAAAAACCATGTTCCATGATAAGTTAAGAACCAACCACTTGGTCCATTAGTATGTCATTTCGCTCTGCTACCAAAGGTCACGGGGTCGACCCCCACCCACCAAAATCGATCGGTCCACCCAACAAAATTTTGCACGAACCTCGAGGACCATGTGGTGCCTCCCATTGGGCCATGTAGCACATCTCGATTGGTCCAACCAACAAAAATCTCCCAACCTGACCTATATGATCATGCCACATGTCAGCATGAGATTGTTCCATCTAATCACTATACCTTCATCCTTCCCAGTCAACAACGTATTCAACCCAACAAATTGACTTTTTAACTATTTGCCAAAACTTTAGAACGCGATAACTTTCACATATGGTGTCACATTGAGGTCATTCAAGCATTGTTGGATTCAAAAAGACGAGATATGTGATTTAGAACTTGTTTCAAGAGATTTTGAGCACTTTGATTTTTTAGCATATTTTTTATCCCCCAGATCACTTTCGAAGGAATCTCATATCAAAATTGTCATTCAAACTAGAGAAAGCTAGTACCAAAATAAAATTAAGTGTGATTTAGCAATATTATGCTTCCTTGAAGATACTGCATTATAATTAGGTGATTGATGTTAGCATGGACCTTGTATTGTAAAAGGCCCTGGAAAGATGCATTCTGTGTGTGAGTGTTAAGGCATGTATTATGAATGACTAAGTCCTAGATGAGAAGAAGTGTCACTATAAAAGATGCAAAGTTCCTCTTTAGTATCTTTTTTAACAAGGTCAAATTATGTGCAGTAGGAGAAGTACATAAATGATATAATATAAATTTCTGACTAAATTGATATTTGTTGCTTGAATGAGTACTCAGATCCATTCCTTGTATATTGAAAATATGATTATGAGAAAAAAAAGTTTATTGGATCATCATTGGAAATCCTTGATTTATTGATGGAAATTATGGGATGTGTAAAGATCATTCTGGGGTTCTGACAATTGGTTTTGTAAACCTAAAATGTACAAGAAGAAAACCCTAAGGTTTATAGAAAAACTTTAGGATTGAACCTTTCCAGTAAAACAAGTCACCCTAACTCGTACAAAGGAAGGATGACACCATGATGGTGATGTGGATAAGATTAATTTTCAAGGTGGATGTAGGAAAGACTAAGATGAAGGGGGAGTTGAAATTCTTCTCAAAGATAAGTATTTTTCATCTCTCTTATTTGATTATGACTGTTGATGTTGATTTTTGCTAGTAATTAGTCCCTTGTTTTCAAATTCTTTTCCAAGTTGTAATTATTATTCCATGATCTCCTTGTAAGGGATATATATCCATAATGAAGGCTACCAAACATTTTGTAGCATATGGAAGAATAAGGCAAAGATAAGACAAAGAGGACTCTCCCAGAAATAGGAATTGATAAAGATAGATATTGTATGAAATCTAGACTCGGAGGGAGTAGACAGATAAACAACATGGAAGAATGCCTTGATCTGTACCGAAAAAAAAAATCAGTGGTGACTTCAAAAAAATAGTATGATTGGCTAGAAAGAAGTACAAAGAAAAATATTACTTCAGGAAGAAAGACTATGAATGAAAAATTTGTGAGGTACACTTATGTTTATGATTCCTGTCAAAAACTATAGAGCTAGCCCAAATTTTTGAGGTACATGATATTTGTAAGAAAAAAGAATACTTTATATAGGCTCCTAATATTTAATACACCTATATTGATGGATCAAGATTGATCCTACATGATTTAGTGGCAAAAGCACAAGAGATCATGTGTCAGAGGGAGTTGCATTGACTAGAAAATTTTGTCTAGAGGGAGATGGACCTCTAAATTCAAGATTAAAAATCTTGAAGAGATATATGATAACATAAGTGGAAAAGGGAGTAAATCAGGATTACCATATGGGTAGCCTGAAAGCAGTCAAGATGATGGATCGAGTGAAGGAATCATATTAGTTTATGGTTGAGGAAAGGATTAAATCTCAACATGAACAGTTGGTCATAAAACACAACTACAAGAATTCCTGTTGGGAAAGGAGTGTTGAAGAAAAATAATTTGTATATCGCTTCAGTTTAGGCTCTGATATTGTAAATGAGAAGGAAGCAAACATATGTTGCACTTAGAGGATAAGTATGCTGCATATTAAATGGAAATTTGAGCAATAGTATGACTCTATCTTGTAGGATTGTTTAATTTGGTGTAAACAAAGTCTTGATGATAGGTCAAGGCACCTTGAGATCTAATACCAATACGTGGTACACGAAGAGAGTAATGAAGCTCAAGTACATCTCCACTAATGAGAAGACAACTAATATTTTGACAAAGTTTTTGCCTAGAGATAAGTTTGTCTACTTCAAAGACAAGATGGGGTTTGTGGAGATTACCCCTCTTGTCAAGAGGGAGTGTTGATATGATAGCAACATGAATGGACATTATCCTAATAGGTAGAATGGTCTGAGATACCTAGAGTTCTCTCCAGATAGGGTTGAGTGAGTACCTCTCAATAGAATCAATTACTCACCATGAAGGGTTGAGTAAGGTCTAGACCTGATCACTCAAGGGAAAGTTGAGTGATGTCTCTCAACATTTGGACCAGATCACACATCAGGAAAGGGTGTAGTGAGGTCCCTCAAAATTTGGACCCAATCGCACACCAGGAGAAGGGTATAGTGAGGGTTTTCACCATTTGGATCTTATCACACACTAGGAAAGAGTGTAGTGAGGTCCCTTAGCATTTGGACCTAATCACACACCATGAAGTGTGTAGATAGGTCTTTCAACATTTGGACCCGATCACACACCAAGGAAGCATGTAGTGAGGTCCTTCAACATCTATATCTTATCACCAACCAAGGAAGGGTTGAGTGAGGTCTTGGCCTAGAGTTCTCACTAAGAAGAGTGAGTGAGTACTTGCTAGTTGAGTTAATATCTCAACATTTTTGCCTACTAAGAGGCCTTGGAATTTTAGTACCGATCACTCTAAAGGAGTACTGATATGTTGATGATAATCCATGGGTTTAGTACCACCCCAAATATGTCGACTAGCATATGTTGATGATTAGATGATGATGTTGATGTCAAATATGCCTACTAGTTGATGCTAACAATGCGTCAAAGATTCTAACTAGTGAGTGTTGACGAGATGATGACAAGGTTGATGATGATTTGTTATAACATTTTCATAGAGAAATTTTGTTAACATGAAAACATCTAGATAGTCATTATGAATACCTCCCTAGTTAAGAGGGAGTGTTCATTTTTGTAACTTTTGTCACTTTCCCCAACACTTGGAGCAGGGTTGCTTCTAGGGATAGGAAAGCTTCCTAGTGACAGCCTATGGATTGATTTTAGACTAGTGCCTAGGAAATATTAAGTAGTGTTGGTAGATTAGTCTTGGGATCTTGTAGAACTAATAGTTTTCTGTCACGAATAGCTTGAAAGGGTTGGTTCAAAACTGCTCATGAAGCACACTGTAAGAAATAACATGTTGTGCAGAATTCCATAGGGAGTAATTCTCAAAGAGTGGTGGCAAAAGCAGATTGAAACTCACAGTAAATCAATTGTTAATGGAGATGGAATAGTAGGATATAATAACGAGAAAATCCATCAAAACATAGCTTAGATTTTAATAATTTTGCATCACTGGATCTAGAGGAAAATGAGAGAAATGAGAGGTTTATGAGATGCTGAGATGCATGGAGCACATTTTAAAGACATTATCACCATATCAATACAAGAATTATTTATCAAATATTTGATTGAAATGGATCTACATATAATGGAAATATATCTAGTTGCTACTTACATGCAACCTGAGGAGAATGTCAAATACATAATGAAATATTGAGAGAGAAAAACATACTGCAAATCAAGGAGTTTAGAATCACCACAATTCTTCCATTAAATTCTCTGATGGAGCACATACATCAAAGTCCATACAATGCCTTTGTGAAGTAGGAATTTAAGGATCCACTTAGGAGCTTCTTTCCCAAAATTCTGAATCTTTTTTAAGAGTGGCTTCCCTCTATTTATAAGAAGAGGGGAGCTATGAACTATAAATACAACAAATATGTCGACCCATCCTCAACTATCAGATCAACTACCTATTTCAACCTGGGATGGCTCTGCGGCCAAAAAATACTACAATCAGATTAATTACCTCATTAAATTGTGACAAGAACATGATAACAAAATAAGTCAATTTATAGAGGAAAACTTTTGCAAAATATCTTAATGCCCATCCCTGTGATGGCCTTTTCTCAAGTTGTTTCTTTCCCACGGTCTGGCCAACTCTGCTACTCAACTAATTCCCACCACTTTTTCCTTTAGTGCTTGAATCATTCGTTCTCTAGAGATGGGAGTGGTCAACTGTCAGTTTAATGCCATACTAAAGAAGCAGAGGTCACATGGGTGGTACTTTGTCTTCCCTCTACATAGAGCACCATGCTAAATCATCAAGTCCTCCCGAGATTTCATGCTTTCATTTACTCTGTCTGTGTCGACCCTCATTTCATGTCACAAGGGGCCTTACAGGTTCATCACATGTCGATTTTTGAATGCTCCATATCCTTCTTAAATGCCTCAGTTGTCGATCGATCACACCCTTAAATCTTTGCATTACCTTATCATGTATTTATCACATTAGGATTTCCCATTAAAAGTCCTTATGGGACAGGGCATTCTGATCCACTTTATCCCCTTTCTCTTTTAGCCCCCCTTGCTTCATGTGACCGAGTGCTATGACTAGGTGCTTAGGCTTGAGGTTCTAGGACCTTTGGACTCATGTCTGGGAACTCATCCCTTTGTTAAATATAATCCCAGATATAGACGATTTATAATGCTCACCTTCGGTGCCTCCTCCCCAATATTGTGATCTTCGATGCGCGATGTGGTCTAGACCACTTGGAAAAAGATTAAGGGAGGGTCCAAACCCTCTATAGTTTTCGACCGTTGAACGCCAATTGGACCCACCCGAGATATCATAATCGGTATATTGACAATTCCTAGGTTGTACCACTAACCCGACCTGCCTTCTTGCGATCACTGACTTTGAGACCAATCCATAGCACTCAACTCTCAGTCCTTTTCTCCTCAACATGAATATGGGCTAGCCCTTGTATTAGAGGTTTGAAATCAGTGAATTCCTTGTGATGCACAATGTGCTGCTACCCTCGATCAACGATTGTCAACATGGCCCTAACCTCTGATTACAACACTGTATGCTATGCCTCAGACCTAGGATCTCTGATATCAATGATCACTGATTAGATATTGGCGATTTTCTTTTGTTGTACCATGTGCTTCACCTTTGGACCTCCAATCTCCGATCGCGAGATTTTTCCTTAAGGCATTTTTTCCTTGGCTTCCGGTTTTCAAGGGTAACTTTGATCTTCTATAACTTTTGATTCCGGGGTCCCAAAGGTGAGAAGAAATTGGCATTGGTTTTTGATCTTCTTGACTACTAGTTCAAAATCTCCAAATACTGCCAGGCAGTCTATATTTAGATTCTTTTCCGCTTGTAGGCCTACTAGCAGTGCCTCATAATTGGTGGCCTAAATTCCAATTTGAAAGATAGAGGAATTAAGTTACCTTATGGAGATATCAGCAATATTCCTTGCCCCCTTTCCTTATTTTGAATTTTCCCCATCAAAATACAACTTCCAAACCTTGTTAGATTCTCCGAGTTGTCAGTTTGGTTGGACCGCAGGATGTATTTATGTCTCCACTACAATGAATTCGTCTTCTTCCAGTTTAAGGTAGGAGATCTCCCTCTCTGTCCCATACATAGATGCATTGTCTGAAAAATCATCTCTGGTGATCATTTTGACGAATCTAGATTCTCTGTACAAACTTCTTTCCTCTCCACCAAATATAGGAATGGTAGCATAAGTCAGATCCAGCTTGATAGACCCTCCAATCTTAGATCCCCAAGACCTGGACAAAAGCATTCCAAACCTTGTTGGGATGTCTGCAACTACAATATCCATCACCACACTTTTCGCTGGGATCTGGGCCAAATTGACCACCAAGTCCTTGATCATCCCCAAGCACCTGACCCTCATAGAGTCAAAATAATAGAGTTCCTTATAGGGCCTGGTTTATTCAAGATCCAACTGCTCCATTACAGATAATGGCATCAAATTATGGGAAGATCCAGAGTCTAACATGCAATTGTGCAGCAGGAGGTCATGTACTACCAAAGTGACATAGAAATGTGGTGTGGAAGGATCTTGCTCCTCAACATGAGGTCTGAAGAATACCATAGGTCTTTCTTCCTGTAGGTTTAGGTTGTCAAGGGGATGAGCTGGACTGGAAGGAAATAAAAACTAAGAGACTGGTGAGCTCCAGTATTGTAGCAATAATGCTACAACTCCTGGGGCTTCCTGTCTCTCATTTTATCAACCCGGTAGTTCGTACAAACTTGGAAGCGACGGTGCTGTATGCACAAGTACTAGCTCTTGTCGCAGCTGTCACTTGGTCAGCTGGCACAAGTCCGCTAGGGCTCAAGCCAACTTCTATAGGCTCACAGAAGAAGCTTTATCAATGATGGACGAAAGATAACTCAGAGAAAACCACTCTACTTGGCGAAAATGATCTGAAAGCAAATCAAAGCATGTAAACCTAGGAAACCCTAATTTAACTAGTCTAACCTCTATACTGCAAGGAATGTGAAGGAAACTTCTACCAATGCTGCTGTTACCTCTAATAAGTGGAAATGCATGGATCTAAGCTGTTTGCATCATAAAAGACATGTTTTTGTATTTTCCCTTTAAATGTGTGGAATGATTGTGATTGTGTGCTAATTAGGGTTTGGTTGTGCAGATGGGATGGAGAAGGAAGGAAAGCGTGGGACAGGTTGGGAAGGCTAGGGGAGGTCCCTAAGGATCCTTATCATCCATCCACAGAGGTTCCTCACATTCAGATGCTCAGCAACCGAGAGAGTGGCCTCCTACAGGATGGCTGTGGAGGATCCTACAGGATACTCTGTTTTCTACAGGATGTCTACAAATGGCTACAGGATGACCTACCGTGAGTGGTTGGAGTGATGGAGGAGTAATGGAATGGTAGGGGGAGATGTGCAAGGTGGGGATGAGGCTGGTGATGGATGTAGAAGTGAAGGAATGGGATAGGGAGTGACTGTAGGGAGTAGGTTGGAAGATAGAGGACTAGGTCAACAACGAGGGGCTAGAGAATGGAGCTATGCGAGGAGTGAAAGTCTTTGGGGAAATAGCAGAGCGGAGTAAAGGTCGAGAAGATGTGGTTGCATGCATGATCAAGGTGGAGGAGAAGGTAATGGGCTGAGAAGGAGAAGTGTAAATGTATCAAATGCTTATGACTGTTATCAAACCGAAAGTGCATCAACCTAACTACCTGTGCTTATAAATTCAATGATCAGTAGTCAAAAACGCGAAGGAGAATGTGCATGAAGCTGTGGTAAAGGAGTGCAGTGCATGAGTGGATGACAAGGAAGCATCTAACGTAACAGTGACTGTATTGCAGCAATCATCAAGTGAAGAAATGCGTGTTTTTGGTGGCTAGCTATGGGCTGCACCCCAATCTTCAAGAAAGATGGCAGTGAGTCCTAACAGCCTTTTTGTTGGAGATCCAATGGACTCTATCTATCCTCTACTACACTAAACGACTGTAAACAAACTCACCATAAGCAAATCCTATCTACTCATGAAAAAGACCAACTTAACAACCTGTAATTCGAATTGCATGTACAAATGAAAAGCTCAAAGTGCTGGAAATGAAATGGGAACAACACTACAGCAGAGGGGATCTATGGCTCTCAGGTTGGGCCCTAACCTGAGAGCTATAGTCTCCTTAAGAAACTCAGAACTAGATCACAAACTGTCTTCTTTATTCATAATCTGATATCATGCCAAATTGGCTTACAAAAAGAGACAAAAACTGAACCGTGCTCCAAAATGA
Source organism: Pinus tabuliformis (assembly GCA_031772625.1). NCBI lineage: Eukaryota > Viridiplantae > Streptophyta > Pinopsida > Pinales > Pinaceae > Pinus > Pinus tabuliformis. The sequence goes on from CM062811.1 coordinate 98,458,951, forward strand.
CAATAGCAATACGAGAGTTTCAACAACCTAACCAAGGCTAAGGCCTCTATACTTATACAAAACGATGCTCCAACAAGTATCCATGATTCTAGGAGCTCGGCTGTTCAATCTATAGTTTGACTGCTGATCCTGTAGGATGATCATAAATGTTGTTTCCTGTAGAGCAGTTTTGAACTGTTGTTCCTGTAGAACAGCTGGCCGTGTATTAAGCTCGGAGGGAGGATGGAGTGGGGCTCAGAGTTCTTGGTGAGGATCACGAGGAATGTCCCCCAAGACCGTGGACAACCTCTCCTTACATCAGCAATGCCAACTCGTTGTCTCCTTGCCACCTTTTCGTTGTCTTTTGCTCTCTTTTAATGCCAAAACCTGGAATCACAATGCATTAGCTACGTAGATAAAGTGCCTATCCTTTCTCCTACAAACAACATGAATAAACTAAGAAGTGTATGCATAAACAATAAAAATGAATGGTTTGAGCAAGCAAAATAGGCCAAAAATGAGCCCAAATTGTACCAAAATTGGGGCTCATCATCACCCCCCAGCTGAACCATTTGCTCATCCTTGAGCAACCTTGCCCCTGCTCCTCGTCCTTGGCCGAGGACTCGGGACCGGAACAGGCTGTTTCTTTTCTGCTTTTGATGGCCCTGCCTTTTCTGCCCCTGATGGTGATGAGGGTGATGCTTCCTTCCCTTTTTCTATTTCTTTGAGTCGGGCTTCAGAAGGCGACTGGCCTATCTTTCGTGTCCAGGAAGTTATTTTTGGGCTCCCCTTTTCGGGGGTAGCTGATGGTTTAGAGGGGGTTCTTGCACTGGGTGAAGTAGGTACATCCCCTGAAGTGGTATGGCCGCTGGGTGAAGCCTGTGGCTTGCTCGGGGACATCCTCTTGCTTCTCCTGGCTTCAGGTGGCAGAGGGGTCTCCCTCTCCCTTTTCTCTTTCGGTTTTGGAGGTGTGCTGAGGGCAGCCAGTGCCGCTGCTGCCTCCTTATCGAGGATGTCAGCCTTCTCTTTCTTGTGTTTTGCTCCCTCGGAGCTCCTTGTAGAGGGTCCCTCCTTTTTTGATTTCAGGCTTCCTGTGGAAGACCCTGCTTTGCCCGCTTCCGGGCCTCCTGTAGAAGATTCTTTCTTTGTCTTCAGGCTCTCTACAGGAGGCTGTTTCGCAATGACCTTCGGGCCTCTTGTAGAAACCCCTCTTTCCAGCCTTGTGATTCTTGTAGGAGCCCTTGTCTCTATCTTCGGGCTTCCTGTAGAAGCCTGTGGTTGTACTGTCGGGCTTCCTGTAGAAGCCTTTGTCTCCGTCTTTGGGCCTCCTGTAGAAGCCTGTTTTCCAACAATTTTCGGGCTTCCTGTAGAAGCCTTGGTCGTTGCTCTTGGGCTTCTTGTAGAAGCCTGCTCCTTACTGATCTTCGGGCTTCCTGTAGAAACCTTTGTCTTTGTTTTCGGGTTTCCTGTAGAAGCCTGAGTTTGCATTTTCGGGCTTCCTGTAGAAGCCTGTGATTGCGTTCCTGCAGATGCAACTCTCACCACCTTCCCTTGCCTTGTTTCGTGGCTTTTGCGTTTGGCTTTGACTGCAGAAGCTGACAAGGTGCTTGGGCTGGCAGGGGCCACCTCAGCTTTGACTGCCCTGCTTTTCAACCTCTGTTCCCTTGCTGATAGGATGGGGGTGTCCTCTTTGACTTTGTCATCTTTTCCCTCTTCCTTCTTCTTTCGTTCCTTTTTCTGTGCTGGAGCCGGAACTTTTTGGCTTTTTCCTTTCTTACTCCCGGCTGTTGGCTCTTCTTCTTCTCCGTTAGAGGATTCCGCTTCTTCAAGCAACATTTTTATGTTCCCCGTTCTGGATAAGTTCCTAAATGATTCCCAAGCGAGGGGGACTTTATATGAGTGGAGAGCATCCTCCACGAGGAGCTTGACTAGCCCATGGTGGGCTATCTGGTCCGGAATTCCGTCCTTGAGCTTGGTGGAACACTCCATTAAGGACTGTAGTAGAAAGTAAGGAATGCTCAACCTCTGTGCTGCAGGGAGGTCAATCTGGTGTCTTAGTTCGTTAAGCAGCCTGAAGTGATACGCATATACAATGCTATATCGACCCTCACAGGTGATATATTTCATAATTTGTAGACTGACTTCGTTCCATGGCGGCAACAGCCTTGCCCTTTTTACTCAATTTTTGTCTTCGGTGAATGACTCTTCCGGTGGGAAGAACTCCTTCTTTGCTTGCTGGCTCATCTTCCGCTCTTCTTTGTCCCACGGCAGACCCATGGGCAGCTCTGTAATCCGACTGATATGCTCTGGGGTGAGTTCGAGGCTGAGACCTCTGAAGGTTACCGTGGCCAATGTCTGTGATTTAGGCTGCAGAGCCTGCAAAAATTCCTCGGCTACTTCATCATCGTAGCCCTGTAGTTTATCACAGAAAGGCATCCATTGCGCTCTAGTGAAGAGCTCAACCACTGCCGGGTTTCTCCTTAATGCATTTGAATTAGTGGGCTCTCGCCTGATAAACCCGCCAGGATAAACCCGCCAGGCATGATGAACACAGTGGTTTATACTAGAGGTGGTGGATACACAGGAAATTCGGTCTTGAAGACAGAACATGCAATGAATTTTCAGACCACAGTTGATTATACAACTATCCTGTAGGAGCGATAGTATAGGCACGGCAATCCAATTTTTTTATGACCACACTGTGACTAATGGCCTTGCCACCTTTAAAAAACAATTGCGGAAGGAGTTGCAGGGTTACCTCTTTTCTGCCACCTTTTTTTACGTGAAGACTTCACCTTCCTGTAGAGCCGCGTTCCTGTAGAAACTGCTTCCTGTAGGACGGCGTTCCTGTAGAAACTGTTCTTGTAGGAGCAGTGCGCAGGCTTCGGGAAGAGCTTTAGTTGGCTGGCGGTCGAGAGGTGCTTTACCAGCGTTCAGGTAGCCGAGAGCTCGGCGTATCAACATGCAGAGGTAAGCAGAGGATCTACTCGAGTTTTGAAGTGAGGTTGATGGAGATACACGCTTAATCGAGCCGATTAGATTTTGAATCGGCGCAGCTCGTGGCGCGGGGGTGAGCTGTCCCCGCCGGACCGTTGGGTGACGTCACCCATCATCCGCCTGCACATTCGTTTGTTGCCGCATTCATTCCCACAGATCTGCCGCCGCCCTTTTCGGTTAAACTTCACTTCTCGGTTGACGGGACTGATCTTCACGTGTTTGCTGCGTGTTTCTTTCGTCGTGGCTGCCACCTCGTCCTCTGACTATCCCTTTACTAACCGACGTGGCCAATCACTGGCCTTTAGGCCGCTCAACCATTCACCTTTATGCCATGCAAAACAAATCGAAGTAATAATCATGCAGTTTGATGGAGAGAAGGATTAGAACACTTACCTGCGCGCGACTGCACATGATTTCCAGTTTTTTGAGCGATGGATCTACCTGCCGCATGTGGCTGCACATTCCTGTAGGCTCGTGGTTACAGGATGCTGGCGATGGAGTGGATGGTTCTGCGTTCATGCGCCCGTGTTTGATCTCAGATGGCGGTGCTGTGAACGGTCTTCACTTGAGCAGGTTGAATTGTTACAGGATCCCCGCGAGGGGTCTTGTCACCATTCTTTCTCCTCGGGTGTATGCTGCATGCTGGCGGTTCTCGCTTCTCGATCACGATCCCAGCGCTTCTGATGTATCAACGTGGATGTGGTATGGTTCTCGGTGCCTATTTTTTCTTTGACAGATGCTTTCTCACGAGAACTGATTACTTTGTTGTGCTGCTGCAGGGATCTTGGTTGCATGGCGACGAGGATGGTGGAGGACGATAATGGCAATGTTCAGGGGTGCCATCATTGGCATGCATGCATTCAATCCACTCCTCAGTCGCTAGATCTTCATTTGAAACACATTTCGGCCATCGTAACCTTCTACAGGAAGTTTCCTGTAGAACACAGAGCTTCCTGTAGAAAATTGGCACTTTCCTATAGAAGATCCGCGTCTTCCTGTAGGAAGACTGTCTGTTCCTGTAGAAAAACTGTATCCTCCTGTAGAAGATCCAAAGCATGATAATAATTGCACATACCTTAAAAAACATTGCTGTTCTTGGAGGAGGTGCTGATGACATCCTTTGCTAGCATGATGAAGGCCCCTGGCTTGGAGTGGAGAGGCTTCTTCTCCTCCATAGAACATCTGCATGCAAACCTTTTATGGTGCTGATTGCTTTTTCTTTTTTCTTTCTTTTTTTCTTTTTTTTTTTTAGAAAGACAATAGGAGCGCCTCAATGAGGTTTTCACCCCTACTGCCTGCCTTGGGCGCCTCAGAGAGGTTTTCACCCAAGGATCTTTATTTTTCTCTCTTTTCTTTTTCGAAAGACAATAGGAGCGCCTCAATGAGGTTTTCACCCCTACTGCCTGCCTTGGGCGCCTCAGAGAGGTTTTCACCCAAGGATCTTTATTTTTCTCTTTTTTTTTTTTTTTTTTTTTTGTGTTTTAGATCCTTCAGGGTATGCCCAAAGTGGAGGCAGAACCCTTCTCTATGACCAAAACAGATTTCTCCATAGTGCTGATAAACTCTTGTCTTGAGAGAGGTCTTCTATAGATCTTCAATCGGTGCCCATTGACAAGCATGGGAATGGATTCCTCATCAATGGTTCGAATGAGGACAGATCCATTGTCATGGCACTGTTCCACCACATATGGTCCTAGCCATCTGGTTCTCAACTTCCCCTTGAAATCTTTGAATCTGGAATCATACAACAAAGCCCAATCTCCCAGCTGAAATTGCTTGTCATGGAGATGTTGGTCATGCCACACCTTCCTCTGAAGTTGAACCACTTCTGAGTGAAGGAGGGCCTGCATGCGGTGTTCATCCAGTCCATTCAGCTGCAATAACCTTTCTTGCTGTGCATGGCTGAGATCTAGGTCCAGCTGAGCTGCCAACCTCAAAGTGTTATACTCAAACTCAATGGACAGCAAAGCTTTCTTCCCATAGACCAGCTCATAAGGTGTGAAACCGGTGGTGGTCTTCCAAGTGGTGTTGTAAGCCCATGTGGCTTCAACTAGGCGATCTGCCCAGTCTTTCCTGCTGCTGTTTACCACTTTGGTCAAGATCCCTTCTAGAGCTCTATTGGTGACTTCCACCTGCCCATTTGCTTGAGGATGATAGGGGGTGGAAGTCCTATGCTTGATCTTGTGATGAGCTAATAGATCTTCAACCAAGTTGGAGGTGAACTGGCTCCCTTGATCGGTCACCAGCTCTCTTGGGTAGCCAAACTTGTAGAAGATGTTCTCTCTTAAGAACTCGACCACCTTTTCTTCAGTTGCTGCTTTGATTGCTTTAGTCTCTGCCCACTTTGTCAAGTAGTCAGTACACACTATGATGTAGGATCTCTACCTCGAAGAGGGATTGATTGGGCCCACAAAGTCCATGCCCCACTTCTCAAATGGCTCGAGAGTCACTTGAGGTTGGAGAGGCATCTCATCCCTTTGGGTCGGTTTCCCCATTCTTTGGCATTGGTCACACTGGCTAACATATCTCCTGACATCTTGATGAAGTGTGGGCCAATAATAGCCTGCCTGCAAGATCTTGAAGACAGTTCTCTTTGCTGCAAAATGTCCTCCACAAGGCCCATCATGACAGGTGAGGAGAATGTCAAAGACTTCCTCCTCCCTTACACAACGCCTTAAGATCTGATCGGGGCCAAGCTTGAACAGGTTGCCCCCAATCCATGTAAATGAGGCACTCTTTCTGATGATTTTGCTCTTCTCTTTTGAAGAGAGGTGCGGAGGAAACTGAGCTGAAACAAGGTAGTTTGCTATATCAGCAAACCATGGAGAGAGTACTGAGATAGCAAACAGATGCTCATCAGGCATCTGGTCATCCACCGTCCCATCTTCATCTGCAAACAAATCCAATCTAGACAAGAAGTCAGCAACAACATTTTCTTTTCCTGGTTTATCAACAATGGTTAGATCAAACTGCTGCAATAAAAGTAACCATCTAATAATACGAGCATTCACATCTGGTTTATTCATCAAGTATCTAATAGCAGCATGGTCAGTATGTACAAAAGTCTGGTAACCAGTAATGTAATGTCGGAACTTGTTCAGTGCATGAACCACAGCTAAGAATTCCTTCTCGGTTACAGTGTAATTCAGCTCTGCTTTGGACAAGTTTTTGCTAACGAAGTAAATGGCATATGGAAGTTTTTGCTCAACTTGTCCTAAGGCTGCACCTATGGCTTTGTTCGAGGCATCAGTGTGGATGTGGAAAGGTAGGGCCCAGTTTGGACCTCTTAGGATTGGAGCTGACACTAACTTGTCTTTTAATTCATTCAAACTCTTCTGACAATCGTCAGTCCAATTAAACTCCACATCTTTTGCCAACAAACCAAACAATGGTGAGGCTAACTTGCTGAAGTCTTTAATGAACCTCCGGTAGTATCCTGCTAATCCCAAGAAACTCCGGACATCCCTTACTTTTTGAGGAGGTGGAACCCTCTTGATGAGAGCAATTTTGTTAGGATCCACCTGCAATCCTTGGGAAGAAATGGTATGGCCTAACACTGTCCCTTCAGTCATTAGGAATTCACATTTCTCAGGGCTAAGGGACAAGTTCATCTCGATGCACTTGGTTAGGACCTTTCCCAAGTTGGACAATGCTTCCTGGAAGTTGGCCCCATAAGGGGTAAAGTCATCCATGTAGATTTCCACTGCATCATGGACCAACTCCGAGAAGATGCTCAAGACAGCTCTCTGAAAAGTAGCAGGAGCATTGCATAGCCCAAAGGGAAGGACTCGGTAGGCAAAGGTACCCCAAGGACAAGTGAAGGTGGTCTTATCTTGGTCTTCCGGGCTGATTTGGATTTGATTGTACCCGCTGAACCCATCCAGGAAAGAGAAGAACTTCTTTCCTGCCAGTCCATCCAACACTTGATCTATGAAAGGTAGAGGGAAATGGTCCTTCTTGGTAGCTTTGTTCAGCTCCCGGTAATCTACACAGATCCTCCACTTCCCATTCTTCTTGGGAACCAACACTAGAGGGGACACCCATTCACTATCTGAGATGGGGTAAATGAATCCGGCATCCAACAGTTTTTGCAATTCTTCCTTGACAATGTCCTTAAGGGCTGGATTCATTCTCCTCTGGGGTTGCCTAACTGGTTTACAATCCTCTTTGATGTATATATGATGGGTACAGACCGAGGGGTGGACTCCCTTCATCTCCTTATAGCTCCAAGCAAAAGCATCTAAGTGGCTGGCCAATAGGCTACACAACTCCTTCTCCTGGGAAGGAGATAGAGAGGAGCTGATCTTTAACGCTCTCTCAGGCCCGAACTCCACACTTTTGACTCTGGGAGTGACAGGGTTGGTTGTACAAAGGTCCACTAAGGTGCTAGCTTGGGCATCCTCCACCAACTTCTCTAAAGATAGTGCACTGGAAGGTGGATTCTGGATCAGGGACTCAATTAGATCATCCTCGGTAGGATAATTTCTTCTAGCGGTATCTAGGGTGCACAGAGGTGCAGAGTACACCTCGTCTTCCTCTCCGTCCTCCAACCAGAGTGGTAAATCATGCTCTAAAGAGGGTTGGGCAGGAGGGTATAGGACTAGCTGCTTGGACATGGGACCATTTTTGATGGTCATGTTTCCTGCCCGACAACTTATGTAAGCATCTGCAGTAGCTAACCAAGGCCTTCCCAAGATGAGAGGATATCCAGTAAGCTTGGCCTTTGGTTGCAGGACCAGGAAATCTGCAGGGTATTCCCAAGAATCAATTGAGACCAAGACATCCTCCACAATCCCTTCGGGAGTCACGGTGGAGCGATCTGCTAACTGCAGTACTGTCGAGGTCTTTCTCAAGGAACCCTGGAGATTGAGTTTAAGCATGGTATCCCTGGTCATCACATTGATGGTTGCCCCCAGGTCGATCAAGGTGTGGGGGATAATGGTGCCATTGATGTGTACATCTACTACAGGACTTCCAGGATCTAGGTACTTTGGGCAGATGACTTGTCCTAGCATAAGGTCAGACAGTTGTCCTATGACATTGATAGTTGAGGCATCTTTCTTCCGTCTGCCTGGGTGTTTGAAACACTTCTCCTTAATCAGCTTGTTATATATTGGCACATCCTTGATGGCTTGGAGAAGTGGGATTTTTACACACAACTGTTTGAGCTCACCCAAAAGCTCATCTTCTTCTGGGTTCGGTTGTGTGGTGGCTGTTAGTCTCTCAGGAAAGGGTGGAGTAGGCTTTGGTTCACTCTCCTGATGGTTTTCCTCATCCTCTGGGGGAGGAGGTTGGCGATCTGGAAGAGTCTTTCCAGATCTAAGATTGATCTCCTGGATCTCCACAGCATAGGTAGGGCATGAGGTCTCCCCAGTATATACCTGCTGAGCCTGTCTATTGTTGGGGTTCGGGTTCGGTTGAGCAGGCATCTGAGGTTGCCTTGGAGGAGCAGGAGGTAAAGGCTGAGGTTGAACTGGTGGTGGAGGCAGAATGGCAGGAGGAGTGTTGTATTGGGGCCTCCACCCCGACTGAGGAGAACTCCACTCAGGCTGTGACTGGGCATGTGAGTGATATGAATGAGTAGTGGGTTGAGTAGGATACTGAGGTGGATAAGACCATGGCGGAGGCATGGACCAAGAAGGATGAGCAGGGGGACCCCAGGAAGGCATAGGAATCGATTGGTTGGGGTTGTAATAGGCTTGTGGTGCCCCTTGCATTCCCTGCTGATAGGGTCTAGATCCTTGTGGCCTCCTTTGGTTGATGAAGTAGAGAGGTTCAGAGGGGGCTTCAGTCCCTTGGTACATGGCTTTAAACCCAGGTAAGGTGGGACACTGATTTGTAGGATGGTCCTCCTCACAAACAAAACACACTTCAACCGAATGCAATGGGCATTCGTTCTTAGGATGTCTTCTTGTGCACCTAGGGCAGAAGACAGCCAGGGCTCTCTCAGCTTCCTCTTTCTTTTGCTGGATCCTGAATGTGTCCAGCTGCATGGCGATGGTATGTCTCACCTCACTCTTAAGATCTTCTAATTGGTTTGTAAACTCATGTTTGGAGAAAGGGACACCAGTGGAGAGGAGGTTTCCTCTACTTCGTTTCCTAGCTGCCCTAGAATGATTTCTAAACACATTTTTGATGTCCTCATAAGGCAGTTGGTAAATGTCCCCCCCAGCTAACATGTGAAGGGTATCTAAGAGATCTTCAGGTACTCCTCGGAGTAGAACCAACTTAAGGGATTCAGGGTCAAGTGTGCACCTGGCCCGCTTGTAACTAAGTTGGAACCTTTCCTCATAGTCCTCTAAAGATTCATCGTTTCCCATGGTCATCCGAAAGATTTCCCCCTTTGTTTCCTTGGACCTACAATAATCCCGGTACTTGGTGTTGAAGGCTTGCTGCATCTGAGCCCATGTGGTGATACTATTCCCAGGAAAACCCATGAACCAGCGTAGTGCTGCATCCTTGAGAGTAGAAGGGAAAAGTTTTAGCTTTTGTTCATCCTCAGTATAGTCATAGGTTCTACAGAGGACAACAAACTCAAATAGGAAGGTATCAGGATCCTCAGTGGTCATTCCATGGAAGTGAGGCAAAGCAGAGGGGCTAATGTTTTTCATTTTCATCTCACCATTGGTCTCTCGGATGGGGAAAGCTCCTTCTATCCTCTCATCCTCTCTATTGTCAGCCATAGCTTTAGGTGGAGTGGTCTCTAACTCTTCTTCTTCTATAGGATTTCGGTATGTCTTGGGATGTTCACCTATAGTTTCCTCTGAATCACTGTCACCACCGAAGAGTGAAGGGTGACTAAGTGATGTGGTGGGGGTGTTTGGTAGGAATTTGCCTGATCTATCTCGGTTCCTACGAGGCATGAAATGGAAAAGAATTCTCTTTTTTGATTGCTTTTGTTTTTCTCTGTGCACCTGCAAAAATGAAACAGATTGATTGCAAAATTGAAATTCTAATCTACACTTGCAGAATCGAAAGTCTAATCTATGAAAGCAGGAGATGCTAAGCTATGAAAGCAGGAAATGCTAAGCTATGGAAGCAGGAAATGCTAAGCTATGAAAGCAGGAAATGCTAAGCTATGAAAGCAGGAAATACTAAGCTACTTTTGCAGAATGGAGATGAAATAAACTACTAAGCAGAAGTAAGAGTACGAAAGTAGAAGAAAAGCAACAATTACTAATACTCTGACGCTTCCCCGACAACGGCGCCAAAAAGATGGTGAGCTCCAGTATTGTAGCAATAATGCTACAACTCCTGGGGCTTCCTGTCTCTCATTTTATCAATCCGGTAGTTCGTACAAACTTGGAAGCGACGGTGCTGTATGCACAAGTACTAGCTCTTGTCACAGCTGTCACTTGGTCAGCTGGCACAAGTCCGCTAGGGCTCAAGCCAACTTCTATAGGCTCACAGAAGAAGCTTTATCAATGATGGACGAAAGCTAACTCAGAGAAAACTACTCTACTTGGCGAAAATGATCTGAAAGCAAATCAAAGCATGTAAACCTAGGAAACCCTAATTTAACTAGTCTAACCTCTATACTGCAAGGAATGTGAAGGAAACTTCTACCAATGCTGCTGTTACCTCTAATAAGTGGAAATGCATGGATCTAAGCTGTTTGCATCATAAAAGACATGTTTTTGTATTTTCCCTTTAAATGTGTGGAATGATTGTGATTGTGTGCTAATTAGGGTTTGGTTGTGCAGATGGGATGGAGAAGGAAGGAAAGCGTGGGACAGGTTGGGAAGGCTAGGGGAGGTCCCTAAGGATCCTTAGCATCCATCCACAGAGGTTCCTCGCATTCAGATGCTCAGTAACCGAGAGAGTGGCCTCCTACAGGATGGCTGTGGAGGATCCTACAGGATACTCTGTTTTCTACAGGATGTCTACAAATGGCTACAGGATGACCTACCGTGAGTGGTTGGAGTGATGGAGGAGTAATGGAATGGTAGGGGGAGATGTGCAAGGTGGGGATGAGGCTGGTGATGGATGTAGAAGTGAAGGAATGGGATAGGGAGTGACTGTAGGGAGTAGGTTGGAAGATAGAGGACTAGGTCAACAACGAGGGGCTAGAGAATGGAGCTATGCGAGGAGTGAAAGTCTTTGGGGAAATAACAGAGCAGAGTAAAGGTCGAGAAGATGTGGTTGCATGCGTGATCAAGGTGGAGGAGAAGGTAATGGGCTGAGAAGGAGAAGTGTAAATGTATCAAATGCTTATGACTGTTATCAAACCGAAAGTGCATCAACCTAACTACCTGTGCTTATAAATTCAATGATCAGTAGTCAAAAACGCGAAGGAGAATGTGCATGAAGCTGTGGTAAAGGAGTGCAGTGCATGAGTGGATGACAAGGAAGCATCTAACGTAACAGTGACTGTATTGCAGCAATCATCAAGTGAAGAAATGCGTGTTTTTGGTGGCTAGCTATGGGCTGCACCCCAATCTTCAAGAAAGATGGCAGTGAGTCCTAACATCCTTTTTGTTGGAGCTCCAATGGATCTATCTATCCTCTACTACACTAAACGACTGTAAACAAACTCACCATAAGCAAATCCTATCTACTCATGAAAAAGACCAACTTAACAACCTGTAATTCGAATTGCATGTACAAATGAAAAGCTCAAAGTGCTGGAAATGAAATGGGAACAACACTACAGCAGAGGGGATCTATGGCTCTTAGGTTGGGCCCTAACCTGAGAGCTATAGTCTCCTTAAGAAACTCAGAACTAGATCACAAACTGTCTTCTTTATTCATAATCTGATATCATGCCAAATTGGCTTACAAAAAGAGACAAAAACTGAACCGTGCTCCAAAATGACAATAGCAATACGAGAGTTTCAACAACCTAACCAAGGCTAAGGCCTCTATACTTATACAAAACGATGCTCCAACAAGTATCCATGATTCTAGGAGCTCGGCTGTTCAATCTATAGTTTGACTGCTGATCCTGTAGGATGATCATAAATGCTGTTTCCTGTAGAGCAGTTTTGAACTGCTGTTCCTGTAGAACAGCTGGCCGTGTATTAAGCTCGGAGGGAGGATGGAGTGGGGCTCGGAGTTCTTGGTGAGGATCACGAGGAATGTCCCCCAAGACCGTGGACAACCTCTCCTTACGTCAGCAATGCCAACTCGTTGTCTCCTTGCCACCTTTTCGTTGTCTTTTGCTCCCTTTTAATGCCAAAACCTGGAATCACAATGCATTAGCTACGTAGATAAAGTGCCTATCCTTTCTCCTACAAACAACATGAATAAACTAAGAAGTGTATGCATAAACAATAAAAATGAATGGTTTGAGCAAGCAAAATAGGCCAAAAATGAGCCCAAATTGTACCAAAATTGGGGCTCATCAGAGACTTGGGCCTTGTAAGTGGGTTGTTGTAATAGCTTAGACAATGGGACTGGGATCTTGACTTTTTCAAGCTCTTTATGGAGGTTAAAGACAGTATGACCTCTTTCTCCAGTACTAGTTTCTACAGACTCATTTTTTTTTCATAGACAAGTTTAGTGGGCGGAGGTGACTTACCTCTCATAATGATTTCAGGTTGGTGTTTGTTCTATTCGAAGTACTCTTTCTTCGTTGATATAATTGGGTTTAAAAGACCCTTCCCTTTATCCGCAAATTTAGGAGGCTCCTAGGAAGAAGCACCTTCATTATCATTTGGTGCTCTCAGTCTCTTCTTGGATGATCAGAGGTCATACTTCTTGTGCATCTGAGCCTACATGAAGTCAATGAAATATTTACAATATCCATCAATCTCATCATCATCCAGTGTGGCCTATAGCTCCTCCTCATCTTCATATGTCTTGAGTTCTTGCCCCTCCTCTAAGAAAGAGGAGTACAAGTTCCCCTAAAAATTACTTGGTTCTGGTGACAGTTCCTTAGGATCATCTTCTATGTACAATGGAGGATGAATATGGTCCTACTGTTCTTTCCTCTCCCTTTGCATCAATTGTAGGGGAGGCCTTCTATATTGGGGATTATAACCCTGATTGGAAGCTGGGAAGTTCTATCTCTTGAGGCATTTTTTCTCTAGCTCCATGTTTGTTAGTTTACTAGATAATATTTTAATCAATTTATCAATTTCATCTATCTTCTGGTCTTGAAATTATCTTCCACTTGTGGAAGCTACCTCCTCTTTTCCATTTTTCTTCTCTCCAAAGTCGGTTCTGCTTCTTGACTTCCCTATGGAGGTATAATTTTCCTCTACTTCTAGGGCATCGGTTTGGATCTGATCTAAGGTCAAAGACCTCCTTTCTCTGAGAGTAAAACCAAAATCTAAATAAAATACCCCTACAAAAACCACTTAGGTAGCAATCAATGGAGGTTTCATTCTAGTGGGGAGATTATTGTAAAGCTTATTAATTTTTTTAATGAAGTCTAATACATCCTCACCAGATTTCTTCTTGATAGCATTGAACTTGGTGAGGATGTACCCATGGTCTCTCTTCTCACCCTATCTCTGCAAAAATGAATTCTCCATTTCTTCCCAAGTGTTGATGGAAGCATTTGGTAGGGATTTGAACCATTTCCTGACCTCCCCATCCAGGGATTGGATGAAAAGCCTCAACACTACATCTTGATGTTCAACATTTTGATTCTCTATAAAGGCACAAAAAATTTATGTGTCACTGTGATGTTATATTAGATTCCTCATTATACCTGGGCAGGAGTTTGAGGTAATCCTGGGGCATGGTAAGTGGAGGTTGAGGCAAGTTTAAGGGAGCATACTTGTTTAGCAAGAAGCTTGGGACGACCATTTGGATCAGGGTGCTTGAATTCCTAGAGGAGATTGAGGTATTACAAATGGTATGACAACTTACTGACGGTAGAATAAGGGACTTTTGACACTGTGGGTAGGGCTTCCTTGGGGTTTATTCTTTATCTCCTCAACTTCTTCTTTGTCCTTTAGGGGTGCTGTACGGAGGGGTGGACCACTCTCGGGAGGATATACCATATCTTTAGGAAGATATTCAGAACAACGAATTGCATCCTTCTCTAAATTGGATAAGGATTTTCATTGAGAGGGGTTTTCATGGGTATGGGGCCTTTTAGGAGCCATAATGAAAAATAAAAATATAGAAAGTGGAGTCACCAAGGTTAGAAATCTTACCCCCACACTTCCCTCACTCACCTAATAGGGGGAATGTAATGATTTGTTGTACCCAAGGAAAATTATTTCACAATTCCTTCCCCCGACAATGGCGCCAAAAGGATGTTGTCCTTTTTCCCATCACTTGGAGCAGGTTTGCTTCTAGGGATAAGAAAGCTTCCTAGAGACAACCTTTGGGTTGATTTTAGACCAGTGCCTAGGACATATTAAGTAGTGATGGTAGATTAGTCTTGGGAGCTTGCAACACTAATAGTTTTCTGTCACGAATAGCTTGAAAGGGTTGGTTCAAAACCACTCATGAAGCACACTATAAGAAATAGCATGTGTGTAGAATTCCACAGGGAGTAATACACAAATAGTGGTGGCAAAAGTAGATTGAAACGCACACTGAATCAATTGTTAATGGAGATGTAATAGTAAGAGATAATATCAAGAAAATCCATCAAAACAAACCTTAGATTTTAAGATTTTTTTATCATTAGATATAGAGGAAAAGAGAGCAATGAGAGGTTTATGAGATGCTGAGATGCATGGAGCGCCTTTTAAAGACCTTATCACCATATCAATACAGGCATTCTTTATCAAAGATTTGACTAAAATGAATCTGCATATAATGGAAATATATCTAGTTTCTACTTCCATGCAATATGAGGATAATTTCAAACACATAATGAAATACTGAGAGATAAAAACATACTGCAAATCAAGGAGTTTGGAATCACCACAATTCTTCCATTAAATTCTTTGATAGAGTGCATACATCAAATTTCATTAAATGCCTTTGTGAAGAAGGAAAAGGATCCACTTAGGAGCTTCTTTCCCAAAATTCTGAACCTTTTTTAAGAGTGGCTTCCCTCCATTTATAAGAATATGGGAGCTCTGAACTTTAATTACAACAAATATCTTAGCCCATCCTCAACTGTCAGATCGACTAGCTGTTTCGACCTGGGATGGCTCTACGGCCCAAAAAGACTACAATCTGATTAATTGCCTCATTAAATTGTGATGAGTACATTATAACAAAACAAGTCAATTTATAGAGGAAAACTTCTACCAAATATCTTAATGCCCATCCCTGTGATGGCCTCTGCTCAACTTGATGCTTGCCCAAGGTTTGACCTCCTCTGCTACTCAGCTGATTCCCATTGCTTTTTCCTTTACTACTCAAATCATTCATTCTTGAGAGCTGGGAGTGGTCAACTATTAGTTTAATGCCATAGTACAGAAGTAGAGGTCACCTGGGCGATACGTCATCTTTCTTCTGCATAAAGCACCATGTTGAATCATCAAGTCCTCCCGAGCTTTCATGCCTTCATTTACTCTATCTACATCGACCCTGATTTCATGTCACAAGGGGCCTTACAGTGTCATCCCATGACGATTTTTTAATGCTCCATCTCCTTCTTAAATTCCTCAGCTGTCAACCCACCACGCCTTTAAAGATCTGCATTACCTTATCGTGCAATTATGACATCGAGATTTCCCATTAAAAATCCTTACGGTACGGGGCTTTCCGATCCACTTTGTCCCCTCTTTTTTAGCCCCCTTTTCTTCATGTCATTGAGGGCTATGACCGGTCTTTTAGTCCTTAGGTTCTAGGACCTTTGCACTCGTGTCTAGGAGACTCGTCCCTTTGTTAAATAGAATCCCGCATATCAGTGATTTCCAATGCTCATCTTTGGTGCATTCTCCCCAATATTGTGATCTTCAATGCGCGATGTGGTTTGGCCCACTTAGAAAAGGAATAAGGGAGGGTGCGTGCCCTCTATAGTTTGCAACTACTGAATGCCGATTGGGCCCACCCTGGATATCACAATTTTCACATCGACGATTCCCAAACCGTGCCACTAATGTGACTTGAATTCTTGTGACCACTAACTACGGGATCGCTCCTTATCACTCACCCCTTGGTTCTTTGCTCCTAAACATGACTATGGGATAGACCCTGTATCATAGGTTTGATGTCGATGAATTCCCTGTGATGCACGATGTGCTGCTACCCCCGATCGTCGAATGTCGACATGGCTCTAATCTCCAATTACTGCATTATACGCTATGTGTTGGACTTCCAAACTTTGATATCGATGATTATTGATCACATATCACCGATTTTATTATGTTGTACCATGCACTACACCTTAGGACCTCCGATCTCCGATCACGGGATTTTTCCTTAAGGAATTTTCTCCTTGGCTTCTGATTTTCAAGGGTAACTTCAATCTGCTATAACTTTTGATTCTGGGGTCCAGCTAAGGGGTTCTATATATTGTTGGAAAGATAATTCTGAGCATTACCCATTGGAGGGATTTTAATCAATCTCTGACTACTTCCATGACCATGAATATGGCTGCAAACGTTTCTGCCCAATTGCACCTTTTTAACAGATGAAGAAAATCTTTGCAGACGGTGACAACAGTAACTATGGACACTCTTCATAATGTATTTGATGTATTTATAATCATGTTATTCATGATATAAACAAAAATAAAAATATTAGTAGAAATGTTCTTCATGTAAATTTAAAAGAAAGAAAATTTGAAATTTTGAAAGTTAATATTTTGGCTCGAAAATGGAGAGGTCGACCTCCTCCTAATCAAGTTGGCCTCCTCTTAGTCAATTCATCCCTCCTTGTAAGGATTCACCCTTTCATCTCATTGAAACACTATAAATAAAAAGCAATTCGACCTCCCTCAAGACAACTTGATTATGTTCAAGAATTTTGAGTCCTGAGGTAAGAAAGAGAAGTTTTGAGGCAACAAAGGAAGTTATTTTCTAAGGAAGTGAAGAAGGTTTATTCTAAGGCTATTGAAGGGTCATTATGAGGCCATCGAAGGGCTACTTTTGAGGCAGCGAAATTTGAGGCATAAACAAAAGTCTAAAGTAGTGAATTTCTGAGGTTTATTCTTATGTTTAGGAATCTAAGAAAGGTCTTCTCTGAGGCTAGCAAGAGGCCTATGTTGAGGCAACAATGTCTTAATGTGATGAACCTCTTAGTAAAGATGAATCTCAGTTGGAAAAAATTGTTGTGAAGGAATCAAATCTCTTCAATGTGCAGATTGAATTGACTATGAGGATGGACCAAGTTTTACCTAATTGTTGACTTAGATGTATCTCTGTTGGACTAAAGAATTCTCTGTTGAAAGGGTTGTTGGGTTTTCACCATGGGAGTTTTCCTAGGGTAAATGTAATTTTTCTTTTTGTAGTTGTCTCTTTTCTTACATGTTAAATGGTTGATGTATTCTGTGTAATTTTCTAAATGATGAAATTATGGATAAGGATGTGTAAGAGAATTAAATCATCAAAAGAAATTATCATTTTAGAAGAAACTTAAAAACCAATGCCTGGGTGATATGGTTGATTGGCATTGTTGTCAATTCCCTTAAGCATTGAACTCCTCAGATTGAAAGGAAGTTGACCTATGGTTGGGTGGAGAGTTGAAGTCCCTCCCTCAATTGACAGTCTCTTAAATTAATTAAATAAGTAAATCCACCTATATATGTGTGGCACTGTGAATAATGAATGAAGTTGTTATGTGTTATAACAATGATTGTATCGACATTGTTATGGAGGAATGTGTTATTCTTGGTTTTTTATAATGAGATGGTTATCTGGATGTTCTCATGGTTCGAGGGAATTGCAGGTCCCTATGGTTGTTGATATGTTCTTGAGTTATAGAGATAATTACATGGTCTTGTATGAATGCTTGATGTGCTCAGTTAAAATATTACAGTGTGTGATTCCCATTGTTTGACATGGTCACAAATATTTGATTGATTATGAATGTTGATAGTTCTTTTGTTGCAATGTATGTTTCATCAATGGATCTGATAATATTGTGTGAGATCTATGATCCATAAACTGTCATGGATATTCCACTAGATAGTTCATCACAACAAATATGGTAATATTATATTAAAAAACCTAAGATTCTACATTATTACAGTTTTATTAAACTTTAAGACTTGTAGATTTAACTGTGATTACTGCATGCATTTGAATGGAAATTATGAATAGAAGTATAGAATAACAAAATAATCTCTCTCACACACATAAGACACAATATATGCTCTCTAGGAAACACTTTCGTGAGAAAACCCAGCTGGAAGGTGAGGTCGCTTTTCTCTCTTTCTCTGTCTAGAAATATGGTTGCAGGTACAAAGAAGCAATGCATGTGGGATGTGGGCTACTATAGTTCACAAATCCTCTCTATGTGTTATACCTCTTATCTCTCCTAACTATTTTTTCTCATCTATCGAGCAAAAAAATCTTGAAAGAATGGAATGCTCTTCCTCCTAGTGACCTGGTTATAACACAACCTGATATCCTACTATTGGTTAATTTTGACTACATCAACTCTTAACTAAAGTTACAATATAGACTCTTCTAGAATATTTTACATCATAATCATGTGGTTAGCCCTTTTTCCAGGAACAATGGGTGTTGACACAACATCCTCCTAGACTATATGTGTGAAAACAGGAAGGTCAATTTCTAAGTGGCATAACTTTTGCATACAGACTTTGATTAATATGCTTCTTCTGTCACTGGAAAGGTATTTGTGTGTAGAAAAACATGAAATAGTTTTATGTTGAAGCTACAAATTTTTACCTCCAAAAAATGTCATTTGATGCCTCAAAATGCTCCCGAAAGGTTCAGACCCCATTTTTCCAAACTGGGTCCCGCCAGTAAAAATGGTCCCATGAGATGATTCCTCCACTTTTCCAACTCCAAATGCATCGGGATGGATGAAAAACAATATAATGATCCATTACTGATCAATTTTTTATGTGGTTACATACAAGTTCATAAAATAGTGTTATCTATGGCTTGGGTTGTTTATGTGCGTGTTCGTAAGAATGTTGATGGACTCATCTATCATATTATGTCAGTGTTACATTTCAAAGGTTGGCATTAGCACAAAGGTTTCATTCCTATTGTGGTAATGGTGCTAAGCATTTCTAGACACAAAGAAAGGCTTCACAAAGCCATTGAAGTCCTCAAGGCTTCTGACCTTTGTCATCGTAGAGAAACATGCTTGTATTCAAGCTGAATGAGCCCTGTTAGACTTGTGATATAGTTGGAGTCTACAAAGATAGAGAAATGTATGTCCCAAAGATGGAGATGGAGATATGTCTCCGCAGGATGGGAAACTACTCTGTTGGGAGAAAAACATATGTATGTTCCAGGATACGAAGGTATGTCTCCATGGGATGGGAAACCATGGTGCTTGGAAACAAAAATATGTTTGTCTCAGGAGATTGAGAAACATATATTCTAGGGAATGGAGATCTAGAATGTCACATGCCAAGAAAACTACACATGCATCCTAAAATTGATTATAACATAGAATTGTTGAATTGCACAAAGGGACGCAACCCTATGGGACCACTTGGCTTATGCTGAGGTGGTCAATTCCACGTAGGCCACATAACACTATGTGAGATGCCACATGATAATCGAGAGGATGAAAATTGACAATGTAGTAGGTATGTTGATGTAGCGGGCATAAATGGCACTTTGGATGACCAAATGGTGGGATTTTGAGTGACACGTGGCACTATAGGAGGGTGTCATGTGGTAGGGTGGTGTCACTTTGACATCAATATGGCATCAACAAGTCATAGAAGGGATAGGTGATGTAGAGTTAGATGACTTGGATGCCACAATGGGTCATGCCATGTCATCTCGGGATAGAAGGTGCAACATCAAAATTGGCTTCCAGAGAGAAAGATTTCCCAATGTGCTCTCATAGTCTAGCTTCAAGTGAGTCAATGATGGCACGCAAATCCTCTAGACAATGATAAAATCTCTCTAAGAAGTTGGACCTCTTTCGCTTCATGTTATGTGTGCTTGTAGCAAGGGTAACGACGTTATGATTCAAGTCACACATGCCGATGAGGAATGTCAACAACTGCAATTTATCTCACAAATTGAGTGCGTGAGGTAATTTCCATATGCAATTCACCATTACAATCTCCCCCTCATGGAATGGTAGGGCATTGTGATCTACACTAACAGAGGGAGAACCTGCCTTGTTTGTGACCACAACACAGTCAAAAAGCAGTTGGTCCCTAGAAATTAGAGCAACTAGATACTCATTGTATATTAGGCATTGGAATACGTTGAAATAACCTTGAGGACTTGATATCAGATCTTCCTTGATGTTATTATTATCTTCTTGCAGATCTATATCCATTAAATACTCTTCAATTTCCTACAAGTTTGTTGGCAATGATAGGCTATTAATGAAGAAACCATTGGTTTTGTTGGTGATTAAATCATGTCATTACAACCATTGGACCCTAGCCAAATCCACGTCCAACTATTTTACTGCTCGAGAATTGTGACAAAATACTGAACACATGAAAACATGATGTTCCAATTAGAGTTTCCATGATTATTTATAGATTTCTGGGGTTGCTTAATCTATTTATGTATCTAAAAGTATATGTTAAATAATAATAAATCACAATCTAGTTAAAAATTGTATTACCAAATAAAAAACAACAAAATTTATTCTCTTCTTTCATTTAAACTAAGCTTATAAATAAATTCTCAACCAAAAAAAATCTATCAAATAAACTCAACAATATGTACGTCGTAAGGCATTCCTCTTTGAAAACAACTCCCATAGCTGCCATTATGTACTTGTCTACACCATTGGATGGGATGTTAGATGATTGAAAATTTTGAGGTCGTAGGATTAATAATTAGTTAATAGTTAAGAGAAAACAGTTAAATTAAAAGATTGCATTTCTGATTTTAATTCTAGTGATAGAGTGTGATTGCTTGGTTCTGCTTTTGCTTACAGGTGACCAAGGTTTGGAGGTGAGCGGCTAAGTAAAAATGATGAAAATTTTCTGAGAGTTCCTATTAGTCAATAGCCTTTGCTACATCGAAAATATCACGTTGTCTTCATGTTTTTCGAGGCTCTCGATTTTCTTGCAAGGTTTCTTAATTATAACTTTATTGATTTCCTTCTTTTATGCAGGGTTTCTCTCACATGGATTGTGCTATTTGTTTTCTTGCAGGGTTTCTTACTTTTAACTTTATTGATTTCCTTCTTCCATGCATGGTTCATCTAGCAAGGATTGTGCTATTTTTTCATCAGTCCTTTCCAAAAGCGATGTAGAGTTTATAGAAGGTTCGAGTCACTTTGAGTGCTACGCTGCACTGAGAGCATCTTTAACCTCAAGGAAGAGGTAGCAATGGGATTTTTTCCCCTTAAAAGTAAATACATAAGGATGGGTGTAGTTTGGAGATATGGGAGGCACAAAGGCATATAGGAAAGATCATATGCAATAGGATATAAAGTGAGCCATCGATGGCAGCTCCAAGCCTTCCACAAGAAGATGAATTGTCTGCAAAGACGCTCCAAAAGTGGTACGAGTGCACACTAGGGAAATTAAAGGCAAAGGAGCATGGTACTAGATACACATGGAACCTATTTTGTTTCAAAATAAAAATATTGGAGTTGCCAAGGCTGTGAAAA
Organism: Pinus tabuliformis; assembly: GCA_031772625.1. Taxonomy (NCBI): domain Eukaryota; kingdom Viridiplantae; phylum Streptophyta; class Pinopsida; order Pinales; family Pinaceae; genus Pinus; species Pinus tabuliformis. Next base: position 98,480,527 of record CM062811.1, read on the forward strand.
TGTGATGTGGGTTCTGTAGTGCCTTGCAATCCACATTCCATGCATGTTGCTCGAATTAGATCATATGTATTCACATTCAATATATATATATATATATATATATATATATATATATATATATATATATATATATATATATATATATATATATATATATGTATATATGTATATATGTATATATGTATGTATGTATGTATGTATGTATGTATGTATGTATATATTTGGTTTTGAATCCATTTGAAATCAATATTCTAGTGTCTAATATGAAGCTAAATATGTTCTATTTTACTCTCGTAGGAACCATTCTTGCTTTGAAATGTTGGCTCTATCTCTGAATTGAACCCCTTAGTACTGAACCTATTTTGCCTTCATTGAACTTGGGAAGCATGTCAAGGAGAAGGGGATGGGGAGTTGGCAGTGGCCAATTCCTACCAAAATATTCCTTCCAGAGTTGGGGGAGTTATGCAAATTCTCTGAGGTAGACTAGCAGTAGGCCCCATGACAAATTGTTTACCCGGTCTTCGGTTACACTCGAAATGACTGAGGTTCGGGCTAAGAGTGGGCATGACATGAAGAAGAATCTAAATTGGAAAGACTTAATTTGGTTCAAAATTGGCTCCGTTATTGGTGCTCGGATTTTTGTCCTAACAAATTTGGAAACCAAAGAAGTAGATGGGCCTATAGTCCTATTATCCTATGTTATTTCAGGAATCTATGCCTTGATTGTTGTGTTTTGTTACATTGAATTTGTTGCACATTCAATGTATGTTTTTTTCCCTTTTTTCCCAACAATGAAGATCTACTTGTAATTGTTTTTTGAAAAGCATAACTTTGTTAAATGAAACCATAAGTTTATTTTCTTTTGAACATTTTAAGGGAATTATCCAAATAACTCGCAACATCAAATAAAATTGGCAAGGTGCTTTAAGTAACTCAATCTTATCGCTTCCTCTTCCTTTGGCCAGAACAATGGACTAGTTGTAATATTCATTATCTAAATCAATTGGTAGTTGTGATAGTGCACTTACCAATGATTTTGTCACCTTGAGGAATTTTAGCAGGTTATCACATGGGGCTTGTGGGGCACATATGTGGATTTTCCAAATCTCTCCTAGTGAATCAATGATGATTTCATCATATGGTTTTGCAATTTTGGGTGACCACCCCTGTTACCCTCGGTTTCATTCTCATTTTCTTTTGTTGCAGGCACTTTGGCAGTGAGACTAAAATTCCATGGCGTACAGCCCTGGCTCTATGCATTTTCCCACCAGAGGCACTCCAATCCCTTAACATGCTAACCCTCTCTTGTTTCAGGTCACTGAAATTAGGTTTAGACATCAGCTTCTATGGAACTCTAGTAATTTTTTGGTCATTTTTTTTTATTTGTGTTGTTTTACTTCAACTCACTATAGTTAGATAATTACTAGTTAATGATCGACCCTTTCTCTTTGGAATATATGATATCTAACGACCCCTTTTCCAACTATTATGTTTCAATGTGAGGGTAATCTCTCGTTTTTTCTACGTTTTCTCCCTTTGCAGCTCAAGTGTTCTCTTGTCAGGACAACTATTCTATACCACTACGCAGGTATTCCCATGCTGAACCTTTCTGGTGGTGTCTCGCTTAGATTTGTGATCATGTTTACATTGACACTTTTCTCTCTCTTTTTTTTAACTCATTTGTGGTTTGTTTTTGGTAGGTGGCTCCTCTACACGCCTAGTGAGAAGTCCATTGGCCATGGCGGTTCTAGGGTCCTAATTTCTTCTACGTTGCTTAATTGTTAGATTTCAGGTTTCATTATGGCCAAAATGGCTTGTATCATGCACTAGAGCATGAGACGAATGTTAACCCCTCTCGAAGTGGTGAGCTATCCCATCCTGTAGATGATAAATTCAACAATAACGAGTGATTAGAGATAGAAAACTCAATTTCTTCCATTTGACTAAGTGTCAACACTCCATCTCCTTCCTTTTTTTCCCATGAAGTCAACACATTGAATAATATAGCTTCCTTCCTGCCTGAAGCTATCATTATGTTTATCTCATTCCCATACACTCCTAATTAGTGAGTCGCTTCCTCCCACAATTAAATAGAAAGGTAGACATGCACAGTTTTGCATGAGTTTCTCAATCCATTTCCCAATTTATAAATGCTCTTAAATTGAGACATTCTACACGCATTATCTAGTAACAATGATGTGTGTGGCCCAACCCATAATGGATATCTTCATGTATCAGTTAATTTGGGGGTTGCTTATTGCCACAGTTGTGGTGTGATGCATAGGGACTTGTCTCGCAACATGTTGGTTGGCCCAACCCATAATGGATATCTTCATGTACCAGTTAAGTTGGGGGTTTCTTATTGCCACAGTTGTGGTGTGATGCATAGGGACTTGTCTCGCAACATGTTGGCTGGAAAAAAAATACATGGTAAAAATAACATATTTAGAGCTCAGTAAGTCTTTTATAACTCAATTCCTATCAAAATGGATATTCACCAGGTGAGTGTTTTCATTGTGTTTTTTCTTTTTCAAAGTTAAGATGGGGTTGCTTATTACCACAATTGTGGTGTGATGCACAGGGACTTATCTCAGGACATGCTTGTGGGATAAAGAAAAAAAAATAAAGGGGTATGGTAAAAATAGCAGACCTAAAGTTAGATAAGTCTTTTATAATTCAATTTTTGTCAAAATGGATATTCACAACCAGGTGAGAGTTTTATTGTGTTTTTTTCTTTTTTCCAAATTTCCTTTTGTGTTTTTGCTGAACATTAGTTTTTCTCTTTCTCATAGGTTAGTTTTCCATTCAAAATTTTGAATTTAAATGATTAACTTTCCATTTATTTTCATTTATAAAATCATCACTTTATTTTCTTTTGTGCACTTTAAGGGAATTCTCCAAATAAAACTTGCAACATCAAATAATCAAATAACATTGGCAAGGTGCTTTCAGTAACTCAATCTTGTCCCTTCCGCTTGGATATCAATGATTGTAAAAGCCAATCCTTTTTCTAGAACAGTTGACTGATTGTAATACTCATTATCTAAATCAGTTGGTAGTTGTGATGGTGTGCTTACAAACGATTTTGTAAGCCTGAGGAATTTTAGCAGGTTATCCAAAATGTGATTTAAATTTAATCAACACATGTATTAATAGAACCATTGGGAAATTATTTGGCATATGTATTTATAGTACCAATATCTAGATATGAAATTCAGGTAGCTTATTCTGCTTCTCCAGTGAAGCTGTGTTTATGTTTTCTCTTACATTATAGGCTAAGAATAGGCTATCACAACCCATTAGATTGGATAATTTGTATTATTTTCGAACTTCATTAGATTGGATAATTTGTATTGTTTTCGAACTTGTGGAGTAGAATGCTAAGATGCTTATATTCAGTGAGGAATGAGAAGGAAATTTTGATGTGGTGTCAACTCTGTATATTTTAGAAAATATATGAATTGGTAAATATGTGATGTTTGTAATTGCAAGATATCTTTATTGTACTGGCATATGTTTAATATATCTTTCAAATGGGTAGTAGTGCCTATATAGAGTGGATAAATTGTGAAAGAGTGCTTGAATTCTTCACGTATTTGTTTTAGTCACGCTAATCAACTGGTTCATTTATGTTTATTGTCACCTTATCCATTGTAATCATGTCCCATGAAGAAGATTGTTTAGTATGTTTGACTGAAATTTGTGGAGATTTTGTTTTTTATGTAAATTCCAAGTGGTTAGTTAAAATTGTTATCAAATTAAATTATCTAATTAAAATAATTAAACCATTTAATTAAAATTAATTCATAGTGACATCATTTGATTAATATGAAGAGATTGAATCAAAACTAGGTTTTTGTGATATAACATAATTGATATGAATCCAATTCAATGATGGATGCTTGTTGGGTTGGTGAAATCTTCACCTAGGATACACATTTGATTTTTTTCCAGAGCATTTGTTTTCCTTCTAAATTCCATTTTATCAATATTTGTAGCTAACTTGAATTCTAGTGTTTACAGTTGTTTCTAAGTACATCATGCTATCAAATTAAAGTGTTTTCATTCACCATGGTCCATAAGCATTGGTTATAAGTCATAACCAAGATATTTTTGAAAAAATCTTGCTTATGGAGTGAATATAGGAGGAAGGTGCTTAAAAGAATGAACACATATTAATAAAACAACCATATAAACATGGTGTCTTCTTGCATCTTCCTTTTATAGTTTATAGTTGTTGGAATTATGATGCATGTGTTGTACTTGATGGCAACCCACTTGTAGTATAACAACTCACTTGTATATGGTAACTAGATGAATCTACAGAAGAGATATCGGATGTGACAGAATGCATGGCAATTGTGTTTACAAATGTGACAAAATGTAGAGCAGTTCAAAGGAATTAGTTCAGAAGTAATGGCATTATGATACTGGTGTTGCCCTTGATGGCAACTCACTCATATGATAGTTCACAGTGTAGTAGGTTAACAGCAAAGGATTACAGATCACACTCCAGAGATTGAAGAAAGAGAGTAGTTTAAGAAGTATACGTTGGTTCACCTTGTCCAAGCAGCATATACACGCGGGTTAACAGAACAAAAGGAGTGTATACATATACACGCACTTTCATAGGAGGAAAAGCGTGCACATGTTGGAAAACCAAGGTTTTGGTTTGAGGTATTTAGTCCAAGGTATTGGTCCAAGATATTTGGTCCAAGGTATTTGGTCTGAGGTATTGACCCTAGGTATTTGGTCCAAGGTATTGAGAAAGGCCTAAAACTATATGAGGAGAAGATCATTAGGCCAAGGTGGGCAAGTATTGACTATCTTATGAAGTGTTAGATCATATATGCAAGTTATGATCTTCTAATGCTTTACTTGATCTGAACTATGGATGCACCTATGTGGTTGGTAATGGATTATGTATTGGGATCACAAATCATGAAATGAATCATCATTATGTGGTTTGATCATGGACAGTTTATATCTGAATATTGATGCATGTTTTATTATATAAATGTTATGATCTAGGTATGACTGAAGTCTGGAATAGCTGTGAAGTTTTAAGTTAGTATTTGCAGATATGTACGTTGTTTTGCTTTGGTAAAAATGTGCATACATGCTAGTTCGATACATCGAAGTAGCGTATACCTTATGAACTATGATGTTTGAAGTTGCAGTTGGTTCTGGTTGTTGATGTGAAGTTCTAGGTTACGCTTTGTGTTTTGGTGACTGCATTTTGGTGACAATGTTCTGAATGTTCAGATTGATTGATTGTGATGAGATCTAATGATGGATCAGGATCATAATGACTTATCATTATGTGATCTGATAATGGATGGGCTAGATCTGATTGCTAACACATATTTTATCCTTTATATATGATGATCTGGGTATGTCCGAAGTCGGAAAGTGACATCGAAACAACTGAATTTACTCTTATGGGTGAAAGAGAAAGATATCAAATAGAGGCAGAATTTAAAAATCTCACAGACAAAATTAGAGATCGACAAGATCTATTGGACAAAAGGGAGTGTGCCTTCAAAGAAGAAGCTACCAGACTAAAAGCTCAACTGGAGGAATGAAACAAAGTAAGGAAGCAGTACAAGGTAAAGGAAGATCAATGTCAAAAGCTGCAGGATGAAGTGACATCATTAAGAAATGAAGTAAATAAAAAGAGTACAACAATCAAGAAACTTAAAGATAGATCCAGTTACTATGAAAGTTTTGAAGCTAAGATCCTCTCTCTAAAACAAGATCTTGAAAAATAAAATAAGAAGAATGAAGAACTACTCCAAGAATTTGAAGAACAAGAAAATGAAGTTCTCAAATTGAGGCAACAAGTGGAAGAAGGAAGAAAAGTTGAAGAAATTATGAAGAAGCAGTATCTTGAAAAGGAAGAGAAATATCGGGATGAGGTAAATATCCTAAAAGGTAAATTAGAAGAAAAGGATAAACTTTTACGATTTCAAGATAGTACTAAGATTTTGGATGATATTATTAGTAGTCAAGGGTCTCCTACCATCAAATCTGGTATTGGTTTTCATGAATATGTTGAAGGTGGATCTAGCTCACAAGGTGAGGCAAGGAACTCTAATGCAAAATCTGAAATGCTCAACAAGGAGATGAGAGGTCGACCCCATCAACAACCAAGGAAAGAAATTATTCAAAGAAAACATAGTCGGTTATTTCCTCCAATGAATAATGTTGAATTTTTTATATGTCATAATTTTGGAAATGTTACAGCGAGATGCAGAAGTAGAATGGCTCAAGACCATCACACAAAAATATCATCAGCTTCCATGTACTTTAAGGGATATTGTTTTTCTTGCAATATGTTTGGTCACAAAGCCATTAACTATTATAGAAGGAATATGAAACGTATAAGATGTTATGCATGTAACAAGTTTGGACATATAGCAAAGGATTGTAGGAGAAAATTTCGGGCACCATACCAAAAGGAGAAAACATCATCACACTCGAAGATATGGAAGAAGAAGGAAGTACAGTTCGAAAAATGTGGCATGGCACAGTATATAGACATAACAGACTAAGGGGGAGCTGAAAGTGTGAAACTTCAGTGTTTTAAATCTCATACGCAAGTTTCATGAAGATAAGTCACGTATATATGCGAGTTCGAACCTGCACATGCATATATGATGGTTTGAGGAAAAAGTAGTGGGACAAACTCAGGAAAAAGGGTCTGATATGGTTCAGTCAATTATCTGCTCTGTTTGATGATGGTTACAATCTATTGATGACATGTGGAAATGTGTTGGTCCTCATAAGCTGTTAAAAAGTTGATGTATATCTGATTTATGATGATGCCTTGATGATTCTTACTGATATTTGCAATGATCATATCTGACAATGAATAGTTGGCACAGGTTCAGGGGAATCATATGCTTATAATAATGCATTGTTGGCATTATGTTTAGAAGTCTTTGGTACCTAATGATTCTTATGAATGATGATGATGCTTATGTGGCTAAAGTGTTTAAATGATACATCATGATATGTTATGGTTATGAGTTGACCATGATGAAATCTCAGATGATACTTGTATTGCTTAGGGTTACGTAGTTGTTATTCAGATCAGATTTTTGGATGATTGTGGATGAGTTTTTGATGATGCATACAATACATATATGTTGCTTACATGGTGATCTTCATAAGGACAAGGATAAGTACAAAGCTTGAGTACACAACTTCATTATTTGATGATGAACCACTCATTTCTTTTATGTTAGTGCCATCATGCCTTCAAAGATGCATAAAATTCATATGGTGCAGTTATGATGCAGGATTACTATAGTTCTTGGCTCTCACATGGTTGAGCACTGTTGTTGTTGATGGTATCAAGAAAACTTAACAAATTATCATGAGCTCATGGTTTGGTAGATTCATAGTTGATGGATACACATGATGTTGGATACATGGATGATTACTTAAGTTTCATATTGATAAATATCATTGGTTGGCCAAGAGAATGGTGTTAATACAGGTCTCATGAAGACACAGCTATTTGAAGACATGGATATTCAAAGACATGGCTTACTTAGTCACATAATGATGATGACTTCTTACTTTATGATGTTAAGTTTGATACTCACACATGTTGATTATCATGGTTGATGCTTATCAAATGTGTGATGTTCCCTAGTGATGATACATGGTTGATATATTGGGGGCTCTTGTGGAAATATCATTCAGTTCTCGTTGATGATGTTATGATCATAGATGATGGCTATACTATTTTCACATACATATGATATGATGTGTATGTTTTTGTGTTACTGCTTGGAGATATGACATATGCTTAGTTGATTCATGGAAGGTTATGATAAGGCTCTTTCTACTAAGGAAATGAAGCAAGTTGATCTTGATGAGATCAAGAGGATGATTTGATATCTATATGCGGCATACTTCGTAATAGGTTGATGATATTTTCTTTTTTCATATCTTCGAAACTGATGATGGACATATACAAGTTGCGGGTCTGGATGTTGCTGATAGATGCTCATGGTGCAGATCATATATGGTGTATGATAGTTGTTGATGACTATCATGGTCTTATCTTTGGTCTTTGTTATCAATATCATGTATATCACTTGATGAAAAGATCATATTAAGGCCCATGATATAATAATATGTCTCTATCTGTCATAGTCTTTTGATGAGTCCTTTTTGGTCATATGATGTAACTTGTACCCCCATTATGCATGGGAAGGAAGATGTAATAATTGCTATATTTCAATCATGTATAAACAATTGGTATATCCCCACTTGGATGGGAGATTGATGTATGTATGAGTCATTGGTGATAGAAAGGTCAAACTCACATAGTTGAGTTATAGAGTCATGTTCTTCTTTTGGAAAATATTTTGTAGACTCTTCATGTGCTCAGGGGGAGCATGGATGGTATAGTGCATCTCAGCATGGATGGAAGTTTCCAAGTGATAAAGCCAATCCCATGAATAATGTGGTTGATCCTATCTCTTTCTTCTCTATCTATAAAAGCTTGCCTCTATGCCTTGAGCAAGCTAGTCATAGTTACCGTAGTTCTGGTCCCAGCATAGTGATAGAGAGTTTGAAGCTGCAAGAGCCTTCTTTGCACCCATAAGGCCAAATCTAAGTAAGGAGATTCTTGTCACCCAAAGAGAGAGAGGCTTGTTCCTCATCCCAACAAGCTTTGCAAGACTTGTGTAGTTGACTACCCAGCCAAAGGAGGATTTGACGTCAGAACAACGGTTGTATTCTTCTTTGTTATTTATTAATAATAGATGACTATCATTATGGTTCCACTCTCATTGTCTCATGTTTGATGTTGAGTTAGATCTTTTCTGACTGATATATAATTGCATCTACTAGATTTTACGCTTGTTTCCGTGTTGTTCTTTGCGTGTGTAGGTATCCTATCACGAAGATCGTGCGGATCGTGACCGGCCAAGGCGAAGGAACGAAGGCGACATCTCTTCGACGAACACTAGCGTTGGAATCCAAGTAGGTTCTTACCATCCACTTTGTATTTGCAATTAGGAACTTGCGTGATAGCATTGTGTGATTGTTGCTAGACCTGGTCTGGGCTAGTAGGGATCCTCTCTGTCCGTAGAGAGGATTTACCTCCACAACAATTTGGTGACTCCACTGGGGAAATCTTGTTGTTTGATTTGTAAACTTTAGACGGAGCCTGAAGTACGTCCAGGTAGCCTTCGAAACGCTATTGCTTTGCATTAGCGAAGTAGATCAACGCCACTTCAGTCGAATTGGAGTGATCTGTTTTGGTGTTTTGGGGATTCAATTGTGTTCTCATTGAGTGAAATTGATCTTTTGCTCGGTGTTACTATCTCTCAAAATTTGTTTAATGCACATTGTCATTGAAAAAGGAAAAGGAATAATCTCTTTTGCGTTGCATTAGTTAATTGAAATTAGAAGCTTTTCATTGATTAAGTGATTTAAAACAAAGAAACGTTTCGTTTATTTGTCATTAGCTGCATTAGAGTGCTTCTTGATTGTGGTCGTTTTGTTTGAAAAATTCTCAACTCTCTCGTAGTTAGTATTCATCGAACGAAATGACATTCTTTGGCATATAGCTTGCATTTAGGGAATTGTGAGATATCACATACGGTAGGACCTGGAAATCGAAACTTAACTAAAGATCAACCATAAAATGAACTGAATGAACTTAAAAACACATTGGAACATAATGCTCACTAATTAAAGGTCTAGGCTAGAGACGTGCTCCGGCGTCGTTAAACCTAGTCACTGTTGTTTCACACTACGATTGGATGGTTCCTCCTTTTGTGACTCGATAGTGGTCTAGCACGGACTTGAGATCCCACGTACCGTCACGTATATAGGGGATACCCCACTAGGTTATCATCCTTTACCCACAGGAAGTCATGTCTGCCGCCTTACAAGCTGTAACGCACCGAACACAGCATTCGGGAAGATTGACTGCAGTGCGGGAAGTCCTTGGTTTTCATATGATTGCCAAGGTGAATAAGCAGTTTTACGGATTGTCTGGTAAACCCTTTGCCTAGTTTCTCCAGAGTAGTCACTTTTGATCCTTTTCAGACTCCTTAAACGAAAAGGCTCACTTGAGCAGTTTGTCACTTCGGGCTCATAAAACATTTGAAGGCGACTAGAGTCACCTTTTTGTCCTTTTCTTGACTCTTAAAACATGAAAAGGTCAAGTTGTGTCTTTGCGTCTTAAAATTCATTTGGCCACGATAAAAATTACCTGGTTAGATCTTGTGTGCGTTAGTTTGAGTAGGGTCCTTTATCGTTAGATTCCCTTAGGTCTTCTTTGAAGTTTGTCATCCTGGCTGAACCGTCGACTCCCGTTCCAAGTGATCAAGGGTCTCCGTCTTCCACCGCTCCTGAGGTACCGGTTGTAAGTGATACTCTTCCTGTTATCCCGAGTATCCAACCGATCAACTCTCGCGCTTCGAACGACGAAGGTTACGAAATTCATTAGAACCCGATCTGGGAGCCTGAAGAGGACAATATTCCTGTTACCCCCCCTGGTGTTTCATCTCCAATGTCTACCTCCCACATGGATGAGACATCTCCTAGCACGAGTGAGACACTTGTGGTGTTGAATATTGACACTCCCATCCCAGCTACTTCTCCACTCCCCCCACCCTATCAGTCGTTGAGGGATAGGGTAGCTGTCAGGACTCCTGCTTCCACCATGTGGGATCCTCATGTCACTCCCACCACGGGACCTTTTGTCTCACAACCCCATACTACACCTGTTACCTCAGTTCCGACGAATCCAACTGTTTGTGTAGCACATTCAACTCCGGTCGTTAGTGCCGTAACAACATCCTCATCTTTGAACACTGGTGCTGGTCCCCCTCACGGTCAAGTGAGTAGTGGCCAGCCGGAACTCTCGCCTAGAGTTGTCCACCCTGCACAAAGTGCTCCACCCTCTTCTGGTCCTGTTCCAGGAGGGGGGCCATATGATGCCTATGGGCAAGCTGTTCAGGATCCGAACGCGCAAGGTCCACTCTTTTACTACGATTCTACTGGTCAATACCTTCAACTTTCTCAACCCTTGCCTACTCAACCTTTCGTTGAGGTTTCGGTACCATTATCCATTGCTTGGGACCCTAGTACTCACTCTTTTCATGGAGGCCAAGCAATGCCTGCACAGCTTCAAGGACCGCCTAACCAAGGCCAGCCACCTTATGTGCAAGCCCCCCAAGGGCAGCCATATTATGGCCAGTCTTACCCAGGACAATCTGGGGGCCCACAAGGACAACCCTATCAGGGACAACCTTCGGCCGCTGGTGGTCCATCGTTTACCTATCTGAGTCAACCTTCTGGTTATCTGGGGCAACCTGGTACCCAGCAAGGTTACCCGTCTGGACAACCAGGACAACCTTACATCCAACAAGGCCAACCTGGTCTCCAGCAGGGTTATCCCTCTGGACAAGCTGGACAAACTTATATTCCACAAGGTCAACCGGCAGTCCAACAGGGGTATCCTTCTGGGCAAGGGGGGCAGCCTTACGTACAGCAGGGCCAACCCACTGCTCAGTCTAGTCATCCTTCTGGGCAAGGGGGGCAGCCTTACGTACAGCAGGGCCAACCCACTGCTCAGTCTAGTCATCCTTCTGGGAAAACGGGTCAGCTTTCTACGCAGCAAGGCCAACCCACTGCCCGGCTTAGTCATCCTTCTGGACAGGCTGGCCAACCTCAAGGTCAACCGACCGTCCAGCCCGCTCAACCATCTGTTCCGCAAGGACAACCCTTGGTTGCTCAAGGACAACCTGGTACCCAGCAAGCACATCCTTCTGGGCAAACAGGTCCATCCCAAACCCAACCAGGCCAACCTTCCGGCCAGATGGTCCAAGCCCAACCTGTTCAAGGACATCTTTCTGGGCCCCAAACTCAAATTGGTTATCAAATGCAAGGTGGGCCACGGCCCCAACCTTCTTACCAAGCGCAACCTTCTTATCAGGCTCAGTATGGAGCTCAGCAAATGTATGGCTACCAGCAACCCCAGGGGCAAACTCAGTTTACCCCTTATCAAAATTATCAACAGATGCAGGTCACTCCTTACCAGAATTATCAGTACGTTGCACCTGCAGGTCAAGTTGCTAATCCATGGGGTGCTGGGGGGCAGACCCAGGGTCAACTGTCTGCATATGGACAGAATCCTTATGGACAGAATCCATATGGACAGAACCCCTACGGGAAAAATCCCTATGGGCAAAGCCCCTTCGGGCCGGGCCCATCCGGACAAAGTCCATGGGGGCAACCACCACCTGGTTGGAACCCTGGTACTACCTCTCTTCCACAACCACAAATGTCCTTTAACCCTCAGTTGCCTTTCTTAGCGACGTTGGAACTTCATGATGTGTCCAAGTTGTGTCCAAGTTGACAAATGATCCTATTCTTTATAATCCATATTGGCCACCAGTTCCAACTAAAATACCTGGTGATTGCCCAAAATTCGATGGCAAAGCTGGTGAAGACCCTCAAGCCCATGTCATGACCTATCACCTTTGGTGCTCATCGAACTCATGGCTTGATGACTCTATCCGGCTCCGCCTCTTTCAAAGAACTCTCACCGGCTCGGCTGCTAAGTGGTATATTGAGATTAATCGCGGAACATTTCAAGATTTCAACTCGCTGGCTATGGCATTCCTAACTCATTTTCAGTTACCCATTCGGTATGAGACAGGGACACATCTCCTTACGTCTCTCAAACAGGACACGGCTACGCATATATCCGATCATATACATGAATGGAGATGGCGTCGTCGCTTGATCAAATTTTGGATTCCTGATCAACTCCTGACCGATTGGTTCACGACTTCCTTTGTCCCTGCGATCGCGTGAGACATTGCCATGGGATCTTGTGTAACTGAAGAGCAAGCTATCGCACGTGCTCAGTACCTTGACTTAGTATACTCTCAGTCGGGTACTTTATATGATTATTTGCCAGACGCCCCGAGGCCCGGACAATCCAAGGCTCCGCCAAAACCATCTGTTGACGGAGTTATTGGCTCTGTAAACTTGTCATCAAAGAAATCGGCCGCGAACCCTGGGAAGCAAAAACAGAACGCTTCTAATGGAAATGCTTCTCAGGGCCAATCTAATTCTGGAAGTACCTCCGAGGTAAACTTCGTTTAGTCCACCACGGCGGATAAATCCTCGAAAGGGAAAAAGAAAGGGAAAGCCAAGAATAAATCCGAAGAGCCCAAACAGGATTCCCCTAAGCCTCCACCCGAGGAAGGAGCCAAACGTAAACGTAAGTATCCTTGTCTCATCTGTGATGAGGATCACTACACCAAAGACTGCCCTAGGCGGTCCGAAGTTAGTCGATTATTGAAAGGTGCTCCTGGGACTCCTGCTGTGCTTAAAGAACCTTTCCCTTCCCAGCAAACTCAAATGGTGGCAGACCCATCTCAACCCTCTTCCTCATTTGGCTCTCAAGTATTTATGGCTGGGACAATTCCCATCCATGTTACTACTCGAGCAAAAGAATATCCCTCTCCTGCCGGGAAAGAGCCGGAGGTCCCCTCCAGCGCTCCTCCGTCCAGTTCTGGTCCTCTCCACATCGAAAGACCCAGCACTGAGACGATCCCCCGACCCCCTCCGAAAGGTGTACTCCGGAAGTCGTCTTACAACCCTAATGCTCGTGCTGCCCAGCACTATAGCATTGTTGAGGACTTAGCTCAGGCTCCGTCTGCTATGTCCGCTCTAGAAGTCCTCCAGAGCTGCCCCTCCCAGAGGAAGTCCTTGCTATCGGCTATCGGTGGCATAGACCCGGCTGATTCAGATTTGATTTCTTTCGATCTCGAGGGCTTTACGCCGAGACTGCCCCACCAAGTCGCTTTCCTTATACAGGTCATCATCAATGGCAAAACAATTCATCGTACAGTCATTGATGAAGGTGCCTCAACTTGCATCATGTCTGTTGCTTGCTGGAAAGCTATTGGTTCTCCAACATTGAGCCAGTCTCCTACGACGTTAGAAGCCTTTGATGGAAGAGAGTCTCGTCCTTATGGTAACGCTTGCCCATCTCCCTGGAAGGAAAGACGGTAGAAGTGGAGGTAGAAGTCGTTGACGCTAATCTCACCTATAATCTCCTCCTCGGACGTAGCTGGACATATGCCATGCAAGCCGTGGCTTCCTCCCTTTTCCATGTCATTCGTTTCCCTCATCAGGGGAAGATTGTCATGGTGGACCAGCGCTCCTTCTTCGCCTCTTCTTCCGAAGGTAATGTGCCGTTCGTGGAGCATACCTCTAAATCATTCGAGAGTGTGGGAGCTGGGCTCTTTAAAGATCCCGCCCTAATGGGTGTCTTTCCCCTTCCACCTCCGAATCTCGCCCCTATCAACATGATTTATGTACGTTCTGATCCGTGGGTCCTTCCTCCGGCTAATCAGATAGACTCCTGGGGTGATATGATGTCGTTGAGTCCTGCCGAGCTCAACTACATCGAAATCATCGCTACATCGGCTCCCCCTCCTGAACCTGCTCTTCCGAGCGGTGTTCCCGATTCGTATGTTCATTTCCCTTGGCTTGGAGATGATGCTACGTCAGATCCATTAAAGGAAATATTTCCTTCCGATGAAGCCATCATAGAGACCATGTCTCTTAAAGAGCCCCCTTGGTCAGATCATCACCACCACTCTTCCTTTCTCCCTCCCCATCAGGAAATGATCGCATGTCTCGAGCGGTTTGCTCCGTGTATCCCATCCTCGCCCCTCCAGACACCTATTCAAATTTACCAAGTATCTTCTGAGGGCAATATGGGGAACATTACGCAAACCCAACCTATCGACATCTCTGTGAAACCAGGGATTGTCGAGCACATTCATATTGGAGTCACTTGCACTCCAGAGGAAGTTCAACTCTACAGTGACCTATTTCGCGAATTTCGTGATGTCTTTGCTTGGTCCTATGAAGAAATGCCTGGCATCGACCCTGGTATAGTGGTGCACAAGATACCTACGTATCCAGGTGCTAAGCCTGTTCGTCAGCGCTTACGCCCTGTGCACCCCCGAAATTCCGCAGCCATTAAAGCAGAAGTCGAAAAGCTTCTCAAGGCTGGTTTCATTTACCCCATTCCACTGACGGATTGGGTTTCTAATATAGTCCCTGTGAACAAAAAGCAGGGCACTATCCGAGTCTGTGTTGATTACCGTGATATCAATCGTGCCTGTCCTAAGGATAACTTCCCTACACCCTTCATCGATCAGCTTATCGATGAGTGTGCAGGAAGCGAAATTTACTCGTTTATGGACGGCTTCTCTGGTTATAACCAGATCAACATTACACCCGCTGATCAACATAAGACGGCTTTTATCTGTCCTTGGGGCACTTTTTCCTATAAGAAGCTCCCTTTCGGTCTAAAGAATGTCGGCGCTACGTTCCAACGTGCAATGTCCTATGCCTTTCATGACATTCGTCACATTGTACAGCCGTACCTGGATGACCTCCCAGCTCATTTAGTCAAGCATCAGGACCATCCCTCCCATCTTCGCGAAATTTTTCTCCGCTATCGACACTACCGTATTAAGCTCAATCCTCATAAATGTGTCTTCTGCGTTGAGTCGGGTCGACTACTCGGGTTTATCGTCTCCCGAGAAGGCATCCATCTGGATCCCCTCAAAGTCGAGGCCATTTTGAATCTTCCTCCCCCTGTTTCTTTGCAACAGTTTCAGAGCCTGTAGGGCAAAGCAAATTTCCTTAGACAATTCATTCCGAATTATGCCGAGGTGGCTAAGGGTTTCACACGGTTGTTGAAGCGAGACACACCCTTTCATTGGGATGCTATCGCTCAGGAGTCTTTCGAGCGACTCAAGGGCCTCCTTGTCTCTGCTCCATTATTAAGACCTCCGAACTACCATCGTGATTATACTCTCTATCTGGCTGCCGCCGATACCACTATCGGCATGGTTCTAGTGCAGGATGATGATGACGGCAATGAGCACGTTATCTATTACCTCAGCCGCAACCTCTTGGATACGGAAACTCGCTACACTTACGTCGAGAAGTTGGCATTGGCTGCTGTCTGCGCCGTCCAACGTTTCCGGCATTATATCCTGTTGCGCACCACGACCGTGATTTCTGACTGCAACCCGATGACGTACATTTTGTCGCGTCAGTTGCTGGGGGGCAAATACTCGAAATGGATCGTAATCCTCCAAGAGTTTGACTTGGAATTCACTGCTGCCAAGTCTAAGAAGTCTCTGGTCTTCGCTGAATTGCTCTGTTCTTTGCCATCTCCTTCTGCACCCTCTCTTTCGGAGGATCATATCCCGGACGAGACCCTTTTCCTGATCAGCACCCTCGATCCCTGGTACGGGGATATTATTGTTTATTTACAAACATCCTCTTTCCGCCCCTCTGTTTCCAAAGATGCGCGGCGGCGGATCCGCCATCAATCTCAACCCTATCGGATCATAGGGGACACCCTGTATCGTCTCGGCGTTGACTCCGTTCTTCGCCACTGTCTTACCGTCGAGGAGGCTGAGAAAGTGCTGAATGACTGCCACTCTGGCGCCTGTGGTGGCCATATGTCCGGATATGCCACAGCTCAAAAAATCCTTCGCGCTGGTTATTTCTGGCCCTCCAATTTTAAGGATTGCATTCTTGCTGTCCGCTCATGTCATGCATGCCAGATATACCAACGGAAGATGCATGCGCCACCGGCCCCGCTGCACCCTGTAGTGACCGTAGGCCCTTTTGCCAAATGGGGCATTGATTATACAACCTGTAAGCCTCGCTCGGTCGGGGGGCATGGGTTTATTATCGTTGCCGTTGATTACTTTACCAAATGGGCCGAGGCGATGCCCACATTAACCGAAGACGGTCATACAGCGGCACAATTTTTGTTCAATCATGTTATTACGCGGTTTGGAGTTCCACAAGCCATCGTCACAGATCACGGGAAGCATTTCCATAATCACATGATGACCGAGTTGACAACCCAACTAGGCTTACGGCACGATAGTTCAACCCCGTACTATCCTCAATCTAACGGTCAGGTTGAAGCTGTTAACAAGATTTTGGTAACAATGCTTCAACGCACTGTCGATATGCATAAGTCTAATTGGCATCTAATGTTGTTTCTTGCCTTGTGGGCATACCGAACCTCTATGAAGGATGCCACCGGTTTCACTCCATTTCAGCTAGTTTATGGACTGGAGGCTACCCTTCCCATAGAATGTGAAATTCCTTCGTTGAAAATAGCCGTCGAGTTGCTTCCCAACACCACTCCGGTGGAGGAACGGCTTCTTTATCTAGAACGGTTAGACGAGACCCGTCGTTTAGCCTCCCTAGCCATCGAAGCTCAAAAGAAGAGAGTCAAAACTCATTTTGACCAGACTATTCATCCTCGTTCCTTTGTTGAGGGAGACCTTGTCCTGCTATACGACCAAGCCAATGACAAGCTGGGGGCAGGAAAAATCGAGCCCATGTGGCTAGGCCCTTACGTTGTAAAGAGAGTATTGCAAAAAGGGGCATACGAGCTAGTTGACTACGAAGGTAATCCTCTTGATAAGCCCCGCAATGGGCTGTACTTGAAAAAGTACTATGCATAATTCATGCGCTCCAATTTGTACATGCATGTGTGTGTGTGTGATTTTTCATGTTTTCGGTTTGGTGTGAAAGCGTGATTGCCCCTTATTGTGTCTTTTTGCTTCTTGTGCAGATGTCAGGTGCACCTTACATTGGTTTCGCTGATGGTGCCTGCCGTAGTACTCGTAATTTGTCCTCTGCGGCGTGGGTGATCTACGATCCTCACGGTGAGTTGATAGACCTTCAAGATGTCTGTTTAGGCTATACTACAAACAATGTTGCTGAATATAGCGCTGCTATTGAATTATTAGCCGAAGCAATTAATCTCGGTATTCGTACATTGCTTGTTAACCTAGATTCTCAGCTTGTCATCCACCAGCTCAATGGGCGATATTCCGTCAGAGACCCTAACATTTTAAGGTTGTACTTACGTGTTAAATTGTTAGAAAGAAATTTTGGTTTTATCACATATCAACATATTCCACGACGATTAAACACATTATCTGATGCATTGGCTAATCATGTATTAGATAGACATTTGCGTAATTTATAATCAACACATTATACAAGCAAGCACATAAAAGCACAATAATAAACCATAGGCATATGTATATATATATATATGTGTGTGTGTCATAATGTTTGCACCGTGTGCATTACAAAACCCAAAAAATAATACGTGTTCTGATACATCCTCGGACAACATGTCCCTCAAAAAATATGCATGAGAGAAACCTAGGAGTCTACTCATGGTGGTGCTCATGGTAGCACATCACCGCGCGCACCAAGCGTCTCAACAGACGATGGATGCGGGACGGCACCCCCACCGTGTGCCTCTGATATGCGAACGGCACATCCGCCAATCTAGCATAGCCTGGAATCCCTTGGGTAAGTCCCTCGAGATTCTGCACCAGCTCTTCCCCCACGGCGCCTATTGCCTGAGGGTCAGCTATAGGTTGGTTCCTCCTCGCTATAGGAGACAAACCGGCTGGACGCTCTGGGCCCACATCTGCATATACATATAATTGTCATCAGAACATGCATGTATAACAAAAAATGGAAATACATAAAACACCAAAAAGAGAAGATCATACCTAGCTCCTCTTCCCATTCCTCCCCCTCTGGCAGTGGGAGGTCTGGGTCCCCCATGAAGTTGGTTCCCGCGTATGGCCAGTCTTCCACCACGATCAACTGGCGGCGAAGCCATATGAAGAACTCGGGCCGCGAAGACATCTACTGGCCCCCTCCTCCTCTAGGCATCAATGCTGCCCAGCGAGCCATCCTAGGCTCTCGTGGTAATGGGTCCGCTACTACAGCTCCCTGGTACTGGAATAAAGGTAATCGTTCCAAGAAGAACGATACCACAATCGAACCATATCCGAACTGTTTCACCCCCCCGCGCTTACACTTTGTAAGTTGCCTCTTGATATTTGTAGTCACTGCTGTAGCCCAGTCAAAAATGGTGGGGCTAAGACATTCTGTCGCCAGTAAAAGATGATTCTTGCTGGCCTCATGGGGCGCCTGTACCCCAGCTGCACGGGTGATGGTGAACAGAATCACCGTAAGAACCAAATCATGGATGGTGGCGATATCCACCTTAGCGCTGTTCTTCCCAAATTGTGCCTCTGGGCACACACGAGCCTTTACTTCACCTATTTTCTCTGCGGAAGGCCTGCTTCCGGTCAGAATGGGGATTGCCCCTCTCCGTGACAACCCAGTAATGAAATACACATAAGATACATCCAGCTCTAAGGTCTGATCCCGTAGTCGAAATACTTGGTCATCGACGTCCCAAGCATCCACTATGAACTGTAATAGCTCTGGTTGAGCTCGCAGGTAGGAGGTGAGAAAGAATTTCTTGAGACCAAAGTCTCTCAGCGCATTCATACATCCCTCATCTGCGATGGCTAAGGCATCTATGGCATCATGCTCTCGTTCTTTCCATTCCACCGGCATTTTTGCGTGTTTCCTGCACTCACAAGGATGAATAAATCATTAATGGAACCCTGGTAAGCATATACACCAGACAAATTTCAAAATTGATGGGAAAATTTAAGTGAAAACCTAGGTCGCGCAGTTGGCGTGACTGTTTCTAAAACAGTCACGCCAATGGCGCAGCACCTTTGGGTAAATCACCCCATTGGCGCGGACCCGTGCCGGATACTCGCGCCAATGGGGCGCAACCCTAAATTTTGAAATCCCCCTTGTGGAGGCTCAAATCAGGAACAAAATGCATAAAAACAGGAATGAAAATGAAGCTTAAGAGAGCGCCTCTTACCTGGAACTGGCGGAATCTCAAATGGTTTCCCGAATTGGTGGTAATCGCTGCTCGAAGTTTGCACTCCAAATGGACCACTACCACTATGCACAAGGTAAAAAGGTAAAAGTAATTTTGTTTTTACGTTTTCACCACATTTATAGACTTTTTGACTTGTAATTAGGGTTAAAGAGTTCTTTTTTTTGAATATTTTAATATATTTTTGGTCGAAAATGGATTTTACGCTTGCTATTGGTGCTATGGTAGGTCCTTTTTGCAACTTCGATGGTGAAACGAGTTGTATTTTATACTTTTTCGGACTCGGTAAATACATGAAAAAGTCACTATGGAGTCATCTTTCAGCTCTTTTCTGATTCGCTAAAACTGAAAACATTGCCGAGTTATCCCTCTTGACTCGTTAAAAGTAAAGAAGAGGCGGTCATCTTTAAACCCTTTTCCGACCGTGTAAAAACAAAAAGATTGTCGGACCCTTGTCGTTTCCGGTTCGTTAATGGTTACGAAACGACGTGATGTCGATCGCTTTTTTACTTTTTCAGATCGATATCACTACTCATGAAAAGTACTCCTCGATCGTAATGGTCGGGCGATTCTTTTGAGCATTGTTTTATACTTTTTCAGGCTCGGGAGACACAAATTTACGAAAAAGGACCCCCATGGAGTTTACTTTTCTGTTGTCTTTTCAGACTCTCTAAATAGGAAAAGACGCCGAGTTTCTCCTTTGTCAGGCTCGTTAAAACTTAATGACATCGGATTCCGTCGTAATGACGCTCACAAGCATATGCTATCCCCATCAAGCTTGTTAAAAATAACTGGGGTACTCGCCAGAAATGGTGGGGAAAATGGATCCATAATTGTCATCGTGTCGGCAGTATGTCGCTCTTGAACATGGCACTAGTCTGCATTCGTGTCTGGGTGGGAACATCTCATCTTGTTTTACACTAGCCTCCGTGGGTTTGGGTTATCCTATTTGACCTCTCATCTGCTCATTGCCTTGTCACCATGACCTCTGCTCATTTGATGTCAAATATTGCCAAGTCCGCTATCGTGCCGCCGATATGTTCAAGAGAGGTTGACCTCTGCTAAAATACAACCTCCCTCTGATGCCTCACATAATTTTGCATCACCACAACATCTTTCCTCTGTCTCGTGTCAATGATGTGGGAAACATTATGGCCCACCTTTGATCAAGATCACTTCCTGTCGACTTCAGCTCACTATCCAGGAAGCTGATCTAGAGACTCCCTTTGGTGCCTTGGAGCCTGCATGCCTCAATGGCAGGTTCTTCGTGTTCGACGAGAGGTTTTCATCATTGGCCTCCGATCGAATGATTCTACGGGTGTTCGACGCCAGCTCATTCATTCACATGCCGTAGATTGTACCTATAGTACCTTGAGGACCATTGTCATTATTGGTGGTACCTCTCGCGTCTGTTAACAATTTTCATCATTGACTGGTAATCAGACGATGTTCATGCATGTTCGACTTCAACTCATGTATTCGCATGCTTGAACTTGTACTCTATTCGGGTCGAGATGGAGTGCAAGACCCTGGATTTTGTCTATTGGGATCCAGGTTGCGATTTGTGGATTATTATGATTACATGACTCATTTACTGGATGGCTGTGACCATGCCTGAGTCTATTTATTGATCCTCTCCGGATGGCTGCATCCATACCTTGGATCTAGATTATTATGTACTCTGTTACGGATGGCTGCGCCCATACCACACATATATCATGTACTTGAGATATCAGTTGTACTTCTTTACGCAGGTTCTCCGGCGGCCGTGTTTTCAGTCATGCATGTTCTTGTAAAGCATTTCACCCCTCTCTCTCTCTGGCCTCATGCTTTAGGGGTCATCTGTTACACAACAATTTGTCATCGTTTGTCACCGTCCCTGTTACCCCTCACCTGTACACTGGAGGACTCATTCCGGGACCTGTGAGAAGTGACATGACCTGAAACCACTTGCATCATATTCCTCTTAGTATGAGCTTCATTTGCCCTGAAGACATCTCCTGCAAAATCCTCATGAAAACAACTCTTTTTACATTAGCGCGGGTTCACAGTTCACTACCCGCGCCAATGAGGTAAATACTCTATAAAGGGCACACCATTGGCGCTCTGTCCCAGAGTCACACTCGCGCTAACCGAATTGAGTAAAGTTTTCAACGACCAAACTCCCGAAGGTTCTCTTCAACCCATTCACCAACTGAATCCATGTTGAGCTAGGATGGTTTGGCTTCGAATCTCCATAGAAGGGAAGTGGTTTGCCACCTTTCATGGAAGTTTCCAAGTGATAAAGCCAATCCCATGAATAATGTGGTTGATCCTATCTCTTTCTTCTCTATCTATAAAAGCTTGCCTCTATGCCTTGAGCAAGCTAGTCATAGTTACAGTAGTTCTGGTCCCAGCATAGTGATAGAGAGTTTGAAGCTGCAAGAGCCTTCTTTGCACCCATAATGCCAAATCTAAGTAAGGAGATTCTCTTCACCCAAAGAGAGAGAGGCTTGTTCCTCATCCCAACAAGCTTTGCAAGACTTGTGTAACTGACTACCCAGCCAAAGGAGGATTTGACGTCAGAACAATGGTTGTATTCTTCTTTGTTATTTATTAATAATAGATTACTATCATTATGGTTCCACTCTCATTGTCTCATGTTTGATGTTGAGTTATATCTTTTCTGACTGATATATAATTGCATCTACTAGATTTTACGCTTGTTTCTGTGTTGGTCTTTGCGTGTGCAGGTATCCTATCACGGAGATCGTGCGGATCGTGACCGGCCAAGGCAAAGGAACGAAGGCGACATCTCTTCGACGAACACTAGCGTTGGAATCCAAGTAGGTTATCACCATCCACTTTGTATTTGCAATTAGGAACTTGCGTGATAGCATTGTGTGATTGTTGCTAGACCCGGTCTGGGCTAGTAGGGATCGTCTCTGTCCGCAGAGAGGATTTACCTCCACAACAGAGCCTTCAATAGGTTGGCGCCTACGCACTAGTAAATATATCAGCTAGTACAAGAGCTAGGGGGTTGTAGCTCCCTTCCAGTAGAAGTTGGAGAACAAGAGAAGGTTGTAACCTTCTGCAGGTAGAAGCCTGCATACTGGTATGATTCTGCACCAGTACAAGATTATAAACAGATTTTCTTATTATTAAAAGAAGACAGAGATGACAGCAGCAAGTGGTTTTCACCCACATTGGGTTTCCACCTTAAATCTTGGTGTTCATGTGTGTTGTTTATGTGTGATGGTTTATTCTGTTATTAATGCACATGGTTACTGTTTAATGTTTAATAATGTATTGATACATTGATTAAAGATCAACATATGATGAATTAACTAAATCATAAGTTCACTGGAAATACGATGGTTGCCTTAAGAACAGTTACGTATACACACGAGTTCCCTTCATTGAAGTAGTGTATATAAATCTAATTATGGAAATGAAAAAGTTATTGATTTGTAAATATTGATTCACCCCCCCCCCCCCTCTCAGTATTATTTCCAACAATTGGAATCAGAGCAAGTCCTTTGGCAGAAGCTTGATCGCTTGAAGGAGATCCGTAGAAACAATGGGAAAGAAGCTAAAGAAGAAATCACCCCAAAAGAAGAAGGCATCTCAAAGGAGCTATGACAGTGGGAGAGATGATTGGGGATTATGTTGAAGCAACTCTTCAGATTCAGAATGAAGATGAACAAGCAAAAGAACTATCAGGTATGAATTTGTTTTCCTCTGGTGATACATTTCTCTGTTCATTTGAAGATCATGAAAGTGACAGCAGTAAAACAATAGAATTTTATCAGATAGATCAGTCAGATTTGAAAAAGAAGCTATTTCGAATTAAAGTGTTTTCATTCACCATGGTCCACAAGCATTGGTTATAAGTCATAACCAAGATATTTTTGAAAAATTCTTGCTTATGGAGTGAATATAGGAGGAAGGTTCTTAAGAGAATGAACACATATTAATAAAACAACCACATAAACATGGTGTTTTCTTGCATCTTCCTTTTATAGTTTATAGTTGTATTGCATTGGTGTTACAATGTGCAACATGAGAGATGATCAACAATTTATTAGTAAAATTCAGAAATGGTATGCATTTTTCATTTCTAATCCGGGAGACAAAGAATTATGTGAAATGATGCCTACAAATGGTTTTTTTCTTCTGCAATTCTTGAGATATGAAAAGGGTATGCTCTCCTTTTTAGTATAAATTTCACTAAAAATATAAAATCAAACCAAACAAACCCCCTTCCAAAAATTACAAGTAACATAAATCCATTATATCCCCCATTTATTTAATGTCACATAGATAGAATTGTTGCAACTGCACATTCAATGTATGGTGTTGCCATTTTTTCCCAATAATGAAAATCCACTTGTAATTGGTTTTTAAAAAACATAACTCTATTAAATGACATCACAATTTTTATTTTTTTTGGTGCATTTTAAAGGAAATCTCCATAGAATATGGCTCTTACTTGATATCCTTGGCTAGCAGGTATAAAGATCCAAAGTATATACCTTGCCAAATTCAATTTCACTTCAGGAAGATATCATTAAGCTAGAAAATCAAATATATGTATCTGTGCTACAAAAGATCCTTCAATGGGAGCTATCTACACTTTGAAATTTACATCAAAAAATCATAGAAGATCTTGAAAATTAGGCCTTTAATTGTCTATATCATAATAATCGATAACAAGACATAGAGATCAACAGGTATCATCTCCTCGAATGGGTTTTATGTGCAGGTACTCCAATGAGGACTAATAGAGTCATCGAGACCTTTACTTTTACGATTTTTAATGAGAACCATAAGCTAGGGCCAACCACTGAGAGGAACTTTGGGTTGCTAAACCCAATTGGTTCAAAATTATATGTAGATTTGAGTTGTGGTTGGTGCGCATCTCCTCCACCATATTCGCCTCATGCAAGCTCACAGCCTATCTTGATTTCTTTATTTAGTGGAAATCTCTGTTGTCAAATCATTGTACATTGGTGAAAATGGTTACTTAATTTGTTTTATATATCGTTTAGATTGGACCATATTATTGCCCAGAAGGTCAAGTCTTGTGTTTGCTAGATTTGATCAACACTGGAAGCAAGGTCTAACATTGATTCAAGTTGATCTTGATCGTCGTTGCCTAATTGTTTGAATAAGAGTGGAACATATGGTTTGAGCAATTAGTCATTAAATATTGGATATAGCCCATATGGTGGTTAATTGATAAAAAATGCATATTATTACACCTCCTTTTTTTTGTCGAATAAAAAATGTATATTACTACACTTTTTTTCTAAATGACAATGTAAGGTCCACAGTCTCTAAATAATGCATTTTGCAAGTCTAAAAAATTGAATAATTTTCTTG
The DNA here is from genome assembly GCA_031772625.1 of Pinus tabuliformis. NCBI lineage: Eukaryota > Viridiplantae > Streptophyta > Pinopsida > Pinales > Pinaceae > Pinus > Pinus tabuliformis. Next base: position 98,505,734 of record CM062811.1, read on the forward strand.
ATATAATTATATATTATATAAATATTTCATATTTTTTTTTCTTCAAATAATTTAAAATTTGAGTATGTCAATTACATTTAATAATATAACTCAATTTCTTAAAATTTAAATTTCAAACTCTCTTTACAAAAACACTAATAAATCAATAAAATTACATAAAATTTTCACTCCTGTCTTCATTATCATTATTTCCTATGCTCCCCGTTACTTGTGAATGGTATAGCAAGTAAAATATCAAAGATTCCAGTGTCCAAAGTTTAGTCTTCATCAAACCGGCCGTATTATTGGAATATAATTTGTTGGTTATGGAGAAATTCATTTAATATTCTGTTCATGGATCACACTCTGTTTCTCAGTGAGCTCTCCCTTTACTATTTCCGCGTTCCAATTTCATCATCCTGGAGATCTGACATCAACGGCATCGGGTTCGTCTGCATTTTTAGAAGCGAATTTTTAGGAATAATCTGCTTACGCATAAATTAATTAAAATTTCCAAGGGCCAAGATGACCCAGAACCAGATTCTAGAAAGAAAATGAGAAATATTATATTTAATATACTTGTCAGGCGGTTCCCCACTGAGTGTACAAACTTGTGACAAGTAGCTCTCACAAATTAAAAAAATTGAAAAAAAGAAGTACTGAGCCGTAAAATCAGTGGATTTGTTTATTCCCTTAATTTGTACTGGCCAAGATTTTTTTGGTTTTGTCGCTCATTTTTCTACGTACCCTAAAGTTGTCGGTCTACGTATAGTTTTTGGGTGAACGTACAGCAACGGGGATTCTAATTTTCTATTTAATGCGGTGGGCTTTCTCCTTTTGGTATGAATTAGAGGTTGGAAAATTAGTTCCATACTGATTGAGTGATGTTCTGAATTGTTTCGGTTCCTCCACAGGATGTTTTGGATACAAGAGTGGATATGGCGAACCAGCTTACATGGGTTAATGCAATTGTCAGCCTTGTGTTGCCTCTATTGGCGTGACTTTCTTTCAGCCCTCAATGTCACTTGGGCGTTGTGAGGGTTTGATGATCATTACTTCGAAAAATTAAGGCGTGATACCTTAAGTTTTCCAGTAATGGTCATCAAGCTCTTACAACGCCCAGGTGACATTGCAGACTTGAAGAATGGCACGCGATGAGCAAGGTGAGGTTGATAATTGAAACCCCTCTACGCCTGTTCTCCACATCTTTACAATTACAATGTCCATGACTGTGAGCTGTTCATCTGCAATTAACGAACGAGCTATTTCCAAGGTATATATATTATAGATAATACCGAATGTTTTTTAGCATAGAAATAACATTTAAAAGGAATCAGAAAAGAAAATAGGTTTTTTCCTTTATTCTGATTCCAATCTAGTTAAGTGATTATCACTGATTACTCAACATTTTCAATGCAGATTCACGAGGATAGCATTTATCAACGTCATACTGCGTGCCAAGTATATGAAACCGAAATCGAAATTAGAGGATCAAGAATGTCATTTACGCACAACTTCCAGCACAGAAAGGCAAAATACTTTGGTACTAAAGTATACATCCATAGAAGCACTGGGCTGATTTGATTCTATTCAGAATCCAAGCGGTTGGAGGCTGTTTTACTATGAAAAATGATGTTGATATCTCAACCGAGAAGATGTTTCGATTACTGGGGTTCACTGGTTTACTTGATTGCTTTTACTTTTTCTGAGCATTGTGTTTTTTTGTGGGTCCAAAATAAGAAAAGAGACTCTGGCGATTCACTTCTCCAAAAGTCCTGCTGCTTCAGTTTTCTCCATGGCATATTCTTGACAGTGATTCATGGTTTATATCATCCAAAACACAGGAAAAACAAAAACCCAAATGGATGTCAGTAAAATATAATTCATTGTTTCATGGTTTATAATATTTATAGGAAAAACAAAAACCCAAATGGATGTCAGTAAAATATAATTCACTGTTTCATAATTTTTTAGCTTGCACTTGGATTTTCTGTCCGAAGTGTACCACATAAATAAGTCTTAACAAAAAAATAAAAATTAAAATTAAAATAATTTTTTAATACAATTTTACGTTAATTAAAGTTGAGTATTAAATAAATAAAAAAAGTAAAGGTCCTCTGCCAATATCTTAGTATCTCTATTTCAAAATTAGAGAACGCCTTATTTTGATTTTGATGTTTAATGAATTTTTTTTATTTTGTTAATTAAAGTTGATTATTAAATATAAAAAGTAAAGGTTCTTTGCAAATATATTAGTTTCTTTATTTCAAAATAAGAGAATGCCTGGTTTTGATTTTAATGTTTAATAAAAAAAAGAAAGTGAATCTTTAGATGGGTGTGATAAGATAGTGCATCAATATGACGTGTTATTATATTTATAAATAAATTGATTTTTGATATCATATATTTATAAATAAATTGATTTTAGATAAATATAAATAAAATTATTTTAAGTAAATAAAATTATGTATCAAAATTAAATATATATATATATATTTTTTTAAATTTGGTTTATATATAATTAATTTTAATTTTAAGTATAAAAATTGCTCACCAAATTAATTTTAATTATAATTATAAAATAATCTATTTTTGAAATAAGAAAAGAAAATATCACACTAAAAAATAAAATAAAAATATGAAAAAAAAATTATTATTATTATTTTTAATGTATAGTAAAAATAAAGATATGAAATTTATTATTAAAATTAAATTAAGTTATTTATTATTATTAGTTACTACTAACCATGTTATTAATGTGATTTAGAATTAAATTTATAATAATTGGTTATAAGATAAATGATGTATATCTCTTTTTAAAATGGGAAAACCTTATATATTCCTATATTGTTTTTTAATGAATTTGGTAAACACTATAACACTTCATAAAACATATAAATATATAACACAAGTAGCAATAGTTTTTGCATTGACCTACTTGTATCATCTAACCAAAACATTGCTCCATAGAATTTGTTTAAAACATAAAAAAGTTACAAATTTGTGACCTTCCTTATGAGATGAAACAATTGTAGGGGTGGAGCAGTGATCAAGGATGCAAATTTTATTAAGTGATGTTTAAAACATAAAAGAAGTTACAAATTTGTGACCTCCCATATGAAATGAAACAATTGTAGGAGTGGAATAGTGATTAAGGATGCAAATTTTATTAAGTGACAAAATATATGTATGCTTCTTCTTTTTTTTTAGAGCTAGACATAGGTAGTGTTTTTTATTTTGCATAGCTTCACTAAGAGGATGTTGATGTAATGCATATCCCTTATACATCTATCATGAATGACATTGAAATGAAGGCATTTCACTTGGATGTTAAAGCATGCAATATGTATCTTTTTTCTTAAAATAGTAATAATTTCATTACTTATTTTTTTTTAAATTACAAAATTGTGTTCTTACTACTTTCCATGCCAATAGCATCAAGAAAAGACATAGTAAGGTCCCTTGCCATGGATGAAGGTGCATAAATAAATGTTTAAAAATATTTTGACTTTCATTGTCCACTCATCTTAATATAGATTCGGAGACCTAATAAGAGTGAAGTTTAAGAGATTAAAGGTTTCATGAAGTACAAAATAATAATACATTAAAGTTGGTTTGAAGTTTAGAATAGATATTTTAGAATAGAAGTGTAAAGAATATTTCCATTTTCAATTATTGTAATAGAATGTTTTATTAACATTCATGGCATATCTTAAATTTATATATTGTTTCAAAAAAAATGACACATAACCACTAAAAAAACATTGTTACATTAATGTATCAAGTAAAATATAATGATTATGAATGTATATATAAATAAAGTAATAAATATATTTGAAATACATGTGTTGAAATGACGATGTATTTATTGAAATACATACATAACTATTTGAACAACAATAATATTTGTGCTAGTGAAAAATTAAATAAAGTTAAATAGCAACCTTATCATATCAAACAAAAATTTAAAAGTACATTCTAATATTTAAAGAAATAAATTCATATTTTAATAATATGTTTAACATGTGTATTATGGTAAGAATAATATAAATTTAAAATTTTATATTAAGGATATTTTCTCACAACTGATACTTGTTTTCTTTTGTTTAAGTTTGTATTTCTATGCTAAATAGTCTATATTGGTATGACAATTTTTTTTAAGGACAATTACTAGTTTGCACATTATTTTTATATTTATTTTTGACATATATTCTAATGTATATATGAGGAAAATATGTCCGAACATAGACAATATTTTTTAGTACAATCACATATGGTTGAGGTTTTGAATGCTCTTTATGCATATTCAGAATGTAAATTTCACATTTAATGAAAGTTTTATGTTTATATATATAATTAAAATACTTAAAATATTATATTAAAAAAACTTATTCTAATTATAATTAAAAGATATTTATTATTATTATGGAAGAATATATGTTACAAATATATTTTATGTAAGGATATATATTTAAAATAGGGTGGCAGTAGGGGAGGGATATTACTCAATCCTGATGGTATAATAGAAATCAAATTTGCATGGAACTTGCGAAGGAAAACCAATACTCAGGTGGAGATGTATGGCCTCCTTCAAGGTTTATGCATTCCCAAAGATAAAGGAATCAAAGACATTTTTATTTTAGGGGATTGGCTAATCACAATACATTATCTCATTACAGAAGGTAGTCCAAAGGATAACTCACTTACACAAGCGCTTCAAAGAATTAGAGGATTAGTTGATTTATTTCCATTCCAAATAATTCTATCATATCATGAGAATTAATAATGTGGATGTTGATTCACAAGCAAATAAAGCTTGCTCCATGGAAGGGACCAAGCCTAAAATCATTGACTCAAAAGGTTTTTACCCCATCCCCTAAGGCTTCATGACTATTGGCTCTTGGTATCTCCCTTGGTCTATTCCTTTAATGAAATTTTATTTTGAAATTATTCCTAATATCCCTTACCCTCCTTTCCACCCTCATTTCCCTCTTCCCCTCTTTCTCCATATTCACCCTCTTCTTCATTATCCCCCCATATTCCCTATTGCACCTCCTTCTTTTCCCTTTCTAGGTTCCTTGCAAACCTAATATTTTGTCATATATGTCCCCTTGAATTTATTATATGTCCTTTATACATCCACTCCTATGTGATGGCGTATATCCCCTCATCGGGCTCTTTGAAGGATTAGTTCTATGGTTAATGGATATAAATTGGAATACCCTTAATGTGGTAACCCATGTGATCTTCCGCCATGCATATGTTGTTCTCTACCTATCGCATGCTTGAATTTATGGTTTTTATTTCCCAAAAGCTTAGAATCAACCTGTGCCCAGATCCATGATGAATTTCTTTGGTGGTTGCACTAGTGAAATTAATGATAAAATGCTAATAATCATGTGGAAGTACAAGTTTATTTATGATAACTTTGGCTCAATGCTGACTCTTGCTCCATTCATGAATGAGTTTGTTATGTGCATTCCTCCACCACCTTTATGGCCTGAGAATTTGATAACCATTCTATCTCTAAAATTCATTATGGTGTCAGGGCGTACAATCTCAAGGTAGCTCTACAAAGAGCTCTGTCTCCAATTCTGGACTCTCATTCTTGGGGCCACGCAATTGTGGACTCGACACTTCAGCTCGTGGGTAATTTGGCATAAGGGAATTTCTCGCTCTCAATCCACCTTGGAAGTGTCAGGTCTCTCCTTTACAATTAGTTCCAAACTGTGATGGGCTCGTTGGTTTGAAGGTATTTCTCGGTTCCTAGTCTTTTGTTTGCAAACTTCTAGTAATTAAAGTCTGGATAGAAACCCCACCAAAGTTGGCTCTTATATCGTCGCTTTGGGCTCTAATTCTAGTTTCTTAGAGTTCTTAGAGGCTTGGTCACTAGTTGTCTATAGATATTTTCCTTTTGTTGTCTGGAAGGAGCCTCTGGTATAAAGGAAGTCAGTGAATTTTGGGTCTAAAGCCTATCAGTAAATTTTTCTTTGTATTCGCGACCTCTAAGGTTGTTTATTTGACCATCTTAGTGCATTATATAGTCGACATATCACCAATAGAAGTTTTTTGTTTTTTGTTTTTTGTTTTTTGTTTTTTGTTTTTTGTTTTGTTTTTTTTTTTGTTCTTCTGCAATTTTGTTTCCTCTTTCAGTTATGGTTAGTTGTCTTTCGTATACAGTCAGATTAGGGTGGCTGAGCTTATTCTTGCATGAAGCTTGGTGCAGTCAATGCTTCTGCCAACATAACTCCAATTTCAAGCCTTCTTCAGAAACCAACCCACGCTCCCAATGCTTATCTACCCATGAAGCCCTGTAGAGGGCTAGCTATGACTTACAAGTGAAATTTTGTCATAAGTATCACACACAAGTTGAACACACTGATCAAATATTGGCTCTCCTTCAATGAATATTAAGATTCGAAGATGAGATAGACTCGCCCAGGGTAATAATTTTGCATCTCAAGCTCAGTAAAGATTCACCCACAGGTTAGGACCATCTACAGGAGCCTGTAGGAAGGTAGGACATAGACCTCAACAAGCCAGTGATTGATCATTATTGATCTACATGCAATGTGTCTTTGGGTCTTTTTGGGTTTTTTTTAGCTTTTGATAAGAATTCTCTATGTAATGGGTTTATGGTTAATAGGCATATGAGACTATTAAAATTGAGCTATGTAATTACCCATGTATTTGCTACGATCGGGCATAGATTTAATTCCAATACTACTCATTTTTGTTTAAAAGAAGAAATATATTTAAAATATAAGATTATTTTTTAAATATTTAGTAACAAGTAATAAGTAAATTAAAAAAGTAAATAAATATATAAGTTTTGAAAAAAAATGAATATTTAACTTTTAAAATATAAATTCCTACACACACACACACACTAGATTAGCAATATAAATTAAATGTTTGGTAAATCTTGATAGATATCAATCCAAAATAAGTATCAAAACACTTATTTCATAATAAATCTCACATTGCTAAAATAAAATAAAAAAACACTTCTTTATTATTTTATTTTTTTGTAACCAAGTAGAAAACATTATATTACCAAAAATATTTTACATAGAGTACATTGTGAGAAGAACTATAAAGGTGAGTGTTTAAATGAAGAAAAGTATACAAAGTGCTAAGTTTGGAATGAAAAGAACTAGAGAGATTGAACCAACTAACCATGAAGGGTGAACTAGATGGTCATTTAGTATGAGAAAAAATGACGCTGGAAAACATGGCTTATACAAAAATGAAAACAGGGCATACAAAAATGGATAGGGGCCCTGCAAAAAGGACGCCTACTAGTGTGACCATAGAAACTTAAGAAACAATGTAATCTAATGAAAGATAGAGACAAATGAAGCTTAATGGGGGACCTGGCCATGCTACATGCTTGACTCTAGAACTGATTGAGGCTTGTTGAGATTTCCTATGGCCTTGTTCTCCTGCTCCAACATTTTTAGGTGTGCCTTCTTCTCCATTTTCTTTAATGGTGAGGTAGTCTTAGGAACTTGCACCTTGTTGAGAGGATTCACTTGAGTGTTTAAATGAAGAAAAGTATACAAAGTGCTAAGTTTGGAATGAAAAGAACTAGAGAGATTGAACCACCTAACCATGAAGGGTGAACTAGATGGTCATTTAGTATGAGAAAAAATGAGGCTGGAAAACATGGCTTATACAAAAATAAAAACAGGGCATACAAAAATGGATAGGGGCCCTGCAAAAAGGATGCCTACTAGTGTGACCATAGAAACTTAAGAAACAATGTAATCTAATGAAAGATAGAGACAAATGTAGCTTAATGGGGGACCTGGCCATGCTACATGCTTGACTCTAGAACTGATTGAGGCTTGTTGAGATTTCCTATGGCCTTGTTCTCCTGCTCCAACATTTTTAGGTGTGCCTTCTTCTCCATTTTCTTTAATGGTGAGGTAGTCTTAGGAACTTGCACCTTGTTGAGAGGATTCACCTTTAGAGGTATGGGTTATGTTGGTGGGAGGATTCATGTGCATGTCTTTGGTTTAGGATTCTAGATAGGAGAGAATCCTTGGACCACAAGACCTTTTCCCTTCACTTCTGCCACTAGAGTACTGACGAGAGGAGGGGAGTCAAGTTGATGGGAAGAATCAAAATTAGTAGATATTTCCATAGAATTCTAGTTGTTGGAGTTAGCGAAACATGAGGGAAATCAATGCCTATAGCCCTAGATAGATTGTGCAATGTTAGATGGGTGTTGTTGAATTTAATTCCCACCTCTACCATTCTTCGTTTTGCTCCACCTCTGGCTTCTTCCAATGTCTAGAGGTGGTGTGCTAAGAAATTCCAAACTACTCACTGACCATCGCCCAAATTCCTGTGCTCTTTAGCCTCCAATGAAGCCACCAAGCTATGGATGTGGGATGGTATATTAGGTTGAACAATTCTACATTTTCATCATGCTTGGGAGAGCGTGGTGGAAACCCTCATCCTCTTCCTCCTTGTATGGTTTTACCCCTTTGTCTAACCATATCTACTTGTCGAGACTCATTAAACTTGGAGTCTTGTCTTTTGAGAATTGTGATAGGAAAAATAATGCTTAGCAAAGCCTTCTTCCTGCAAGATGGAATGGAGGAAATGAAAGGATTGAGACATACATTTGAACTGGAGCATGAGAGTCAATCTAAGGCTGATCACGAGGAGGATTTAGAGGGAATGTTCCGGACAACTTGAATTAACTAAGATTGAGCTCGCTTGAATGAAATCCGCGGTGCATGACCATCACCCAGACACCCTATTCATTGCTAACATGATTATTATTATGCATAACCTAGTAGGCCTTGTTATTTGGAGGAGCACCTAGATCCAAGAGACTTCTTTATTACTATTATATATATATATATATATATATATATATATATATATATATATATATATATATATATATATATATACAAGATTCTTAACCATTGAGATTCACTCCCACTTTATCATGAAGATTTTTAATATGTAAATATGCTTTGTTACAATACCATGGGCCAATACCATGGCTTATCAATATCGCATGCCATAAAAACCATAACTCATTTTATATGGCACTTGTTGATATGATATTTTTTTAATTAATCAATTTAATTAAAAGGGAAAAAATTGCATAACTACTTTGGAGAGAAATCTCAACCATTGATTTTTGAATACTACTATGAATATTCTATAATATTTTATGGAGGCTTAATTTGAACCATCCACCTAAAACTTATTAATAATTAAATTAAATTTTTTGAAGTGATATTCCAAAATAGATATACGTATTGGCACAACTATACAAAAAAAGGTATATAATTAATTTAATATATTTGAAAGTTTAAAAGTTGGAAACATTTATAAAACTCAGATATTGGAGCAGGAAAAGATGAGTGACGACCAGGGTTTATGTATCTCTCTGATAAATGGTGAATTCTAGGGATTCAGAGAAGAAATCTGTTTCTTTTGAAGGAATGTGAGCTCAAGCCACAGTTTTATACAACGTCATGCTGAAATCCAGACTTGTTCTTCTGGTTATTCAAGAAGTATCAACCATTAATGTTCCTTTGAAAGAAGATGCCTTTAGTAGTGATTTTTTTTTAATATCAGGGTTTTTCCTATAGATCTAATGGGTTTTCACTGCGATTGGTTGATCTCCACAAAGGGATTACTGATACATGGAAACCCCTTTTGACTGATGATATGAATATTTACACTTTAGCTTGAGTTTTTTTGTTGTTGTTGTTTTTAATAATATTGAAGATAAGAAGAATATTTTTGAATATGGACCATGGTTTTAGGGAAGTGTTGACCTTTTCATGAAACCCTAGTGTCCCACCTTTTATCTGGTTACAAAATAAAACTCCATGAATCTTACTTGGGTAAGGCTCTCGAGCCTTCCCCTGCATCATTGGAACCAACCAACATTATCTTCCATTTGTAATGCATTAGGGAAGTTTTATTGCTACAACCCAGAATCATATTCTTTTTATAAAACTACTTATATGTGAATATGTGTTGATATGAATTCCAACAAGGGTTTCCCTGCTAAGATTAACCTCACAACTCCAGACTACGTGTGAGTTCAAAAGATTTATTGTGAAAATATTTCAGTTCGATGCCGAGAATGTTATGAAAGAGGGAATGTAATTAAAAAATTTCCAAAGTGTTTGCAGAATAACTAAGTCCGTAAAAATAACTGAAAGCCCAAATGATGGGAAGGAGCTTAGTCTGAACATTATATGTATTAATTTTCCACTATTCTATTCTACTGGAATCACTAATCCGAATTCTTTCTTCAATTATCAATCGTTTTTAAATTAAATTTAATCTTCCAATGACAATCAGAAATTGTATATAAAACAAAAAATCCAATACAAAATAGAACAAATCCAAGAGAAATAACAAGATCCAGAATATTTGGTCAAAGACTAGGGAAAAACCCCACAAGGGGGAAGTCCCTTTCAAAATTCTTCTTTTATTAGATTGTCATCAAATGTTCAATAGAGAGATAAAATGTTCCAATTCAAAAGTAAAGAGTCAAAGTCAATTCTTTGCAAAAACCCACTAACTAATATTAAGGAGATGATCCTAAAAGTAAAATTTGGTCAGGCCAAATCTGGTCAACAAGTCAATTTGCAATTTTTGGTCAAAGTCAACAACAATCAACAACAACAAATGATGCCCTAACCAGTCCACAAGTCAATGGTCAACAATCCTCCAAAAGAGCTCGGTTAATAGTCAAATAATTCAGCCTTCCATTTTGGTAAAACTTTAGTCAACAAACCTACGTCAATCGAACAAAACTTGCCTAGAAACGTTTGGTTCCTTCACCATGAAATTTGACCTCAAAAAATCATATTTTTGCAAGTGGAACCAAGTTAAAGTGCTAATTCAAAACTGGTTAACAACTGCCCAAATAGAAAAGTCAACACATAAATATTAGATCAAGCCTTATTCCCTTCACAGGTGTGAACTCAGACTCCTTATTTCAAACCTGTACGAACCAATCAAGAGAGGAGAGAGAAGAAGATAATTGATGTAATGTCCAAATGAGGTGACCTTGAAGTGTATTTATATGTGACTTTGGAGACCCAATTTGACTTTAGGTCAACTTGTACTTTTGTGTACTTGTGGGTTTTCCATTAAAAATAATATTTTTCCTTAACCAAATTAAATTCTTCCAAGGGAAAAGAGGGTCTTCTCTAGATGAGGAAGGTTGTCCAGTGGAGGGAATTTATCTTTGAGCTTCCAAATTAACACTCCCTCTCAGATAGGGAGAAATTTTCGTCTACATCATGAATCTCATCTTGAAAGTCTCATCATTGTTATCCATGATCATCTCTTCTCATTTCCTAAACACTCTTGAATCTAAAGAAGAATAATCATTATAGGGGAGCTCAAGATACCACCCTGTATCCAATGACAATAGGCAAGGTACAACTTATTAGGTAAGGATCACAACCATCATATTGCCTAATGACGACATGTGAGATACTACTTTCCATGAGAGGTAAGGATCACATCCATCCTATCATCTAATGACAATGGATGAGAGACAACTTACCGGGAAAAGATCACAACCATCCTATTTTCTAATGATAATAGAAAGATACAACTTTCCACAAAGGTAAGGATCACATCCATCCCACTATTTGTTGATCTTCCCACCTTGACCCTCAAGAGTTAAGTGGTAGAACACCTGCATCCCATCACTTGAGCGAGATACCACTTGTCATGAGAGGCAAGGATCATAACCATCTCAAGTCATCCCATCCCATTAGTCAGATAAGGAGGAACAATCCCAACAAGCCTAGTTTATGGGTAGGATGCATACTAGGGTATACTCTATTTAGGCCAATCATGATAAGGGGAGATACCTAACTTGCCATAAATGACAAGGATCACACACACCCTATGGTGATAATAGGTGTGATACTACTTGCCGCAAGGGTTAAGGATCACAACCATCATATTGTCCATACATCCCTCAACCTCAGAAGCTCTCTAACTCAATTCCTCTCACTGGGATCTCAGACAATGGGGAAGAACATAGCTCAGTGTTCTCAACTAGTCACAATCCTTACCCGAAAGGGTCACATCCATCAGTGTAAGCTTCTCTCTGAAGACCAAGAACTTCTCTTTTGGAAAATCCTTGGTAAGAATGTCTAGTATCTACTCATAAGGTGAAATGTGATGGAGTCTCATTGCTCCTCTCTACACCATATCTCAAATTAGTAATACTTGATTTTAATATGCTTGGACTTATCATGAAATACAAGATTTTATACCAATCAGATCCCACTCTTGTTGTCACAATATCAATTTTGTATCTAGTACCTGCTCAAATAAGTATCCAAAGAGCATCCTCAACCATAAAACCTCACAACTCGCCATGCTAGCCATAATATACTTGGCCTCGATAGTACTAAGGTTAATAAATTTATGCTTCTTGCTCATCCAAGGTATCATAGTAGATCCAAGGCTAAAACAACATCCTGAAGTTATTTTCCTAACAATAACATTTCCATCCAAGTTAACATTAGTATATCCATGTAACCTCACATATTCAAAAGTATATCTCAGACCAAGATTAATCGTTCCATGCAAATATCTCAACACATGCTTGGCAGCAACCTAATGTGCATAAAGATACTCAATCATGAAGTGGATCAAAGTGTTAGCTGCAAAACATATGTTTGGACGGGTGTTCACAAGGAACATCAATGCTCCAATCAATCGTTAATACTCAGAGGGATTAACCAAATCATTTCCTGTAGCACCTCCACATAAGTTCTTGAAGTCCATCTCCATCGGTGTGGCCATAGACTCTGATTCTACCATTCCATAGGGTCTTCGAAATGATCTAGGGAAGAAGACCATGCCTTAGGACCTAATGAAATATTTGAGGCATCCATAGCCCTAAACAATTCCTTGAAGCACCACACATAGCCTTTAGGGGTATCCTTGGCCTCTAAGAAAGGATTTTAGTTCCCTCAAAAGGTTTTGAGCATTAGGTATGGGTTTAAAGGCCTTGATATGGTCGAGGGGAGAAACCTAAGCCTTAAATGAAGTATAACACTTGTAAATATATAAGGGGAAACATGACACCTTAAACCACCACACCTAACCTCTCAAGCTTTTAGGGGTTGAGGTTCATGAATGAAACATGAAACCACCATAGATTACCCCTCAAGGGGACCTTTGGACATAAAGTGGAGATACAAGCATCATCAGAATCCTTAGGATATTCTAAGCATTAATTATGGGTCTTAGGTCCTTGGAAATGATTGAGAGAGGGAACCCATGCCTTAATTCCTAAAAGAATATTCTAGGCATTTAGGGCCAATAATGATTTTCATTTGTTGTAATAGGAATGCACAAACACTTTAAAACATGAGTTCATTATTAATGTGCATGTGTTCTAAATCATGTGCACATTATTAACATGCATGTTCTAAAGTGCATGTGTGCTCATGCTTAGGAAAATGCACATATTCCTAAAAACACTAAATTAACAATTCAATGTGTGAGTTCAGGGAGTGCTTTAAGGCTATATGATTAGGATCACATGTGAATTTCTAAGAACACACTTATGTCCTATGTGTGTGAATTCTCGCACAACCCATTTCCAAAATTGTGTCCATCAACTTCTTGTGAATGCCCATTAATTTGTGACAAGTGAATGGGTATAATTAATATAAATTTCTCCCAACTCCACCCACCATCTTTAGTATCACCCTCTTCCTCTTAATTTCACTCTGTATGCTCACCCTCGTCAATATGAAATTGAGATAATATTATATTAATTCTCCCAATGTCACTTTCCAACCTTACTCTCACCATAAAATTAATAAAATATCGTTTTAATTCTTTCAATCTCACCTTACACCTCTATTTCGAACATTACCCTCTTAATTATTTTAACTTTATCCGGAATTCATGAAATTTATAAAATATTATATTAGTTCTCCCAATATCACCCTCTACCCTCATCATAATCATAAAATTAGGACAATAATATATAAGTTTCCCAATTTCACTATCCTCTCCACCTTTAACCTCTTAATTCTTTCAATGTTAGCCTCTACCTCTTAACATAATTAATATGATATTTCACATTTCCTCTCTCCATCCTTCTTTTAATTTCTCAATTCTCTCAAGAATTCTGAACAAGATTGTTGATTTTTTGCCCACGGGGCTTTGGATTGATGGTGAATGGGTGTATTGTTAAGGCACTCCTTGCGATAGGTCATCGGTTCAAATCCCCCGTGGGTGCTTAGGTAGTATTATATATAAGGAAAAAAAAAAAGATTGTTGAATTTTTCTTGTTTAAAATACACTTTTGAACACATAAATGGATTCAACACCCTAAAAAACCTAGAGAAAATCAAACTTTGTAGATTAAACAACATAAACTTATGGTTCTTAAAATATCTCCTAAATTTTAAGCAAAATTGACTAGAAAAAATACTCAAGAAAAAAAAATAATAATAATAAATAAATAATATTTCATGTATTAACTACACTACACAAATAATTAATATCATGTTCTCCTAATTTCACGTTCCTCCCAACCCATACCATGTGAAAGATAAAATTAAAAAAATTAATATAATATTCCATATGTAAAAATTTAATATTTATCAACTTGTAATATAATTTAAAAATTTATGTATTTAAAAAAATTATTTTCTGATTCATTAGACCGAAGAGTTTCCTCTGAGTCTAGGTTGGACTGGGAAAACACTGCTCGATCCATCCAATCCCGGTGCTGCATTTTCATTATCCTCGGTCTAGTGAAAATCTGACACATGGGAAGGGTGTTGCACGAGCCATGTTTCCTTTTTACTCATCGCACGCCACCAACCCTTCACCTGGTACAGGTTTCGAGTCTCCATTTCCAGACCTTCGCCTGATACAAGGTTCAAATCTACCCCAAAGTGCGAGTGGACCTCTATAACAATCGATTTTGACCGCGTAGCAGAACTGGTCCTAAACCCTCAAGAATTATTGTTTGCTTTTCTCATATCACATTCGTGGGCTTAATAACGAAGCTAAGCATCTATGTGGGATCGAAATGAGGACCAGAAATAGAAATATGCGACTAGGAATATGCACCAGTGCCAGGGTCTCCACCTGCTAGACTATCCAGGAAATCAATGCACCTTTGATAAGGGGGTTAGTATAGTAGTGTAACTCAACTTCCTGCACTAATCCAACATACCAAGAAAATAAAGTTGAATAGCTTTCTGGCAACATTTGGATAACTTATCCATACACTTCAGGAATTCCCCTACGCCCCCAAAAAAAACCATGAGTACACTCTGGCATTCTCTACAAAGACAGGTACAAGTTGGGTTATCGTTACCAATAGCATTTATTTTAAAAATAACAATATGGATGTTCTTTCCATCTATTCACAACAGATATATTATTTCAGCCATAAATCACGTAAAAATCCCTACAATAGAGCATGCTATTCAAAACTAGAAAATATGCCTTTATTTGAAAAGAAAAATATCCCTTTATCCGAAATAATGAAAATGAAAACAAGTGCAAACCTGTTTCTAGAAAATATTTCCCACGAGAATAAGTCGCCTTCATTATCTTCATATGTGATCAAATAGCCTAGAACCATGTTTGAGAGATTGAAATAGTCTTTAGTATTAATGAGATCAACTTCTTGAATGCTACCTACAAACATTCCTCTGAGGGCCTGCGTAAGATCAACTTCTTGAATGCTCCCTACAAACATTATTCTGAAGGCATGCGTAAAGCTTTCATAACATGAGTGTTCTTCAAGGAAATCGCCTGGAAACATATGAACAATGTTACCGGTAATCTACAAACTTGTTCCAGATACAATGTATTTGATAGTCACCTGTATTGACTGGTGCCTTTCCAACGATGTAGTAAATAGACAACGTTTGAGATTGCTAGGCGTCACCGACATGTTGATTGCAGCTAAATACAAGGAGATATGTGCTCCCAAGGTTGAATAATTCTGCTATATAACTGACAATGCCTATTTTCGCGATGAGGTATTGAAAATGGAATCACAAGTTCTACATCATCTTCATTTTGAGCTTTTGTCTCCAATTATAAAAAGTTTTCTCAGGTGGTTTATTCGAGAAACTAAAGGTTTTCATCAAGTTCAATAACCGTAGCTGGAGTTCTTGGAAAATTATCTTGCAGAGTTGACCCTTCCAGAGTATAGTTTTATTGTGTATCTGTCATCTTTAGTAGCTGCATATGTTGTTTTTTTAGCAAAATTTACTATGGACCCAACTAAAAATCCATGGACGCCTACTCTCAAACACGACATGCATTAGATATCAACCATCAGAGCTCCAAATTTGCGTAAAAGAACTGCATGATATTTAATGTATCAAACAAGGGTGTAGCCTACCTGCAATTCATGAGAAATATGGCCAACATAAGTTCAAGTGTGTATCAATAATAATGGTACCTCTAGCAACCATATAGTTGGAATTTTTCTCTGATTTTTAATAACGAGGTTGCCTTCCTAAATTATGATAAGGAATTAGACTTCGATATTTTATAAAGGATGTTGAGGCATATGCATTCCCTTAGAGAGTGCTTTGCAGATGTTTGGGAAAATTTCTGTCATCCCCTTTGAGATCAATAAGTTGTAGATTTTACTGGATTTTATTCGAAAAGCTACCATTTGTAGCTTTATGCATGCTAATTTTCCTGTTAATAAGTTCAATGTTGAAGCAGTGTATATCAGTTTCAAGGATCAATCAATTTGGTTTTTAAAGTTCTTACCATAAAATTCTACTTCTATTACGAAAATAAAGTATAATTTTTCCTAACATATAAAACATCGCCTGAATTTGATCATTTCATAATGATCAGGTTCATATTGATAATGATCAGGTTCATATTGCATATAAGATGAGGGAAATGTTAAGATCCATTGATTTAACACAAAAGCTACCTTGATTTATGGAATTGCAGCTTTTCTTAACTTAAGGAAACTACTGCAGTTGGTTTCCATAAGTTAAGAAAAGCTGCAATTCCATAAATCAAGGTAGCTTTCGTGTAAAATCAATGGAGCTTAACATTCTCCCACTTGGTCCATACTTCCAAACTTAATGTCTCAAAAACCATTGACAATCTGTATTAAGTAATAGATACATGAATCATGGAGATAAGTCCTCTTATGACGAGTATTATCTTCCATGTATTACTATGCATTTATTCTTATTCTAATTTATGTGGCAACAATTTCTTAATGAATAAACCTTATGTTTATTCTTGGTCCTTCTTAAATGAATTTTCTCAAATCAACTTAAGGTGCACATAAATATGAGAAAAAACATCACAATAATTAAGAATTTCATTAACATTGTCCATACAATGAAAAACTGCATAATGGAACCAAGTCCCATATTCAATACATGATCCTTGAATTTAAACGGTGGCATGCCCTTAGTCAAAGGATCAGCGATCATTAACTCAGTGCTGACGTGCTCAATGACCACTTTATTTTCTTTAACACGTTCCCTTATAGCTAAATACTTAATGTCGATGTGTTTATTTCGACTCCCACATTTTTAGCCATAAAACCAGCAGCTGAATTATCACAATATATTCTCAATGGCTTAGAGATAGAATCCATAATTCTAAGCCCAGAAATGAAATTCTTAAGCCATACACCATGTAAAGCAGCCTCAAACAGGATATACATAAGCATGCAGTCTTTGGTCCCTTGAAGGTACCTCATTACTTTCTTTGCAGCTCTCCAGTGGTCTAAACCTGGATCACTCTGATATCGTCCCAACATTCCCACAACAAATGCAATGTCAGGTCTTGTGCAGACTTGAGCATACATTAGGAATTGCTGATCTCTTAGGTCTAGTAGATCTTCTTAATGTTGTACCATCATCTTCCTGAGAAGTATGTGGTTCAACTTCTTGTTCAAAAGTTCTTGGCAACTCTTGAACTCCTTGATCTACTGGAATATCGTCAGCAGCTTGTGGAACCTCAACAATTGGTTGTTCAACACCAGTTTGTACTTGAGGGGTGCTATGAACAATAACCAATCTTTCACTTGAAGTGGAAGGTTGAGATTCTGAATGATCTTTCTCAGAAACTATGTTTCTGGTTTGATCGCTCCCACTAATCAAGTCATTTTCAAGAAACTTTGCATTTCTTGATTCCACAATCCTAGTGCTGTGAGATGGACAGTAAAATCTGTAAGTATGTATGATTTCTAATATGTCTGGACTCCTATTGGCACCTTTCTTTGACTTGTTGGTCTGCTTTCCCTTTATGCAGTCCACACAAGTCTCAAGATCAGTAAAATCTAGAGTATTAAGTATTCCTTTATTTACCAATCTTTTAATTCTATCTATGGTGATATGACCTAGTCTCCGGTGCCATAATTTAGAGGAATCTTCATTAATAACACATCTTTTAGTACCAGTGTGAACATGCGTTGAATCATATGTGACATTGTTTTGTAAATTAATGCAGTAAAGACCATTAGACAAAATACCATTCCCAACATAATCAGATTTATAGAATAGACTGAAAGATTTTTCTGAAAAGTTTAAGGAATATCCAAAAGGTACAAGCCTTGAAACTGAAATCAAGTTTCTAGAAAAACTTGGAACATAAAAGGTCTTTTCTAACTCCAAAACAAAACCACTACTTAAAGTTAAATAACATGTTCCTATAGCTTCTACATGCGAGCCCATCTTGTTTCCTGATAAGATGCTTTGCTCACTTCCCACTGGCTTCCTTAGGTTTTGCAAACCTTGCAAGGAATTCGAAATGTGAATTGTTGATCCAGAATCAATCCACCATGTGTTAATATTAACATTAACCATATCAGATTCATAACAAACAAACGAGATTACTTCCTCAAGTTCGGGAATGTCAGAACGAATTTCAGAGAAATTTGCAGGTTGTACTACTGCATCAAAATAAAGAATCACATGCTTATGTTGAGGCTTAATAAACTTTCATGTTTTACCAATGTAAAACATGCTAAAAAGAATTGAATCAAATGACATGAAAATTGCCTGTGGCCTAAATTTTCAATTCAAACAGATTCAATAAAACTTTATGAACTTTCATGTTTTACCAATGTAAAACATGCTAAAAAGAATTGAATCAAATGACATGAAAATTGTCTGTGGGATAAATTTTCAATTCAAACAGATTCAATAAAACTTTATGAACTTTCATGTTTTACCAATGTAAAACATGCTAAAAAGAATTGAATCAAATGACATGAAAATTGCCTGTGGGCTAAATTTTCAATTCAAACAGATTCAATAAAACTTTATGATAAAACTTATTAATTCATAACTCTTGTGGGTAGGTTATGAAATTTTATCCTAATTAATCACATAAATATAATAAAAATTCCTGTGGGATAAAATTTATTATATTCAGTGTAATTAATTACAATTTAATGTCTAAATAATCTTTATGTGATCTTGCCAATCAATATATAATTCTATTTAATTAAAGATGCTGTGGCTATTCTCTAATTAATTAAAATCATATGGATCACTAGACATTATTTTGATGCATAAACAAAACTTAACCAGAGAGAAAAATAATGTTTACTGAAAGGAGTAAGTCAAAATGACATTTTAATAAACTCCATATAACTGTAATATTTTTCCAGCAAAATCAAATTTACATTCCTTAGTCTAACTGTCCCATAATTTATTTAAGACTAATTCTTAAATTAATTACAAAATGGGCTCTAAACAATTTGCAAACAAAACTGCAAATTTGAAATATTCAAAACAAAAGACTAAACCATTTCAAATATCGAAATATTGAAATATTTAAGAATGCATAAACCATTTCCTTTAACATGACTCATATCAATAACCTTTCTTAACTCCCTCTACTTTTAATACAACTGCATGACATGGTATATCATGATCCTTAAAAAAGACAACTCGGCATCTACAAGGCCTTGCCTAAACAGTGTGAGATTCAACCGAGCTTGTAGCTTCAAAGTAATGTCATGCTTCTGAACACACATGTTTGTTATTTAAACTTTCAACGTGTATGGTTTACATATTTTCCTACTTGCAACAATCCGAATATTTCCTAAGCCAGATGGGAGATCATTTTTGAATCTTATCACAAAAAGTCACCGCAACTGCCCTGAATTGATTCTTCAAGAATCCCTTGCTGACAGTCCAATGATCTGACTAATCACAGTGCTATTTATGAAAAACAACTTTGAGACAAGTCTTACATTATGCAGTAATCTTCAAAGAAACATTAATTCAGTCTTGCGTTCCTTACTGTTGCTATATCATATAAAATAAGACTTATAAGAATGAGAAAGGACCTTCAGTAATCTTTCAAATAAGGACCTTAAGTCTCCAGTGAAAACCTTATGTGCTATCCCTCCACTCGAGATACTAATTTCTAGAACTCAAACGTATAACATAATTTTTTAAAGTTATATATGTAATGAGTCTAAATATATTTAATTATCCTTCCAAAAAATGAATTTAAAATGTTTACCCCAGAAGCAGAAGGATAAATTCAACTTGAGAGAGGCCATTTAAACTCAATTCTTGGATATTCTTGCAATTTTCAGTGAATCGAGGGCAATATCAGACAAATTCATGCAATACCCGAGGCTGAGAGATTTAAGCATCTTACAAACCCTGGCGATGGCCTCGATGCCAGAATTCAGCAAATTGGTTTCACACTCATGAAAGAACAATCAACAAACTAATGAAGAAAAATAAATTAAATAAATATTATCCCTCTGCAAAACTGATATTCGGGCATGGTCCTCCGGAATGCAGGTTGTTCTCTTTATGTGTTTTGCAATTAAAAGCAGTTTTCTCGCAACACTCGTCAATGCGAATAAGTCATGTTTACTGAAACTTTTGCCTAGAGAGTAAACCTAATCGATTTCAATGGCATCAAAATACGGTATCAAATACGTTTGTATCTCGGTGAGATTTTGATTATAATAATGA
The DNA here is from genome assembly GCA_031772625.1 of Pinus tabuliformis. Lineage (NCBI taxonomy): Eukaryota > Viridiplantae > Streptophyta > Pinopsida > Pinales > Pinaceae > Pinus > Pinus tabuliformis. Next base: position 98,526,712 of record CM062811.1, read on the forward strand.
AGCCTTCACGTACCAAGAAGATTACAGGATATGCCATTTGAGTAAACAACAACAATCAATTGCAGAACGTAGCTCGTGCCATGAATTTCAGAATAATGAGGGCTTCAAATATCAAAAATGGCATTGGCTAAACGATAACAACGAATCAACTACAATTCCGATGAATACATCTCGTTTAACATGCAATCAAAATATATTGCTCTAAAATAAACCACATGCAGTAAGCAGAAAAGTCATAAAAACAAGGCTTGCATTCACAATGGTCCTGTTAATAGCGAGGAAGAGATGATTGCACAGGTTTCGGTGGATTGCGAAACAGCCATGAAAATGAAAATTTTGTGCAGAAAGAAATCGATGGGGTCTCGCCACCATGGGACTTCTAACCGTAATGGTAGTTTTATTGCTCAGAACTATACTGACCACCGGGTTTCTCCATCGATTTTACACAAAAGCTACCTTGATTTATGGAATTGCAGCTTTTCTTAACTTATGGAAACCAACTGCAGTAGTTTCCTTAAGTTAAGAAAATCAACTGCAATTACTAAATTTATAATTGGGAGCTACTAAAGTGGTCCATCTGATCTCTACCTTGATTTGTGGTTTTTCTAACACATAGCTTTTAGAAGCTTGATGGAAGCTTAGCTATATGTTCATCTGTTTGGTCCCCAAGCTCATATCTCAATCCCCTTCAGTTCTACACCATCTAGCTGAGATATCAGAGCTTGGAAGTGCCTTCAGAATTCTTGTGTTCTTTTTCTTTTGGTTGAATTGAAGCTGGAGTGCAGAAGAAGTAGCAGGCAAGTGGACTGTGGCCTTCATCAAAACATCACCAATGGCTGGAGGTAACTCGTATCCCTGGGTATTAAGTTTCAGTGATTCTTTTCAGTTCTTTCCGCATGCAGAATCGCTGTTTAAGTTTATTAGTTTTCTAACAGGAAAGTGAAAACCCAAAATAATAAAAAAGTGTGTTGGGTATAAATTCTTACATGACCACACTTTTCAGAGACCAAAACCCAGCTTTCATTGATGTGGTTGACACCCTATCTAGCTTAAAACCTATGAAATCTAATACTTGCCTCAATCTATGATCAAAAGGATATATGTTGTCACCTTTCTTCTTGTCCAAACTATTATTACCAATTTCCATCTATTGCCTCTAAATTGAAGAAACTATTCTATTACTAGGTCTTAAACTACGAGGTCAATGAAAGCATTATTCACTGCGGGGTTGAATTTATAGGAGAAAACCACTGAAAAGGTGAGAGTGTTTAATGCTCTTCCAACGACTATCAAGTAAAAACCTATCGTGGGCTCTGGGGTGGCTATGCGAGGGTGAAACTCCCTGCAAGCTTGGGAAGGTCATTTTCTGCAAGACTGAGGATGCACTCCTCTAAAAAGTTGCTTGTGTAGTAAAGAAAGGCAAAAAGATGGAAGTTATAACTGCTAGATCTCATTCTCTCAATCGTTTTTTGCTGGGAAAAAAAAATTAGGGACAAGTTATCTATGGTCCACTCAACTTCAATTTAGGGACGCTTCTTTAGCAATGTCTCAATGTTTTAGCTACAAATAACACACGTCCATTTCTCTAACTCTAAAGCTTGTAGTGATTAAAATGTGGAAGCCATGCACACATGTCCATTTCTCTAACTCTAAAGCTTGTAGTGATTAAAATGTGGAAGCCATGCACTTTTCCTTGGGGAAATAGGTGGTTTATCAGGAAAAAAAAAATCTCTTTTTTCCTTCATTTTTAAATATGAACCAACATTATGCTTTTTGTGTTGGATTATTTAAAAGTAGTAATGAATGAGATTTGTCAATTAGGAAACAAATTAGAGTTAACCATCTTTCAAAATTTTATATTTTTTTCTTTAAAGCCAAAAAATTACAAATACATTTTAACATTTTCATATTTTTTATACTATTTGAAAAAAACAACTTTCACTATAAGACACAAATACTTTGTATTTTTTTAAATATACAACTTTACATTATTCTCCATACAATATTACCTTTTTGAAATCCCCTTACTTATTGTTACTCACATGTTTTATTATAAAATCATCTTTATACCACTTAAAAATGAGTAAAACACCTTAACATATTCTCCATACAACATCATCACTTTTAAAATCCCCTTACTTTTAAAATTCCCATACAACATCATCACTTTTAAAATCCCCTTACTTTTAAAATTCCCTTACTTAAGGCACGTTACATGTTTTATTGTAGGATAATTTTTATCAAATTTAAAGAAGTGAGAGGTAGAACATTATATAATACGTATGACGTAATATCATATTAGTAAGACTTTCATTCTCAATGAATTTTAATTATCATTTAGTAATCATTTCATTATCAATGTATTCTAATATTATAATACTCAACCTAAATGGTGTACATCAGTTGAAATTGTTCCACTACGAAGATTGGAGGTTCGTGCACTCAAAGGATTATATAAATTATATTTCGTAGCAGTGAAAATTTAAATGAGGAGAATTAGTATAATATGTTGTGGAACTAATGAGGAGAATTAGTATAATATGTTGTGGAACTCTGGATGTTGTTTATAAATTCGTTTATTCATGATTTACAAAGTTTAGTTGTTTGGATTTTCCATATATTTCTATCTCTACAAGTTTATTTCTACAAACATTTCTTATCATTGAATCTTTGTAAAAGGATTAGTTTTTAGAAGCGTTGACTTTCATAATCGCAAGCTTATTCACATTAGTAAAATTTGTTGGAAGTTTGACAACTAATTATGTAAATTTAGGTAAAATATATTAATTATTAACAAGTTAGTTTTATACCAGAACATCGGTTATGTAACTGAGGAGGATCATATAAAACTGATGAATGCCCGAACTATTGTATGGAAAATCATTTATTGATTGAATAGAGATTCCAAACCCTTGCCCCGTGGATGTTTCCTTGACACTCTGTCAAGGTTTTACGACGTAAATCCTGTGTTGTTACTTGTGTGTGTGAATTCAGTTTTCCAGTTAGTTGCCTTCTTTCTTGGTTAATCTATAATTGTATATGCCTTCTTTCTTGATTGATTAGTAACTCATTGAACTACAAATGGTATCAGAGCAAGTTAGTTGAGTTTGAGTTAGCAATCTGCCTGTGGAGAAAAAAAAAGGGGCAATCTGCTCGTGGACTAGAGTCGAAAAGCGTGGAGCTGTTGTCTCTGCGTGAAGGCGAGTAGGAGTGTGGAAAATCATGAGAGTGGAAAAGCGTGGAGTTGTGGTCTCTGCATGAAGTCGAGCAGAAGCAGCTCATTGTTGTGTGATCTCTATGTGAGGAGCGTGAAAAGGAAGCCGCCAAACCCTCTGCGTGTCTGTTGAAGCTGCGTTGATTGTTGTGTGAGGAGGAAGCGTGGAGCAATTGCAGCCGCCAAACCCTCTGCGTGTTTGTTGAAGTGCATGTTGGAGAAGAACCCTCTGCCCTGCATGGACTAGTTGCTGGTTTGGAAAACGTCGGAGTTGAAGACCATGTGTGTACCGTGTGCTGCTGGCATGAAGCTGCGTTGACTGCACGCTGCCACAGTTGTGAGAAAAAAAAGAAGGGCTGCATTGTTGGAACCCATCGAGGAAGCACCTGCATTCTGCGTGCTGCCAGAGTCACTTTTCCCTCTGTGTGTTGTTGGCCATAGACCTGCGTTCTGTGTGGAAGAGCCATCAAACCAGAGCAGAGCCTGCATGCTGCCACAGCCTAATCAACAGATATGGATTCGGGTATTTTTTGTTAAATTTGAGAGAAATTTTTTTCAGAAAATTTTTCTAGAAATTTGTGAAAAATAAAGGGGTGGATGTGTTTAAATTGAATAAGAAAAAATCAAAGGGTTTTTCATTTAAATTGAAGGAATGACAAAGGATTTTTTCATTAAATTGAAGGAAAGAAAAACAAAGGTTTTTCATTAATTTGAAAGAAAAATCTGTTGAAGGGTTTTTTTTTTTGTTTGAAAAAAGGGGAATTGTTTTTTGAGTACAAAGAGTTTTTTTTTGAGGAAAGGGAAACAAAAAAAATAAACCCTAGTTGAAAGACTGAAACCCTAGGAAAAAAAATGGCCAAGATGTCGAATGCAAAATTTGAGGTGGAGAAATTCACCGGCAAGAGAAATTATGCTCTTTGGAAATTGAAAGTTAAGGATCTACAGGTGCAACAAGGGTTGCACAAGGCATTGGACGGGGCAACTAAGAAACCTGCAACCATGACTGATTCGGACTGGGAGGAATTGGATTCCTGAGCTCTCAATACCATCAGGTTATGCCTGGCGGATGAAGTTCTCTTCAACATTGTTGAAGAGAGTACAACTTCAGGTTTATGGGAAAAACTGGAAAAACTATATATGACAAAGTCATTAACCAATAGAATTTATCTAAAAAGACAACTGTACAGTCTTCGAATGAAGGAGGGTTCAAAAGTTGCAGAACATTTGAATGTTTTTAATACACTTATATGCCAATTAATAGATATGGAAGTTAAAATTCAGGAAGAAGATAAAGCTATAACCTTGTTGTGTTCTCTACCCGAATCATGGGACCACTACGTAACTTCAATCAGCTTGAGCACCATTGATTCTTTGGAATTTGAATAAGTTGTGGGAGCTCTCTTGTCTGAAGAAGTACGAAGGAAATCTAGTACTGAAACAGCTGCATCAGAAACCATGATAGCTAGAGGACAGTCAAAGAAAAGAGAAGAAAAAACAAGGGGGTCTTCCAGATCTAAATCGAAGGGAAAGAAGTGTAAGGAAAAATGTTGGCACCGCAATAAAATTGGACACTTGAAGAAAGACTGTTGGAAACGAAAAGAATCTGGTAACCCAAAGAAGGAAGCAAATCAGGTCGATTCAAGTATGATAGACGAAGTTTTATCTGTTGAAGAATTATGTATGATAGATGAAACTTCACCTAAATGTAATGTCTCTCAAGGTTTAGAAAGCTGACTGTTAGACTCTGGTGCTTCTCATCACATGTGTCCACACAGAAATTGGTTTACTTTGTATGAAAATGTAAATGGTAGTTTTGTGTTTATGGGTAATAATGTATCATGTCAAAATGTTGGGATGGGAAATATCAGGATTAAAATGTATGATAACACAGTTAGAATATTAACTAGTGTTAGACATGTACCTGATTTGAAAAAAAAAATGATTTCCTTAGGAGTGTTGGATTCGGATGGTTATAAGTTTACAGGTCAAAATGGCGTGTTGAAAGTCTTTAAAGGTGCCCTAGTTGTTATGAAAGCAGAAAAGGTCGGAAATCTTTACAGACTCAAAGGAAGTACTCAGATCAGTGAAGCAACGATTGCGTCAGAAAAAGAAGAAGCAGGTACTTGTCTATGGCATCAGCAATTGGGTCACATGAGCGAGAAAGGTCTTCAGATACTGATGAAACGTAAATCTCTTCCCGATCTGAAATCTTTGAAGTTAGATTTCTGTAAACATTGTGTGTATGGAAAACAGTGTAAACAGAGATTTAAAACTGGAAATCATAATAGTAAAGATATTTTAGACTATATTCATTCTGATCTGTGGGGACCATCTCCTGTTGTATCATATGGAGGTGCTCTATATTTTTTAACGTTTATTGATGATTTCTCCCATAAAGTTTGGGTCTTTATGCTAAAAAAGAAAGCTGATGTATTCAATGTCTTTAAACAATTTAAAGCAATGGTAGAGAAAAGAACAAACAAATCTATTAAATGTTTAAGAACTGACAATGGTGGTGAATTCACTTCAATAGAATTTGAACAATACTATAAGAATGAAGGAATTGTTAGACACAAAACTGTTGTGTATACTCCTCAGCAAAATGGTGTTGCTGAACGTATGAATTAGACTCTTATGGAAAGAGCCAGAAGCATGATCAGCGATGCTAACTTGCAAAAGGAGTTGTGGACAGAAGCAGTATCCACTGCTTGTTATTTAGTTAACATATCACCTTCAGTAGAAATTAATTGTAAAATTCCTGAAGAAGTTTGGACAGGTCAGCCTTGTGATTATTCACATTTAACGATATTTGGATGTGATGCTTATTCTCGTATTCGTAAGAATCAGTGTTCAAAATTAGATCCAAAATCAAAATGTCATGTCTTTGTTGGGTATGACTATGCAGTGAAAGGATACAGGTTGTGGGATCCTACATTGCAGAAGATAGTCATTAGTAGAGATGTAACATTTGATGAATCTTCTCTTTTAAAATCAAATGTTGAAAGAATTGAACAGGAACAGGTATCGCCAAATCAACAAGTTCAATTGGAGGCTAGACCTTTCGGTGACAATCAAAAGGAAGAAGAGACTTCTGGAGAAAAAGGTGTTGAAGATACAAAGGAAGTTGTTGAAGTTTCTGAACCAGTTCAGCAACCAGTCACTCTAAGAAGGTCTACAAGGGAAAGAAAAACTCCCAAAAGGTATGAATATTCTGCTTCATCTTTTGCTTTGATTACTGAAGATGGGGAACCTTCTTGTTATCAAGAAGCAGTAGATGATACAGATAGCGAAAAATGGAAAATGGCTATGGAAGAAGAAATGGATTCCTTAGCCAAGAACAATACCTGGGATCTTGTAGAACTTCCTGAAGGGAGAAGTGTTGTTGAATGCAAGTGGGTCTTCAAACTGAAATGGAAAGTTGATGGAAGTATCGAAAGGTATAAGGCAAGAATAGTAGCAAAAGGGTATTCTTAGGTTGAAGGTATCGACTTTCAAGAGATCTTTTCACCAGTTGTAAAACTTGTTTCTCTTCATACTGTGTTGGCACTAATTTCATTACTTAACCTTGAGTTAGAACAGTTAGATGTTAAAACAAATTTTCTACATGGTGATTTGAATGAAGAGATATATATGGAACAACCAGAAGGTTTTGTACAAGGTCGCAGCAGAAGATTAGTTTGCAAGCTCAGGAAATCATTGTATGGTCTAAGGCAGTCTCCTAGATAATGGTACGAGAAGTTTGATTCCTTCATGGTGAGCCAGAACTTTATAAGAAGTGAGTATGATCATTGTGTATACTTCAAAAGTTTCAATGGAATATTCATTATCTTAGCTTTTTATGTTGATGATATGCTTATTGCAAGCAAAAGCATGGAAAAGATCAACAGGTTAAACGCTCAACTCTCTAGGATGTTTGATATGAAGGATCTTGGAGCAACAAAACATATCTTGGGCATGGAGATACACAGAGACAGGAAAAATGGTGAGCTTTGGTTATCACATCAGAAGTATGTGGAGAACGTACTTGAAAAGTTTTGTATGAACAATGTGAAACCTGTTAATGTTCCATTAGCTTCCCATTTTAATCTTTCTTCGGTTTTGAGTCCTAGAACTGATGAAGAAAAGCAGTATATGTCTCATGTACCATATGCAAATGCTATAGGCAACTTAATGTATGCGATGGTATCTACAAGACCTGACATTTCACATGCAGTTGGAGTTGTCAGCAGGATCATGGAAAATCCAGGTGAAGAACATTGGCGAGCAGTGAAATGGGTGCTTTGATATTTAAGAGGCACAAGTGATCATTGCATCATCTTTAATGGCAGTGGAGGAACAGTCTGCGGATACGTGGATGTTGATTATGCAGGTGATTTGGACAAAAGAAGATCTACTACAGGTTATGTCTTTACTCTTGCAGGTGGAGCAATTAGTTGGATGTCAAAGCTTCAAGAAACAGTTGCATTGTCCACTACCGAAGCAGAATATATAGCTGCTTCAGATGCTAGTAAAGAATTAATCTGGTTAAAGGGTTTACTTGATGAGATTGGAAGGATGCAGGAGAAAGTGAATGTACTTTGTGACAGTCAAAGTGCTATTCATTTGGCTAAAAATCCTGCTTATCACAGCAGAACTAAGCACATTGATGTAAGGTATCATTTTCTGAGACATGTGATCGATGGCGGAAAAGTAGCTCTTCAAAAGGTCCATACACGAGAGAATTGTGCAGACATATTCACAAAGCCAGTTATAGTAGAGAAGCTGTGATGGTGTTTAGCTTCTCTCGGCTTGCAGAAAAGATGATGAATGGGCATGGGCAAGGGATTAGGAAAATTGTTGTCAAGGTGGACTTTGTTGGAAGTTTGACAACTAATTATGTAAATTTGGGTAAAATATATTAATTATTAACAAGTTAGTTTTATACCGGAACATCGGTTATGTAACTGAGGAGGCTCATATAAAACTGATGAATGCCCGAACTATTGTATGGAGAATCATTTATTGATTGAATAGAGATTCCAACCCCTTGCCCTGTGGATGTTTCCTTGACACCCTATCAAGGTTTTACCATGTCAATCCTGTGTTGTTACTTGTGTGTGTGCATTCAATTTTCCAGTCAGTTGCCTTCTTTCTTGGTTAATCTATAACTGTATATGCCTTCTTTCTTGATTGATTAGTAACTCATTGAACTACAGAATTTATGAGTTGGCAATTATCCATTTGTACATGGGTCATGAATCTTAAAAGTGGACAGACCTGGAAGGAGCTGTAAAACCATAAAGTTGTACCGAATTTCTTTAATGAAAATATTTATTTCAAATTATTATAGTTTGAAATATTTGTTTTCTTTGTTCTATTTCATATATATGAATATTTATTTTAAATTATTATATGTTCAAATATTTTTTGTGACTATTTTATTTCGTATGTGATATTTAACTTATTTTAGTAAATAAATTTTGTTATGTTGATAGGTTTGTTTATTTTATTGGGCTTGGAGTATTCCCTAAAATTATTTCTTCTTAGCTAAAACTCGTTTTTCTTGGACTTAAGGAAACAATCTAACGATCCTTAAGTTAACGAACCAATACCCATAGCTATCTAGAAAGAGTGAAATTAAGCCCCTTTATGGACCACTAGGGAGTGCTTCCAAGTGGTGTGATTTTAATTGAATAACCATGGCTAAGTTGTAAAGTTTTTCTAGGCACTAGTTGATTTGCGGATTGTTGATGCTAGCTTAAAGATTGGGTTATAATGAAAGCTAATTTCGTCCAAATAACCTCACTGAACACCCAAAGACACCTAAATTAACTGAACAATTACCAATTCCTCTAAATTAAAAAGAAAGCAAAAAACATTTCATCAATATAAAATTATGTTGAGGACATGCACAAGAATTTTCCCCAAAAAACATTCCATGGATACTATGAAAAAGAATTTAATCTTTTAAACCATCACGTGTCCTATACTTCCTTTGGATTTTATGCCATTACTTTCCCTATACTTAACTTTTTAAGGCATCACTTATCATAAAACCCATTCTCTGTGCCACTATTGTATGCATAAGGTATGCAATGTGCCTCCCTTTCCTCATATAAATTGTCCAATTGATGCATGTCCTCTAAACCCTTAAAGGGATTCAAAATCATTAAGTTGTATCCTTTTCCCCATAGATAGCATGGGGGAGGGGTGTAGAACCAGAATATGCTCCTTGGTTTTCGACTATGCCATCTTCTCTATTAATACTATCTATAGTTTAGTTGAAATAATTTAATATATTAATTTCCACCATCTAGGGTTTCTCATAATACCATTATATGGAGAAGAGACATAAGAAGACGATTGGACTTCCTAAAGGTGTTTGGTTTGTTGGAATGATCCAAGTTTGAAAGTTATGTTTTCATAATTTAACAACTATGTAAAAGTGAAATCATCCCATTCTATGAGTATCTGGTTGCGTAAACAATGAATGAGGTCCACATCAATAGGAGCAAAGGTGAAAAAACCTTGTGAAACACAATCTCCATCTACTCTAGCAAAGTAACATAGAAAGTTTCCAATAACTTCAACTAAATGTCAAATACCACAAGTGAAGAGGAAGATTTGGAAATCTTACACATACTAGAGTTGTTGTGACAATGATGGAGGTTGGTCAAATTTTAGGAGCCATGGTTGAAAGGAGAGGCTTGCTTTGACCCAAAAACGAAGTTCCTTCAACGAATTTTTTTGGAAGATCCTTCATAGTTTTAAATTTTTCAAATAAAAAAAACCCTACAGTAGAGGAGGATCTCATATTTAGGATTCTTGGTTGATTCAACCACCCACAAAGTGCTAACAATAAATTCCAAATCCTAATGAAATGTTAACGACCCAACCTTCATTGTATCCTTGAAGGAATAGGGCTGGGAAGTGGAGGTTTCATTGGCACATATGGCTCATCCAAAAGGCTTAAGAGCAAATGAATTATACAATCTTTGTTGATGACATCATATTCTATAAGGAAGCTTTCGATGAATTTACTTCTCACATGTAGAAACCTCTAATGGTTTGGTATGATACACTCCTTTGTTTGGATTGGAGAGTTTGGTAGACCTTATGGGCATGCATGCATTCAATAGTGGCCTTTGTTCATGGCGAGATGAAATCCTAATTTTCTATTCCTTAAGTGTACCTTTGCACCTTTAAGGGCAGTTGCTAGTTTAAATAATTTTAGTCATTCCTATGCACTAATCACAATATCTTATAATGCAAGAATATAGATTTTTTTAAATAATTTCAATATTTTTTTATCACACATAAATTATTAGCATTATTTTTCATTGACTTGTTAATCATATACATTGAAACATTTGTTTTCACTTGAACTTATTTTATAAGAGTTCATATTTTAATGAATATAAAATTTGATATTAAGTAAAGTAGCCATTAAAATTTAATGACTAGTAAATGTAGATAAACATCAATTCATTATAAATATCAAAATACTTATTTCATCATAAATCAAGTTATTAAAATTAAAAGAATTATACGAATTAACTAAATTATAACTTTATTTAAAATTATTATTATTAATTTTTTTATTTTAAAAAAATGAATACTTTTTCATTAAATTTGGACCTACCAAAAAACCAAGAAATTTATATTGCATAAGATTTTTGAAAATCATAACTAACTTGAGTTGGTTGCAGCAGTCTCCACATTACATACATAATTACAAGAGTTACAAATACTCTTATTCTAGTATTAGTATATATCCGACAAAACTGAGACAGAAAGCTAAACATTTAAAACCAGTCATCTATTATCAAGCTTATGCATGAGGGTCAACAGGATGGTTCAAGTCAAGTTCCATGCTCTCTTATGCCTTTTGGCTGCTCAATTCATTCTTCTGAAGCTGAAAATGCTTTATGATGTCGCGAATTGCCTCCATTTCATCTTCTAGGCAAGCAATCTTCTGGCTCTGGTTCTCCACCATGTTTAGAGTGTTGTTCTGAGAGGTGCTCTACTGATGGAGAAACACTTGGACGTTGAAAACCTCTGCTTCTAACTTTGCAAGCTACATGATGCATTGTTCACAAGTTTCCTGGGCCCAGGGGCCACCTGAAGAATTGGACGCTTTATGCTCGTGCCCTTCCCCTATCCTGTACACGGCTGACAGTGTCTCCATGAACCAAATGCCATGGATAACCACGCCTTGTGTAGAGGAAGACCAATCCAATGCAAGAAAAGATAGATCTCTCTAAGCCTACCAGTGAATGAAGCTGCTAACTCAAAAAAGGAAACCCGAGACCACGTACCTGACCTTGAATTGAGGGAAATATAGTTAAATGATGCCTAAGTGTCGAAGCCCAATGAGCCCCACCAAGTAGTGTTCCTGTAGAGAGTAATTCTACAGCGAGACCGCTACTTCACATAGGACTTTACTGCTCTGAGCCCGACAACCCAGCAACAAACAGCCCGTAGCTTGAGCCCTGACTTCGTCTTAGCCACCAAAATGAAACATACTAAGACTCTCGACGTCCATTTATTCAAATCAGCCACCAGTGGAGCAAGCAGGGTTGGCTTGGACTACGAAATTTCTTGTGTTCCCGAGCAACTTCATCATCGATCTTTTGAGTGAAATGACTCTATCTCCACGTGGACGAGCCCTCATATTAACAACCCGTCTAATCCTCACCTTGACCGTGAACGAAATTTGTACCTTGGATGATCTACTACATGCAGGAGACCACCAAATTTTCCTTAATTTATTAGGGACGCCTTGCCTTGAAGCGATCCTCCTGCATACTCCCAAGACCTTAGGGCCTCCACGTTGAGCTTTTTAAGGCTTCTGATGTTATGACGCACAAGAGATGAGAATACCTTTTATGGCGAAATGATTATGCAATGGGAGATTGTGTGAAAGGAGAGGTAGGTATGAGGGGAACAACGATGGAGAGGAGGGATTAATCCATAATTTCCCATTTAGATGGTGAGGTATAAGAATAATGAGAGGGGTGAGACTAAGCATACATAACATTAGGGGACAGGAAGATTGTTTACCACACTGTTAATATCAATGATGCCTTTTTCCAGCAAGCATGCTTTATTGGTGCTTGCTTTATTGGCCATTTGGTCTGCCTCAACATTAAAGGACCTTGGGATATGAAAGGGGTGCGAAGCAAAGAAAGAGGATATTATACCTTTTATTCGGCGAATTAAGAGATTGAGCCCATTATCTCTAGAAAAGGAGTGGGTTCTCAATAAGCGAATTATAAAGATAGTCTCCTAATAAGAAGATCTCTTAAATTCCTCTTGTCTTGGTTAAGAGAAGGGCCAAATATAGTCCATATGCTTCGTCTTGATTGTTGGTTTTTCTTTTCAATACCTAAGCATACTTATCGACAATTATTCCTTTGCGATTAAAGAGAATCCCTCCCCCTCCTTCCACCCCAATTATTATTATTAAGTTCACCATTGAGATTCAACCACACTTTATCATGAAGATTCTTAATTTCTAAACAAATTTTGTTACAATACCATGGTTTGGCAATACCACATGCCCAAAAAATCATTACTCATTTCATATGACATGTGTGCATATGACATTATTTTTAATTAATGAATTTAATTAAAAGGAAAAAAAACATAACTACTTTGAAAATATATTTTAACCTTCGATTTTTGTATACTATTAAGAATATTCTAAAATATTATGTGGAAGTTAAATCCTGATATCCACTTAATAATCATTGATAATTAAATTAAAATCCTAAAAACCCTATTCCAAATAAACATCCTTATTGGCATAATTAATATTAAATAAAATTTTAAATGTATTTTTATCATATTAAATATATTTTTTTAAATATATAAATAAAATGCTTAGTCTAACAAACAGATGAAAATTTCCAAACAATTTTTCTTGTCAATATTTTTTAAAATATGGTACAAATTTTTAAAATTCATAAGTTTAAATTGTTTAATTTCGGAGTTTTCCATAAGTGAAACTTTTTGAAGTTTCTAACAGATTCTGGCTAGAATCTTGATTTTTGTTGTTTAAACTGGGTTTTTTATTGCATATATATGGATTCCACACCCTCAAAAACCCCTGGGCACTTTCATTTTGAAGAGTTCAACTATCAAACTTGTAATTTCAATAAATCTCCACCAGATTCTAGACAAATTAAATCAAAAAATAAACATGAATTTTTTTCAAAAAATCTCACTTATAGACAATCCCTTTAATTTGCAAAGATAAAGTGCCTTAGGCTTTCCAAACTGCTAAATCCATTTATGCATTAAAAAATGTATTGTAAACCGTAATAAATCACAATAGTTAGATTGTACTACAAAATTCCACCCAAAACGTCATTTTGTCTATTAATTCCACTATGCCTATAAATATTTTTTCATAAAAAAAATCCTATTAAATAAAATCAATGATATTTATAAAATTATACCAATATTATTAATTTCTGCGGTCCCCTTCCCTTGTGATGGTTTAAACCTTATAGAGGGGGCCATTATTTAGCGGAGGGGCAAGACCTATTTGTGAGTGGTTATATAGTTTATTCCAAATTAAACACGTCATTGTTAACTTGCAAATAATTTAGAATAATATCAAAATGATTGTCATATAAGAAAATGAGAAGTTTGAAAATATATATATATATACACACCAGGCTAGCACTAGGATGACACTCCATATTTCAACCTCTTAACTGGAAAAGCACGACATTGTCTCCTCTAACAGCCACCTTTCATTCCGCATTCAATCCATTAGATTTGATGTCACGCGAAATATATATATATTCAACTCATTAGGTTTCAACGATGCCTCTTCTTATCCCCTTCTTTACACGCCACCTTTTATTTTGAGCATTGTTTGGTAAGATGGATGCCAAAAGATTGTGGGGCAACAATATTTTGTGCTTGGTTTGGTTGTCAATCTTGATGTTGGTAGGGTGTGAAGACACAAACAATACGTCATGCATATTGTCCCTAAGCTCTTGTGCCCCTTATTTGAATGCGACCACGAAGCGAGATGCCACACGCTGCTCTGCTCTCATCTCTGTCATCAATAAGGACTCCAAATGCTTCTGCAATCTTCAATCTTCTGAATAGTCATGTCGTTAAGAAACTAGGCGTCAATGTTACGCAAGCCATGAAACTTCCTGTTGAGTGTGGCAAGAATGTTAGCGCCAGCCAATTGCAGCAAAAGTAAGTCTTTTCCCTTACTCTATTTCTTACATTTCTTCTGATATTCCTTCTCATGCCTCCGTCCGGTTTGCTTTCTCTTTTTTCATTTTTCTTTTTTTCGTCGTCATTTTTCTTCATATGTCGCCTTCTTTCTTCTGGATATGTGATCTGCGCAACAACAACTGCGAGTGACTCGTCTGCTGGCAAACTCCAACTTCAACCCCGCCTTCTTCTCCTTTCCTTTGTTTGTCTCGTCAATCACTATTTCCTTCCCCCTTGAGAGATATTCTAGTTGAGAATTAATAAAGAGGGAGGATTTTGTGGTGAGCAGGTTCTACAGCCACACCCACAACAACCACAAGTACCAAAATCAAACGCGACAATGTATGTGTCTATGAAAATATTATTGGTGGATGCCTTGGTGTTTGTGGCATTCAGATCCCCTCTCGGATTAGAGGGCAATAATGAGCCCGATAGGGTTTCATTCATTACATTGGTTCATTCCTTACATTCTTGTTGTGCAGAATTTTGTACTCATTTCATATGTGGATCTTGTTGTAAATTATTAGTCATGGCTCTTATTTTGCTTTTTCCTACATATTATTTACTAGGATTTTATAAATATTTTAATTCATCATGACTTCATCTTCGTATTCTTGGAACTTTGGGATCTTGTTGTAAATTATTAGTCATGGCTCTTATTTTGCTTTTTCCTACATATTATTTAGGAGGATTTTATAAATATTTTAATTCATCATGACTTATCTTCGTATTCTTGGAACTTTGGGAGCTGGTTAAATTACTAGGGTTTTAATGTAAATTTTTCATCATGACTTCATCTTCTATATTTTTGGAACTTTGGGTCCCGGTTAAATTACCATAGGAAGGTATGGTATTTTCGTTCTCTGGACCACCTATTTTTAAGATTTTACACTTTCTCGTTGTTCATCGATATATTTGCCGAAGATTTGTTTTCTATTTTTTCCTTGACGAAGGTCAGCATGTTTCTGGGTTGTTTGTCAGTTTAGAAATTATAATTATTCTTGAATGAGGAGTTGGTTAAAATTAGAGAATCAGTTAATTGAGTGTTGAGCATTGAGTCAAGCCAAATGATGGATGAAAAGTTAAATGTAATCCATATTTAAAGTGTGAGTTAACTGAATAAGTGTGTGTGCATGTTAAGATATTTTAGGCCGGTTGCTAGTTGGAAAAGGTTAAATACTCTTCACTGGATTCATTGTAAGAATCAAATTTGTGTGATCAATAGAAGAGCTCATGTGATTTGTGAGTGCCATTTGTGTTTTTCCTCCTTTACCTTTCCAACATGTCATTTGCTCATTCTTTTCTGCTCTTTTGGCTTCTCGCTCTTTCCAGATTTTAGGGATAGCAAGGTACATCGTTTCCATTGTCTACACCACCCATTTTCAAGATTTTACATGGATTTCTTGTGCCCAATTTGAAGCAAATCCCGAGAATCCAATTTGATGAGCAGGTTCCCTCCGAGGTAGAGCACCCCTTCCACCAGGCAGCCATTCTTTTCCCAATGACTTCGAGGGAAAATATTTTCCTGTTGAAATCATAGTTAATTCTGGCATGTTGATAGGATATGTTCATGTCGCTCCCAAGGTAGGATAAGTCGATGTCAACGAAAGATTTCCTACGATTCCTGACGATAGAGTAGGTCTACATGTAGTATTCGAAATACTCCCCCTGTAGAATAAATCTCACTTCCACATCTCCCATTGCTGAAATATCGATGGAGGGATGAAAATTTTGTTTTTTTAGTTTTACAATGGGTCCATGAAATGGAGGCGAACAAACGCACAAGCAGTCATCGTGTGGTCCATGAGACAGAGGCAGACGAAAAGGGTCGTGCAAAACTTCCACAATGAATAGGAAGCAAAATTTTTTATTAATAATAATATGGAAGCTTTAATATATAACATAGAAATTATTGTACAGATCTTTTACACATAGTATAATGTTGTCAACTTCATTCAAGACATCATTTACTTTAAAGAGATCGGATTCGAACCAGATCAATAAGTGAAGTACACTATTTAAAGGGACGAGATTAGAACAGAAAGAAGCGAAGCTCATGCTTTAAAAGAATTGGAGTCGAACAAGGAAAAGCATAATATGATCTCTTATAGATAGGATTTGTATAGAGAGATGTGAGCTTACAGTGCAGAGTTCGTACAGACTAGTGATGGAATTCGACGAGAATTTCTGATTCCCTCTACGATCAAGATTCATATAGATGTTAATTCCCTGCGGTCAAGATTCATAGTACATATCCCTCGCCATATTTTCTAAAAAGAATACGTGTACGGTGAAAGGATGGTCAAACTAAAATAATATAATGAGAACATCAGTGCAGGTGACATCTATATATAAATTCTCAATGTATTATTACCAGAAAATGGCATTTAAACCGTTATTATCATAAAAAGGCATATAAATCGTTCTACTTGGGTTGTTCTCACACGCCATATGTTCAAGTTTCAAAAGTTGTGAGCAGATCTGGGAAGTCAGATATGATATGTGTAATGCTACACATTTCAATTGGCGTGAGATATCTGGCAGTGAGATTAGATGGTTTTATGAAACAGTTAATATATTAATATTTATAATATTTGTTACATTCTTTCTGTTGACCTCATGAATTTATATTGTCATCTTTAACTTTTGCATTATTTTTCTTTCTCTGAAATAATCTTTGCATGGCCACTTTACTTGATTTTCTCACATTTTTCAAGAAGTTGCAATGGAGGGTTAGCAACACATATTAATAATCACCCATTTACATTTTAGTTTTTTATTTTTTATATAACAAATGTGTTTATTAATTTAATTAGTTAATTATTTCTCACTTTTATTGCTTTTCCCTTCCAAAATAATGATGTAGATGTGTTAGTCTATGGCCTTTGGCTTTCAAAAATATTGATGAACGACTACCACTTGATCTTTAGTTTGCCAAAATATAATTCATATAGTATTAATAATGCGATTCGTTTTCAGGTGTTTCCGAGCAACAACTAAAGTGATTGTGGGGGTAAACTATGGTTAGGTCAAGTAATAAATTATTGGATAATATTCACTTTTATCACATGTGGTTTTTAAACATAATGTTAAATAGTCACTCTTGCTCACATAATGTTTAATAGTCACTGTTGCTCATTTCTATTAGTTACCCAAAAAAATATTAATATTACAAGTAAAAAAGTTTTTTTTGCAACTAAATAAATGAAAATGATTAATTCAATTGGTTGAAAATCCAATTGAAAATTAGTGTGATAATGCTTAATCAAGCAAAAAAAAATAATTACAATAATATATGATTTTTAAAAATTTGCAATTTATGCTTATCTAGTTTTGAATATACTGTATGGGGTTTTGAATAGGCATTGAATAGACGGTGATCTGGTGTTTTGTTAGGCTATTTCTTGATGTGAAGTTACCAATTCAATTCTCTGCCTATTTTGGACATGATGAAAATGTAGTCCTACCAAGCTTACAAAAAAATTTCAATTTATATTTTAATTAAAAATTTCATTGGAGGTTTTGGCAGACCTTATGCGCATCCATTCAACAATGGAGTATGTTCGTGGTGAGATGATCTCCCTAAATCTTCTCCAAATCTTATATTCCTTCAGTGTACCTTTACACATTTACAAACAATTGCTAATTTTTTTAGTTTTTATTTATTGAGATTTCTTTTTTTAGTAATTAACAACCTACAACCTACAAAATTTTAATTGTGAATTTTAAGCTATTTAAACCACCATAATTTATATGATACATGGACTTTTATTAAAAAAAATCAGAACCAAGAAATTATTTGAGATTAGAATAATACAAATTATATATTTAAAAGTCTCTTTTAAATAATAGTTTCATAAAATTGGGAGATTGTTCTATCAGAATTTTTTTTTCGTTGTTTTTTAAGCAAAATTCAGAAACCCTAAGAAATTTAATATTTTCATGGGAAGTGTGTCATACAACCTTGCAGCGAGCTAAAGCCAATGTTTGTGTTATACAACCTTGCAGTGCGCTAAAGCGTTTGTGTCATACAACTTTGCAGTGAGCTAAAGCCAGTGTTTGTGTCATACAACCTTGCAGTGAGCTAAAGCGTTTGTCATACAACTTTGCAGTGAGCTAAAGCCATTCGGGAGGTCCTTGTTTGTGTTTATTTGCGCTGGTCTTTTGATTTGATTTATTAATTAAAAGTAGTTGCAATTATGTAATTTATTAAATTATTTATAGATTTTTCCTCTATCATGGGACTTTGTTTGTTTGTTTATTTATTGATGCTTCCAGCTTCCCTGCTAGCATAGAGAGTATTATTCCTAAGGTAACCCGCAGTTAAGTTTTTTTCAATATTTTCATGTCTGTCATTATAGTTTGATAATAACATTCATGAGACGAATTTTTTTGTTTTGTAATTAAAAAAAAAAAAATGCTTGTTAAAATTTTTTGCTAAATGAATATAGAAATAGTGAATTTCTTGCTAATAATAATAATAATAATATCTATTTTTAAGGTCACAGCCAAGCTAGACACCAAATTGGTGTATGAGACCCCCTTATTTGTGGGACAAGGGACCCACCTCCGTGCAGCAATTTGACTGCTAAGTCTACGAAGGCATACATACTCTACCCCCCTTTGGTTTTGAACCTGTGACCGCTTACAAGGAAACACATGCTCTTAACCATTAGGCCCACTCAAGCTAAGTGAGTATAGAAATAGTGATGATGATGAAATTTGTTAAGTGAATATAAAAATAGTGATGATGATTAAGTTTAATGAGTATAGAAATAATGATGATGATCGAATATAAAAACAACTCATACAAAAATTTTGGAAACAGTCACTTTCCCAACACTTTGTTTTCTCCATTCTTATCATCAAATTTGCTTAATTTTCTGAATTTCTGACTATTATAGAATGATTGCAATTTTGTCTTTTAAACCTGAATTTCAGGGGAAAAACCTTTGTTAAATATTCTTTGGGTTAGACAACTTTGATGGCAAAGGCCTAAGAGAAGGTTTTTTTCAGTTTTTTTTGAATTATTTATATTTCTCTTTTATGTTTAATTTTAAAAAAAGGTTCCGATTTGTTTTTATTTTTTTTAAATGTTTAAAATATTTTAAATTAGAAAAGAAGTTCCTCTTTGTTTTTATTTTTTCTTAAATGTTTAGAATATTTTAAATTATGTGACTTGAATTTCCCAGCTATATTTTTTAGATTTAACACAATCATGTATGATGAATCTAGACTGATTTGTTTGATTTTCACATTTTTTTCCTCTTTAATATCTTTTACTAATTAATTTATTTTTAATATATAAGTGTTATATGTAAAAAAAATGATGATTTTCATTGATTATGGTTTTATAGGAAATATATTATATATTGATTTAATAGGCTTTGTATAGCCAGACAGCAAATTTGCCAGCCAAAACTCACTGAATTCTTTTTTTTTTATTTAAATGTAAGAGTACGAATATTTGAAAATAAAGTGAAAAGTAGATTAACACTATTCAAAAACCCATAAAACATCTAAAATTTTGAAACTTAAAAATTGTAATTAAAATTTCCTAAAACCCAATTTTAACAAAATCCTGCTTAAATTTCTATTGTTTTTGAGATAAATTTAAATCTCGTTAGATTTCGCAGATTTAATATTTTCGTAACACGCTTCATGAGTCATTGCATCTTTCTCCGTGCCCTCTCCATTTATTGTTTCCGCGTTCAATTTCATCATTCTGGGGATCTGATATCAACGGAATCCGGTTCCGGCGTATTTTTAGGAGCGAAATTTTGGGAATAATCTCCGTACACGTAAATTAATTTTAGTTTCGAAGGGCCAAAATGATTAGAGCACCGGATTCTACAAAGAAAATGAGAAATATTATATTCATATACTGCTCAGGCGATAACCACTCGGCGTACAAAATTCTGACAAGTAGCTCTCACAAATTCAAAAAACTGGAAAAAAAAAAAAAACGTACTGAGCCGTAAAATCGTTGGATTTGCTTATTCGAATTTGCTGTATGATTTCGTCTGATCAGCTTTTGTTTGTCGAAGCTGGGCCATATGAGTAGAATGGTGCTGCTAATGTTACTGGGCTCTTTTTTATTACTCTGGTGAGTTGAAGTTCCTTGGTTTTTAGTTAGGTGCAGTAATTAAATTGTTGGTTATCTTAATTTTATTTTGAAGGGGATATATTTATTCAACACTTCCATAATGAAAATCTTAAAAAAAATACAATTCATTTGACAACAATATGTTATCTTTACATTTCATTTTCAATCAAATTTATTCCAATGGTTGTCCTTAAATCATCTATGATGAATCTATATTATGTAATAAATATGTCCCAAATACTTAATTGACCACGTAACTAGTAACCATCTTCAGTGATGATATTCTCTATCAAGGTAAGAACTTTTGATTTCTACCTTTTGTTTTTAATATCATTTCTAGATCTACTTAGTTTATAGGACCTTTTCTCACATAAGTAGAATTAGATATCCAATTTAATTAGAGATTTGGTTGAGAACATTGACTTTTCTTTTCAAAGATGTGGATTTTGTATTTCAATGGCTTGCTTATGAAACCTTTTGGCTTCATTTTAATTTAATGGGAAATAACATATCCATAAAGAATTATAGCCATTTATGTCTCTGTTTTTATTTCTAATGGTTTATAGCCTAGAGAATCTAGGAGGAAGTGTTTTTTGTCTTTTATAGTTTGTATTGCATGTACCCAGCTTATGGTATCCATTGAATCCTTCTCTACCCCATGTGCTTGGTACTTCTGAAATCAATTCTCTGTGATTTTAATGGATTCTTGGTATCAAGATTGGACTTGATTCTTAATATTTATTCCCTCTTCTATATACTTCAAATATGAACGATAGATTTCCTTTAGAACAATTAGATATTGAGCATGAATATCTTGAAATTGATGACAGACCTTGGGCACTGTTATTTTGAAATTGATGCCTTTTCATTTGAACTAGTATAAACTTGGAGCTAAATCCTCAAGGGATATGCCACATTGTTTTCAATAAGTTTGCAACTAAGGAGGCATAGCAGAGATTATATTCAAAAGAAAGAGTACCTATAAATCAAGCATGCATCCATGTAATTCTAGTGTAGAGTGAGGGAAAAGGCTATTACATCCACCTGGGAGTTGTGTCATCATGTTAGCCTTACTCACATGAATTCACATGCATATCCTCAAGGATGTAGCTCATTTCCAAACCATGCAGGTCACAATATATTTTGGCCGTGATAAAGGACCAACAATGGGCAAGTTAGAAGTATCCCAAAGGTACAATATGGATATTTGGATATAACAACCATTATTTGACAAGATAATAAACTTATTACCTTCATCAATGTATCAACCTGAAACATCTTAGGGGATGACAATCATGTTATACAAATTTCACAAGTAATAATAAAGTTATTACCTTCATCAATGTATCAACCTGAAACATCTTAGGGGAAGACAATCATGTTATACAAGTTTCACTAGTCTCTCTACCTGAAATTTGACTCAAACATTTTTGGTAATAGTGAAATCATTATTTTTTCTAATCAAATTACTCTTAGAGAGACCCTCAATCAATGAGAAAAAGAACATAGTTCATTTTTTTTAATCACAGTGACTTATATTTCGATTTTACATATAGCTTTCCAGAGATTCTAACTTTTGTACTTGGATGGATATAAGCATGAGATCATTGTGCAAATCAAATGATTGTTTAACTCCTTGTAAGTTAACTAAACTTCTTTGTTCTTATATTTTGGCCATCCTGGAAATTCAAAATGAAAATAAATCATTTCTCCTTAAAGTTTCCTAAGAATCTTTTGTTTGGAACTTCATAGACAAATAGTGAGAAGAGAAGTGTGCCTTTGGATGTGGTATCATTATTAGGGAACTCAGTGTACAATGAATCCAAAAAATATGGAGATTTTGAGGAAGGAAAACTCACTCAGAGCATGCGAGATATTCTTAGCAAGTCAAGGGTTGTGAGAGATTATTATGACAAGGATACCATTGTTCATGATATTTACTAAGAAGTTAGTAAGATTTACCTTCATTCTTAATTTGTTATACCTTCACTTATATGCCAAATAAACAAAATCAAGAGCATACCAAGAGTTAAAAAAGTATATAGTTCAAAGAGTGTATAATATAGTCTCTACTATGCTCAAAATCATAAATTTACACAATTCCTTCCTTTTAAATAACTAAGTAGTTATATTAAAGATTGAAGTTCATGACAAACTAACAACTCCCTAGCGAACACTATTGGCTTCCTAAATAGGTATACTAAACACAGAAATTGACTCTATCTCCTCCCTTCAACAACCAAAGCTAACCTCCAACCAAAAAACAATTATTTTTAGAGAAGAAAAAACAAAAGAAAACAAAACTTTATATATTTAATGAATTTTATATTTCAAAATTTCAAAAACTTTATAAGTTAGATCACAGTTCAAATAATTTAAAAAGTTCCAAATATTTATTCTAAAACTACAAGCATTACATATTTAGTTATTTTAATACTTTAAATTTCAAAAACATTAACCTAGACAATATTTAAAATAATTAAACAAGTATAAAATTTCGTTTCAAGATCTTTCATTTTCGGTGGTTACCTTCTAGTAAAAGTATTTAGACAAAAAAACTAGTCAATAGCGCCATGGTGATTATGTTGCATCTAAGTCTCTGACTGAATGCAAATGCTACATTATCCAGGTAGGAAAGCACGACAAGGCGGCCTCGGCCCTCCGCCAGTCCATAAAAGCAGCCTCCAGCCTACGGGCCAGCTACTACTTTCCTTGTCTACCTGAAACAATAAAGATAACCTAGCGAGACAACCTCATACCCATCTGCAAATGCATTCTGGCACCAACGCGCTAGGGTTTTACCATCGCTAAGTCAGGGTTTCCCCATTGTTGAATTCCACCTTCTCACCTTGCCACAGTAGACCTTGACTATTGTTCAAAGAAATCTCTGGAGTTGTGAACATTTCGAAGGGTTTCCTTCAACCCATGGGCCTGCTGCTACTTTCCTTATGTCTGCCTAAAACAAAAAAGATAACCTAGCAAGACTTCTTCATACCCATCCGTAAATTCAATTTGACACCAACTCGGTAGGATTTTACAATCGCTGAGATGGGGTTTCAACATCTCTAACTTCCACCTTGTTACAAAATATTTTCAGGAAATTTGAGAAAATATAGCTTTCTTCCTATTTATTGTAAATGTGTTAGAAAAGCTGCATAGATGAATCTAGCTAGTAAAGGTTGAACACAGCTTTGCAGAGCAAAAACACTAAAAGAAAATCGAAATAAAAAAAGAATGATTCATTAGAAAATAGGTTACAATGCTCATAATATAGCATTACTGGGTGAAGATCCCAAGGTAATGCACCATAGTGGTGATCAATGAGAGGACTCAACACCTACAACAAGTTCCAGAGAGAACTAGCCAATTGTGGAGCAAATCAGGGAGTAAATCATGTAGAAGAACTAGCCAGTTGCGGAGTTAAAGAAGGAGCAAATCAGGGAGTAAATCATGCAGAAGGAATCTTGCATGTAGTCCCATCCTCTAACTAAGTGTCTGCATGTAGGCGTGTAGTACTCCAACACCCCCCTGAACATCACTATGGGGAAAAAATAGAAAATGGACCCTGGCAACTAAGGCCAAAGGTCACCCAAAATACAGTGCAACTTGTACTAAAATTGAGGAAAGAGGGAAAACCTTGTAGGAAAACCCCACCCTCAAAATACAATGTAATCAAAAGAAAAGAAGAAGACAAGACAGTTGCTAAGCAACTGTGTCCTTCACTCCAAGACGATCACGAAAAGAGCGAAACTTCTGCTTAGTAAATGTCTTGGTGAAGATGTCTGTAGTTTGTTCTGCTGAAGGACAGAACTGCAAATCAATGACCCGATCATGTACTAAGTCTCTGATGTAGTGCATATGGATCTCTATGTGCTTCGTCTGCTGCCACTGTACTGGATCCCTGCAAAATTTGAGAGTGCTCTAGTTGTCACACCAGATGACAATGGGCTGGTGGAATTGGACGCCCAACTCAGTGAGGAAGTGTTGTAGCCATAGAGCCTTAATGGTGATGTTAACTACTCCTCTGTACTCGGCCTCAGCTAAAGAGAGAGCAATAGCAGTCTGCTTCTTGCTCGACCAACAAATAGGGCTAGCCCTAGACTGAGTGAATATTCGGAGGTGGACTTGCGATCAATGTTGTCACCTGCCCAATCAGAATCAGTGAAGCCAAGGAGATTCAATGCAGTGCCTACTTCATAGTGAATCCCAAAGGTGATGGTGCCCTGCACATATCGGAGGATGCGCTTGGCAGCATTCCAGTGTAGCTCATGCGGCTCCTGCATGTATCTGGAAACTACCCCTACTGCATATGAGAGATCTGGTTTGGAGTGGGTGAGGTACAATAAGCTCCCCACTAGCTATCGGTAGAGAGTACTTTCAACTAATGGAGTGTCACCTCCATCCTCAAGGCGGAACTTAGACAGAAAAGGAGTCGGTGCTAGCTTGCAACTAGTCATGTGAAATCTCTCAAGGAGATCCCGTGCATACTTAGCCTGAGAGAGTTTGATGCATGTGGCATCTTGGCTGATCTCAAGACCAAGAAAGAAGTGTAATGGACCCATGTCTGTCATCAAGAACCTATCATGCAAGGCCCTCTTGACTGCAGCAATTGTTGAAGCCGAGCTTCCGGTGATCAGGAGATCATCCACATACAAAACTAAGATAAGAATTGAATCATGTGTCCTGAGCATGTAAACATTCGGATTAGACTTACATATTTCAAAGTTTTGTGATAAGAGAAAAGAATCCATCTTTGCATACCAAGCTCTCGGGGCCTGCTTAAGGCTGTAGAATGAAACCATGTGGCTGCTCCATGTAGATCTCCTCAAATAGGTCTCCGTGAAGAAAGGCATTCTTCACATCCATCTGATGTACTTCCTAGCCTTGGGCAGCAGCAATGGCTAGTGCAAGGCGTATGAGTTGAAAATAATTAATATTATTTTGTATTAATGGAGAAATGGTTACACAAGTTGTAACGTATCTCCTTAGTTTAGGATTTGTTCCTAGAGTTTAGGAGTTTGGTTGCAACTTCCTGATCTCTAATAATGTACTTAATGATGTAATTGCTCATTTGATGAATGTAGAGTGTACGGAGGGAGTTCTCTTTGTTCAAGTGCAGTCTCCAGGTGCATTACTCACCTGTGAGCTGCAACTTCTTCTTTTTCAATTCAAGTCTGATTTTTATCTTCGTATCATAGCACAGATTAGGGACAGCCTTAATTTTTTTTTAGGATGTATCATTGATTACAAAATTGTAGTGGTGGTGGTGTATATAGAAGCATTCGTAGAATCAGGTGGACTGCAATAACACCTGAAGCATAGGTCTCAGATGACTGATCATCTTTGAGCGGAAGAAAGGGTTGGCGCAGTTTTGTCGCGAACAGTTGCGCCACTTTTGAGCAGAAGGAGCGGTTGGCGCTGTTTATTAAGGAATAGTCGCGCCATTTGGTGCAGTTTTGAGAGAGATAGTCGCACCAGCGCACCAGAAAGTGCTATTGGCATGGAAAATAAAGCCTTAATCGTGCCAATTTCGTGAGACGCATCGATTTTGTTTTCGGTGCAGGTATTTCACCATCGAGAAGCGCCAGCCTCTTTCTCTTTGGAAAATCTGCAATTTTTTGCAGATCGGCCTTGCCCGGTGGTGGCACTTTGAAATTTAAGATCTGTTCAGTGGCAGCAGATCGGAGTTGCCCAGTGGTGGCGCATTGGAGTTCCTGATCTACTCGATGGCAGCAGATCGAATTTGCCTGGTGGTGGCGCATTGGAGTTCCTGATCTACTCAGTGGCAGCAAATCGGATTTGCCCAGTGGTGGCGCATTGGAGTTCCGGATCTGTTTGGTGGCAGCAGATCGGACTTGCCCGGTGGTGGCTCATTGAAGATACAAATTTTTTTTTTCTCAGCAAAACAGAGGTTCGGATCTGGTATGTGGTGATTTTTTTTTAGTGTGTCCTGAAAGTGTACAGTTGGATAGACTTATTCATCAGAGGATCAGAAATTTTATCAATCCAATATGAATAATAGTATAGAATCGTATCTCCACGAGTCTGGAAAACTCGATGGATCGAATTTCTCCAACTGGAAATTCAAGATGCAGACTTTACTTGAAAGTGAAAATGCGTGGTCAATTGTTATAGGAAATGAGCTGAGACCAGGATCAGCTACACAGGAACAAGATTGGGATAAAAGGGAGACAAAATCAAAGGTCATATTGAAGATGTCCGTAAGGACAATGTTATCCCACATATTAGAGACTATAAATCGGCCACTAACATTTGGACGACGATCAAAAACCTATACCAAACACAGAATACAAACCGTGTCTTGTCACTCAAAGGCAAGTTGTTTGCATTGAAGATGGAGGACAATGAGTCTGTTGCTGGATTCATTGCTAGAGTCAAAGACCTGAAGGACAAATTGGGAGATATCAGAGAGAAAGTTTCCAATTCAGATCTGGTCACGACACGTTGAACGGAATGACTAATGAATACCAGGTGTTTATCACAGGGCTGTCAGCAAGAGAGAAAGCCCCTGCATTTGAAGAGCTGACAGGGATTCTGATACAGGAAGAAGAGCGACGACAAAATTTGAAATCACAGAGCAATGACCTTGCTCTAATGGCAAAAAGGAGACAGTATAGAGGGAAGCAGCATCAGCAACCGCTGCAGCAGCAGCAGAAAGGAGCCAACACATTTCAGAAGAGATCGCTTAAAGGTATGTCTGCTAATAATTTTCCCAGCAAGAAATGTTTTTACTGTGGAAAACCTGGTCATCAAATTAAATATTGTTATAAGAGGAAGGCAGACGAAGGAAGAAACAAACAGAGAAAACACAAGGGTTACTTTGTTGAGGAAGAAGAGGACCATAACCACGAACTTCGACTATTTATAGTCGACTGTGCCCTTTTAGCTTCAAAGGGAGATGAGGATGACATATGGTATGCTGACTCGGGCGCATCCTCACATATGACTGGTAAGAAGGACATGTCTGAATTTCTTGAAGAAACTTCATGTGGGTCGAAAATCTATTTAGGAGATGACAATGGACATGAGATCAAAGGATATGGTGACATTCCTGTAAAATTACCTAGCGGTGACATTAGACACCTTAAAAATGTATTGTATGTTCCAGGAATTAAGAAAAATTTGGTCTCTGTCTCAATGATTACTGATCAGGACATGCAAGTTCAATTCTTTAAGACTAACTGTGTCATTAAGGATAGCCAGATGGAAACAGTTGCAACAAGAGTGCGCGTGGGGAGCCTGTACAGACTAGATGTGAAGAGTATGCCACAGCAAGCAATGGTTGCAGCTGGATCGACAACCGAAAATCTCTGGCATTAGAGATTCGGCCATCTTAATCTGCAAGACCTCATCCTACTTCAGAGAAAAGGTATGGTTGATGGACTCCCTGTTTTCCATAATGTTAAGCTGGATTGTGATGGATGTGCATTAGGGAAAATGCATAGAGAAGAGTTCCCTTTGCATGTTAATAGAAAGGAAAGAGACATTTTAGAACTGGTGCATACAGACATCTGTGGACCTATGCAAACTAGGTCATTAGGAGGAGCATATTACTTTCTCTTATTTACAGATGATTGCACTAGATTTTCATGGATATACTTTCTGAGTAAAAAGAGTCAAGCCTTTCAGTATTTTAAAGAGTTTAAATCCATGGTAGCAAACCAGACAGGAAAAAGGATAAAAATTCTCCCCTCAGATCAAGGGGGAGAATACAGGTTGGGAGAGTTCATGGATTTCTGCAAGCATCATGGGATTGTGGAACAGTTTACAGTGCCCCAAACTCCACAGTAGAATGGAGTGGCAGAACGGAAGAACAGAACTCTTGTGGAGTGCGCAAGGAGCATGCTTCAAGGTAAGGGTCTATAAAATGGTATTTGGGCAGAAGCTATTAACACTGATGTGTATTTAAAGAATAGGAGACCTACTAGATGTCTAGGCTTCGAAACCCCTTTTGAAGCATTTTTTGGATTCAAACCAGCAGTGAGTCACTTAAGAATATTTGGGTCAAAAGCTTATGCCCATACACCTAAGGCAGATAGGAAGAAGTTAGATCCTAAAGCCCTGAAATGTATATTTGTTGGATATGGCACTGAGTTCAAGGCATATAAGTTATTTAATCATGTGACTCACAAGGTTTTTGCAAGCAGAGATGTCATATTTCATGAACAGGTTGAAGAAGGAAAGAATGACTCTAACAGTGATTGGCACATTCCATTGCTATTGGAAGAAAACAGTGAGGAAGATGAAGAGCAGGAGGAGAAACAAGAAGAAGAAGTAACAGACAATGTAATCAATGATGATGCAAGCCCAGAAAAGGCTGAAATAGACAGATTTGAGGTAAGACCCCTACCAAGGAGATTAGGTAGGAAGACTCGATTACCTTCTAAATTGAAAGACTATGCATTAATGTCAAAGATTTTAAACATTGTAGAACCTGCAAATTATGAGGAAGCAAGTAAATCTGATGCATGGAGGGCTGCAATGTATGAGGAAATAGAATCAATAAATAGAAACCATACTTGGGATTTGGTTGAATTGCCTGAAGGTAAAACCCCCATAGGATGCAAATGGCTATATAAACCAAAAATAAATGTAGATGGGAGTATAGAGAAACTTAAAGCTAGACTGGTAGCAAAGGGTTACTCACAGAAAGAGGGAATAGATTTCGATGACACCTTTGCTCCTGTAGCCAAATTAAACACCATTAGAATGCTAATTTCCTTAGCAACAAAACACAAATGGCAGCTACACAAGCTAGATGTTAAGTCTTCATTTCTGAATGGTGACTTGAAGGAAGAAATTTATTTAGTACAGCCTGAAGGTTTTGTGAAAAAGGGGCAGGAACATCTTGTGTGTAAATTGAAAAAGGCACTTTATGGTTTAAAACAGGCACCCAGGTCATGGTATGAGAAAATTGACTCATTTTTTGTATAGCATGGCTTTCATAGGAGCTTGAATGATCCAAATCTGTATACCAAGTTTAATAAACAGAGGAAAATTATTTTGATTTCTTTGTATGTAGATGATATGATCATAACATGCAATGCTAACAATCTGATCAAAGAAATCAAACAACAGATGTGACAAGTGTTTGAGATGAAAGATCTCGGAAACCTTCATTATTGCTTGGGATTGGAGGTATGGAAAGACTCTGGACAAACTTTTCTTACTCAAGGGAAGTATGCCAGAAGCTTGTTGGAAAGGTTCAGAATGGAGCAGTGCAGATCAACAGCAACACCATTACAGCAGAACTTAAAGTTGAGCAGTGACGACGGTACTAAAGAGGTGGATGCTACCATGTATAGATAGCTAGTTGGCAGTTTGATATATCTTACTACAACTAGACCAGATTTGGCATATTTTGTTATTGTGTTGAGCTAGTTCATGTCAAAACCACTCGAAAGTCACTGGGTCGTAGCAAAAAGTGTGTTGAGGTATCTTAGTGGTACTAGTAATTATGGCATTTTGTACACTGACACTTCTAATGTTATTCTAGCAGGTTTTTCAGATTCTAATTGGGCAGGTAACTTGGATGATGGAAGATCTATCACAGGTTACGCATTCAGCATCGGATCCGGGGTCATAGCATGGAGCAGCAAAAAGCAGAGCACTATAGCTCTATCGTCATGTGAAGCTGAGTACCAAGCATTGTGTGCAGCCACATGTGAAGCTATCTGGTTGAGAAGACTTCTCAACGATGCAGGAGAAGAGCAGAAAGAATCAACTATTATCAAAACTGACAACCAGAGTACCATCAAGCTTGCATACAATCCAGTCTTTCATAAAAATACCAAGCATATCGATACTCAAGTTCATTTTGTTCGAGAGAAATTACAGTCAAAAGAGATATGCATTGAATATTGTAAAACTTGTGATAACATGGCTGATATTTTTACTAAGCCTCTTGGGCGTGTAAAGTTTGACTTGTTTAGAGGGATGCTAGGAGTTCAGGATAATCCTTTCTCCATTAAGGGGGGGGGGGAGTTGAAAATAATTAATATTATTTTGCATTAATGGGGAAATGGTTACACAAGTTGTAATGTATCTCCTTAGTTTAGGATTTGTTCCTAGAGTTCAGGAGTTTGGTCGCAACATCCTGATCTCTAGTAATGTACTTAATGATGTAATTGCTCATTTGATGAATGTAGAGTGTACGGAGAGAGTTCTCTTTGTTTGAGTGCAGTCTCCAGTTGCAGTAGTCACCTGTGAGCTGCAACTCCTTCTTTTTCAATTCAAGTCTGATTTTTATCTGTATGGAATCCATATTTGCTACTGGAGCAAAGGTCTCATCATAATCAATGCCATGCACTTGTTGGAAGCCTTTGGCTACTAGCCTAGCTTTATTTCTGGTGATTTTCCCATCTGCAACACTCTTGGTCCTGTAGACCCATTTGCATCGGACAAGTTTCCTTCCCGAAGGAAGGGGGACCAGATCCCAGGTTTGGTTCTTGAGGAGGGAGTTATACTCCTCCTCCATGGTGGACTCCCAAGATGGATGCCCAGTAGCCTCAACATAAGACTGTGGATCAGAAGACTAAACCAAATGGCAATGCCAAGATGGCATTGGTTCAATGGCAGTGAGGGCAAGAGGAGGCTCAATAAACTCTGAGCTAGTCCTTTATGGATCAAAATTATCCCCCACAAGACCATTTCTAGCAGTTGGGTGGTCTTGTGCATATATCTCATGTAAGCTCCTTGTTCTTTGATTTATGACAGGGGAAGTTGATTCACTGCTGGAAGCCCAAT
Organism: Pinus tabuliformis; assembly: GCA_031772625.1. NCBI lineage: Eukaryota > Viridiplantae > Streptophyta > Pinopsida > Pinales > Pinaceae > Pinus > Pinus tabuliformis. The sequence goes on from CM062811.1 coordinate 98,558,022, forward strand.
CTGGGCTTGGATGTGGATCATCATATGCATGCATTGGATTTGTATCTGAAGACTTTGTCTCTGCATCTGCATGATCTACCGCAGCATTTGCATGCTTTGTATCTGCATCTGAGTGTACTGATTCATCATCTCAGACATGAGGTAGATAAAAGGTGTCTGCATGCAGCAATTAAGGTGCATGCAAGAGACTTTCCTCAAATTTGAAATTTCGTTCAATGATGAGCTTGTCTGTAGAGGAAATCAGAAGTCGGTATCCCTTCACACCATCAGGGTATCTAACAAAGATGCACTCAATGCTATGTGGATCAACAGCTTTCCTCCTTTCAGAGGGGATCCTGGCCCATCCTCGGGAGCTGAAAACATGGAAGTGGGTGACCTCTAGTTTAGTGCCACTCTAAGCCTCAAAGGGGTTTGATCCTTGACAGACCTTGATGAGATCTGTTCTGGATGTAGTTAGCACAATTAAGTGCTTCAACCCATAGCTTATGAGGCAGTGACTTAGCATGCAACATGCAGGAAGCCATCTCTTTGAGAGATCGATTCTTCTTCTCAACAACTTCGTTCTGCTGCGGTGTGTATGGAACTGTGTACTGCAACTATATGCCAGACTCAAGGAAAAGGTTCTAAAGTGTTGTGTTAACATACTCCCCCCCATTATCTGTACGAAGGGCTTTGATCTTTCACTCTGACTATGTCTCAACTAGTGCTTTGAAATCTTCAAAGTGCGCAAAAACTTCAAATTTGTCCCTGAGAAGATACACCCAAGTATACCGTGAGAAATCATCAATAAATGTAAGCACATACCTTGATTTGTTGATGGAAGGATGAGGAAAATGCCCAATGAGATCACTATGGATCAGATCTAGAGGAGAGGATGCTCTGTGAGTCTTGCCAGTGTCAAACTTTTCTCTAGGATGTTTGCCAAGGACACACCCTTCACAAACTCCTTTGGAGAAACTGATATTTGGCAAGCCTTCCACCATCTCATGCTTGCTTAGCTGCTTCATATACCTGTAATTTAAGTGACCAAACCTCTCGTTTCAAAGCCTACTACTATCATCAGCATTTGTAAGCAATAATCAGGATTCAGATTCAATAAATCCAGAAAATGTATACAGTCTGGCTCCATTGTTTACCTCACCGGTTGCAATTTTGGAGCTGCTATGTAGGTCATATATGTTCACTACATCTGGAGAGAATTCCACTCTCTTTCCGGTGCCGGAATGAGTGATCTGATAAACTGAAAGTAGGTTTACCGAAATTTTTGGAACATGAAGCACATCTTCAAAGCTTCTGTGTAAAAGTTCCACTCTACCTTTTCCGGTGACCTCAATAGGTGAGTCATCCCCCATGAGGATGGGAGGTCCTTTGCATGCATCCAAAGAGGAATAAACTTCCTTTGTAGCAGCCATATGATGTGATGCACTAGAATCTATAATCCATGCATCAGGGGAAGAATTAATTGCAACTAAAGCATGAAAATTGTTACCTTTCCCGTGTGGTGGATCCTCAGTTTTCTTCTTGGCGCCCTGAGGGATGTGGTCCCCAAGGTTGTGCTTCTGAAGGATTTCAGCCATTTGGTCCATGTGTTTCTTCATGCAAGATTCTGGATGGAATCCTCTTTGACATTAGGTGCATTTGTTTCCTTTCTTCCCTTTCTCATTTCTCGAGCCGGAGGAGACATTGAAGGGCTTGGTGTACCCTTCCTTCTTTGGATGGAAATGAACTTTTCGTTTGTCCTTTTGCTGCTGATTTTTCTGATTTGAATTAGATCTGTGAATTTTATTGTGGCTGCCATCATGCATAGTAAGTGCATGCTCTTTTGGAGGTTTGATTTTCCCCATGCTAATTAGTTTGTCTTGCTCAAAAGTAAGGGACTCCATGAACTCTTTGAGAGAAGGCATAGTGTAGGATTTACCTGTTCCAAGCCTTATTGAATGAAATGTAGACACAAAGATGGAGTATTCCAGTCCGAACTTTGACATAATAGAGAGAACTTGGTGACTCTCCTCCTTGGATTTGTCAATTCCACAACCCTTGAGTTGCAACAATAGATCATTATATTTGGTGAAGAAGTCTTGAATTATACCATAGTTTTGTGGATCTAATGACAGCAGCTCCACTTCGAGCAAATGTCCTTTCATCTCATCCTATTTCCCGTAGAGTTCTTCAACCCTTTTCCAAATCTCATTGGGAGTATGGTAGGCAGATAGATGAAATTGCAACTTTAGGGAGATGCACATGCATATGGATCCGTGGGCCTCATCCATGCGGCTGAGGTACTTGGATTTCTCTATGGTTGAAGTGGGTTCCACTTCTGCAACCATGGTAATCCTATACAACCCTTTTTGACGAAGGTATCGAGCCATTTGTTCCTTCCATTCGTGATAGTTGTATGGTGTTAGGATCGATGCTTTGGGAAACTCCATTTTTCTGTCAATCTTCGATCTCCAAGCTGTAATACCCGAAAAATAAAGTATTGGTGTGCCTTTTATCTAGCAACCTATGGGCTCTGATACCATGTAAATGTGTTAGAAAACCTGCACAGATGAATCTAGCTAGTAAAGGTTGAACACACATCTTTGCAAAGCAAAACACTAAAAGAAATTCGAAAGAACAAAAGAATGATTCATTAGAAAATAGGTTACAATGCTCATAATATAGCATCACTTGGTGAAGATCCCAAGGTAATGCACCATAGTGGTGATCAATGAGAGGACTCAACACCTACAATAAGTTCCAAAGAGAACTAGCTAGTTGCGAAGCAAATCAGGGAGTAAATCATGCAGAAGAACTAGCCAGTTTCAGAGTTAAAGAAGGAGCAAATCAGGGAGTAAATCATGCAGAAGAACTAGCCAGTTGCAGAGTTAAAGAAGGAGCAAATCAGGGAAATAAATCATGTAGAAGGAATCTTGCATGTAGTCCCATGCTCTAACTAAGTGTCCGCATGTAGGTGTGTAGTACTCCAACATTTATTTGGGCGACAGGATGACATTAAAGTTGCCAATGAAGGTAGTACCTGAAAATAGAGATTTTCACAATGAATAAAGAATGTAGGAAATTTCTCGATGGGGAAAAATAACTCACACATCATAGTGTCATCATTATGATTGCAGGCAATGCAACAACTTTTAGTACGCTCTATTTATTTCTACAAACAACCCCTGTGTACTCTATATACCTAGTTGAACGTCCTACGTACTCTATCTGGCATGTTGTCAACGATTATGGAGGGAGAACAAGGCAAGTTGAAACTAAGGTTCGGGGTCCAGAGTTCCTGCGTCCACAAATAGCAGATATCTGGCAATTTATCTAGGAGGAGCAACCCTTCAAACATCATTTTATAATATTGTTTAAACTTTTTAAAAAACTGATAGAAATTAAAATTTACATTTTTTTGGACAAGTAATTTTAATGTAGCACTTTTATGACATGCTAGAGGCCTCTTGACGGGCTATAACATGTTCAATTTTGAACATTGGTTGGGTGTAGTGGTGTTTGAAGGGCCCTGATCTGAAGGCGTAAGTCGGTGGAGGAAATCGAAGACTGCCCACTGCCCAACACAGGAGGGTAAGTTTTTTTTGCGTGAAAGAACCTTGAGGTCTATAGATTTATTCTTAGGCATGTCAATAGCAGCTACATGAACCAACAAATGATATGGGTAGTACATGCCTGAGATTCTAGCGTATGTGAAAGGACACGTCAGACGATGACCTCGCATCTGCATCCATAGTTTGGCGTTTTATAGGAAAACCTCTCAAATGGTTTGGTGATTGCTATCCATATACCGAGGAATTCATTAAATTGAAAATCGATTTTGTGGTTTGAAAACGATTGAGGATTCAAAATCAATCGATGCAAGGTAAACCCTTAGAATATTGAAAACGCTTCAAACAGCCCAGGCTTGAAGAGAAAAAAAAATTTAGATTTTATGGAAACAAATTGTTTCAACAGAGAAAACAGGAAAGTGGATTTGGGTAAACTCAAAGCAATATGAGGGCATTTCCTTAAATGAGGACAAATGAGAAGAAAACCAATTAAAAGAAAGAAAAGAAATAAGAGAAATAAAAATAAAGAAGAATCAATCATTTACAGTCCCACATCTACACCTCTTACTTGGTCATCAAAGTTATATGTCCAAGAACTGATGAAAGCCAGGACAAAGGTTGGAGATTTTGGAAGCCAAAGAACAGGAAAGGGACCACAAAATTTCAGAGATCAAGTTGCAAACCGATTTCTAATGGAAGGTAATAGAATTTTAAGAGAATAGGTAACAATGTTACAAGAGGCTCTAGAAACAGGAAAACAAGAATGGAAAAGCATGAAGATAATGTGGAAAAGCATGAAATGATTAATAACAACAAACAGGGATGTGATAATTTCTAAACAAACTCAGGTAGATACACAAGTATCTCAACAAATAAACATTTCCAAAGAGAAGGCAAAAATGAACAGTGGGAAAGATAGTCCAAAAGAAATCAAAGCTAGAGTTGAAGACACCAATGATTACATAAGGACGGAGGAAGAAGAAGACACAAGTGCTCGTAGAGAACAGGAAATAGAACACAAAGAAAGACAGGACAGAAAAACAAACTTTATTATCAGGGAATAAGAGATTACGGGAAGAATGAAAGTACTCTCAATTTGACAAGAGACTTTCTGAAAAATAAACTACATTGGAAAGCGAAAATTTGCCAAGCAAGAAGGGTTGGGAGGATATCTAAAGAGAGACCTCGACCCATAAAAGTCACCATGGCAAGTGTACAAGACAAACAATAGGTTTTGGGCAAAAAGAAACTCTTGAAAGGCTCACACTTCTTTCTCAATGAAGATTTAACCAAAAAACAATAAGAGGAGAGGAGATGAAGTGGAAAAAACTAGAACAACAAGAAATGAAGGGAAAAGGGCATGGTTGTACAATGGGAAAGTCATTATTGCGGTGTTTGGGCCTCCAGGCAAATCAGGGCAACGAGCTGACAGTAAAGAAAAAACAAAGAATTCAATAATAGAGACGAAAACAACAAGAGCAGTGTGGACAAAAATGGGTGAAGCTTCAAATTTGAGTCTTATGTGCCGAACTGTGTAGCAGTCAAATCCTACCCGGGTCTACCTAAGTTTAGTTTGTTGGAATTGTAGAGGATACCCTTGGATGAGAGGACCTGGGTTAGGGCCTATTGCGGAAGGTAGAGACATAATTTGTCTCACTGAAAATCATGAGCATGATGGTTGCAAAACACTTGTGTTTGACGGTTATTTGAAGTTGGCAGTTTGGAACAAGGTAGCATAAAATGACAAAGGGTATGGGGGAATACTAGTTTTAGTGAAAGAAAAAGAAGGCCATCAATTTCAGTTAATTAAAGAAGATGCAAATAAACAACATTTATGGTTGAAAATATCAGAGAATGAGAATCACATCAGAATTGGAGCATGCTATTTTGCCCCTCAAGTCTCAAAAGCTTACAAAAATAAGGGGCTTGATAGCAAAGATCTATATGCAGCTTTAAAACAAATATTTTCATGTACTCTCAGCAGGGAGAAGTTCTTTTAGTGGGAGATTTCAATGCTAGAACAACAAATAATCAAGCTAGCATTCCTTGTTGCAAGGAGGATAACAATCTTATTTGCCTCACTGAAAAGGAGCATCCCCAATGGGTGAGGTGTTCAGAAGATGACAATCTTAGCAATTATTTTGGAGAGGAGTTTCTTACACTATGTGGGGCTTTCAACTTAATTATTTGCAATGGTCTAGATAGATGGAAAAGGTCTGGGAACTTCACTTGCAACACATACAATGGGGCAAGTGTCATTGACTATGTGCTATGTTCACAAAGCTTAATAGGAAGTATAGACGAAGTTAGTATTGGAGAGCATATTTGGGACTTAAGACCATAACCCAATTTATATAAGGTTATCATTGTTAGAAGAAAAACAACATAGGAGGAAAACCCAATGCTCTCGACAATCACTATCAAAGGGAAAAATTATTCTAACACAAGAAAATTGTACTATCTTCAAGACAATGTTAGAGAGATTAATTTAAAAGGAGAAAACTGGTTTCAAAAGCTTCAATAGTCATGAGTTGACAAATATAATTCAAAGTGCACTTGAGAAGTGCAAAAGAGAAAAAATAGAAAATCAGAATCAAATTGTTTTCCTGTAAATGCTTGGTTGATGAGGAATGCAAAATGGCAAGGAGAACCTTGAAAAATGCAGGAAATGCTAAGATGAATGTAAAGCTATATAAGAAGATACTAAAAGGGAAAAAATATGAGTTCATGCAAACAAAGAGAGAAGAGTTCATATATTTGAGCAAGAATAATCTAAAGATTTTTTGGCAGGAACTGCAACCAAGGAATAAACATATTGAAAATAATATTACAGCCAATCAATGGTTCGAATATACAAGGCAACTCTATGAGAAATAATTTGAGGTGGAGTCCCCCTCTAGGATCAACACAAATTTAAAGCTCTTCACATTACAAGAGGTGGAGAATGGAATTAAGAAGCTGAAAACATGAAAGGCAAAGGACTTGGTTGAACTTCAAGCAGAGTATCTAAAATGGGGAATGAACACTCTTGCACCACACATCATGGAAATATTCAACAACATCATTCAGCAAGGATTCCCAAGAGATTGGACAACTAGCATAGAAATACCCCTTTTTAAAGTGGAGACATTAATAATCCATCCAACTATAGAACAATTATGATCAATCCTTTGTTTGCAAAATTTTTTGGTAGCATGATAGAACACATAATTAGTAAGTTGGCAGAAGTAAAAGAAAAGAGGGTAAGAAGGCAAGCGGGTTTTAGGCCTAAAAATAATAACCATATTAAACTTATTTTTAATTATATATTTATAAATATTCAATTTTTATTATATTATTAAATTAATCTAACTAATTTTGAATTCAATATTATTTTAATTAAAAATATTAACAAATTAAAATAAAACATAACAAAATAATAATAAATTTATTCAACTATTTTTTTTTAACGGCTAATTTATAACAGTTATTTCCTAACGGCTAACTCTGGAATAGAGGCATCCTTGCTATTTAAACATTCTGACTGACTCATTTTTTCACCTTTGTCCTGATGATGAACCACATTAGATGGTTCGAAACATCGACCAAAAATTCATGATGTGATTAATCCGAAAAAATTTATCAAATTTTAATTTTATTTATAAAATATCATATTTTTTGAATGAAGAAAAAGAAATGCTATATATATATATATATATATATATATATATATATATATATATATTAAATAAATTAATGTGTATAGTAAAAATAAAAATGTTACATGTGTATATTTTTAAATGTAAATTTGAGATATTTAAATCATAATTTATTATTAAATTAAATAAAGTAAAAGTATTTTCTGTTATTATTAATAGATACAAAACCATATTATTAATGTGATTTAAAATTAAATTTATATTAATTGTTTATAAGATAAATTATGTATATTAAAAAAAAAAAAAAAAAAACCTTGTATATTCTTACATTATTATTTAATTACTTTGAAAAACACAATATTAATAAATAAAACATATAAATAAATAATACAAGTAGTAATGATTTTTGCATAGGCTTAGTTGTATCATCTAATCAAAACATTGTTGCATAGAATTATGTTTAAAACATAAAAGAAGTTACAAATTTGTGACCTCCCATATGACATCAAAGAATTATAGGGGTGGAGTAGTGATCAAGGATGCAAATTTTACTTGTTAGGTGACAAAACATTTGTGTGCCTTTTTTTGTTGGGTGCTAGACATAGGTAGTATCTTTTCATTTTTGCAAAGCGTCAATAAGAGGGTGTTGGTGTAATGTGTATCCATTATATGGTTGTGGTGTGTGACATTAAAATGAAGATGTTTCACTTGGATGTTGAAGCATGAAATATGTGTTTTTTCCCCTCATAAATATAGTAGTTTCATTTATTTATTTTTTAAGTTACAAAATTACATTTTTACTACTTTCTATATCAATAGCCTCAAAGCTAAAGACATAGCAAGGTCCCTTGGCATGGATGAAGGTGCATAAATCAATGTTTGAAAATACTTTGATTTTCATTTTCCAGATTTAGAAACTTAATAAGAGTAAAGTTGAGATGATTCAGGGTTCCATGGAGTACAATATAAAAATGCTTTAAGGTTGATTTGAAATCTAGAATTTTTAGAATGGAGATGTAAAGAATATCTCTATATTCAATTATTGTAATAGAGTTTATTGTTAGCATTCATGCTATATTTTTTATAATTTGTTAAAAAAAATGACACATGACTTAAGAAAAATATTTTTACAGTATACATTTGTTGAAGTGGCAAAGTGGCAATATATTTGTTGAAGTATGTATATAATTATTATAACAAGAATAATATTTATGCTGGTGAATATTTGAACAAAGTTAAATAATAAATCTATGCATGTTATGTACTTTATATTAGAAGAATTATCAAACAAAAATTTAGAATATATTTAAGAAGAAAATTTATGTTTTGATAATATGTTTAGCATTGGTATCATGATAAGAATAATATAAATTTAAAAGTTTATATTAAAAGTAAATGTTGAAAATGTGTTTAAAAACAAATAATAATATAAAATTCTAATAGAGGTTGAAAATGTACTTTTTAGAGAAACATATAGTAAAATAAAAAATATTTGGTAGATACAACTAAAATGAGCATAGTATTATTAAAAAAATATAATTATAATAAAAAAAATATTAAACTCTCTTTTTCTTTATATAAATGTATTTTATTTTTAAAAAATACTATTTTAAAAAAGATATAAAATAAATTATTTATATTAAATATTATATAATAGATAATATATATTAAAGCCACAAGGGATATCTTAGTTGGTCGAGTCCCTGTTGCTAAGTATCTTGCCTATCGGGAGGTCACGAGGTTAATTCTCCTTGATGCTCTTGGGATTAGGCCTTGCTAGTTTGGCTGGGGGATAGATTTGTCCAAGTTGATTTACCTGGTTTTCCCATGGATGTAATGGCAACCCCCCTCTCTCTATATATATATTAAATACTTTAAATATTATAATTAAAAAAAAAACTTATTCTTATTATAATAATGGGAGAATATGTGTTCCAAATATATTTTTTTGTATGCAAACATATTTAAAATGTAAGATTATTTTTTCAAGTATTTAGTAAGAAAAAAAATTAAATAAATATATAAATGTTGAAAGAATACACATATACACACACACACACACACACACACACACACACACACACACACACACGCATTAGCGTAGCCATATAAATTAAACGATTGATAAAATTTGATAGAAACCAATTCAAATAAGTATTAAAAAACTTATTTCATAATACACTCATAATGCTAAAAAAAATAAAAAAATTGGATGTTATGATTGGGAAAATATTAAATATTCACATTTCTAATAGGAAACCAAGAGAGTTAATTCTATTGTTTAGTGATGTCATTGTTGTGATTACATTATTTCAAGATTGTTGATGGATGGTAGAAGTCCTTAATCCTGAGGGAAAACAAGTGACTAAGTACTCTTGGGGGCTAGGTAAGGCAATCAACAACCACGCTGAAATGCATAGACTCAAGATAAGTTTGGCAAAGGAAATGTGATTTTGAGTGACTCTCTTCTCCAACATCTATATCAAGGCTCTTTTCCTAAGGATAATCAACTTAAGCTACTCATTTATAGAATTTTGAGGGCTCTCGATCACTTTCAACAGAAGACACTCTTCCATATCCTTAGATCTCTAAACAAGGAAGTAGATGAGAAAGAAAAACTTGCAGGCCTCTTAAAACTGGACCAAGATGACATCAATAATTTTTTGGAATGGAGAAACGTCCCATGACTCATTTCCTTTCATACATGGTCTTCTTAAATTTTTTTAGAGCAACACTCCATGTTGAGGCTCCTCTCCATAAGAACTAGCATGTGTTGAGAGCGCAGGCCCGACAACGCCATAACCTAAACTCTTTAACCTAATCAAAGTGGTGGTTTATCATAATATTTAACGGCGATGAGATCTATTCTGTGTGTCAATTATCTAGCCCTGGGATTAAATCTATGAGTACCACTTGGTTGCTCTGTATATGGCCTCCACAAAGGTTGAATTTTTATTGTGCCGATATATTTTCCTAAGTTGGAAGATTGCTTTGTTGAGATTTGTAGCTTGGGAGGTACTCCAAACCATAGGCTAGTGGGTTTTGGAGGAATTGACACATAAAAGTGACTTGTGGGCTAAGAACCCAAACTTGTGGGTGTGAAACCGTGATGAGGATTGATGACTTGGAATATGGATATCGATGGGAATCCTTAAAGATCAAGGATAAATTTGAAGAATTAGTAAATGCCTTGTAGAAATGGAGAAAATGTGTTTTATAGGTTTCACGAGGGAAAATTGGGCTAAAGTTCAAGTCAACCTTAGTTGTAAAGGAACCTCTTGAAATGGATAGACAGTACCATGAGGAAGCTTCTAAACAAAGGCTTAATTTGGAGAACTATTTTAAGCACATCCAAGTGCAACCAAATCACAAGAAGTACTTTAGTTTGGGCCGTAGATCTAAGGAGAAGACCTCAACGAATATTGGAGAAGCCATTTGGTGATTTTGTAAGGCTGTTTGGAGGCCGAGTTAGATCAAAATACAGGCCAAGTTGTTTGGGAAATGCTTTGGGTTGTTTTTGGTGTATTATGAGTGGCTTTCTTCTAGTCACAGTCCTTGTTATGATAGCAGACATTGTTAAGAAATCTAGGGAAACATATAGAATAGGTTTTCTTGATTTCTCTTATACTTTGACAAATTATTGTGATTATTATTTTGTTCTTCATTATTGTTATTATTTTATTTTCATCATCAAGAAAAATTCCAAACAAGAATATCATAAAGACACTAGAGATAGGCGCACAACTAGGGAAAAACCCCTAAGAAGGGGAAAACCCAGTCAAACTCTTTTACTAGTAGAACCAAATCAAAGTGAGACAGTCCAAGATCTCTTTTGACCATGACATAAAATTACCTCCATCCATCAATAAAACCTCCATGTAGTTACATCAACATAGCCCAACTCTCCAAAACAAGGATGAACTCTCTCTGTAATCTATATTTTTCGCCCCGCAACAAAATCTGTTCCTTTTCGACACTGTAACAAAATCTCAATCTACTTCCACGTATGGTAGAATATGACACCTTTTGATGTTTTTTTGAACTTATAATCCCCTTTGATTTCCTTCTTCTCCTTATTTTAAGTATTTTTCACTTCCTCTCTCCTTGTAGTTGCAGATCAAATTATAGATCAAAGTAATTCCAAATAGGTCAATTTCATTTGCTATATATAGTGGTTTGAGTGTCTAATTTTGAGGTCGACATGATATGCTATTTGAGGCTGACTTGTAAGGTCTAGAAGCTGAGTTGATGGAGGAGCATAAGATACATAAAATAAATTTTATTTTCCCAAGAAGGGTATAACACATTTTGACTTTTTGACTCCTATAAGCCTTTAATGGATGCTAGGCCTATTGACCATTTACCCAAGCATGAAGACCATGCTTTAATAAGTCAAATTTGCAATATAATTTTATTTTTCTTTCTATTTGACGAATAAAATTATGAAGACCGACACTAGTTTCATTCTTCAACACTCCCTCTTAACTAGGGAGGTATTCATAATTACATATATATAAAGGTACAAGGATGATCTCAAAGTGATTTGTTCTACGAAGAGTCGCAACACACACGGTGCTACAGATTAGATACTTGACCAAGGTATCTAATTGAGTGGGAGTAAGGTTTATTCCAAGATTCAACCACTCTAGGTACCGTCAGGCTTTAGCTCTAACACCAACCCATGGATCTAGGTGTGTATCCAAGTTCAGAGTTCCAAGATCAATGCCACCCTCCTTACTTCGAGATCTAGACATCATCACAGGTTGACCAGATTTCCTCCAAAGCATGTTTTCATCCCAAGAAGCTTCATCTCTCCCTAAAAACTTAAATCAAATATGTCCATCAGTTCCAACATGCTTCAAAAAGTTCAACCCTTTTATGGAGAGGTTAACATGTATATTCACAATCCCAATTAGTAATAAACTTCTAATTGTATATTAGTTAACACAAACCTCTGGGATCTTGAAATATATTGATGCTTCTTAGGTCATCATCATATTATCCAAACACATCCTTGTTGTAAGCTTTCTGCTTTAACTTCTACAACAAAACCAAAATCAACTTCAACACTTCTTCTGAATTATCTAAGTCTTCTTTACAACTTTTCCATTCACGAATATTTATTTGCATGGCCTCAACCATGATCTTTATTCTTTCTTTAAGGCCTTAGTTGTCACATTATGCCCTCCCTTTTAACTTGACAGATATACAATTCTTTTCATCTAAGCTCCCTCTTAACTTAGGGAGATCAACAATTTTGTTCTTGCAGGTTCTTTATCATAACATTGGAAAAACTCCAACCTTTCATTTATTTAGGTACATAATTCTTTCTCATGGAAACAAAGTTATCTATTAATATTTTATGTCATCATCCTTCTCACAACTCCCTTTATTCATCATGCTTATGAATTCATCTTCAATTATGAACATTTTCAACATCTTAAAGATTATGTACCTGTAAATTTTCAACAATAAGCATAACCAAGTACAAATATATAGAAGCATGAAATCACCTATATAAAAATCATGTCATTACAATGGAAGCGTCAAAATAATCAAGCTTTAGACATCAAATACCTAAACCTAGTTAGGTTCATAATCAACAATGGTCACACCTTTTTTTATTCTGGACTGCAAAACTTGCTAGAGTTTTGTCATAAATCCTAGTGTTAATAGTGTTGGATACCACCAACATACAAGGGATCTCCCCAGTGTGAATTCCCAGTTAGACCTCACACCATTTGGGGTAGGAGTCCCATCCAGAATATGACCCGACTACCATTTACTTAAAGATATGCCTTGGCTTTAGCTGTTTAGAACAAGAGAGAAGTGCACATGTGCTTTTGAATAAGCAAGAGAGTGTTCTTTGTGAATGTTCGAGTGTAGATGTATCAAGGTTCTTTTGTTGCACAGGAGAAATAAAGTGACCCTCTAAGAGAGAAGTAATAATACTAACCTAATGGAGACACACACACATGATAAATATTATCCTAACATGAATTGAAATATTTCACATAGATGCAACGATCGTTGTGAACATTACAACTCATTTCCAATGAGCGAAGCACCAAAGTCACAAAAATAGTTCAATTACTTTAGTACATGTGAAAGAAAACATGAATAATAAAAATTCAAAGAATAGTCTTAGAAACATTACAATCCATGTGTGAAAATGTGTTGGCCAAAAGTCTTCAAGTACTAAGAAAAAGTTCCAAGATACACAAGTACAATGAACATCACTAGCTCCAATAGTGGAGCATTAGAGGCACTACTTGCTCCCCAAAATTACTAACTCTGTCTCTCTAATTTCTTGTTGGAGAAGCTAGGGTTAAAATTATTTTGCATGAGTAATGAGGATCCTTTTATAACTTGAGGCATTACCTTTCACGTTCCCATGACTCATGACTTTCTAACTCCCAATGACCTTTGACCTTCCACAACCTTTGGAATTCCGAATGATTTTTGGAATTACATATAACTCTTGGTATTACATGTATTTTGGAATTCCATGGTATTTTGTCCATACATGACTCTTGGAATTCCATTTATTTGTCTTTACAATGATTACATCATAACTTCCACACCATCATGTGATGAAGTCGTGGCATGTCACTATCCTTGATGACTAGTACTAATAGTGACTGATGACACATACTTTCTTCAATGGTGACATGGTTGCCACTCATGTCTTTGTTCTTCATGCGGCTTTTGATCATTGATGTCTTCATCATCCAAAGGGTATTTGATCTAATTGAGTCTTCATGGTGCTTTGATCATCGATATTTCAATGCATTCTTTTTTCTTCGATACTTCCTTTATTTTACTTCTTTATCTGATCTTCTTTATGCATGATTTCCATGATGTTCCTGACATATCTATAGCTACAATCACTCATGAAAAGCAACCATTAGCCTGAAAATATTATATTCTAACATGCTTTATTTATGTTTTTTGTTCATGCCTTATCAATGCACTTAGGAAGAGCAAGGACAACTTCTGGGCACAAGGGCACACTTCAAAAGTCTATAAGGATGAATGGAAGGAGCTTCAGGGCTTTAGTATGCACTCAAGAGAAATAGACAATGACGGTAGGGTGCATAACACAAGTCTAAAGGATGAAGGAGAAGGCTTCAAGCTTCCCAAGTGTGCTATATGCTCAAGGGTGACAAGGAGGGCGCAGGGTGCACTCCTTAAGACTGAAGAATGGAGCTTCATGCCTTCGAGGTGTGCTCACGGATTCAAGAGACCAAATAGGGTGCATGTCACAAGTCCAAAGGCTAAAAGATAAAGCCTTGTGCCTTCGGAGTGCACTCATGTGCTCTAAGGTTCAGTAGGGCACATGGCGCATTGTGGAAGGATAAAGGGATAAGCTTAAGGTGTTTAGAGTGCGCTCATGTGCTCAAGGAGGGTGTACTTCTTTGAGTCAAAGAAATGTGCTCATGTTCTCAAGGAGGGTGTACTTATTCAAGTCGAAGCAGTGCACTCAAAGGAAGGCTTGCTTTCTCAAAGGGTATAGTTTGGAACAAGGAAGGGGAAAGATGGTTAAGGAGTACGTTATGCACTCTAGAAGGGTACACGATGCACTTCTAAACAATGAAGGTTTCCTTATTAAGGCTTGAGAGTGCATTCATGTGCTTCTTTCCTCAATAGGTTCATTTTGCAACCGAAATTTGTCCAAGTTTAGAAGATGGGACAAGGGGTGAACATGATGAGTTTATACATAAAACCATGTGCGACTTGTATAAAATCATCAAGAAAACTTATAAAAGATTAATAAAAGATAATTAGACATCATAACACCACTTTATAATGATTCCTCAAGTACAACTGATGAAGTGTGTGTGACTACGACCAAAAAGTGTCTATTTAAAACAACCAAGGTCTTAGAACCATGAAATACACTTAAGATGTTCTAATAAATGCGATGACACTTAGGGATGGTCACGAACACTTGAAACACATATATCAACTTGAAACAACACTTGATGACCAAGGCTCCAAAATTTGAATGTAGCAGAACTTTGGAGGGTGTTGTAGCAGCGACAACACTTGGTGAGCTTCAGCTTCTATGTTTTGGAATAAATTTTCAGTTAGAGGGTTATCCCTTCAGGAATTATTGATTTTCCAATTGGATTGCCTTGAATTCCCCCTTTCGACCCAGTTATATATATATAGTACTTCACTTTCTTCTTCTTGGTTGAACAGACAAAGATACACCATATCACAATTGTTTCAATCCAGGAAAGGGTAATGTGCATGACGATTTTATGATATTTAGAGTATGAGTTTTCAATTGGTGTTTCTCTGCTGCTTGTCATCCTAGACAGTACCCTGGCAGAGTTACTTCAGGAGCACAAACATTGCTTCATTGCCAACAGTCTTGGTCAGTACCCTGATGAATTCACTTGCTTCACCTCCCACCGTAGGAAGCCTTTATTTTCTTTCACCCTTTCTTTATTTATTTAATAGGAATGTGCATCGACACTTATTATTTTCAATGGGAGGAAGAGGGATCCTATATTATTGAGACCAAAGGAGGTTTCCCCTTGAAAGAAGTATTTCAAGACCTCTGATATAGGTTTTCTTGCTTTAGATTTTCCCCTTATCCTTTCTCTACTAGATTGGACAAGCATTATCACACAAGAAGATTTATAGCAAGTTAAGTACTTTGGATACTAGCATAGGCGTAGCTTGAATAGGTTCCCTTAAGGTTTTCCTTTTATATGTATCATATTTTCCATATGAACTTAGCCCAAACTATGGAATTTTCCTAAATAAAGAAGGAGAACCAAAAATAGCTAAGCGTTGTGGTTGTCAAATTTTCTCTTTCATTCCACCAAAAAGTCCTTTTGAGCCATGCACTTTTACATAGGGGATTATTTATGACCAAGTGACAAACACGATAGGACATGATATACATACAATTGACACTGAAGAAAAGGAAAAATTGTACAGGAAGCGCAACTTGTAGATGCTATTGAAAATAATGTTTCAAATCTCATTCATTTATAGGAAAGGGGTCAATCCTCCCGTCTAAATATTTCAACTTGAAAGTGTTATGACCGAGATTCTCTTCAATGACGAATGGGCCAATCCATAGAGGTTGGAACTTCATGTGTTTTCCTTTCTCTTCGTGATATTTATGCCACTTTAGTATTAGGTCACTTACATCGAAACTCTTAGCCTCTGTGGATTTATTATCGAACTAGTACTTAACATTGTTTTGGTGGATGGAAAATCCCTTTTTAGCTTTGAGCCTTTCTTCCTCAAGCTTGAGTAAAGTATATATCCTGCCCTGAATCAGAAGATAGGGTCTACCTTGGGACTCTTCGGAGAGTTGCAAGGTTGGGAGATACAGGTTCAGGGGCAAGATGACTTCATTACCGTAAACCAGAAAATATGGAGATATCTTAAGGGAAGGCTTAGGAGTTACACGATTAGCCCATAACGCATTGGTAAAAGTGTTATGTTAGTTCCTTTTCTCAGAGAAGATGGTTTTCTTGATTATGCGAATGAGATTTTTATTTTTCGATTCAACCAAAACATTTTCCTACTCACAATAAATAAATGCATTCTTTAATGCAATCCCATTTTCTAATGCGAATTTATAAAGTTTCAATGATGAAAAATAAGTCACATTATCAAAGACGAGCGATGTTGGAGTTCCAAACCTGGTTATAATATTATGCCACAATAAGTGGATGACTTTATGATCATTTACCTATCTCAAGGAAATTCTTTTGACCATTGAGTAAAACAATCTGTCGCTGTCAAATTGTATCAGTGTTGCTTTGATGAGTGTGGGAATATTTCTCCGAGAACATCTAGTCCCCACTATTGGAATGGTTCCTCAACTGATACTAGTAGCAATGGGTTGGTTGACCTTTGATCCCAATCGACACATCTCTGAAAAGTTGGGCACTTGCGTACATAAGCGTGATCATATTTGAATAAATTGGGCCAATAGTAACCAACCCCCATTACTTTATGTGGAGTTGTGTCACCTACATAGTGGCACCTTCTGGTCAATTGTGCAAACAATAAGTAACTTCTATGTATCATATAGCTTAAGGCATCTTAGTAGGACACCGTTGTGGTGCTTTCTGAAAGAACTCCATGAAAAATATGGTAGGATAGAGCCTTTAAGTTAATTTCCCTCTTTTGTTTGTTTAATAAATGCATGGGTAGGGTGTCGTACTCTTGGAATTGTCATATATTGAAATACCATGAAACTGTAGACATGGATTGGGGAACATGTTCAACAATGTCATTTCTATTTCATGTTCCCATCCTAAAATATCTTTCTTGCAAGCATCTCTTGCTTTAATTGCTAGCTGGCAGAGGCCATGACCCTTAATGGTATGAAATTATTTAAACTCCATATCATACTCTTGTAAGCAGGTCATCCAATTTTCCCTCTTCCCACCCAACTCTTGTTGTACATAGAGTGTTCTTACCACTAGATGAGGCACACAAATGATCATATGAGATTTTAGAAGATAGAGCTTGAAGTATTTAAATGCCTTATATACAACATATGCTTATTTTTTGAAGGCAAGATAATTTAGTTCTAGCCCCTATAATCTAGCACTCATGAAATAAATATCCCATTCATTTCATTTAGTATCATTTTGGGTCAATATAATCACAATAGATGAATCTAAAGCGAAGGTATAAAGCAGGAAATATTTGCCATAGTCAGGGATGAATAGTGCAGGTGAATCAATGATATCTTGTTTGATTTGAGTGAAAGCATCCTTTTCTTTTTTGTCCCATTTGTAAATTGTTTCTTTATTAGTGATCTCCTATAAAGTTATAACTATCCGGGCATAGTCAGAGATGAATTTTTGGAGGAAATTAATCTTTCCTAAGAAAGAGTGCAAAGCCTTCTTATTCATCGAGAACGAGATCTTTGTAATAGCTTTGATCCTCTGAGTATCAACTTTAACTCCACTCTTTGAAATGATGTTCCCTAATATAATTCCCCCCGACACACCAGATAATATTTTCTTGGGATTACGAGAAATCCCATATTAATGAAACCGATCAAATATTTATTTCAGATGGCGTACATGATCTGATCTTCTTTCGGAAAACAGAGTAACATAATCCAAATAAACAACTACACTTTGATTAATAAGGCCCTGGAAAGTGATATCAATCGCTCTTTGAAATTTAGCATTAACATTGATAAGCCTGAATGGCATTCTTTTGAAGGCAAATGTTCCCCATTTAGTCCTAAAGGTGGTCTTCAAATGATATGGTTCTGCCACTAGCACTTGATTGTAACTAGAAAAACCATCTAGTAGCGAGAACAACTCATACCCATATACTATTTGGAGGATATATTCCATGGATGGCACTAGATAATTATCTTTTCCAGATGCCCATTGAGGTTGCAGAAATCTACACATAGCCTTATCTCCCCTAACTTCTTTCTGACTGGGACCAAATTTGAAACCCAAGTGGAATGTTTGACTTTAAAAATGATCCTATCATCCACCAACTTTCTTAATTCCATTATGATGAGGGGCTCCAACATTGGAGGAAATTTTCTTAGTTATGTTGGAAAGGTTTTACCCCTTCTTTTATGGGAGTAATTAACATGTTGGCTCATATGAGTATCATATGCCTTTAATTCGCCATATTTCCATACAAACACATCACGGTACTATTGGAATAAGTGGGTGAATGCTTGCCATTCTTGTTGTGAACAACATGTACCAAGGTTTACATACTTCAGATCTTCTTGAGTTCCTAGATTGACTTGTTCAAATAACAACTTCGAACTCTGAGTCTTAGTATTGGCTGGTACTCTAAATCTCTTTTGCAGGTAATATAACATTTCTAGGGAAACCAAACCTTTAGGCATAGTGTTACCTTTCATCTCATTAGATGCCTCCCACAAAGCCTTATCATGCTCATCCTCATTTATGGCAGCATCTTTAAATATGTTTGCATTAGCCATAAAATGCAATATCTGTTGGTCGTCATTGAAAACACAAAAGTTAGTGACATTATCAAGAACATACGATTTATATATAATTTCAATAGAAAAACCATTTCTCAATGGCAACATCCTAGTGGTTTCATTTGCCAATGTGTCTATTGCAGCATTTTTAAAATTAGGAACATAAATAATATTAAAAGCTTTAGAATAATTAATCAAACACCATACCTCCTGCTGGTAGTTTTTAAGATTCATGGAAATGCCATGGATAGTGTCCTGTACCTGACAAGTGAACACATCTAAGTAACCAATTACCTTAAGAAACTCTACCTTCAGATCAATGGATTTCTTTAGTCCAAGTACGAGTGCTTCATATTCGACAGTATTATTTCTACACTCGAACTCCAAACAGCATGAAAGGATATGCTTCTTATTACATTGCTTTATAAGTACACAACCAGCTCTAGATTCGCCCTACATCTTTGAACCATCAAAGTATAAAGTCCAAATATTGTTAGCTACTAAGTTTCTTCCTATACTATTATTACTATTACTATGTACATCTATATTACAACATTCATTTGCACCAGTTGGAGAACAAGGAAGGATCTCCAATTATGTATCTAGTGGGACATGTGATGGTTGTGCTTGATAACACCTGTGATTGTTTTCTAATAAATAATTTCCAAAGGTTAAATCAATAAAGACAACATGTTCATAATGGCCCTCAAGTGGTGTCACAATATATTTCATGTATGATTCACTTTCCACTCGAACTTGGTTATTTCTTCCCTTGTATGGAAGCCATAAATGTGACCAATCTATAGAAAAATATCCTTGTAATTTACTAGAACAGTCTCTACTCAAGGGTATATCGTAGGCTTCAAGGATGTCCACAATTACAATATTTATACATTATTGAACATGGTGATAAGATGATAATCAGATAAGAACATTCTTGAGTTTACCAATAGATTGGATAAGAGATCTACCCAGCTGAATGATTTGTGCATCTGTTTTTTTCCCA
Organism: Pinus tabuliformis; assembly: GCA_031772625.1. NCBI lineage: Eukaryota > Viridiplantae > Streptophyta > Pinopsida > Pinales > Pinaceae > Pinus > Pinus tabuliformis. The sequence goes on from CM062811.1 coordinate 98,578,185, forward strand.
TTCAGCATTTATTTTCTTGGCAACAGATAATGGCATTACATTCATAGAAGCACCAGAATCGACTAAACAATTATGGACATCATAATTGAAATTGTCAAAGGTTAACAAAAATGGAGGGAAGAGAGTGTTAGCATTAGCACTCTTCTTGTTAGAATTAAGAATCCAATCAAAATCATTCACTGCATGTCCAACTCTTGTACCTTCTTTAGTTGTTGTAGGTTCTTCTCTTGCTTTTTCTTGTTTTGACTGCAAATTTTCTAGTAAGGAGTCCACAATGTGTGCAGCTAGAGCATTCATGTTGTGGTTATGTTGACGATGTTGGACCTGCCAACATTTAGGTGGTCACCCTGATATGAAGTCACAATTAGACCTCACATTGTTTGGTGTATGAGACCCATCCAAAATATAACCTGATTTCGAAAGCAGTGGATTTTAAATATGTTCCTTGGCTGCAATAACACATAGAGTGGTGTATTCATTACTTTGGTGAACAACTGTATGAATCAAGTGTGATGTATGAAAGGTTCTAACACACAAGGGGAAAGTGAGTGAGCCCCTTAGAAGCCTGTAATAGTACGCAGCTTGAAAGGAACACACAAGCATAAAAGACATCATGAGTTAGCATGTGAAATAGTTCACACATTAACCATGACGGAAATAAACAACAACACACATTCAACAAGATTCATATCAATGCAAATGAAATAGTTCATAAGTGTTAGCGTAAGTGAAATAACATATATTGCAAACATAACAAGAATAGTCCTAATATATTCACAACATATGCATGAAAACATGTCAGCTCTGAGCTTTTATTAAAGTGCAATTTTTGAGCATACATATACCATTGACGAACCACTAGCCCCAATAGTGGAACATGAAGTCTACACTTGCTCCTCCAAACAAAGATACTCCATCTATGGTATGGAGAAGCCAAGTTTGTCAACAAACTCCCAAAATCCTGATTGTAAGCTAAAAGCCTAGCCAAAAACTTGGCTCCCAAAATCCCTTTACATAAGTTATGAGGGTATATTTATAAAAAAGGGGTGATTATTTACTTCCCCTTGTGACTCTTGGACTTCCCTCATGACTCTTCAACTTATTTACAAGATGACTCTTCAAATTCTTTACAACACAACTCTTCATATTCCATAATTGACACTTGGAATTCCACTTACAAATTAATTACAAAAGAATATTACAATATACTCATACCCATATAGGTAAAAATTGGGTAGAGCCAACTAGACAAACTAATAAGACAAAATAGTTAAGCTTGAGTTTGGGGAAACTCCATCTTAGCAACTTCCACTTGATGTTTTTTGGCCACGTGACAATGCCAAGATTTTTACTGCGCGATGAAATCCTCAAACTGTGTGATGGTGTTAGGATGGAAACTAGTTTGGAACTGGTCTATGTTTCATTTTTAAGTAGGAGTAACATTTTATTGATTTGGATAGGGCCACCAATGTACTTCTGCATATTCTGTCTGTTTACTTCAAGATATTTCCTAATGGTGATCTGACTCAACTTATCTAAGTATTCTTCAATCTCCTCCTTGACCTGATTCCTACATTTTGTCTAGGTGAGTGAGAAAATTGATGGGATCACATGCGATTTCACCAAGAAATCCAAACCATTGTAAAATCATGTATATGAGGCCTGAGTGTTGGCAATGAACGAGGCGAGTTGTTTTTTTATTATGAATGAGCGTCTAAACCTTTTCTTTCTCCAACACTGCCTATTTCCTTGTTTTATTTCCCAATTTAAGTGATGCCCCTTTGTATTGCATTGACCATTCATGCACAACAAAAATAGTTGATTGTAAAACCTTGACAGTTTTGACATGATCTTTACACTTCTGCTGTAACCCATGCAAGTGGACAACTACCTTACACACAGTAACAAGATCCTAATAAATATTTTTCATGGTATCTCCCAGTGTCAACACTTTTATGAGTATTTTTGCCTCTATTTCTTCCAGATAGACCTCTGTGGGAGGTGCATTCTATACATCTGCTTGAATCTATTCAACCTCTTGCCTAGCATCCGACAAGTTCTTTATCAATTATTTGTTCTCGACCATAAAATACTCAATGCTTGGATTTACTACACCTGTGAAGGACAAGTTGGCTGCAGAAATGGCTCCTCGATTTATTCTGGTGTCCGTCACTATCGCCCTTTCTCTAATTAATGCAGGAAACATGAGGTTGTCCGGAAAATGTTTCTTCCTCACTTGTACAATATTTTTATGAATCCTATCATAAGTTAGATTGTACATGTCCATAATCGAACCATCATCAAGAAGAATGAATTCCTCTTCCTCGCTTGGAGCTTCCTCTGCTAGAGGGTGGAGAGAATGAATGGTGACCTATTGTGTAATTTTGCATCAGGTCGACATCTTGGTTCGGTGGCTCTAGTTCCACCTCCATGTCTTGGATCTCAATTAAATCCTCAATCTCTTGAGTGAGCTCCTTGTCCTACATTTGTTTTCCCTCCTCCTCTAGTTGTCGGTTCTATTCTTGTTCTTCGACTTGGATTTGTGCGACTTATTCTTCTTCTACTCTTCAAATTTTTTCTTATTCTATCTTCTTCCTTTATTCCTCCATTCTCTTCTACTCTTATTCTTCCTTCTACTTCCTACATCCTCTATTTCCTCTTCTTCTCTGTTGCTATGGTTGCTTTAAGCATGACTGGATCTGCTTTAATATTGTAGCTTTGTTCTCCTCATGATTGTGCACAACTTTCCTCTTTCCCTTCTCGCACACTAGGTTGTGCCTTTTCATTGGTACTGTCTCTGGGGTGACTTTTTTCAGTAGAGTAACTTGTGATGTTCCAAAAAAACTGACTAATTCATGGGACTTGGAGGCATTATAAAAATTCTTCCATGCTTCCTCCTCGGGTTTGTGAAAGGTCCCGCTTAGCCACTAATAATTAATCCTCACAAAATGGTCTTTGTAAACATTGCTTGGATCATTTGGGTTGAATTCCAAACAAACGAATGTGAATCTCCCTATTTCCTTACCTTTCGTGTCTACAACTTTAAAATTCTTGATTTCATACAATTCGATATGCATAGGAAGAGTGGGCCAAGGTGCTTTCTTCTTCCTATGCAAAGTTTCTGACAACCCTATGGAGAGATGGTTTGTAACTTCTTGCATGAATAATTTATCAGTGACATACCTTGGTAAGAAATGCATAGACTTATGTCTGTTGAACACTCTGAGGAAAGTTCCATCCAGTGAGGCAAACCAATCTGCTATCTTTGATACTGCTTGTTTGGTTGTGTTATATTCTTTCCACGACTAGCCCACGTAGTTAACCAGGTGTTAGAGGGGGGGGAGGTCATAGGGGGTTTGAGGTGTACCCTTAACCCCACTTTATGGGGTCCGGGGCATTGCCCCAGAAAATTTTGGTTTTGGACCCTATGTTAGGATGGGCGGACCCACCTATGGTTTTGTGCATGATTTTCACACATGTTTTTTGGACGCGATGGTTTTCTGTCCATGGTATTGGACGCAATGGTTTTTGGATGCTTCGGCATGTATAAATATGTGTTATAACATTGAAAGGAACATAATGAAAAACCAAGCTAGTGGTCTCGGTTTTGGGATCTAGGGGAAAATCTCTAGGTATATTTGTTTTATGTGTTGTGCTCTTGCATTGTTTATTTTTTGTGTTTTAGAATTCGTATGCAAGTAATTTCTGTATGGGGTTAAAACCTACATTTGGTATCGGAGCCATTTTTGGCTTCAAGGGGACGCCTTTGTTGCTGAGGGGTTTTGCTCGAGCCTGTGGTAGACCCTGTTCAGTGGGAGATCTGCAAGATCGATTCTGGTGGTGAAAGAAGATAGCGAGCAATGGAAAGATAGAGATCGAGAAATTTAATGGTCAGAGTTTTGAGTTGTGGAAACTCAAGATGGAGGATCTGCTAGTGGATAAAGATCAGTGGATCATGGTAGATCCAGGTACTAAACCAACGGGAGTGTCTGATGAAGAATGGAAGAAGTTGGATCAGAAGGCAAAGAGCACAATACGATTGTTTGTCTCAGATTCAGTATTGCTGAATGTATTAGGGGAAGCTATGGCGAAGGCTTTATGGGACAAGTTAGGGACTTTGTACCAATCTAAGTCTCTGGTGAATAAACTGTTCCTGTGGAAAAAGCTGTAGAACCTGAAGATGAAAGATGGAGACTCAGTGACAAAGCATCAGAACGCATTTAATACTGTGGTAAGTCAGTTAACATCTATTGACATTAAAATTTCAGATGAAGATAAGTGCATCGGTTTTTTGTGTTCTCTACCAGATTCTTGGGATAGTCTGGTTATTGCAATAGGTAGCAATGCAACTTCCTTGCAGTTTGATGAAATAGTCTCAGCCCTGCTGACAGAGGAGATGAGACTGAAGAATATGGAGAGCCAGAATGGTTATGCCTTGTCTGTACGAGGATGGTCCCAGAATAGAAACAAAAATAAGTCATCGAGTGGGATATCTAAATCTCCAGGAAAACCTGTAAAGGTGGTGTGCTAGAAATGCGGAAAGGAAGGGCACTAGAAAAGGGACTGTAAATCTAAAGCTCCTGATAAAGGAAAGGGATTTGATTATTCTCCTTCTGCAGAGGCGAAAACCACCTCAGATGAAGGTGGGGATGTGTACTTGGCTTCTTCAAGTACACATATAGATCATGAGGCATGGTTGATTGACTCAGGTGCATCCTTTCACTTCACTCCCCATAGAGAGTGGTTCTGCAAGTATGAGAAATACGATGGTGGTGATGTCTTCTTAGGGGATGACAAGAAGGCTAGAATCATTGATTGCAGAAAAGTAAAGTTGAAGTTGCAAGGTGGAAGGGTTAGAACACTTCCGGGTGTTTTGCATATTCTTGCCTTGGCTAGAAATCTGATTTTGTAAGCAAGCTGGATGATGCAGGTGTAAAAATAGTGTTTGAGAAGGATACTTGCAAAATGGTTCGAGGAGCACTGGTATTGATGTGAGGAGTTCAAATTGGAATTTTGTACAAGCTGCAAAGTAGCACTGTTATTGATGGGTGCAATAGTTCTGTGGTTCCTGAAAGTGGAGCAGAAAATCTAGTGGTCTCTGGAGAGAAGACCATGTTGTGGCATCAATGACTTGGACATATTGGAGAGAAGGGCCTTTGAATACTTCATGATAAAGGTATGGTAGAAGGTATGAGTAATAGCTCTCTTGATTTTGATTTCTATGAAAATCGTGTATATGGGAAGTAGAATCGGGTGAGTTTCCCTTCTGGTAGTAAGAGGGCGAAACAAATATTAGAACTTGTGCACAGTGATGTGTTTCGACCTGTGAAGGTTCCATCACTAGGTAAGTCTATGTACTATGTATCATTTATAGATGACTTTTCAAGGAATACATGGATATATTTCCTTAAGAAGAAATCTGAAGCCTTTGACAAGTTTAAAGAATTTAAGGCTCTCGTGGAAAATCAGAGAGAGAAGAAGATAAAGGTACTGAGGATAGATAATGCTGGAGAGTTTTGCAACAAGGAATTTGAAGAATTATGTAAGAAGTGTGGTATAGCACGACAGAAGACTACTCCATATACACCTCAGCAAAATGGAGTTGCAGAAAGAATGAATAAGACGTTGATGGAAAGGGCAAGAAGCATGCTCAGTGGTGTCGAGTTAGGACAGGAATTCTAGCTAGAGGCGGTGGATATTGCATGTTACCTAGTCAATAGGTCACCTTCATCAGCGTTGGAAGATAAGACTCCACAAGAGGTATGGACTGGTAAGAAACCCTCTCTTTCACATCTGAGGGTATTTGGATGTGATGCATATGTACATGTTCCAAAGGGGAAACGAACCAAGTTGGATAATAAATCTGAAAAGTGCATCTTTATTGGGTATAAGGATGGTTTAAAGCGTTATAAGCTTTGGAACCCAGTAACAAGGAAGGTTGTGTACAACCGAGATGTGGTGTTCAGAGAGGTGAAAGATGTTATTAAACATGAAATCAAACCAAAGGAACCTGAGAAGATAGAATTTGAGCTAAAGGAGGAAGAATCGGACTCTATAGCAGAGGAGGAATCAGAAGATGAAGAGCCACAAACTCTGGATGTGAGAAGATCAATTCGAGAAAGAAGGCAACCAGAAAGGTATAGTCCATCTGCTTTCTGTTCAAATTTTGCTTTGTCTGTTACTAATGATGATCCCAGAACTGTGAAGGAAGCGATGGATTCAGAGGATGGAAAACTCTGGAAAGAGGCCATGGTTGATGAAATGGCATCTTTGCACAAAAATGAGGCTTGGGATCTGGTGGAGTTTGTTATGCTCCTATACCAATAGGTGTCATATTTCATGATTGGCTGGTAAAGTCCCAAATATGTTCATCCTTTCCATGCTGAAAAGGTTCCATATTTTGAAAAAATCAAAATAATTAAAAAATGAAAAGAGGGTATGCCCTAAAAGAAAGATAAAAGGGAAAAAAGAATGAATTGGTCAAAAAGAAAAGGAAATGAACCCCAAAGAAAAGACCAGGAAAGTGTGCTAGTCCAAAATGCCACTACTATTCTGTTTTTGCAAAGAATTTCATCGTATGCAGTTAGTTGACTTTTGTCACAATTGATGGATGGCCAAACAGCTTAATCTTGGCCAGTTCATGTTTTAATTTCTTGTTTTAGAGATAGAGAGCAAAATCTGTCCAAACAGTTCAAGCTTGGCAGATAAGTAGTTAGGTAGAGAAGCAAAGGTGCTCAACAGCTAAATCTGAGCCCCTGGAAGAAATAAGATCAGACTTAGATAGGATGGAAATTAAAAGAAAAAGAAGAGAGTAAGGGTTTGCTAGTTTAAATGCACCCAAGAAAAAAGGAAGAAAAAATGCTAGGTATAATAGGTTGGGTAGGCAGTTTTGATGTTGTAGAAGCAGGGTTATGAGTAATTTTGTCTTTCAAAGGTGATTCATCTTATTACTATCATAAATACCATGGTAACTGTGTGGTGACAAATCAAATGAAGCATATCTAACTTCCCCTCACTCTTCTCTCAAAATCACTTACTAACCTCCCCCTAAAGATGTTGGGATCTGCTCAATACTCTTAAATCACTCCATTTCATGAGAGAACCTAAGTAAAACCACGTTCTTGCTTTACACAAGAAGCCACATTTCTTGTGTAAAATCCTTCTTTTCCCTTTTCTGCCTAAATCTTAAACATTGCTACTTAGTGCTTTCCATTCATAAACCCATATTAACTCCTAACATTACTATTTAACTCCCTATGGTTATATTTCCCCTTTCTTGTATGTTATTAATACATAAAAACCCCAAAATGTTTAATATTCCCCGCCTCGGTTGTAATATCAACCATATCATTATATTTTTGGGAATTAATGGTTTATCTGGGGCCATTAACAACCCTCCGCTGTAAATCATCAGGATTTGTTTAATCTCTGGTTAATCAAATAACCAAACCCGCAAACCTAACCAATGAATTAACCCCGAAGTCATTGAAAAACATTTGATTTAATGGTGGGTCCCCACGTCATAAGTCCTCCACCAACTCCATTTACCGCCAGCCATCGGATCTGGGCCCACCCATCCAACGACCCAGACCCATATCGCAACCCCCTTCGTTGCCAATGTTTACCACCTGGGGTACAGTGTTATTCCCGTCGAACCAAGGGACGCATGGCACCCTCCCGCAGTGCTCGCTGCCCTCCCCTCTGATACCACCGTGGCCCAAAAGTGGTGCGGGCTGATACCGCTTACCGCCCCCGCTGCCTCCCCTCTGACGTCATCGCCACGTCACCACCACCTCATCTGCTGATGTCACCTCCGTGTCATCGCCATGTCAGCCTCCGTACCCCGCTACGCGACAAAACACCACGTCATGCTGACATCATCCCAAAAAAGGCACCAAAGGCCCGAGAAACCGATTTTTGTCAAAAACTCGTGAAAGTGTTGTTTTCATTCATTTCTATTGGTTATTTTCACGAGACCGATGCATGTGAATTACGTCGAAGTTGCTACCAGAGCTCTAGCCCACCACCTAACCAGCATAATCTGACATCCCACTCTGCAATCCGTCATCCAAACCTGCAAATTACTCCCGTGCGCATCCAAAAACACAAGTATTTACCCATTTGACCTCCCAAAACCGTGTTTTTTAGTTTTCCTCTGCAAAATTTTCCAAACAAGCTAGATTCTAGTTGAATTCACCATACTTCCTTCAAATAAGCGCACCAGAACCACTGCTCTTTACCCATTTTTTGCCAAAAACCCTACAAATTTCGTTTTTCTCTGTAAATTTCACCCAGTGAGCTAAATTCAAGTCAACTTTGGTCTGCAATTCCCGGAGAAAAGCCCCAGAACTGTTGTTTTGCCTACTTTTGCTACAAAAACCCAAATTCCAATTTGAAAATCACAGAAAATTGAGCAATGGAAGCTCCGGTGGCCCTGAACATTGCTCCCCTCAATGCACCTCATAAAGACCTGGAGTGGTTACCCCTGGCCGATAGATATTTTCAAATCCAAGACTTAACTAGTAATGAAAACCACCTCCAAGCATTTTGTGAAATTAGAAACAATCACACAAGTAACTCTAATTTATATGGAATATGGGAATCCAACCTACCCAGGTACTACCTCCCCTCAGTTAATGTTTTTCCTAAACCTCCCCTCAGTTATGCTGTGCCAATTATAAACCTGTACAAAGAGCAGTCAAGAGTCCATCTGGAACTGTCCTCTTTTATACAACTCCTAAGTCCATAAATGAAATGTTACACTTCAAACCCATTCTACCTCTGACTACTTTTTCTATGGGATTCTTGCTTGAGCAAGGCCCTAAAATACCAAACTCAGAGATACCCCACATTGCTCAAACATTCATGATACCAGATTGCTAGCCCAAATTCCCACCTCCCTTTCTACATGTCTGGTTCAATAAAGCTGGAAGATTCATCATTGATATGATATCCTATGTCTTGGGATTCAATAAAAGTGAATATGTTGATGAGACCACCCTAGTTTTGTTGTCCACATTTACTCCAGGACAGCCCCCTGCTGTCAGATATGACTATGCTACTTTCATTGCCAACAAGATCCATGACCAACTCTTGAATCTAGACAGAGAAGGATTCTTCAATTATACCTCTTAGATATATATATATATATATATATATATATATATATATATATATATATATCATCTGTTCCTGTATTTCCAAACAGACAGTTTTCAGTTTCCCATCAGAAAATTGGATTCTAAAGGAGAAAGGAGGTCTGTGATCTTTTGGACCTTAGTCTTCCATGAAGTCCATAACTCTCCTTACATTTACTATGAATTCATTGATTTATTTATGCATCTGGTCTCCTCTCTACTGATGAGAACTCCTCCTCCTAGACTCTCTGGTGATATGCAGAAAATTTTATAGCTCTCCAAAAGCTACAAAATAGGTGACTGGTACTTCTACCAGAATCACATTGAGATCAGGATATATGGCTGTGAGCTGTGCCCTTATAAGCTGCCCAAATATGTGCCTATGAGACTGTTTGCTCTAGAATATTTCAGGCAATTTATCAACTCAGATTTGACTCACTTTTACGGTGCAAAGAAAAAAGCTCAACTGAAATTAAGAAACCAGTTAGGCCCTTTTATCATTAACAAAAAGGAAGCATGGCAAGATGCTGACAAGATATTGGGAGAACAACTCAAATTAAAGAGGAGCTTTTGGTGGGTACCCTATGACCCAAATGGATTTATCTGTGAAAGAAAAGTAAAAAATAGGCTATCAGCCTATAAACATTGTAGGATCCTTGAAATAGAGCAATTTGCTAATCAGGATGAGTGGGTAGAGGGCACATTAATTGAAGAACTCACTGAGGAAGAAAAAATGGAACAAGCTATGAAAAGTCTAGAAAAAACTCTTGACCTCGACTCTTTTGGACAGGTATTTTTCAAGTTGCCTTAGGAAATCGAAGTACGTACATCATCTGCTGGAACTTCACAACAACCTGCCCAAGAAAGCACTACACCAGCTACAGGGACATCAAAGGGCAAAGAAGTGCTAGATACAGAACAACACATAATGACAGATCATCCAGCAGCATCCAAGGAACAGGGCCAACGACAAATTCCTCCTTGTCCAGACCAAAGCACCAGAGATACCAGCATTACAAACTCCTCTAAATGAGGAAAAGGGCAGGAAACGAGACAGAGAAGAAGCCACACCTGTAAGTGGACCAGCAGAGCAACCAGGGGAAAAAAGGCAAAGAATAGATCCTCTACCTGAAGAGGAAATTATTGAGGAAACCATAGAAAGCCCAAGAGGCGAGAGGGCAACCAGCCCACAGAACTCCCTGGTAATAGAAACATCCACCAACTCTCATAGGCAGGATCTAGAAAGGCAGCATAGTGTGGAAGTTTCATCCACCAGACCATCAAGCAAGCAGGCCTCAGATGTCAAAAGAACATTCACAAAGATTAAGGCTAGAAATGATCCATTGAGGCTGCAACTTTATGACCAATTTCTCAAGATGACCCCCACCAACCAGCAAAGGCTAATGTCTGCATATGACATTAAAGAAGGAAAAATGATCTTGAGCCACTTTAAGCCCAAGGTGCAGCAACCACAGTCAGCAGCTGACTACATTAGAACAAATCTGGAGGTCCTTGCCAAAGACATTCATCCTATGGATCAGATTGAGCTGCATAAGAAAACTGGAGAGATGGTCTACTCTACATTGGCAGATAAGGCAATGTTAGCTTACAAATTGCAAAACTCATTGAACAACACATCTGCCCAACTAGATTTGGAGAAGGCATCTTCTTTAGCCAAGGACAACAGGATAAAGTCCTTGGAGGATATTATCATTGAGCTAGGACATGATCCCAAGGATGCCAAAGGAATAAAAGCATTGATTAAGAAGAAGGAAGAGGACATTGCTGCCCTCAGGAAACAGTTGAAGCTACCAACTACCATGCATCCACAAACTATAGAGGTTGTAAAACAAAAAGCAGAGGAGTACATGATGGACTTGCTGATGAGAATGAATCAAAGATTAAGTGAGACAGAGCAGGCCTTGGAGAAAGCACTACAAGATAAGTAGGGAGAGTCGACCTCCCAGCCATCTCAAATAGCTCCAACAGTCACAACTGCTCCTCCCACAGTTACAACAGCAGTGTCTCCCACTGGCCCAGCATCAGCAACAGGTACTTCATCGACAACAACAGCAGCAGGCAACAACACTACATGACCATTGAGGAGTTAATAAAAGCTATGGAGGAATTAAAACTTCAAGTATCAGAATTAAAAGAGGCCAAAGAGAAACTGGAAAAATTAGAAGTGAGTTACGACAAATCTAAAATGACTGTGGCAGAAAGACTAGAGAGGTGAAGGCATTAGAGAATAGAGTAAAAAAATTGGAAAAGGACCTCTCTTTAGATAAGCCTCTGGGAGAAATCAAAGGAATTTTGTGGGCTAACATCAGTGAATCCATTAGTAATGTGTGGAGATCTATTCAAATTATATATGAGCATATTGACTTGATAGCAGCAGCCCAGGTGGAAATTCAAAAGGCCAGAAATTTATTGGGACATTTGCTCGAATAGGCCAACAGGTTAATACATTTTTTGAACACTAAGACCAGTGAAGAACTAGCATCACTGGACATCAGAGACAGGACAAGCACCATTCTAACAATCGAAAGAGTTCTGACCATGAGAACCCTGATGCAGAATTTGGAGAGGAAGAGCCAGGACATGCAGGTGGAGGTAAATTCTTTTGTAGAAAGATTTGGAGTTTTGCATGAAATGGGTTTGCCAAGTCTGGTGGGAAAAAATGAACGCCTGTTGAGACAAGCTAAGTACATGCACAGGTTGAATAAACATGTTGTTGATCAAGTGAATGCATCATCAATTACTTCAGCGGAGAAGGCCCTTCCATCTAGCCAAACTCTCTACAGCAACTTGGAAAATCTATTTTATATTGAGCATGAAGTGAAACATCTTTTTACAGTCCAGCCTAACTTCTACAGGTACACAGACGCTGATGAGACTTTCAAAAATCTACAAAGACATCAGTTACCAGAAGAGTAGTGGTGGAAAAGCATGTTGGAAATCCTATAGGCACGTTTCAACTTTTGTTTTACCCAGGATACAACAGATACCATAAAGCGGAGGGAGGAAACGGATAAGAGTCATGCGGGGCAGCAGTCTATCAAATCAAAAATAGATACGCCCGAGAAAGCTGAGCCAGCAACGTGGAATATCAGCGGAAATAGCCACCGGCTGACTCACCGAGCTTACAGTCAACATATCTCACCAACTGAGCAGCCAGCACAACAGCATTTACTTCTTCATTTATTTCTCCCTATTTTCAATATCATTTACTTCTCCTGTAAAGTAGGTAGAATGAGTTATTACTAGATATTATCTCTTTGAGATATTTTGTAAACACTTTTTTACAAATACCTCCCCAAGCGAAGTATTTGGGGTTGGTGGTGCATTTCTTAGACTGTGCTGTAACTCTGAAAACCTTCTGAATAAAAAAGTTGTTGGAATCCATTGTTGCTGGACTCTCTGGATGTGGAATTGATGGCAAAGGACCATGTTACAAAATTCTTGAACCATTGCATGGATCAATAAGTCTTTCTAACTTATGTTTTATAGTTTTTGTGTTTTATATATCATCTATGTTTCATAATCTAAATAATAGGGAAAAAGAATAACTCAGAACTTGCTTGACTGCACTCTGCGTTCAATCTCTGTTATTATTAATGTTTTCTTCAGAATTAGCATAAGCAGGAATTCTTAACTACTCCTATTTCCCCTGGTTCTTACATCTTGAATATTAGCTAAGGAATTCTTAACTGCTCCCTAGCAATAATCATCCATTTTCCCTCTATCTGCATGATGAAGAATTCTTAATTTCCCTTCACCCACTGACTCCATCCCATCTGATTCTAGCTTATAAATTGTTCCATGATTGATTACCTTGCTCTATAGTACCACCCTCTGTCAAAGAAACTATATCCAGCAGTTCATCCTCATAGACTGCATTAGCCCAATGGACTGAACTTCTCAGATTTATACTCCTGTTCTATTACAGATCACCATCCAAACATCAAACAAACCTTTGTACTTCATAACTAGCCTAATATAACTCAAAACAACACTAAATTATAAAGAAAGAGCCCTCTCTAGATGCAAATAAGCTAGAATCTGTGTCTAAAAGATTGGTCTGTGGTTACCTTGGCTGTATTCCCTTTTCTACAACTTTTGGGAAACAACCTGAGTGATAACAGAGTTGTCGGCTGGAAGGAAACCCATTGGCAGCAAATGGGTGTTCAAAAAGAAGACAAATGCAGAAGTAAAAGTGGAGAAATACCAAGCTTGGTTGGTAGCAAAAGGTTATTCCCAGGTGCTGGGAATTGATTTTGGTGATATTTTTTCTCTTGTTGCCAAGGTAACTTCTATTAGATTACTTTTATCTGTTGCTGCTGCTTTTGATTTTGAGGTAGAACAGATGGATGTGAAGACATCATTTCTTCACGAGAATCTGGAAGAGGAAATATACATGAAGCAACCTGAAGGCTTTGTGGTGAAGGGTAAGAAAGAACTAGTATGCAAGTTAAAGAAGTCTCTATATGGGTTAAAATAGTCACCAAGGATGTGGTACTAGAAATTTGATACATTTATATGGGGACTTGGCTTCACCAGAAGCAAACCAGATCATTGTGTGTATTTTAAATTAATTGGTGACCATCTTATTTATCTGGTCTTGTATGTGGATGATATGTTGCTGGTTGGAAATGACAAAGAAACTATCCAAGATTTGAAGACCCAATTGTCCTCCAAATTCGATAAGAAAGATCTTGGTGCTGTAAACTATATTTTGGGCATGGAAATTAAAAGAGATCAAGTAAAGAGGAAGCTCTGGTTAAACCAAAGGAAGTATGTCGAGACAATACTGCAAAGGTTTAATATGCAGGATAGTAAACTGATGAAGGTTCCTGTTCCTGTAGATGTGAGGTTATCTGCTAAACAGTGTCCCAAGACACAAGAAGAGGAAGAGGACACGTCCCGTGTTCCATATGCAAGTGCAGTCAGTAGCCTGATGCATGCAATGGTCTGTACTAAACCAGACATTGCACATGCAGTGGGAGTATTGATCAGGTTTATGTCAAAACCAGGGAAGGAGCACTGGACAACAGTGAAGCAGGTTTTTAGGTATTTGTGTGGCACTAGTGATTATGGTTTGTGCTACCAAGGAAGACCAGGATTGGACAGAATGTTGGATCTTTGTGGCTTTGTTGATGTAGACTGGGCTGGAGATCTGGATCAGAGAAGATCTAAAAGTGGGTATGTGTTTAACCTATTTGGAGGTGCAGTCAGTTGGATGAGTAAGAAACAATCTGTAGTGGCGTTTTCAACTACAGAGGTAGAATACATGGCAGCCACTCATGCAAGCAAGGAAGCAGTTTGGTTGCAAAGATTGTTTTCAAGTATGGGGTTAGTACAGGCAGCTATAAGGATAGACTGTGACAACCAAAGTGCAATTTTCTTGGCAAAGAACCCCGCATATCATTCAAATACAAAGCACATTGATGTTCAGTATCACTTTGTGAGGGATATGATAGAAGACAAAAAGGTGTCGCTGGTAAAGGTAGACACTTTGAAAAATACCGCAGATGCATTGACAAAATCTTTGAGCTCTGAGAAGTTCTCTTGGTGTAGAGAAACAATGCGTGTTGCAGGGCTGGATAAATGACTAAGCTCTCTTGTGGCCCCCTATGGAAAGAAAACAACAAGTGGGAGAATGTTGGTTTGTGTTATATTCTTTCCACGACTATCCCACGTAGTTAACCGAGGGTTAGAGGGGGGGTAGATCACAGGGGGTTTGAGGTGTACTCGTAACCCCACTTTATGGGGTCCAGGGCAGTGCCCCAGAAAATTTTGGTTTTGGACCCTATGTTAGGATGGGCAGACCCACCTATGGTTTTGTGCATGATTTTTGCAAATGTTTTTTGGATGCGATGGTTTTTGGTCCATGGTATTAGATGCTTCGGCATGCATAAATATGTATTATAACATTGAAAGGAACATAATGAAAAATCAAGGATCTAAGGGAAAATCTCTGTGTATATGTGTTTTATGTGTTATGCTCTCGCATTGTTTATTTTCTGTGTTTTAGAATTCATATGCAGGTAATTTCTGTACGGGGTTAAAACCTACATTACTTCCATTACCCCACGTGACATGTAAAGTGGCTCTTCCTCAAAGATAAACTTATAGAACAGAATGAGGAAGTAATGAATTAGCTTTCCCGTTACTCCTCAATGCCTGCACTCCAGAAGTAGTTTGCAATAAATGTGCACGACAGTCTCTCATGGTGTCCAAGTCCAATTCATGCTAGGAATGAATTGTGGGCACATATTGCATGTAGTAGATAGGGGAAAATGTAAAATATCACTTGCTTCCTTTGGGAGGACTGAGGGTATTAGCTACATGGATTCACAACTGTTGAGCCAACAATTCTGACCAATTGAATGGTCTTCCTTTGTTCACAACTTGGTTAAATAAGAATTCCCACCCTTTAGGGAAAGTCTCAGTGCTCTGCTAACCATAGATTCTGCAACATAGAACTATCAAGAGTTGATAGGACCTCCTGAGATATTTTGTCTTGTAGGTGTTTGTGGGTGTCTGATGGAACTTTGTTGGATCTTTCACCCAACGTTTGAAAATATACTTAGTGCTCAAGTAGCGATTCCAGCTCCAGAAAATGGTACATGAGATGGTAATACAATGCTAGAAAAGAAGCAATACTTTGTCTGTTGGCATTGTTTAGAGTCATAATCTTTAGATATGTAAGACAAATTATTTCGCTAACAACATCTACACATGGGAGGGTCGGATACCTGCATGGAACATTATGTAACCATGAATTTGGACATTGATATACACCTTCCAGTCTTCAAGGTCTACCTTGAAGCTTCTTACTAAGAATGCTTCATTCGCTTTCTCCCATCTGATATTTTGTTCCTTTTCTATGAACAATTGGGTATCTCTATAAACTGGAAAGTTCATTGGTGTACTCTCAACTTCCCCCCCGGTGTTGCTTTCTACAGTATCTTTTGAAGAAAATCTCTTTGGTGCCTTGATGTGAGTGACTGATGAAGAGAAGTGCTCAACAACTACAATACATGTAGGCGAAAATGCACTCATGGCTAAGAAAAATTAGCTTCAGGAAATTGTCTCTTAAAGCAAGATCACAACAGCAACCACTGGACTAATAAGGAAAATTGTGCAACTTTTGAGGTGAAGGGGGGAAACTGGCTGCCTGATAAGGGATGGGATTGAGCACTAGAACTATGTAATACATTGTTGGGAAAGTTAAATATTTTACATTGCACAATCTCATAGGTCAAGCATCAAACTTGAGCCTTTGATTTACACAATGCCTAGCTAGACAAGGAAGCTACTAGCCAAGGGAAGGGCAGATATGCCCGAAAAGAGTGTGGGAAACTGGAATATCTAAGTGACGGTGAAAGTTAAGGTGCAGATCTGAATAAGGATAGATGGATCAGTGCAAATAAAGTGTAGAAGATCAACATGAAAAAGGAAAGAAAACATGCGTGGAGAGGTGTCGAACTGACAACCATTAATGGGCAGAAATAAGAAAACTGATGTGACACTTTTAAAAGGCAAACGATGGACCAAACAAACACATTTAAAAGCTAATATAAGTTAAAACACACACAACCATCAAAATAAACAAGAAAAAAAACACTCATAGAATTGAAATGATAGAAAGAGTGAAAAAATATGACAAAAGCAAAACTCACCTAGAAAAGCACTACAAAATCTGCCGAAGGCTCCTTGATATCCTTGGGAATGCTAGAGCTCCACAATCTAATGTACAAATGAGCTCTAGGGGAATCCATTATATATATCTAGACTAGTTAGGGTTTATGATACAGATTCCTAAAATAAAGGAAAAAGAAACACTTGGTGGAATGTTCCAAAATAATAAAGTGTGCCACCTTCGGGAAACTAATCAATGACTCCCTATTTTTGAGCGATGATTTTATCTTTTTTAGGAAACCATGCATGTTACACATCATTTTATTATTATCCCTATACTCACCATCCACAATCTTGGAGAACCTCTACAGTGAACCCTACATGCTTTCCCATCATGAAGAAACTCCCAATATTTCTCTCTTCATGAGCAAAAGGATTCCCCTTTGTATCATTTCCCAAGAATCTTCCTTTTATCCCAGTTTACAAGACCAACGCTACTGACCATTTTCCTCCTTGCACTGATTTGCAGAGATTAAAACTAGCCCTAGCATCGTATGGAGTGACTGAGCCCCATGGAAAATTTTAGGGGCTAATGTTCGCCCAGTGGGCTAATTTTCCATGATTTTTCCACAAAAAAGATTCGCCAATTTCCAATTTTATAAAAGACGATTCGCCCAAATTTTAGAATATAAAATTATTTTACCTTAAAAATCGCCAACATTATAGAGAGACTATATATAAAATAATTATAAATTTGATTAATTTTACAAATATATCAATAAACATTTATAATTTGCATATTAGGGATTAGTGAGATTCGCCAATGTTTTAAACTTCAAGAAAATTTTCCATCCTTAAAATTTTCCTTGCTGAGCCCTTTTCCAGTCTCGTCGATCCTCTTTTGGCAAGTTTTTTAAATATGGAGTCAAAGCTTCCAGCTCTAGAAGCTTCGGAACAAAATTTTGGTAGATGGTTGGGTTGGATGGAGCTAAAGAAGTCAGTTTGGGCTCCTTTCCCCTATTAGGATGGAACAAACTCAAGAGAGAAGACCTTCTCCCACAATGAGAGGAACCGTCTCCCGTCCATCTGAGCTATATAAACCTCTCTTTTCCCAAGCTAAACTAGTTTTGGAGTGAGTTTGAATGATCAGCAAGACATCTATAGCTTGTAGCTTTCTATCGTATGTTTGAGGGAGAATAGTTTGTTTTGGTTTAGTTTGAGACTAAACAAAAGCGACCTTGAAACTTCCATTGTTGAGGCCATCCATGAGATGCTAGCAGAATTGTGGGAACCCAAATACATTGGAGGAGACCAGCAACGTCAAGGCATTGGTTGTAATCTCTTTCTGATTTATATGAATACAACTATTGATTGATTTCCTACATGAAGTGTTATCTTACATCTTTATAGCTTAATGTTCCTTGACCTGTTAAGTAGGTTGAACACAATATTGTATGCTATCATGTTTTTTGTTGTTGTTTGTTTGCTTGTTTCAGATATTTGAAGAAAGGAAACGAAAGATAGTTGGAGTGAGGAAGCAGGATCATCACCAAGAGAAATAGCGTTCTAAGAGGTAGGCCCTCTTAATTGATTCTAGCTTAAGGATATTTTCCATAGATTATTTATTTGTGGCTAGACGCACTCTCTTGGGGGCTAGAGGAATTGTTTGTGTCCGCACTGAGAATTTATCTGCACCACAATGCATGCACACTACCAAGGAAGATTGCGCAGTTCCCAAGGACTGGGCAACTTCTTGACTCAATGCATTGCACAATTTCTGAGCTCAAGTAAGGCTTGTGCAGTTTTTGAGCTTAAGGGTGGGTTGTCTGTAGAAATTCTCTACAAATCCAGCTCTGATACCATGTAGAAAATCTGATATAGGTTAACTCGATAATGCAATATAAATCAAAGCAGAATACTATAACCTACTTCTACTATTAATTTGTAGAAGCTTAAAGACCGAGCTGAACAATATAACCAGAAGAAGAAGAATCAATAGCAAAATACACATGAAAATACTTTGGGGAAAG
This sequence comes from Pinus tabuliformis, assembly GCA_031772625.1. NCBI lineage: Eukaryota > Viridiplantae > Streptophyta > Pinopsida > Pinales > Pinaceae > Pinus > Pinus tabuliformis. The sequence continues at coordinate 98,596,996 of CM062811.1, forward strand.
CCTCAGCGAAAACCCCACTATATGTATTATCATACAAGGTGGAAATACATAGGAATTATACAAAGCCTTAGCTATCAATGCAATCCTCACAGATGCTCACATGCAATGTAGTATACCTAGGGGGATAATATGGGGTACAAAGGGAGGTACCCAAGGGAATAATGTAATAATGGGATGGGCCATAGTAATAAATAAGGTGGTTAACCCGTATCATGTAAGGGACCACAAGTAGTTAGTAATAATGTAATGGGCCTATGGTATTAGATAGATGGTATTGAGGGAACCATGGTAATGACCCATGGTATTGTATGTATGAGACCTATATAGAGGCTAGAGACTCCCCATTCAGGGATGTCAAGGAATATTGTATGAACAAGAATATGGCTTGTGGAGTGTTCTCCTTCCTTAAGGAGTGAATGTATGGTGTTGCCCTACCTTAAGGGTTTGATCAATAAAGTAAATCATTTCTATCTATTTCTATCTGTTATTTCTTGGGTTTATTTCTATTATCATATATTTCTGGGTCAGATCTATAACAGGCAACCTTGGCTACTCTCCAACCTTCCTCTATGCCCTCTAAGCTCCTATTTCCTTGTGTTGTTCCTTGTGGATGATTCTCTTGTTACCAAGTGTAACACTCTCTCACACACTATAAGAACTGCACAATCCTCAAGGAATATTCCTTGACTGCATGCATGAGTTTTATCCAAGAGAAAACACATGCCACTAATAGTACACTGTCCTTGACTTTAATCTCAACTGGGTCTTTCTCAAAATAGACATGCATGAGTTTCTGATGAGGGAATCTTCAGTTAATTGGAGTAGCACTAGTTGGATGAATGCATGCATCAACTGACTGTTAACTCTCTATTAGTTCCTTAAATAGTTTGGAACTAATTTAACTGGACTTGACTCAGTAAACTGAGTTAACTAATTACAAATCAAATATAATTCAATATTATCTCCTTATTTTAAGCGATAACTCTTACACGACTTATGAAAGACTTCTAAGTTGAATTTCTCCAACTAATTAACTTGAAACAAATTAATTAATTATTTCCAAGTAGCTATTAAGACTAAATTCCATTTTAATTCACAATTTAATTCAAGGAAAAATTAAATTGGAATATTCTTGTTCCCATATTTCAACATTGTCATCAATTACTGCATAGTTTCTGTGCTCAAGGTAGGCCTACCATCCTAGATTGTGCAATTCCAATCATCAAGGCTAGCTTTCCTTCCAATATTGCGGAGTTTCTAGAGACAATCCCAACAATGCTGGAAGGTTAAGTCAAGAGATGGCTTGTGCTAGAAAGATATCAAATCAAGATCAATACATCACAAGTGAAGCAAGAAAATATAAGTCTTGATCACATCATGAATGCTTGAAAAGAGTGAAATATAAGCTCTTGTGGATAGAATGGATGCTCCAAAATCAAAGAATGGGCAAAATTTTGGAGGTTGGTTGTAGCAGTTACAACACTTGGTGACACATTGGTAGAACACCAACTCTCTGTATGGACCTTAGCTCATGTAAAACAGGTCTAACTCTTCAGGAAGTATTGTTTAGTTCATTGATCACCATAGCTTATTTACTTAGCTTACATTAAAAATATAGTCCTACCATTATCTTCATCGATGGAACACTACAAAGGCAAGTCAAACTCAGTTGTTTCAATTGAGGATGGGGAGTATATAGATACACAAGTGAAGTTAGATTGTGAGAGTCTTGGTTTTCATCTCTAGTGTTGCTCCACTGCTAGCAGGCCTAGAAAGTACCCCGTCATAGTCACTTTAGGGACACAAACATTGTTACCAATTCCATCGAGCCTGGATAGTACCTCGACAAAGTTGCTTTCTTCACATCTCTACATAGGAAGCCTTTCTCTTCTTTCACCTTTTATTATTTTTTCTTTTTTGTATATTTTCTTCAAAAAAATGTGCATATGAACTTATTGATTTAATGAGGAAAAGAGGGATCCCGACTTATTGAGGGAATAAGAGGTTGTCCCTTTAGAGAAGGATATTTATACACCTCTGAAATATAGTTCACTTGTTAAAGTTTCCTCCCCTCCTTACTCTACTCAACTTAGTTAGCAAGATGAAACCAAACAATTATAAGACCAATTAGAGTAGGTGGTACTAGTTATAGATTTAAGCATCATGATTCCACTATTGTTTTCTCTTAAAAATAAATTATTTTCCATCAGTGTATCATCGACTAAAATGTGCAAGATTCATGTAAAGAGAGGGAATAAACAAATAACCAAGCATTGACAGTAACACAATTTCCTCCCGAACTTCACCATGCTTACTTCAAAAACCAAACATAGTCTCATGCGAAAGCTATTGACAACAAAAGGAAATGAAAGGGAAGGGGCATGGTGAAAACTAAATCAAATAAAAGCAAACAAAGAAAAAAAACACTACTCCTACTCCTAAACTAATCGAGAATAGGTAAGGATTACATAAAATGAAACTTCCAATGTAGCCACTGACGCATATGCTAACCTATATAGGCGAGGGCATCCATATCAAGAAGGATATTCAAGCATAACATGAAATAAGAAATATGAATTGATACATACCTTGTCATTCGAAGAGTGAAAGTGCACTTAGAAAAATAGAAAAGGAAAGCACATGCAAGACATTCTGCAGATGCATTATGGTGTTTATGCACATTGAAAAAACAAGACATGCGAGAGAAATCTTTCAAACTTTTAAAATTGGCAAACATAAAGAAAGAGAAAAAATTATGTTTCACAATAGAGCTTTCCAAGTATGATTCATTCAATGATTGAGAGATAGGATCATGCAAAGTAGATGGAGGGTGCGAAAATTGAGATACGGATGGATTTTCAATTTACGCGATCAAATGATGAGGATCTTTGAAAGATATAGGACTATTCTGATTAGGATTGGAACTAATCTCAAGACTGCGAGAACTTGACATAACCATCAGCTCAGGCTGAAGTGCCTCAACAACTTACGAAAGTTCCATGACATCAAAAGGTAGATCATCGAAAACCGATGGCTTAAAAAGATCAACAATGGAAACATTAGAGTCATGACTAGATGAATCAATGAATATATCATGACATCCATCATCAAAAAGTTCATCATAAAAAATAGAGGCATCCTCTTGATCTGATAAATCATAGAAAGGGGAAGATTGAAAATGAGAAATTTCCCCTTCTGTTTCTTAAGAATGATCGTTTGATTGATTTGAAAGATCAAGAAGAGAATATCCTTCCTCTCTGTGTTCATATGAGAAAACTAACATTCCATAAGTTATGAGTGTGATTAGAATTAAGATCGTCAGAAATTGATTCTTTGAAAGATTCAACAGGTGTGACAGAATTGCGGAAGATGTCAGGATAATGATGGAGAGGTGAACAAGGAGAAACATCAAATTGTAATGAAAATTCTTGTTCATAGATAGAATCAAACACATACTCATCATAAATGGTATCGCAAGTTGGTTGGTCAACAGTAACTCCATCCTTAGTTTATTCCTCATGAAAACCAGAAGAAACGGTTCAAATCAGTGAACAATACAACTCGCAGTTAAGAGGACCAAAGGAAACAACATATGGAGGGCGAGGAGAAAGAACATCATCAGAAAAATCATATTTGCAATCCAAAATTGCATTTAAATTCTAAATATGTGAGATGGGATAAGGTGGGAGATCAACAAACAGACTCTGAAGTTCTCCAACCTCAACCTGTGTAAATGGAGTTGTTTGATGAGGGAAGAAGAAGATTCACTTGGAACATCAACTTCCTTCATCATAGATTTGGGACCTCCATAAAGAGTGTATGTTGGGATACTTTCGAAAGATTCATATTCTTTTAGATTCATTGAAATATTAACAAGAAATTCAAACTTCTCTTTCATTAAATTCCAATCAATATCATCTTCAAAAAATTAAAAAGAGAAATGAATAAAATTATCGCGAAAATAATTAAGTGATTCATCAGGTTCTTTTCACAAACACCTGATCTTCTTGAAAACGGATTTTTAATCATACTTTTCAAATGCGTGGTAGAGCTCTTTGACAAGATGTTCGAAAGGGAGTATGGAAACGACTAACAATGTGTAACACCATTCCTTGATGTGTGCTTCGAATGTGAGAATGAACAACCTGGAAGTAGCATCCTTGCAGTGAATATTGTGTTTTAGTGAAAAATTCAAGAAATTGAGCAATGTGCTTGAGAATGGTTGTTTCACCCTCGCCATCAAATTTTAAATTCAAAAAGTCATTAAGTATTCCCACGAGAAATTTCAGAATTTTTTTTCTGAAAAGCATGTTGGGGTTAACATATGGGAAGAATCCATTAAAGATATGGAAAGTTTAAACAAATTTCATGGGCTCAGCTTGTCATATGGCCCTCCTTCTAGTGCCAGAAATGTTGATGGTGCTGGACCCGCCAACATTTAGAGGGTATGCCTGCTATGAAGTCCCAATTAGACCTCACACCATCTAGTGTAGGAGCCCCATCCAAAATACAGCTCAGTTTCCAAAGCATTGGGTTTTAATGATGTGCCTAGGCTGCAATAACGTATAGAGTGGTGTATTCATGACTTTGGTGAACAAGTGTATGACTCTGCAAAAGGTCAAGTGCGATGTATGAAAGGTTCTAACACACAAATGGAAAGTGAGTAAGCCCCTTAGAAACCTGTGATAGTACGCAGCTTGAAAGGAACACACGAGCATAAAAGACATAACGAGTTAACCTATAAAATAGTTCACACGTTAAGCATGATGGAAATAAACAAAAACACACATTCAACAAGATTCATACTAATGCAAATGAAATAGTTCATAAGCATTAGCGTAAGTGAAATAACATATATTGCAAACATAACAAGAATAGTCCTACTATATTCACAACATATGCATGAAAACATTCCGGCTATGAGCTTTTATTAAAGTGAAATTTCCAAGCATACATATACCATTGATGAACCACTAGTCCTAATAGTGGAACATGAAGTCTACACCTGCTCCTCCAAGGAAAGATACTCCCTTTATTCTACGGAGAAGCCAAGGCTCTCAACAAACTCCCAAGCTTCTGATCCTAAGCTAAAAGCCTAGCGAAATTCTTGGCTCCAAAAATCCCTTTACATGAGTTATGAGGGTATATTTATAACAAAATTGGTGACTATTTACTTCCCCTTGTGACTCTTGGACTTCGCTCATGACTTTCAACTTCTTTACAACATGACTCTTCATATTCCAAAATTAACACTTGCAATTCCACTTACAAATTAATTACAAAAGAATATTATAATTTACTCATACCCATATAGGACAAAATTGGGTAGAGCCAACTAGACAACCTAATAAGACAAGATAGTTAAGCTTGAATTTGGGGAAACTCTAACTTAGCAACTTCCACTTGATGTTTCTCGGTCTCATAATGGTGCCAAGATTTGTACTGTGTGATGACATCCCCAAATTGTGCGATGGTGTCAGGATGGAAGCGAAGTCTAGCCTCCAGTGCATCTAGGTACATTGATTTGGAACTAGTATGTGTTTCCTTCTTAAGTAGGAGCAACATTGTATTGATTTGGATAATTCCACCAATGTACTTCTGCATATTCTGTTTGTTTACTTCAAGATCTTCGTTGATTGCGATATGTCTCAACTGCTCCAAGTATTTGCCAATCTCCTGCTTGACCTGATTCCCGCGTTTGGTCTCGGTGAGTGAGCCAATTGATGGGATCCTATGCAATTTCACCAAGAAATCCAAGTTCTTGCATAATCGTGCATATGAGGCCTGAGTGTTGGCAATAAATGAGGAAAGTTGTTTTTTATTCTTGATGAGAATCTGAACCTTTCCTATCTCCAACTCTACCTCTTTCCTTGTCTTCTTTCCCAATTCATGTTGACCCCTTTGTATTGCATTAACCATTCATGCATGACAAAAATATGTGATTGTACATCCTTGAAAGTTTTGACATGATCTTTACACTTCTGTTGCAACCCATTCTAGTGGACAGCTACCTTATGCAAGGTAAAAATCTCCTGATAAAGATTATGCATGGTCCCTTCCAGTGTCAATACTTCGTCGAGTATCGTTTCCTTTAGTTCTTTTAGATAGACCTATGCGGGAGCTGCGTTTTGTACCTTTCCTTGGATCTATTCAAAATATTTCCTAGCATCTTGCAAGTTCTTTTCCAACTATTTTTTCTCAGCCATCAAATACTTAGTGTTTTACTTTGATACAATTGTGAAGACCAAGTTGGCTGCGGTAATGGAACCTGGATTTCTTCTGGTGCCTGTCATGGTCACCCTTTCTCTGATGAATGCAGGAGATGTAAGGTCGTCTGGAAAATGTTTCTTCCTCATTTGTACAATCTTTTTATGAAGCTTCTCATAAGTCAAATTATATGTTTCCATAACTGAACCATCATCAAGAAAAACAATTTACTCTTCCTCACTTGGAACTTTCTTTGCTGGAGGGTGGGGAGACTGATTGGTGACCAGTTGTGTACTTGGCATCACGTCGAAATCTTGGTTCTACGGCTTTGGTTCCACCTCCATGTCTTGGATCTTGATTAACTCCTCAATCTATTGAGCGAGATCCGTTGGCTACATCTATTTTCTCTCCTCCTCTAGTTTTTGATTCTATTCTTGTTCTTTGGCTTGTCTTCGTGCAACTTCTCCTTATTTTACTTTTCATCTTTATTTTTCTCCCTACTTCTTCCTTTCTTCCTCCAATATCTTTTACTCTCGTTATTCCTTCTACTTCTTTTTGTCTTCATGCATCCTCTATTTCCTCTTATTCTCTGCTTCTATGGCCTCTTTAAGTATGACTGGATTTGCTTTAATCTTCTGGGTTCGCTCTCCTACTAGATTGTGCACAACTTTTCTCTTTCCCTTCTTGCACACTGGGTTGCACCTTTTTGTAGGTATTGTATCTGGAGTGACTTCTTTCTGTGGAGTAACTTGCGATGTTCCATCAAAATTGACTAGTTCGCGAGACTTGGAGGCATTATGACAATTCTTCCATGGTTCCTCATCAGGTATGTGAAAGGTCCTGCTTAGCCACTAATAATGAATCCTTGTATAGTGTTCCTTGCAAACATTCCTCAAATCATATGGATTGAAGTCCAAATGGTAACACCCTCCTCCCACATCTACCCAATTAACCGGTCAACCGAGGTAAACATGTGACGAGAAGTTACTATGATGTGATTCGACTTCTTAAGTCAAGTTAAGGAAGTGGAATTGACAGAAACACACCATATAGACCTTCAACATCAACAATAGGATTCCTAAGAACCATCCCAGCCTTTATGCTAACCACCCCTTGAGTCCTACTGAGGCTTTATACCTCTTGACCTCTGCACGCTCCCATGTTATGGGCATGCCAGCGTCCAGAGAGCTCTAGATGCTCCCACAAGGCTGCATGCCTGCGTACAAGGACTATTTCTAGCAGACTTGTGCTAGAGTCTGGGGATTTTAAGGCACTTCTCAAGCCCATAATTTTGGCCACTGCCCATTACTTGTTGTAACTTCTAGAATCCATTAAACACATGATGACAAGACTAATAAACCAAAAGCTAACTCCAAGACTAGGCCTGCCTATTCCCAACCGAGACTGACATTTTGTTAAACACTTGGTATATATGTAATCTACATGTGTAAATAACATATCTACGCATAGGGGTCTCATACTTATCTGAGATTCACTATGAAACATCTTTTCCTTATCACTTTAGTTGCAGTTTCATCCATTAGGCCATATATACATTTTTCATTCATATACAAGTAAAAACATGATGGGAGCCATACATAGCCAATATCATAAAACATATACATAACCAACATAATAGCAAAAAATATACCAAGGAAATCACAACCATATAATCCACATATAATCCAGTATAATACTCATAGAAATACAAGGAGAAATAACCTCATATTGGCGATGCAAAAGCCAAACCCAAGATGGGACTTCCACATTCCACCCAACCATAGAATGGCTGAGCCAAATCTCTCTTTAGCCATTCACCCCCATGCCATATTACAAGCATGAATGTGGGACTTAAACCAAAAGAACCAACCAGGGAATCCTGAGGCTAAACCACCTCACCCTCATCAATGGAAACAAGGCATTACCGTAATACATCCAGGATCACTAGGGCAACACTATAAACATGTAATATAAGGCTTTACCATGATCTCCACCCGATCACTAGGCCCAATAAGCATGGATGCCACCGGATTTCTCCACCTACACTATGAGGAATAGTTTTGTCTCCTAGTTTCTCAGGCTTTACCGCAATCCAGACTGAATCACTGGGCCCGAAACCAAGACACTAGTTTCTCACCCTTTACCACAATCCACACCGATCACTAGGCCCTGAACCAAGGCCCAATATCCAGGCTTTATCGGATATCCCATACTAAGATTACTAGGCCCGATGGAGAGCAATCCACCTCTTGGCTTTATCATATATCCCACCATCCACCTGTAAGGATTCCTAGGCCTACCGAGGCACACAATCTTGGATTTACGACAACCCACAGTCTAGCTCAGTGGTTACTAGGCTAGTGGATTTATTTTGATCCATAGTCCGGTTCAGGGACCACTATGTTATGTGTTCTATCATTTGAAGATCTGTCTCACTCAGCTTCGAATCCATCCGGGAATCTATCTCAACCAAAACATGAGAACCTCATCACACCATGGCTATCTGGAAATGGAAAGGCTAGGCTGAAAACATTGTCACACATGGAAAAATCCATGCCATAACAGCAAAGAACCACATGCAATACCATGCATGCCAAATCTATCAAGGAAAGAACACATGAAAATCGATACCAGTAAAGAATCATGTTGTCGCTACTTGATCCTGCTCTTCCTTGCTTTCTCCTTCCTTCCTCTTGTCTTCTTTTCCTTTCTTGATACAATGCAAAACCTAAGAAAAATCTTACGCACTGATCCTCAGAAGCCTTTTTATCAATGAGGCATCTATTTTATTCAATTTCCATTATGTTCCTTCAATTTTCTCCTCACATGCAACATGTGACCTTTCACCTTCCTTTTCTCCTAATTTCCATTATTCTCATAAATAAATGTGCCAAAAATTCCATTTTTTCTTTTGAAAGCCTTAGCCATTTCCTTTAGCCATAATAACCAAAATGAACACCACTAGGATGCCTTTTCCACCATTCAACTTGGAATACGTGTCCCATCAATTGTGGTGTTATATATTTTTATAGGAGTTTTTAACTAGGGTTGTTACAAAACCCTCTCCATTGGGGGAACACCATCCTTAGTGTTCAATGACACCTATAACCAACAAGACTGCTGAAAACAAAACATACTTCCCATGGAGCTTTATAACACAACTCATTGTAGTATTTACAATGGCCATCTACTAAAAAATGACAAACATACCGTTTACTAGAGCTTAATAACACTTAATAACACAACTCATTATGGCATTTACAATAACAACCACATATACACACATACACATTTTCTTCACCAACAAATAATCATACTGTTTATGGAGCTTTATAAATCCAGCTTGATACATTATTTACAATAATACACACATATACACATATGCACATTTTCTTAACCAACAAATAAAAGGATATGATGCCTACATCCACAACAAGGGAATCTATAGGCTCACATCTCCACCCTCAAAGTAATACCAGGATTCACCTCCTTCCTAGGAAGTCCAAAATCCACTGCCACAATTGAACTATATCTAATGTCCAACATTATAATCCTATGCCACTTGTCCTCTCAGTGAACAATTACCAACTCATTGTTCCAAGATGCAATCCCAATGTGCATCTGCTTCCATCTAGAAATGCTAATGACAAAAATAAATATATTATTGACCTTCCCTTCTCTGCTACATAGTCCCTCGGGCAATGTGGTCACCCCTTATGTGTAGTCACTCACCTTCCAAGTTCCCCAACATCCCCTATCCTGGATGATCCATCCCTTGGCAAGGCCTCCTCACATCAGAAGATATAAAAACCAAGGCATATCCCTACCTTAAACCATCATGCTAGTCATAGCATGGTCATGGAAATCAATGGACACTATTGATTAGTAGTGCCCCACAATGGCCCTACTCCTGAAGTCCTTACTAGCATATTGTTGATTGTTCCAATTTCTTTCATTGTTGTTGCTAATTTTTGCAGTTGATTTCAACCACCCAACTGGGCATTTTCGTGCTTCCTGTACCAAGCACATACCTTCCATTAGATTTAAAATAAATTGAAATAAATTCACATCATAACTCATTGGTAGCTCATCAATAAGGTACACTTGCAATCATGTTTACTTCGTGTCAAAACAAGTCAAACTAGCATCTTTGATCAAATCAACATGTATAAACGTATCACATCAAGTTAGCTCAAAACAAAACCATCATAGATACAAATCATAAATCACATGTAACCATCATAAACTAGAATCATAGATTACATGTAATCATAATAAGAATCATAAATATCATGCATAATAAAATTGAAATAAAATACTAATACTTATCCTTTAATCAATCCTTAGCTTCTACCTTTGTCCTTATTCAGTACACACACCGGATCGACTGCCACACCCGACAAACACCCAGTGCCTTCTCCTCAACCATGCGCACATACACATAGTGTACATCACACACATACAACTACACACGACATAAAATACCATGCAATACATGCATCTACACTTGACACACAACGCATACACCTACACCCACTATATGACACAACACAATACATGCGCCTACACCTGGTGTACAATGCCACACATTACATACACCTACATTGAGTGTACAACACAACACAATACATGTGCCTACACCTGGTGCACACCACCACAGAATACATACATCTACACCCAATGTACAACACAATACATACATTTATATCGGATTTGCAACCCCACACACAATACATATACATACACATAGTACAACGCAACTAATACACCTGTCACAATACCATGACTACACAATGCACATACATAGTACCACATGCTAACAACACAACATGTATGACATGCACATAATACCATATGTACACCAGTACCATATGTACAACATGTACACAGTACCACCTGCACACCCCACCACCGGAACAACGTGTGCACAACATCACATGTACATGTCACCACCTACACAACGTGTACACATGTACATCATACCAGCTGTACAATGTGTACACAATGCCATACATACACAACACCACATGCACGACACGGCATGTACACAACACCACCTGCAAACAACACCATATGTACAACATGTACACAACACCGCATGCACACACCACAATATGTACACAACACCATCTATATGCAGCACTGCATACGCAACATTCACACAACACTATATGTACCAACTTATACATAACATTGCATAAACAACATGTACACAATATATACACAACATCACATATGCAACATGTACATCATATACAGGATATCTACAAAAATAGTACCACACATCAAAAACCACACTGTCTTTACCAAGAAACCTCGCTTCTAATATATTATCCATGCTTGTACCAACATGTCGCAGACCACACTTCTTTCATTTCGCTGATGTATCCCTCGGTATAGCCTCCCCATAACATAGACATAATATAATCACATAATATCAACTCATAACCACATGATACTAACCTCATAGATTTATCAGGGTACTCGTCCCAATTGATTCCTCCTAAGACCAAGAACCTCTTCATGACATTCACCTACATAAGGAATCATTCTTCCACAAGAATTATCTCTGATGACCTTGTCTGATAGTGACATAGATACATCGATACATACATACATGTGCATAAACATTAGTAAATATAATCATGATCCTGTCAGACAACAATATGCATACACACACATACATACATATAAACATCAACATAAAATAATAATGATCTAGTCAATCAATGACATACATACATACATACATAAAACATTAACATAAAATAATCATGATCCATGATGAACCTTTTAGGCATGACATACATACATACATGTATACACATATAGACATCAGCATAATCATGATCACAACGTAATTACTATATATCATAAGTTCAAGGTTAAGAGAACTCCCTTTATGTGTGCAACACATGCACAACATTGAGAACAAAAGTTCCCAACATAGCCAAGGCATATGAAAAATCAAATCCATTCACCTTACCTTTCCTAATTACCTTTCCATGACTATCTAGCCATCATCCATTTACACCAATGGACCCAACCAATCCAATGGGTTGTCATACTCTTGCCTTCAACTTCCCTTATACATGCATCAAGTTTCAGCTAGGTCTTACCTTACCTATTGGGTACTACACAAATCCCCCCGAGCTGCATTAACTTCCTCCTTCCCCAACTAGTTCCCAAGGCTCTCAAAACATAAAAGGCAAGAAAAAACACAAACAAGAAGAGGACAATAAAAAACAATAAAAATACGACACCACAAACAAAGTGGTATGGCCATACACTAGACATAAACAAAGCTGCAAATCAAGAACAAACAAATCACAAAGAATTGAATTCATAAGACTCTTAACAAACACCATGACTCAATCCCCATGGTTCCCAGTGCTTCCAAGGAAAAGTTCAACCTGAGCCTTTTTCAAGATTTCATGGCAGTCTCTTTTTCCATGCGATCCATGCATCATACTACCATAAACACATAATTGTTAGTGTATAATTAAATATAGAAATACATCGGTTACCTTATATTTTTGTGCCAAGCATGTTTCCTTGTAGCTGACCACATCTGTGTCATGTCTCAAGTGACTCAAATTCCTTTAACGAATCTAGCTATAACTAGACACCAACTGTCATACCTGTCAAATACATGTCCATGAAGATAGGACATATCCACATAATTTTAGACAAAATCAAGGTTATGAAGACTTCCTGTATGCAAAGAACTCATTCATTTGGAGTTAGGGTTCCCAAATATAGCCAAAATAATTCTCTCTCAATTCCTTTCTTTTACCTTTTTACCTTGTTGCAATCAAGGCTTACTATGCAATGTCACATCACTCAACACACATCAATTGTTACCTTGTCATGCTAATACCAAGCATGTTTCTTGCAACTATTTACACATGTCAACCTCACGTTCCAAATATCAAGACAATCATATCTATCAATTTGAAATCAACCTTTACCAAGACTAACAATCATGTCATAATCCATAGTCAATTCATAGTCATCGAACATAATACATAATGCTACAACTATCACCTACTACACTCAAGTACATATCAACTATCTCAACACATATGTGTGAGTAAAATCATCTTAAAACAAGATCATTTCTTGATGCAACCTTATAAACATATACTTATATCATGTGATTATTCAAGCATTCAACAATGGATAGATGACATAATAGACACCAACACTCAAACACCAAATGGAAGACATAATCAAACATTCAAGCACAAGGTAGACGACATAAGCAAGCTCATACCTTAATGTATCTCAGGAGAGGCTATCTTGTCTGCACAATCAATTTAGATTAGCACGATAGCACAATATATCAACTCAAACATAAATAAGATCATGATATCCATAATAGTCACTAACTAACATGTTCACATCATAAACTCATAAACAATTATCATTCATACATTATAATCACATTTGCATAGTCAATCTAGAATAGTATGACATAATATCACAACATATTAACTCATACCTGAATTTCATAACCCTAACCACTTGCATAGACCAATCCAAGTTAGTATGATACATATACCATCAAGATCTTAATGTAATAACCCTAATCATCAAGTTACTAGCATATAACAATAACAAGTTATATATCATTCTCATCAACAACATATAACCTAATCATCAAGCTAACTATCATATAACAACAACAAGTTAACCTATAACATAGTCATCAACAACATATAACATAATCATCAAGATAAATATCATATAACGACAATAAGTTAACCTATTACATACTTATCAACAACATATAACATAGTCATCAAGTTATCTAGCATAAAACAATAATAACAATGCATACAACCATAGGTTACTACAATTCATGACTATCCGACACATGCATATGACTACACTAATCGACTAGCATCTATCATGTATGTAACCATAACATCAATATATATATATATATAGATACGTAAACCTAATGTATATAATGTTAATACATATAACAATCCATTAACAAACATAACCACATGCCAAACATACAATACTTGTATGACGATCTGCTCTTACCCCAAAGTCCATTGTTGCAACTTCACTTTAACGATCTGCATCTCCTACTCTATCTCATCCAAAACATTATAATCATAACATAACAACTACATCATAATGACCTAATTGATTACAATGACCTCAGGCACAACAACCTTCACCATGACAATGCATGCATAACAACATATAGACACCGACATGCGTAACAAATGCATATACAATTGACATGCACTCATGACTAAAGCATCCCAACAACCACATCATCAAAATTCACATGGCAACATCACTACAACCATGATCAAAACTATGAAAATGCACAAGAACATGGACTACAAGCACATATGCAACCGATATGAATGCATGACCAACCCACCTCACATCTAGTCTGAGGGGTGAACCATGCTCTAATACCTCCCTTTAACATCCTCCTCCCACATCTACCCAAGTAATCAGCCAACCAGGTTAAACATGTGATGACAAGTTACTATGATATGTTTCGACCTCCTAATTCACGTTAAGGAAGTGGAACAAATGGAAACACACTATACCAAACTTCAACATCAGCAATATGAATCCTAAGAACCATCTCAACCTTCCAACCCTTGAGTCCTACCGAGGTTTTATACCGGTCGACCTCTGGACACTCCCATGTTATGGGCATCCTAGCATCCAGAAAGCTCTGGATGCTCCCACAAGCCTACATGCTTGCGTCCAAGGACTATTTCCAACAAACCTGTGCCAGAGTCTGGGGATTTTAAGGCACTTTTCAAGCCCATAATTCTGGCCACTACTCATAACTTGTTGTAACTTCCCGAATCCATTAAACACATGATGACACGACTAATACACCAAAAACTAACTCCAGGACTAGGCTGGACCATCCCCAACTAGGACTGACATTCTATCAAACACTTGGCATATATGTAATCTATAGGTGTAAATAACAAATCTAAGCATAGGGGTCTCATACTTATCTGAGATTCGCTATGAGACATTGTTTCCTTATCACTTTAGCTACAGTTTTATCCATTAGGTCATAGATACAGCCATTGTCATAAAACATATACATAACCAGCATAATAGAAACAAAAATGCCAAGGAAATCACAACCATATAATCCACATATAAAATAGTATAATAATCATAGGAATACAAGGAGAAATAACCTCATATTGGTGATGCAAAAGCAAAACCTGGGATGGGACTTCCACATTCCACCCGACCATAGAATGGTTGAGCCAAATATCTCTTCAGTCATTCACCCTCGTGCCATATTCCAATCATGAATGTGGGACTCAAACCAAAAGAACCAACCAAGGCATCCCGAGGCTAAACCACCTCACCCTCATCAATAGAAACCAGGCTTTACTATAATCCATCCTGGATCACTAGGCCAACATAATAACCATGTAATAACATGCTTTACTATGATCTCCACCCGATCACTATGCCCAACAAGCATGAATGCCACCATATTTCTCCACCTACATTGTGAGGATTTTTCATATCTCCTAGTCTTTCAGGATTTACCTCAATCCACACCGGATCACTAGGCCCTAAACCGAGACACCAGTCTCTCAAGATTTATCCTATTCCACACTGGATCACTAGGCCCTAAACCAAGACCCACTCTCCAATATTTACTGCATATCCCATTCCTGGATTACTAGGCCCAATGGAGTGAAATCCACCTCTTAGCTTTATTGTATATCCTTCCCTTCATCGACAAGGATTCCTAAGCCCACTGAGGCACACAATCTTGGCTTTGTCGTAACCCACAGTCTAGCTCAGGGGTTACTTGGACGATGGTTTTACCATGGTCCACAGTCTGGTTCAAAAACCACTAGGCCATGTGTTTTATCATTCAGAGATCCACCTCACTTAGCTTTGAATCCATTCGATAATCTAGCACAACCAAAACATGAGAACCCCATCACACCATGGCTATCCAAAAATGGAAAGGCTAGGCTAAAAACATTATCACACTTGGAAAAAACTATTCCATAAAAGAAAATAACCACATGAAATACCATACATTCCAAATATAGCAAGGAAAGAACACATGCAAATTGATACCTACTGATCCAAAAGACAACAAAATTGACTATTTGCTCAATTTCTTCAAATATTAACTAAGGTTGTTTTTTAGGTAAATTAATAAGGAAAATGGATTTTTATGTGCCTTAAACTTAAAAAGTTGAAATATAAAATCAACCATGAACAACAAAAATAAGAAGCAAACACAACAAATTTAATGACAGAGTTCATCCCTCCTAGACTACATCTTTGGGTCCGCTTCCAATGGGTGTTCGATGTATTGAAAATGCTCATAAAGTCTCCCTAAATAAAAAATTCTCCATTCTAGAATATGATCATAGGCATCAATGGCTATTGTCAGTTGAAAGGTCTCTACCTCAGCTTCGCAACACAACTTTCAGATTACAAAAATGCCCAATATTGGGCGATATATGCCTCAAAAGGCATTTACAGGCAAATGTTCAAAAAAATTACAAATTCACTCATTATATCTCCCTTCGTCGATGGTGCAGTGGTAAACTCTTTTATAACCCATGGGAAGGTCCCAGGGTCAAACTTGCAAGCCTCCCGGGATTGGATTGAAAATTGTTACAACATAATATGATATATGGTAAATAATCCACACCACATATCAAATATCTTGGCATATAGTTACAACTATAGCCCGCCGGTGATATAAATTTAGAATTTGTTTTAACCAAAGTCTTAACATAGACTTGGCGGATATATGTCAACATCCCCATGGCATGTGGTTGGAACATTAATCCGATAGTGATATCATATGGTTGCACGTTGATATGTATGCTAACTTTGGATCTGACGTTTAATCATGACTGGTGTTTGGCAAGCCACCAACCCTTTTACCATAGCCATTCAACGAAAATTCAAATAAATATTTGTGCCTTTGATATAAGAAACACATGTTGTGGATTGTTGATAAAGTTTTGTGTTGTTGGTTCGATCGTCGTGGGTTTGACCCACAACTCCTGCACCTGGTTTGGCTTGATTCTTGCCACGTGCCCTTCTCTGAGACTGCCACGTTCCTTGTTCTGAGACTGCCACTTGGCCTTCTTTAGCCCATTTTTTTCCTATTTGAACAAAACTTCAAAGTGAATTTTCTCCCTCATACAGAGGCCATTTTGAAAACCGAACATACCAGCAAAATCAACGTGACAATCTCTTCAACTTAACGATAGTTTCATGAAAATATGAGAATGTTGAACTTTGAGCATTTTGAGGATCCACTTGGATCATTCCTCTCCACTGGAAGTTTTTTGATCACCAAAAGTTTGGTTTTAAGTAGGTATGAGGTGTGGGTACAACTCCCTCACCCTTCCGATCTCCATCCACCTTTCTTTACTTGGATTTATGTCTTTGAGACTCACTTGAAGATACTCTACATCTCCTCACCTAGAAGTGCAAACCTTCCTATCCAAGATGGTATCTTCGTGTAACTCGGTCATACATTCAGGTGAAAAATCATCTATGGTTGGAATTTTAGCATTTTCCTCTGGATCCATGATCATTGGAGGTTCATACAACTTCAAATTACCAACATTTACAATTGAATATATATGCATGTATGGAGGCAAATTTAACTGGAATGCATTGTTCCCAATCTTTTCAACAATTTTAAAAGGACCATACCTTATAGGTTTCAACTTCTTACCTTCAACTTTCATCCTTTCTTTGCTGATGTATAGCCATACTTGATCACCAACCTGGAACTGATGATCCATCTAATGCTTGTCATGACGCATTTCGTACTTGGCCTGACTTTTCCCCAAATGATCCTGCACTGCATCATGAACCTTTTGGATTCTTTAAATGAACTTGATTGCTTTGTCGACATCTCCATGTCCATCCTCCTTAGCTTCTTCACCAAACATAAAGTCCATTGGTGATTTTGGAAGGTACACATAACATGTTTCAAAGGAGATCTACTAGTAGAAGAGTGTAAGGCCCGATTGTAAGCATGTTGGACATAATGTAAGGATTCATCCCTCAACTTAGGATGTTTGCTACAATAACCTCTAATCACACACACTCTTTCTCCCTGTAGTATGCACAACTTGCCAAGATGGTACAATAACCTACCATGAATATGATAATTCACTTCTTCCACCTAAGCACCATGAGTTAGTGATTCATAAACATCCTATAAAATCAGTATCTGCATCATGTTGTTCTATATAACTTTCATGTGCTAAAGAACTATTTTGAAAAATAACTGAAACATTCAAAGAAGGTCTTGATAACATATTAGCTACTTTACTGGTGGTACCTTTCTTATATTTGATTACTAAATGCAATTGCTACAAAAGCCCATCCATCTATAATGTCGAGACTGCTGCAACTTAGTTTGAGATTGAAGGTAATTAAGTGGTTGATGATCTCTATGAATCACTGTTTCTTTGCCCATTAAATAATGTTTCCATTTTTTAACACTTTCCACTATTGCATATAATTCTTTATCAAAAGTTGGATAGTTAGCAACTCCTTTAGAAAATGTTTCTGAATGAAAACACATTCCTTTTTTTAATGTTACTGCACCCATTGCATACCCACTAGCATCAGTTTCTATTTCAAATGGTTGTTGATGGTCAGGTAAAGCCAAGATTGGAGAAGTAATAATTTTATGCTTTAAAGTATCAAATGCTTTTTTTTGTTTTCCTCCCCACTAAAAGGAGACTTTAGAACTTGTTAAAGCATGAATTAGTGATGCAATAAAAGGGAAATGAGAAATAAACTTCCTCCAATACTGAATTGCACCCAAGAAACTTCTAGCTTCCGTCACATTTTGAGGTCTTAGCCACTTAACAATTACATCAATTTTAGTTAGACCTATTTTTAGTTGACCTCCTCCAACTATGTAACCAATATTTAATAAGGAAGTTTTTCCAAATTCACGTTTAGAGAGTTTGAGATACAATTTCTCTTTTTTCAACACATTAAAACTTGTTTAACATGCTTTACGTGTTCTTCCCAACTTGAACTCAAAATAAGGATATCATCTAGATAGATTATGGCAAAATTATCAATAAAAGGATGAAAAACATCATTCATCACTCTCATAAAAGTTGTTGGAGCTTGCATAACCCAAACGACATAACTAACCATTCATAAAGCCCCTGTCTAGTCTTAAATGTAGTTTTCCATATATCATTCTCTGCAATACGAATATGATGATAACCACTTCTTAAATCCAGTTTTGTAAAGTAAACAACATTCTTTAACTAATCAAGCAAATCATCGATTCTAGGAAGAGGATACCTGTTCTTAATGGTGATTTTATTTAAAGCTCTAAAATCAACACACATTCTCCAAGTTTCATATTTCTTTGGGACTAATATGATCAATGATTCACATGGAGAAGAACTAGGTCGAATAAAGCCTTTATCAACCAATTCCTGAATTTGTTTCTTAATCTCTTCATTTTCAATGACTGACATACGATACATGCCAATGTTCAGGAGAGGGGAATCAGATTGTAATTGAATCTCATGTTGTATTTCTCGTTTTGTAGGTAAATTTTTTGGTTATTTAAATAATTCTTTATAAGAATCTACTATTTCAACCAATTTGTCCTTAAACTGAGAATCACATCCTTGAAAATCATCATACTTATCTTTAGGTTGTTCTTTAACAGTCATGAGAATATACTTTTTACTTGAATTTATTAGCCTTTTCATTTGACTAACATTGATTAAATCCAAGTTTGTCTTAATTCTGTGTGCCCTGACAACATATTCAATTCCATCTTTAAAGATATCATACTTATTCTTCTTTCTATAAAATATGGCATTTTGGTCATAAAGATACGGACTACCCAACACAACTCCACATATCCAAAGGAATCACATCTAGCTCAACTTCATCAACAAAATTAGTTGTAATTGCAAACCTTAATCGACACTGTTCTGTGACATGCATCTGAGTATTTTCTTTCAACCATCCTAAAGGGTATGGTTTTGGATTTTTTTTAGTTTCCAATCCCAATTCCTTACTAGTTCCTCAGAAATTAGATTTTCTTGTGATCCACTATTGAATAATGTGTATATCTTATTGTATTTGGATATGATCCTTATGTGAAACATTTCAGCTCTCTTCTTTTCTTTAGTCACATTACTAGCTTTTGAAGAAGATGTAGAACAAGTAGAACTAGAGCTAGTTTCAGAAGGAATACATGTCAGATCCATAGTGGTAATCTTCTATTCATCACTAGAGTCATATCCCAAATCTTGTTGGACTACAACATTAGCTTTCATTTCACCCTTATTCTTAAGGAACTTCTTTGGTTTAAGTTTGGTATGAAGCTTACAACATTTGGAGTCTTCATGTCCAACCCTCTGACAATGAGTACAAGTAGGCCTTTCTCCTTCCTTCTTAGTTGTTGTTGATTTATTCCCTTTCATTTTACTCTTTAGTTTCCCTTCTTTGGAATCTTTGTTATCTGAATTCTTAAATGGTTTCTTTGAAAAGTTTGACTGAAAATATATTCCACCTGATTCAATATGAATGGCTTGTACACACCCTTCATGAAAGTCAGTTGTACTAAACATAAGCAAAGTATGTCACAAATAAGAATTAAAACTTCCAATTTACTTTAACAAAGTTTCCCATGTGCCTAATGGAACATTAAGTGCTAATACCTTTTTCCTGAATTCCCGAGTAAACTCTAGCAAACTGTCGCTTACCTTCCCTTAAATGCTTCCAATCTATTACTTCTTGTTGCATATATCCTAAAGGATAGAATTTCTTTATAAGATCTTTAACAAACTTATACCATGAAAAGATAATTTTACCTTTTTTCTTCGACCAAATCAAATTTGTACCTCCCATTCTAAGTGTAGCTAACTGAAATTTTTTCAGATTCATCAACAACATTTCGAATTCTACAATACACCTCAAGTTGCTTTATCCAGTTATCTAACTTTTAAGGATTGATTTCACCATCATATATTGGCAACTCAAACTTAACATCAAGCTTCAAAAAAGGAGATTTATTTTGCTTCTTTTGTGAGTCTGAATCTGAACTTGAATGATAAGAGAATAAAGAAGAAGATGAAGATGGAGGAGAAGGAGGTTCATTACCATCAACTTTTTCCTTGCCCTCTTTATGTTTAGTGCCTTTAGAAGATGAAGTTTCATCTCTAAACTTCTTGTATTCATAAAGTTCTGCAATCATCCTTTGCATATTAAGGAACATTTGCTAATATTGCTCCACTCCAACGACCTTTGTTTCAGGATCTTCTCCTTCATTTGGCTCTCCAATATTCAACTTTTGAGAGACTTTCTACTTTCCAATCTCTAGATTTATCTACTCAAGTTTCCCTTCTCCATGTCACAACTTGGATCTAGTCAACATTCACATCAGCAAATATCCTGCTTATACATGATCAACCTTGCTCTAATACCAAAATATGATCCAAAAGACAACATAATTGACTATTTTCTCAATTTATTCAAGTATTAACTAAGGTTTCTTTTTAAGTGAATTAATAAGGAAAATGGATTTTATGTGCCTTAAACTTAAAAACTTGAAATCTGAAATAAACCATGAATAGTAGAAATAAGAAGCAAACACAACAAATTTGATGACAAATTTCGTCCCTCCTAGAGTACATCTTCGGGTTTACTTCCAGTGGGCTTCTGATGTATTGAAAATTCTCATAAAGCATCTTTACATCAAAATTCTCCATTTTGGAATCTACTCACAAACATCAATGGCTACTGTCAGCTGAAAGGTCTCCGCCTCAACTTCCCAATGCAACTTTCAGATTACAAAAAGGTCCAATATTGGCCGAGATATGCCTCAAAAGGCATTTATAGGCACTATTCAAAACAATTACGAATTCACTCCTTATATCTCCCTTCATCGATGGCGTAGTCGTAAACTCTTTTATAACCCACGAGAAGGTCTCAAGGTCAAACCCACGGGCCTACCAAGATTGGATTGGCAAATTGTTACAACATAATACAATATATGGGAAATAATCTATGTCACATATGAAATATCTTGGCATATAGTTACAACTGTAGCCCAACGGCGATATAATTTCGGAATTTGTTTTAACCAAAGTCTTAACAGAGACTTGGCAGATATATGTCATCATCCCCGTGGCATGTGATTGGAACAGTAATATGGCGGTGATATCATATGGCTACACATTGATATGTATGTTAAATTTGGAGTTGGTACTTAATCATGACCAGGGTTTAGCAGGCCTAGTGGGTATGGTGGGCCACCAACCCTTTTACCAAAGCCATTCAACAAAACTTCAAATAAATATTTGCACCCTTGATATAACAAGGACATGTCATGGATTGTTGGTAAATTTTTGTGTTGTTGATTTGGTGGTCATGGGTTTGACGCACAACTCGTCCTCCTGGTTTGACTTGACTCCTACCACATGTCCTTCTATGAGATTGCCACGTGCCCTGTTCTGAGACTGCCACCTGGCCTGCTCTGGCCCATTTTTTTCTTGTTTGAACAAAACTTTAGAGTACATTTTATCCCTCGAATAGAGGACATTTTGAAAACCGAACATACCACTAGAATCAACGCGATAAGCTCTTCGACTTAGCATTCGTTTCATGAGCATCTAAGACTTTTTAGTTTTGAGAATTTTTAGGATCCTCCTAGATCACCTACAAAGAGTCATGTTGTCATTGCTTGATCCTTCTCTTCCTTGCTTTTTCCTTCCTTCCTCTTGACTTCTTTTCCTTTCTTGATCCAATGCAAAACTTGATCAAAAGATTACACATTGATCCTCATAAGCCTTTTTATCAATGAGGCCTCTATTTTATTCAATTTTCATTAGTTTCCTTCAATTTCCTCCTCACATGCAACCTATGACCTTTCACCTTCCTTTTCTCTTAATTTCCATTATTTTCATAAAAAATGTGCCAAAAATGCCATTTTTCCTTTCCAAAGCCTTAGTCATTGCCTTTTCCAATTTCATTTAGCCATAATAAGCGTAATAAACACCCACTAGGATGTCTTGCCCATCATCCAACTTAGAATGCATGTCCCATAAATCGTGTTCTTATATATTTTTACATGACATTTTAACCAGTGTTGTTACAAAAACAACCAAATGCAGATTTCTCTATTGGCTCATCTTCAGTATCTGCAATTTTGAGATTCTTAATTTCATACAATCTGATCTGCATAGGAAGAGCAAGCCAAGGTGCTTTCTTTTTCCTATGAAAAGTTGTTGAAAACCTAATGGAGATATGGTATGAAACTTCTTGCATGACTAATTTATCAGTGGCATACCTCAATAAAATATATGAAGACTTCCATCTACTAAACACTCTAATGAAAGTGCCATCCAATGAGGCAAACCAATATGCTATCTTCGACACTGCTTCCATTGCCCCACGTGACATGCAAGGTGGCTCTTCCTCAAATATCAACTCATACAACCAAATGAGGAAGTGATCAGTTAGATTTTCCATTACTCCTCTATGGCTGCACTTCAAAAGCAGTTTGTAATAAATTTCCATGGAAGGCTCTCATGGTGTCCAAGTCCAATTCATGCCAGGGAATGAATTATGGGTACAAATTGCATCCAATAGATAGGAAGACATGTAAAATATCTCTTCCTTGCCCTTGTGAGGACTGAGCGAATTAGCTACATGGATCTGTAATTGTTGAGCCAACAAGTTTGACCAGTTGAATGGTCTTCCTTCATTCAAAACCTAGTTCTGTAAGAACACCCACCCTTCAAGGAAGTTCTAAGTGCTTTGCTGATCATATATTCTGCAACATAGAACTATCAAGAGCAGATAGGCCCTCCTGAGAGATTTTGTCTTGTAGGTGTTGGTGGGTGTCTAATGAAACTTTGTTGGCTCTTTCACCTAGATTTTGACAATATCCTTGGTGCTCAAGTAGCTCGTGGTAGCATAAAAGTAAGAATCCATGAGCGATTCTAACTCCAGCAAATAGTACATGAGATGATAATCTGGTGCCAAAAAAGAAGCAAACCTTTGTTCGTTGGCATTTTTCAGTCATAGTATTTGGATTTGTATGAGAAATTATCTAGCTCACAACATCTGCACATGGGACGGTTGGATACCAGTATAAAACCTTCTGTAAGCCTAACTTTTGGACATTGATATACACATGTTGGTCTTCAAGGTCTACTTTGAAGCTTCTTGATGAGAATGCTTCATTCAATTTCTCCCATGTGATATTTGATTCCTTTTCTATGAACAATTGAATATCTATGTAAATTAGCAATTTCATTATCGTACTCTCAACTACATCCCTGGTGCTACTTTCTATAATATCCTTTAAAGAAAATCTCTTTGGTTCCATGATGTCAGTGACTAATGAAGAGAAGTGCTTAACAACTGCAATACTTGTAGGTGGAAAATGCACTCATGGAAAAGAAAAAATTAGCTTCATCAAATTGACTCTCAAAGCAAGATCACAGCAACAACCACTAGACTAACAAGGAAAATTACACAATGCTTGAGGTGAAGGAGGGAGAGTAGCTACCTAAATTGTGCATTACGCAGTCTCAGTGGCCTGCATAAGCAATTATTCCTCCACAAGAATGATTATTGATGATCGTATCAGACAATGACATACATACATACATATATACATATAAACATCAACATAAAACAATCATGATCCCTGACGACCCTGCCAGGAAACATTGCATGCACATAGATATATACATATATAGACATCATCATAATCATAATCACAACATAATTACCAAATATCATAAGGTCTAATTTAAGAGAAATCCGAACAGTTCCCATAAGGAATCTAATACCTCAAATCCATTTACTTTACCTTTCCTGTTATCTTTCTCATGACTGTCCTACCACCATCCTTTTATCCCAGTGGACCCAACCAATCCAACTAGCTGTCATATTCTTGGCTTCAACTTCCCTTTTCTTATGCATCGAGCTTCATCCAAGTCTTACATTACCTGTTGGGTTCATTCAGATCTCCCTGCGCTCCATTAACCTCCTTCCCAACCAATTCCCAAGACCTTCAAAATACAAAAGGAAAGAACAAGAAACAAACATGAGGAAAAACATGAAAAACCAATAACAATACAACACCACAAAAAATGTGGTATGGCCATACACTAGACATAAACAAAATTTCAAATCAAGAAAAAAAAAATCACAAAAGACCGAAAGAAAGAAAATATCAATCATACACCATGACTCAATTCCCCATCAATTCCCAATGCTTCCAAGGGAAATCTAAACCTGTGCCTTCTTCAAGATTTCATGGTAGTCTCTTTTGTCATGCAATCCTTGCATCATACTTCCATAAACACATAACTATCAGTGTATAAATACATATATCAATATACTAGTTACCTTACCTTCTTTTACCCAACACGTTGATCTGTAATTAAACTCGTACATATATCATCTCTCTAGGGACTCCATTCCATTGAAGAATCCATCCATAACTAAAAACCAACTATTATACTTGTCAACTACATGTTTAGGAATATAACATATCCACATAATTCCAAACAAAATCAAGGTTAAGAATACTTCTTGTATTCATGTAAAGCACTCATTTGTTCAGAACTGGGTTTTCCAAACATAGTCAAAGTAATTCTCACCCAATTCCTTTATTTTACCTTTTACCTTGTTGCAATTGAGTCTTACTATGTACTATCACATCACCCTATTGTTATCTATATAAACAAATCAACGGTTACCATGTCATGCTATTACCAAGAATGTTTCCATGCAACTATTCACACATGTCAATCATATGTTCCAAAGATCAAGACATCATGTCTACTAATTATCTTTTACTGAGGATAACAACCATGCCAAATTCAATAGTGAAATCACAATCAATAATCATGATACTAGAACTATCACTCACTTATACTCAAATACATATTAGTTGTCTCGACACATAATGTTTTAGTGAAACCATCTTAAAACAAGATCATTCATTCATGCAATCTTATAGACACATACTCATAGCATGCAATTAATCAAACATTAAAACAAACTATAAACGTACCATGTTAGATAAATCAACTAGATGACATAATCAAACACTTAAACACAAAATAGACAACGTAATCAAACTCATACCTCAATTATCTCAAGGGAGGCTATCACATATGCACAAATCAGTCCAGATTAGTGCGACACAATACCACAACTATATCGACTCATGTGTGATTATCATAACCATAATCATCTACAGAGACCAATCCATATTAGCATGATATATATAAAATCAATATCCTAAGTACAATAACCATAACCATCATGCATATGGCCACAATGCATATAACAATAAGCTACCATCCTTCATGATTAACTGATGCATCTATATATGATCACACTAATTAAATAACATCTATCATACATGATACCTCAACAACCATAGATTGAAAGACACATACGTAACCCTAATGCTTATAACATACCTACATACCCACAATAAAAACCTGTATGATGATCTACTCTTACCCCAAGGTCTAGCGTTGCAACCTTGCTTTGATGATCTCCATCTCATGCTCTATCCCAACCAACACATTAGCATCATAACAACCAACAACATCATGATGACATAACTACATACAATGACCTCGCGATGCATATCTAACCTACTATGCATGCATAACCATAACCATAACAATGCATGCACAACAACCTATAGACAGTGACATGCATAACAAATGCATATACAACCGATATGCATTCATGACAAACATATCCCAAATACAAAATCATCAACTTCTTCATGTTAACATAAATGTAACAATGAATACCACCATGCATACATAATAAACACATATACATCCCTCATGCATGCATGACAAACACATTTTGCCTATCCAGTCCAAGGGTTGAACCACGCTCTGATACCACTTTGTAACACCCTCCTCCCACATTTACCCAAGCTAATCAGTCTACCAAGGTAAACAAGTGATGAAGCGTTATTATTATATAATTCAAATCTCTAAGTACAGTTAAGGAAAGGGAATCTACAGGCCAAAACCAAACTAACCTTCCTCGAGAGCTATAGAACCTTCCGATGCCAACCAACCCTTACAGGTGTCCAACCTCTAAGAAAACCTTATGTTTTGTTGAACTAGACCCCCAATCACTCCCATGACAAGCCTTCCATGCAATTAATACCATCCAGTTTCTCCCACAACAAGGCCTCCATGTGATTGTGGCCCTTTTCATATAGTTTTGTGCCAGAGACCCCTGATTCTGAGCCACTTTTTTAGGGCTAGGACTTAGGCCTCTACCCATAACTTTATGGAACTTCTAGAAATGGTAAATAATAAGATGACAAGGCCTCTAAAGAAAAACTTGAACAACGACCTGACCTAACAAGGCCTAGCCATGACAAATATTATGTCAAACACATCATGAACATGTAATCTATAGGTAATATAAACACATCTTAGCATAGGAACTTCATACTTATATGAGAATAGTCAAGAAGGTCTGATTCCCTCTCATAATAGTTTCATTATCATATATTAGGTCATGCATTCAATAGCCATTCATTTGACAATCAAAACATTGTTAAGAGCCATAACTATAATTTTTCATGACACCATGATTATAAACAACATATAACCATAATATTAACAATAATAGATCAGCCATTAAAGCCACACAATAACAAGTACAAATACTCATGAAATACAAGGGAAAGAGAGATTTCATTAACATGTGCAAAAGCCAACCAAGTCAATGACTACCATGTACCACTCGACCATAGATTGGTTGAACCAAATATTTCTTTCAACCAATCACCCATGTGGCATATTCCAAGCATGAATGTGGGACTTACAAAAAAACTGACCAAATCTTCCTCTAGGCTTTACCATATATCCCTCCATTTATCAGTCAAGCATTACTAGGCCCAATGAGGGTATACACAACCAGGCTTTACCATAATCCCACCAAGGGATTCCTAGGCCGAAAAAGGAAACATACACTACCACGCTTTACTGCAATCCCACCATATATTGGTCCAAGGATCACTGGGCCTATAGAAGCATGGATGCCTTCAGATATCTCCACCTAAACCATGAGGAATTCCTCTGTATCCACATTTAGGCTTTACCCTATATCTCGCCATTCACTGGTTGAGGATTAGTAGGCCCAACGAGCCTCCACCCTCTAGGCCTTACCATATTCCTCCATTCATCGATCGATGATTCCTAGGCCCAAAGAGGGTATATGAAATCAATCTTTACGGCAATCCCACCTTCACTGGTCCAATGATACCTAGGCCTTCTCTCTCCTCCTGAGACCACCCCACTCAATTTCGAAACCATCTGACAATCTAGCACAAGCAGGAGAAACCTCATCACACCGTGGCTATCCGGAAATGGCAAGGCAAGGATGAAAACCACTATCACACCTAGAAAAACCCATGCCAATGACAACAAGAGAACCAACAACGCACATGCATATACCATGCATGCCAAAACTAGCAAGGAAATCACATATGCAACTCGATACCTACAAGTAATCATATTGTGTCAACTTGATCCAACTCTTCCTTACTTGATCTATGCTTTCCTTTTCCTTCTTTGTCCTTCCTTTGCTTTCCTTGCTCCAATGCTAGAGGGCTCCAAGAATTCTCTATGTGTGCAAGAGTATGTGTGAGAGAGAATAGAGAGAGCTCCAAGCTAAAATTGATAAAAGTCTGTGAACTCATTATCATAAGCCTTTTTATTATTGAGACCTATATTTTATTCAATTTCCATTATTTTTCCTTTATTTTTCTCCTCACATGCAACCTGTGACCTTTCACCTTCCTTTTCTCCTAATTTCCTTTATTTTCATAAATAAAATGTTAATTAATGCCTCTTGCCTTTTTGAATCCTTTTCCAATTTCCCTTAGCCATAATAAACCAAATGAACATCCACTAGAATGCTTTTCCCAACACCCCGCTTGGAATATGTGTCCCATGACCTTGGTCTTATTTTTACTTTATTAACTTTATTGCATGGATTTGTAACCCGAGGTTGTTACATTGTGATTAGAACCTTTCATTATAATTGTAATGGCACCCTTTGTCTCTTGTACATACCAAGTAGACCAAGTTTTATAAATCATCTCATCTTGTACATTCGTTCTAATGTAAAATAAGTTTTCCCTTTAGACATGCTTCAAATTCATTCTTCTCTCTCATTTTCAAGGCATGGAGTCATGGAGACAGAGTTCTTTGGAGCCCTGTAATAACTTGGGTCCCTCAAGGCTATGGGTTGGGATAGAATCTTTGGAGCCCCGCAACAGCTTGGATCCACTAGAGGTTGTGGGTTGAAAAAACAAACTCTGGATCCTATAACAACTTGGGTAGAGGCCATCCTGAACCAGAAGCTGAGGAAGACCATAATGAAGACTAATGGTTAATGCTTGGATGTCACAACGAATTTTGGACTCCATGGAAGGGGGTGAATCACTATGTGAGCACTTGGGGGTGAGGCTAAGATCCTATGGACTATCGTTGTCAATAAGCAAGAAGCTGCAAGCTGGTGGGATTGAGGAAGGAGGTCCTTTGGAGTCCCTGAATGCAGCGAGCATTCCCCCCCCCCCCCAGACTCTAGAATCTGGCTCAAGGTTATGGCTACAAGTAAGTGTGGTTGCATCTATCTACGGTTGGGTGGAGAGTCCTTGTCCCATACTCAGTTTCCTTTCCTACTCCAAGATTCAGTAACTGTCTATTTTGTTTAATGTGTGATGAATGATGTTACTGTGTTTAGAGATAATGGTTTGAATGTAGGGACTATATTGTACTCGTGAAGACTCGCTTATGCATTATATCCCTTATGTGTTGTGCGATGTATTAAATGGTTGCATCTATGTATGCATATGTGTGGAATATATGCTCGACTATGTAATAATGTTGAAAAGTGACAATATGTTAACAATTGCGAAACAACAGGAACAAAATAGCTGGTACATAAAAGCATATTAATCACACTATAACTAAGACCAAGTTATAATACAACATCGAGCCATGAAAGATTGGGTTAATAGTAGGTTTTGTGACCCTTTATTAATATAAGATTATGAAGAGAGATACCTTATGCATAACAGGGTTTTTGTTAACTCGTGAATCATTTTTAGTCGCGTTACATGTTGCTTTATTTCTCGACG
Organism: Pinus tabuliformis; assembly: GCA_031772625.1. Lineage (NCBI taxonomy): Eukaryota > Viridiplantae > Streptophyta > Pinopsida > Pinales > Pinaceae > Pinus > Pinus tabuliformis. The sequence goes on from CM062811.1 coordinate 98,627,423, forward strand.
AGCATGAATTTAAGGTCTGAGGTATTTTTCCCTAGTATTAGTTGGGCCACCATATTTTCCCAAATTTCCTTCAGTCTTTCATTTTCAATAAGATATATCTTCGTTGTTGGCATTGTAAAGTGATGGTTGAGGGACCTAAACTACTTATTGGCATGGATTTGTTTGCAGGCTCAAAATAAGGTATAACACCATAGGCATGTAGTAGGTGAGGTTAGATCCTCCTTGGAGTCTATGCCAAGTCACTGGTAAGTAATCCACATAGGAGGACCTACGCCTCCCATGGGGGCATTTCTTCCTCATGGAGTTGGTAGACTCGGAGGCCAAAAACTCGCTAGAGAACCAACCACTTAATATTGAGATGGATAATGTCATAAATCGCCCTAGGAAACCAAGAGAATCATAGTGAACATGTTAGGCTCATCTGGAGGTCTACTAGACTCCTGAGCGAAAGTCGCAGCCAACAAGGCTAGTTCAAGAAATCTTGCACAACAACTGAGCTAGAAGGTGGGAGGGTCTCTAATTCCTCCTTCTAAGGCATTGTGTTGTATAGAGTCAAAAGCCTTCGACTGATTCATGGTGGGAAGTGGTAGGATAACCTTGCTGCAGCTTAAGGGTAGGAGGCCATGAACTTATAGGAAAAATTAGGCTAATCTTATACTCAGAATGGTCAAAACCCCATTCAAAGGAGAGTCCTTATTGTTGGAAGGAGTTTCCCTTCACAGGATTGGTTAGAATGGCAGGGCAGAATGATGTAGGGTGGAAGTCATAAGGTAAATTGGCTTACGAACTGGAGACTTAATGGCGGGAGAGCGTCGGGGTTCTCTCAAGAGATGGTGACTAAAGTTCTTACGTTACTCAGACCATTGGGTGAGGGAAGACTATCATGAGGAGGGGCCACCCTAGAACCTAGAAGGTCATAACCCTAGGGATTTGCGTAGATGATTCCTTACTATATCCTAGGTTTGAGGGTCTGACTACTCGTGGGGACCCATTATGAAATAAAGTTCCAATGGATTCCCTTTCCCTTTTGCATGGAGACCATACTGGCACGATGTCATATGGGAACATGGTTAATAGTGGGGCATCTCAAGTGTCCAATGGGCCACTTATGAGTGACACATGAAATTATTTTGATGTGGGCTCAGGGCATGGTTGATGTCATATGGGCAAGGTTAGACCCTAGAGGTTTGAACCCTATAAGGACGAAAAGTTATGGGGAAGTATATGCGGCAGTTAGTGTGAATAAATGATGTGGAAGTTGTCTTCAAGGTGGTGATCCATTATCTGACATGTTGGGTTCTAGGGAGGATGCCCAACTCAGTACACTGACATACCATGAGGTCCTGAAGATGTGACATGCCAGCCAGGCATATCGTTTCTGGGAGGGGGCATACATTGGGAGTTGCGGTGTTGAGATGCCCCAGAGTCGCCGAAATATATATATATATACAACTCAGTACATTGACATACCATGAGGTCCTGAAGATGTGACATGCTAGCCAGGCAGATCGTTTCTGGAAGGGGGCATACATTGGGAGTTGGGGTGTTGAGATGCCCCAGAGTCGCCGCAATATATATATATATATATATATATATATATATATATATATATATATATATATATATATACATGAAATTGTATATACATATATGCATCAAAGAAAAAAGAATATAATAATATTGTATTACATAATGAAGGGAAATAAAGTTCACCTAAAATATTTATGCCATTCCTCCAATGTAATTGAAGGGATCGAGTTATGTTACAGAGTGGTATTAGAGAATCCAAGTTCAATACTTAGATTGGATAAGCTTCATCACGAGAAAGTGAGGAAGTTTTGTTACGTGATTATAGAATACTGAGTTAGTAGTATTGTACTCACTGATTAATCACTAAATTTATGATAAGATATGTTAGTTGATGGTTAACAACTCCATGGGAGCAGGAATTATGATTGTAAATGTGTTTTCTCATTATTTATGTACCAACTACATGATTGAATGAATATTGCATGTAATTATAGATGGCTTGTATATTAACAAGGTTGTTTTGTTATCATAGGAATCCCATGATACTCTGTAAATGCAAGCTCATGATCCTAATTATGTTTAAATGTTGTTTTAGAAAGTCTAACAATGTGTGTGATTGACAACATGTCACAAGCAGCATAGCATAGAAAATTTACAGTGATGAGAACCAGGATGGTTGAATATAGTTTAAATCAATTCCAACATGGAAGTGATGGGTCAAAAGCAATGATGAAGAGATATCAGTTGCTCAAGGGGGAGGAAATCAATCCCCAGATTGGATGGAAACTCTGAGAAGCCTTCAAGATGAGGTGAGAAGTTTTAAGGCCGATAATGAGAGGTTGGTTAGAGCCCAAGAGAGGCAGGTTGATATTAATGTGGTCATCTTGCAAATTCTCTTGGACTAGCAAAGGCAAAGGTAGTCTAATGTAAGGATCATTCATAGAGATTGGGTCAACCCTCGAGATTTATAAGAAAATACCAATGGAGCAGATCCCGAAAGAGGCCCATGCAGGGTAGTGAGGACACTATGCGAGGGGGAGAATATTTGAGTACTCCTAAGGGAAGGGCTAAAACGTAGGCACCTCACTCAAGGAACCCATCTAGTTCTGCCATTTGAAGGCATCATCACTCTCACCACTACCATCACTTAGGAAGAAGGGAGAGGGAGCTTATGCATGAGGAATTTAAAAATGAAAAGTCACCCAAGTTCAATGGGGATGTGAAGTAGGTAGAGGACGTAGAAGCATGGTTGCTAAGGATAAAAAAATTATTTAGAACACACTACTACTCGATGAATATGAAAGCCAAAGTTGTCTTTTACATCTTAAAAGGAAAGGCATATATCTGGTGGGAGGACCTGAAGAATACTAGAGTCATCACTAAAGAAGAGCTAACATGGGATGATTTTGAGAAGCTTTTCATGGAACAATACATGTCTGAACGCTACTATGACAATAAGGAAAAGGAATTTTATGAACTAAGAATGGGACAGATGACTAGTGAGGAGTATGTCACCATGTTTTTGGGGTTATTGAGATATGTTCCATATCTCAAGGATGAGAAGGTCAAAATCTAGAGGTTCATTAGTGGGTTTCCTATGGTATTCAGAGATAATATTGAATTATTGGAACCCCATACTCTGAAGGACACTATTAAGAAGCTAGAGAATTGTTATGAGAAAGCAAGGCATAGACCTGAGACTAAGAGTAACTGGATAAACAAGATAACTTCCAGGAAAAATTTGAGTTGGTCTAGGAAGAACCTAGAAGGAAAAGAGAGGAAACACCCATCTTAGAAAAGACGGTCTTAATAGAAATCCAACAACATTGTTAAAAGGAATGTACAACAACCAGCATCGGCGCAATCCAATATTGAAGGTCGGGAACCAATTAAGTGTTGGACCGGTGGTGGGGACCATAGGAGAAGGGATTTCCCTCATCAACAAGAGGTTGGACCCAAAATCTACATTGCTTGGGAAGCAAGCACAGTGGGCGAAGTAGCCCGTAGTATTTCCAGGATTTACATAACATTGGACTATGACCAAGCAAATCACCAAGAATCCATAATTGAGATGGAAGGTAAGCTACAAGAGCAAGTTGTTTCTATTTTGATTGATTCAAGTTCTAATTATAGCCATTTCAACCCATCTGGAGCTTGTCAAAAAATGCCAATTGGACAAGTAATTGCACTAAGAACTGTGGTTGGTTCAGTTGGAAACAGGGACAAAGAGAAGGATCAACCAATGGGTGAAGTCATGTGTATTGGAACTCAATGGCATGATCACAATAACTCACTTGAATGTGTTTCCATTGGGTGGGTATGATGGAATAGACATGCAATGAACCAAGGTGGATTGCTATGAAAAAGAAATAGAATACTTGGATGAGCAAGGAACAGAGAGAATATTCGAAGGAAAGAAAAATCCCATATCAGTGAGGTTGATCACTTCCATGCAGGCCAAATGCAGTTGTAGGAATGGATGTACATTATTTTCTATTCAAGTTTCCAAAGATGAGGGAGTCAATGGATCGACAGAGATAGATGAGGTTTTGATTCTCCAAAGGTACTCAGCCTTGCGATGGTATGCAAATTTACTTCTAGAATAGGTTCTTGGATTAACCCCTTACAAAGAGATATACTTCTTTATGGCGCCAATACCTGGATAAGCACTAGGATTTAAGGCCCCATATAGAATAAGCGCTCCAGAGTTGGTTCAGTTGAAATTGTAGCTGAAAGAAATTTTGGTCAAGGGGTACATAGGGCCAAGTGTGTCTCCTTGGGGAGCAACAATATTATTTGTGAAAAAGAAAGATGGAACTCTGAGGTTATGCATTGATTATAGAAAACTGAACAAGGTAACCATCAAGAACAAGTACCCATTTCCAAGGATTGATGATCTCTTTGATTAGTTAAGGGGAGCAGCAATATTCTCCAAAATTGACTTGAGGTCAAGTTACCATCAAGTGAGAATCAAGGAGGAGGACATACATAAGACTGATTCTAGAACGAGATATGGTACTACAAATTTTTAGTGGTACCCTTTGGGCTCACTAGTGCTCCTACCACGTTCATGTGTCTAATGAACAGGCTGTTGAGACCACACTTGGACAAGTTTGTCATTATATTTGTGGACAATATATCAGTTTATTCCAAAATTGAGGAAGAGCATGAGAAACATCTAGCGGTTATGTTACAGTTGTTGAGAGATCACAAGCTCTATGCAAAACTTTATAAGTGTGATTTCTTCCAAACACATATACACTACTTAGAGCAAATCGTATGAAAGGAAGGAATATTAGTTTAACTAAATTAGGTCAATGCCATAAGGGAGTGGTCAACCCCAAGGAATGTGGATGAGATCAGATCATTCATGGGATTGGAAGGATATTACAAGAGATTTATCCGAATTTTCTCTAAAATTGAGCATCTCGTTTAGCCTTACGGAGGAAAGGGAAGAGAATTGAGTGGACCACATAGTGTGTATGTTAGGTGTGTGTTATATTCTTTCCACGAATAGTTTCACGCATCGAGGGAAAAACCCCCTTGTCAGGGGGTTCAAGGGGAGAAGTAGCCCTTGTACAGGGTCTAGGGCAGTGCCTTGGGAAATTCTTTTTGGACCCTATATTAGGTGGGCAAACCGACCTATGGTTTTGTGAATGGGTTTTTCACATGGTTTTGGGCATGATGGTTTTCTTCCCATGATATTTTGTAGATCCGAACAAGGGAACTACATTTATATTCTAATATAGGGTTAATGGATTGGGGTTTAGGAATGCTTAAGCATGTATACATATGTATTGTAACATTGAAAGGAATATAATGAAAAATCAATCTAGTAGTCCCGGTTTAGGGATCCAGGGAAAATATCTATGTATTTGTTTTGTCGTTTCTCACCATTGTATATTTTTTATTTTTTAAGAATTTGTTTCCAAGTAATTTTTGCACAGGGTTTAAACCTACATTTGGTATCAAATTTGTTTCGGCTTCAAGAGGACGCCTTTTCTACTGAGGGGTTTTTCTCAGGCCTGTGGTAGACCCTGTTCAGTGGGAGATCGATGAGATAGATTCTTGTGGTGAAAGAAGATGGTGAGAAGTGGAAAGATAGAGATTTAGAAATTTAATGGTCAGAGTTTTGAGTTGTGGATATTCGAGATGGAGCATCTACAGGAGGATAAAGGTCATAGGATCACTGTAGATCTAGGTACTAAACCAACAGAAAGGTCAGCTGAAGATTGGGAAAAGTTGGATCAGAAAGTAAAGAGCACAATATGGCTGTGTACCTCAGATTCATTAATTTTTTAATGTATGAGGGGAAGCTACGATGAAGGTTTTGTGGGACAAGTTAGGGAAATCGTACCAATGTAAGTTTCTAGTGAACAAATTGTTCCTACAAAAAAATTTGTATACCTCGAGGATGAAGGATGGAGACTTGGTGATAGAGCATCTAAACACCTTTAATGTTGTGGTAAGACAATTTTTATTTGTTGATATTAAAATTTTAGATGAAGATAAGTTCATCAATTTATTGTTGTAGGTTTTAACCCCGTACAGAAATTACCTGCATACAAATTCTAAAACACAAAAAATAAACAATGCGAGAGCATAACACATAAAACACATACACATAGAGATTTTCCCCTGGATCCCAAAACCAGGACTACCAGCTTGATTTTTCATTATGTTCCTTTCAATGTTACAATACATATTTATATATGCCGAAGCATCCAATACCATGGCCTGAAAACCAACGCGTCCAAAACCATGGACCAAAAACCATCGCGTCCAAAACCATGTGCAAAAAATCATGCACAAAACCATAGGTAGGTCAGCCCAATGACCCCTTGTGATCCCCCTCCCCCCTCGCTACGTAATCGGCACAACAATGGGGGGGGTATGCCCCCCTTCTAAGCCCCCAGTTAACTATGTGGGCTAGTCATGGAAAGAATATAACACAACCCAACGTTCTCCCACTTGTTTTTTTATTTCCACACGGGGCTAGAAGAGAGCTTAGTCATTTATCTAGCCCTGCAATGCCCATTGTTTCTCTACACCAAGAGAACTTCTCAGAGCTCGTATATTTTGTCAATGCATCTACAATATTCTTCAAAGTGTCCACCTTGACCAGCAACACCTTTTCATCTTCTATCATATCCCTCACAAAATGATACTGAACATCGATGTGCTTTGTCTTTGAATGATATGCAGGGTTCTTTTCCAAGAAAATTGCACTTTGGTTGTCACAGTCTATCCTTATATCTCCCTAACCCCATACTTGAACACAATCTCTGCAACCAAAATGCTTCCTTGCTTACATGAGTGGCTTCCATGTACTCTGACTCTTTAGTTGATAGTGCCACTACAAATTGTTTCTTACTCATCCAACTGGCTGCACCTCCAAATAGGTTAAACACATACCCACTTGTAGATTTTCTTTGATCCAGATCTCTAGCCCAGTCTGCATCAACAAAGCCATGAATATACAACACTCTTTCCAATCCTGGTCTTCCTTGGTAGCACAAACCATAATCACTAGTGCCACGCAAATACCTGAAAACCCACTTCATTGTTGTCCAGTGCTCCTTCCCTATTTTTTGCATAAACCTGCTCAATACTCCCACTACATGTGCAATATCTGGTCTAGTACAGACCATCGCATACATTAGGCTACTAACTGCACTTTCATATGGAACATGAGACATGTCCTCTTCCTCTTCTTGTGTCTTGGGACACTGTTTAGCAGATAACTTTACACCTAGAGGAATAGGAACCTTCACTGGTTTACTATCCTACATATTAAACCTCTGCAATATTGTCTCGACATACTTCCTCTGGTTTAACCAGAGCTTCCTCTTTGTCTGATCTCTTTTAATTTCCATGCCCAAAATATAGTTTGCAGCACCAAGATCTTTCATGTCGAATTTGGAGGACAATTGGGTCTTCAAATCCTGGATAATTTCTTTATCATTTCCAACCAGCAACATATCATCCACATACAAGACCAGGTAAATAACACGGTAACCAATTAATTTAAAATACACACAGTAATCTGCTTTGCTTCTGGTGAAGCCAAGTCCCTGTATAAATGTATCAAATTTCTGATACCACATCCTTGGTGACTGTTTTAACCCATACAGAGACTTCTTTAACTTGCATACCATTTCTTTCTTACCCTTCACCGCAAAACCTTCAGGTTGCTTCATGTAGATCTCCTCTTCCAGATCCCAGTGAAGAAATGTTGTCTTCACATCCATCTGCTCTACCTCAAAATCAAAAGCAGCAAAAATAGATAAAAGTAATTTAATAGAAACTACCTTGGCAACAAGAGAAAAAAATATCGCCAAAATCAATTCCTGGCACCTGGGAGTAAACTTTTGCTACCAACCAAGCTTTGTATTTCTCCACCTTTCCTTCTGCATTTGTCTTCTTCTTGAACACCCATTTTTTTCCAATGGGTTTCCTTCCAGCTGGGAACTCCACCAGTTCCCAAGCCTCATTTTGTGCAAAGATGCCATTTCATCAACCATGACCTCTTTCCAGAGTTTTCCATCCTTTGAATCTACTACTTCCTTCATAGTTCTGGGATCATCATCAGTAACAGATAAAGCAAAATTTGAATAGAAAGCAGATGGACTATACCTTTCTGGCTGCCTTCTCCTCGAACTGATCTTCTCACACCCAGAGTTTGTGGCTCTTCATCTTTTGATTCCTCCTCTACTGTAGAGTTTGCTTCTTCCTCCTTAAGCTCAAACTCTATCTTCTCAAGCTCCTTTGGTTGGAATTCATGTTTAATAACATATTTTACCTCTCTAAACACCACATATCAGCTGTACACAACCTTCGTTGTTACTAGGTTCCAAAGTTTATAACCCTTTAAACCATCCTTGTACCTAATAAAGATGCACTTTTCAGATTTACTATCCAACTTGGTTCGTTTCTCCTTTGGAACATGTACATATGCATCACATCCAAATACCCTCAGATGTGAAAGATAGGGTTTCTTACCAATCCATACCTCTTGTGGAGTCTTATCCTACAATGTCGACGAAGATGGTCAGTTGACCAGGTAACATGTTGTCTCCACCGCCTCTATCCAGAATTCCTATTCTAACCCAACACCACTGAGCATGCTTCTTGCCCTTTCCATCAACGTTTTGTTCATTCTTTCTGTAACTCCATTTTGCTCAAGTGTGTATGGAGCAGTCTTCTGCAATGCTATTCCACACTTCTTAAAAAATTATTCAAATTCCTTGCTACAAAGCTCTCCACCGTTATCTGTCCTCAACACCTTTATCTTCTTCTCTGTCTAGTTTTCCACTAGAACCTTAAATTCTTTAAACCTATCAAAGACTTTAGATTTCTTCTTAAGGAAATATATCCATGTATTCCTTGAAAAGTCATCTATAAATGATACATAGTACACAGACTTACCTAGTGATGGAACCTTCACAGGTCCAAACACGTCATTATGCACAAGTTCTAATATATGTTTCTCCCTCTTACCACCGGAGAGGAAACTCACCCAATTTTGCTTCCCATATATACAACTTTCACAGAAATAAAAATCCATAGAGCTATTACTCATACCTTCTACCATACCTTTACCATGAAGTATTCGAAGGCCCTTCTCTCCAATATGTCCAAGTCTTTGATGCCACAACATGGTCTTATCTCCAGAGACCACTAGATTTTCTGCTCCACTTTCAGGAACCACAGAGCTATTGCACCCATCAACAACATTGCTACCTTGCAGCTTGTACAAAGTTCCAATCCGAACTCCCCACATCAATACCAGTGCTCCCTGAACCATTTTGCAGGTATCCTTCTTGAACACTGTTTTTACACTTGGATCATCCAGATTGCTTACGGAAATCAAATTTCTGGCCAATGCAGGAATGTGTAGAACACCCAGAAGTGTTCTAACCCTTCCACCTTACAACTTCAACTTTACTTTTCCATGACCAATGATTCTAGCCTTCCTGTCATCCCCCATGAAGTCATCACCACCATCATATTTCTCATACTCGCAGAACCACTCTCTATGGGGAGTGAAGTGAAATGATGCACCTGAGTCAATCAACCATGCCTCATGATCTAAATGTGTACTTGAAGAAGCCAAGTACACATCCCCACCTTCATTTGAGGTGGTTTTCGCCTCTGTAGAAAGAGCATCATCAGCTCCCTTTCCTTTGTCAAGAGCTTTAGATTTACAATCCCTTTTGTAGAGCCCTTCCTTTCCACATTTCCAGCACACCACCTTTACAGGTTTTCCTGGAGATTTAGATCTCCCTCTAAATTTAGATCTCCCACTCGATGACTTATTTTTATTTCTGTTCTGGGACCGTCCTCATACAGAAAAGGCATCACCATTCTGGCTCTCCATATTTTTCTGTCTCATCTCCTCCATCAGCAAGGATGAGACTATTTCATCAAACTGCAAGGCAGTTTCATTTCTACATATTGCAATAACCAGACTATCCCACGAATTTGGTAGAGAACACAACAAACTGATGCACTTATCTCTGAAATTTTAATATCAACAAATAATAATTGACTTACCACAATATTAAATTCATTCAGATGTTCTGTCACCGAGTCTCCATATTTCATCCTCAAGTTATACACTTTTTTCTGTAGGAATAGTTTATTAACCGGAGACTTAGATTGGTACAAAGTCCCTAATTTGTCCCACAAAGCCTTTGTCGTAGCTTCCCCTGATACATTCAGCAATACTGAATCTGAGACACACAATCGTATTGTGCTCTTAACCTTCCGATCCAACTTCTTCCATTCTTCATCAAACACTCCCATTGGTTTAGTACCTGGATCTACTGCAACCCACTGATCTTTATCCACCAACAGATCCTCCATCTTGAGTTTCCCTAACTCAAAACTCTGACCATTAAATTTCTCGATCTCTATATTTCCACTGCTCACCATCTTCTTTCACCACCAGAATCGATCTCGGAGATCTCCCACTCAGCATTATCTACCATAGGCCCTAGCGAAACCCCTTAGAAATAAAGGCATCCCCTTGAATCCAAAACAGCTCTGATACCAAATGTAGGTTTTAACCCCCTACAGAAATTACCTGCATACGAATTCTAAAACACAGAAAATAAACAATGTGAGAGAATAACACATAAAACACATATACATAGATATTTTCCCCTGGATCCCAAAACTAGAACTACCAGTTTGATTTTTCATTATGTTCCTTTCAATGTTACAGTACATATTTATACATGCCAAAGTATCCAATACCATGGACTGAAAACCATTGCGTCCAAAACCATGGACCAAAAACCATTGCGTCCAAAACCATGCGCAAAAAATCATGCACAAAACCATAGGTAGGTCTACCCAATGACCCACTGTGACCCCCTAGTTAACTATGTGGGCTAATTGTGGAAAGAATATAACACAACCCAACAATTGTGTTCTCTACCAGATTCATGAGATAGTCTGGTTGTTGCAATAGGTAGAAATAAAACTACCTTGAAGTTTGATGAAATGGTCTCATCCTTGTTGTCAAAGGAGATGCGAAAAAAAATTATGGAGGGACACAATGGATATGTCTTGTTTGTATGAGGATGGTCCGAGAACAAAAATAAAAGTAAGTCCTCGAGTTGGAGATCTAAATCTCCAGGAAAACCTGTAAAGGTATGTTGGAAATGAAGAAAGGAATGATACTTCAAAAAGAACTGTATATCCAAAGCTCCTGAGAAAGGAAATGGATATGATGATGCTCCTTCTACTGAGGTGAAAAACACCTCAGATGAAGGTGGGGATGTGTACTTGGCTTCTTCTTCAAGTACTCATGTAGATCATGAGGCATGGTTGATTGACCCAAGTGCATCCTTTCACTTTACTCCCCATAGGGAGTGGTTCTGCGAGTATGAGAAATATTATGGTAGTGATGTCTTCTTAAGGGATGACAGAAAGGATATAATCACTAGACATGGAAAAGTCAAGCTAAAGTTGCAAAGTGGAAGGATTAGAACACTTCTGGGTGTTCTACATATTCTTGCATTAGCCAAAAATCTGATTTCTGTAAGAAATATGGATGATGCATGTGTAAAAGAAATGTTCTAGAAAGATACCTGCAAGACGGTTCAAGGAGTACTGGTATTGATGAGGAAAGTTTGGATTGGAACTTTGTACAAGCTTCTAGGTAGTATTTTTATTGATGGGTGCAACAATTGTGTGGTTCCTGAAAGTGGACAGAAACTCTAGTGGTCTTTGGAGAAAAGACCATGTTATGGCATCAAAGGCTTGGACATGTTGGAGAGAATGGCCTTTGAATACTTCATGGTAATGGTATGGTAGAAGGTATGTCTAATTTCTCTCTGGATCTCGATTTCTATGAACATTGTGTACATGGGAAGCAGAATCAGGCAAGTTTTCCCTCTAGTGCTAAAAGGGAAAAAGAGATATTAGAGCTTGTGCATAGTGATGTGTTTAGACATGTGTTGGTTCCATCACTGGGTAAGTATGTGTACTATGTATCATTTATAGATTACTTCTCAAGGAATATATGGATATATTTCCTTAGGAATAAAATATGAAGTCTTTGATAGGTTTAAAGAATTTAAGGCTCTGGTGGAAAACCAGACAGAGAAAAGGATAAAGGTGCTGAGGAAAGATAATGGTGGAGTGTTCCACAAGAAGGAATTTGAAGAGATATGTATGTGGTATAGCACGAAAGAATACTATTCCATACACACCTCAACAAAACAGAGTTACTGAAAGAATGAAAAGGACGTTGATGGAAAAGGCAAGAAGCACGCTCAGTGGTGTTGGGTTAGGACAAGAATTCTGGGTAGAGGCAATGGAGACTGCATGTTACTTGGGAAAAAAATCACTTTCATCGGCATTGGAGGATACGAATCCACATGAGGTATGGACTGGTAAGAAACCCTCTCTTTCACATCTAAGGGTATTTGGTTGTGAGGCATATGTACATGTTCCAAAGGATAAAGGAACCAAGTTGAATAGTAAATCTGAAATATGCAACTTTATTGGGTGTAAGGATGGTTTAAAAGGTTATAAGCTTTGGGACACAGAAATAAGGAAGGTTGTGTATAGTCGATATGTGGTGTTTAGAGAGGTGAAATATGTTATTAAACATTAATTCCTACCAAAGGAACCTGAGAATATAGAGTTTTACCTAAAGAAGGGAGAATCAGACTCTACAACAGAATAGGAATCATAAGATGAAGAGCCACAAACTCCAGCAGTGAGAAGATCAATTCGAGAAAGAAGGAAACCAGAAAGATATAGTCCATCTTCTTTCTATTCAAAATTTTCTTTATCTATTACTAATGATGATCCCAGAACTGTCAGGGAGGCAGTATATTCAGAGGATGGAAAACTCTGGAAAGAGGGCATGGTTGATGAAATGGAATCTTTGGACAAAAATGAGGCTTTGAATCTAGTGGATTTGTCAGCTAGAAGGAAACCCATTCGAAGCAAATGGATGTTTAAGAAGAAGATGAATGTAGAAGGAAAGGTGGAGAAATACAAATCTTGGTTGGTAGAAAAAGGTTATTCCGAGGTGTCGGAAATTGATTTCGGTGATATTTTTTCTCTGGTTTCCAAGGTAGCTTCTATTAGATTACTTTTATTTGTTGTTGCTACATTTGATTTTGAGGTAGAACAGATGGATGTGAAGATAACATTTCTTCACAAGGATATGGAAGAAGATATCTACATGAAGAAACCTGAAGGCTTTTTGATGAAGGGAAAGAAAAAACTAGTATGCAAGTTAAAAAAGTTTTTTTATGGGTTCAAATAGTCCCCAAGGATGTGGTATCATAAATTTGATACATATATACGAGGACTTGGCTGTGTGTATTTAAAATTAATTGGTGACCACATTATTTATCTAGTCTTATATGTGGATGATATGTTTTTGATTGGAAATGCCAAGGAAATTATCCAGGATTTGAAGACCCAATTGTCCTCCAAATTCGTCATGAAGGATCTTGTGCTGCAAACTATATTTTGGGCATGGGAATTAAACGAGATTGTGAAAAGAGGGAGCTCTAGTTAAACCAGAGAAAGTATGTTGAGATAATACTACAAAGGTTTAATATACAGGATAGTAAACCGCTAAAGGTTCCTATTCCTGTAAGTGTAAACTTATCTGTTGAATAGTGTCACAAGACACAAGAAGAGGAAGAGGACATGTCCCGTTTTCCATACGCAATTGAAGTCAGTAGCCTAATGTATGCAATGGTATGTTCTAGACCAAACGTTGCACATGTAATGGGAGTATTCAGCAGGTTTATGTCAAAACTAGGGGACAAGCATTGGACAATAGTGAAGCGGGTTTTCAGGTATTTGCGTGGCACTAGTGATTATGTTTTGTGCTACCAAGGAAGATCAAGATTGGACAGAATTTTGGACATCCGTGGCTTTGCTGATGCAGACTGGGGTGGATATCTGGATCGGAGAATATATACAAGTGGGTATGTGTTTAACCTATTTGGTGGTGCAGTCAGTTGGATGAGCAAGAGACAGTTTGTAGTGGCAATTTCAACTACAGAGGCAGAATACATGGTAGCCACTCATGCAAGAAAAGACGCAGTTTGGTTGCAAATATTGTGTTCAAGTATGGGGTTAGTATAACAAGCTATAAGTATATACTGTGAAATCCAAAGTGCAATTTTCTTGGCAAATAACCCTACTTATCATTCAAAGACAAAGCACATTAATGTTCAGTATCACTTTGTGAGGGATATGGTTGAGAACAAAAAGGTGTTGCTGGTAAAGGTGGAAACTTTCAAGAATGTTGTAGATGAATTGAAAAAATATGTGAGCATTGAAAATTTTTCTTAGTGCAGAGAAACAATGGGCATTGTAAGTTTGGACCAATGACTAAGATCTCTTGTGACCCCTTGTGTAGAAAAGAAAACAAAAAGTGGGAGAATTTTGGGTGTGTGTTATATTCTTTCCACAACTAGTCGCACGTGTGACAGGACCACCTGTTCATTGTGCCAAGTGTAGCAGGGGGTGTAGCCCCTCTACAGGGGGGCTCTAAAGGGGCAGTAGATCCCCTATATAGGGTCTGAGGCAATGCCTTGGGAATTTTTTTTGGATGCTATTAGGTGGGTAGAACTACTTATGGTTTTGTGCATGGGTTTTGCACATGGTTTTGGGCATGATGGTTTTCTACCCATGGTATTTTGTAGATCTGGTCATTGGAACTATGATTATGTTATAATCCAGAGTTAATGAATTCGGGTTTATGAATGCTTCAACTTATATATATATATATATATATATATATATATATATATATATATATATATATATATATATATTGTAACATTGAAAGGAATATAATGAAAAATTAATTTGGTAGTCTCGGTTTTGAGATCCAGGTGAAAATATTTGTGTATTTGTTTTTTGTTTCTCGCCATTGTATATTTTATATTTTTTAGAATGTGTTTATAGGTAATTTATGTACAGGGTTAAAAACTACATCTGGTGTCAAAGTTGTTTCGACTTCAAGGGATGCCTTTGTTGCTAAGGGGTTTTGCTCGAGCCTGTGGTAGACCCTGTTCAGTGGGAGATCTGCGAGATCGATTATTGCGATGAAAGAAGATGGCGAGCAGTGGAAAGATAAAGATTGATAAATTTAATGGTCGGAGTTTTGAGTTGTGGAAACTCAAGATGGAGGATCTTCGGGTGGATAAAGATCAATGGATTGCAGTAGAACCTGGTACTAAACCAACGAGAATGTCAGCTGAAGACTGGGAGAAGTTGGATTGGAAAGAAAAGAGAACAATATGGTTGTTTATCTCAGATTGAGTATTGTTGAATGTATTAGGGGAAGATACAGCGAAGGCTTTGTGGGACGAGTTAGGGACTTTGTACCAATATAAGTCTCTGGTGAACAAATTATTCCTACAAAAAAAATTGTATAACCTGAGGATGAAGGATGGAGACTCGGTGATAGATCATCTGAACGCCTTTAATAGTGTGGTAAGCCAGTTGTTATATGTTGATATTAAAATTTCAGATGAAGATAAGTGCATCATTTTATTGTGTTCTCTACTAGATTCATGAGATAGTCTGGTTGTTGCAATAGACAGCAATACAACTACCTTGAAGTTTGATGAAATAGACTCATCCTTGTTTTCGAAGGAGATGAGACGAAAAAATATGGTGGCCCAAAATGTAGATGTCTTGTCTATACGAAGACAGTCCCATAATAGAAATAAAAATAATTCCTCGAGCAGGAGATTTAAATCTAGAGGGATATCTAAAACTCCATGAAAGTCTGTAAAGGTATGTTAGAAATGCAGAAAGGAACGAGACTTCAAAAAGGACTGTAGATCTAAATATCCTGAGAAAGGAAAGAGATTTGATGATGCTCCTTTTGAAGAGGAAAAAACTACCTCAGATGAAGTTGGGGATGTGTACTTGGATTCTTCTTCAAGTACACATGTAGATCATGAGCCATGGTTGATTGACTTAGGTGCATCCTTTCACTTCACTCCCCATAGGGAGTGGTTCTGCGAGTATGAGAAATATGATGGTGGTGATGTCTTATTAGGGGATGATAGGAAGGATAGAATAAACGAATGTGGAAAAGTGAAGTTGAAGTTGCAAGGTGGAAGGATTAGAACACTTTAGTGTGATCTGCATATTCCTACATTGGCTAGAAATCGGATTTCTGCTAGCAAGATGTATGATGCGGGCATAAAAATAGTGTTCAAGAATATACCTACAAGATAGTTCAGGGAGCACTGGTATTGATGTGGGGAGTTTAGATTGGAACTTTGTACAAACTTTTGGTTAGTATTGTTATTGATGGGTGCAACAGTTCTATGGTTCATGAAAGCAGAACATAAAATATATTGGTCTCTAGAGAAAAGACCATGCTATCACATCAAAGGCTTGGACATATTGGAGAGGAGGGCCTTCAAATACTTCATGGTAATGGTATGGTAGAAGGTATGTCTAATTTTTCTCTCGATTTTTTATTTATGTGAACATTGTGTATATGGGAAGCTGAATCGGGTGAGTTTCCCCTCTGGTGCTAAGAGGGCCAAAGGGATATTATATCTTGTGCACAGTGATGTGCTTGGACATGTTTCGGTTCCATCATTGGTAAATTCTATGTACTATATATCATTTATAGATAACCTCTCAAGGAATACATGGAAAATATTTCCTCAGGAAGAAATCTGAAGTCTTTGACAAGTTTAAATAATTTAGGCTTTGGTGGAAAACCAGACATAAAAAAAGATAAATGTGTTGAGAATAGATAATGGTGGAGAGTTTTGCAAAAAGGAATTTGAAGAGTTTTGTAAGAAGTCTGGTATAATACAATAGAAGACTACACCATACACACCTCAACAAAATGGAGTTTCATAAAGAATGAAAAAGACATTGATGGAAAAGGCAAGAATCATGCTCAGTGGTGCCGGGTTAGGACATGAATTTTGGGCAGAGGAGGTGGAGACTGCATGTTACCTAGGCAACAAATCACCTTCATCAGCATTGGAGGATAGGACTCCACGTGAGGTATGAACTAATAAGAAATCCTCTCTTTCACATATGAGGTGATCTGGACTTAAGTAGGAACGCAACAAATTACAGAGATAACCATAAACACAGATATGCAGCAGAAATAATACTTCATCTCATTAATGTAAAATACTGAAATATGCTTACAAACAGTAATGGAAATAAACCAGCTAGGGTGATGGTAGCTTATCTCTGAGAAGAGATGTGGTGGCTACATGCCTCTATATTATGTTACAATGAGGCTCAAAGGCCGATTTATTGTTGAGAAACAATGGAAAACCCTTAACATTCCAAAACCTAACCCTAGAAGATGAAACGCCAAACTGTGGGCCCTGTTTGGGTAAATTGGTACATCAACTTCCCGAGGTTGTAACTTTGGCATACGATCTCCGTTTTACGCGTACAATAGCTCGTTAGAAAGATCAATCCGAGCACTACCACTTTGGGAAGGGCAACATCGGTCCATGGACCCATGATGCCCCGATATTTCCCAAAAAATGTCGTTTAGGGCCTCAAAACAGCGCTGGAAGTTCAGGACCCGAAAAACTGCTAAAAATAGTAAGTTGTGCTACAATTAAGGAAACTGAAAATGCTGAGAGAAACAATGGTGGGGTCCAGGTGGACTTGGTAGGTGGCCACCAATATCCACCTAGATCATGAGGGTATTTTGTTGTGATGCATATCTACATGTTTGAAAGGATAAAAAATCCAAGTTGGATAGTAAATCTAAAAGGTGCATCTTTATTGGGTATAAGGATGGTTTAAAAGGTTATAAGCTTTGGAAACCCGAAACAAGGAAGGTTGTGTACAATTGAGATGTGGTGTTTAGAAAGGTGAAAGATGTTATTAAATATGAAGTTATACCAAAGGAACCTGAGAAGATAGAGTTTGAGCTAAAGGGGGAAGAATCAGACTCTACAATAGAACAAGAATCAAAAGATGAAGAGCCACAAACTCCAGCTATGAGAAGATCAGTTCGAGAAATAAGGAAGCCAAAAAGGTGTAGTCAATCTACTTTCTATTCAAATTTTGCTTTATCTATTAGTGATGATGATCCCTGAACTATAAGGGAGGCAGTAGATTCAGGGATGGAAAACTTTGGAAATAGGCCATGGTTGATGAAATGGCATCTTTGGAAAAAAATGAGGCTTGGGATCTAGTAGATTTATCGGCTAGAAGGAAACCCATTGGAAGAAAATCAATGTTTAAGAAGAAGATGAATGCAGAAGGAAAGGTGGATAAATACAAATCTCGTTTGGTAGAAAAGGGTTATTCCCAGGTACCGGGAATTGATTTTTGGTGATATTATTTCTCCTATTTCCAAGGTAGCTTCTATTAGATTACCTTTATCTATTGTTGATGCTTTTGATTTTGAGGTAGAATAGATGGATGTGAAGACAACATTTCTTCACGGGGATACGGAAGAAGAGATCTACATGAAGAAACTTGAAGGCTTTTTGGTGAAGGAAAAGAAAAAACTGGTATGCATGCTAAAAAAGTCTCTATATTGGTTAAAATAGTCACCAAGTATGTGTTATCAGAAATTTGATACATATATACAGGGATTTGGCTTCACCAGAAGCAAAGTGGATCACTGTGTGTATTTTAAATTAATTGGTGACTATGTTATTTATTTGGTCTTGTATGTGGATGATATGTTGTTGATTGGAAATGACAGATAAACTATCCAAGATTTGAAGACCCAATTTTCCTCCAAATTCAACATGAAGGAACTTGGTGACGCAAATTATAATTTAGGCATGTAAATTAAACGAGATCGAGCAAAGAGGAAGATCTAGTTAAACCAGAGGAAGTATGTTGAGACAATACTGCAGAGGTTTAATATGCAGGATAATAAATCGGTGAAGGTTCCTATTCCTGTAGGTGTAAAGTTTTCCATACACATGTGTAGTCGGTAGCCTGATGTATGCAATGGTATGTACTAGACCCGACATTGCACATGCAGTGGGATTATTGAATAGGTTTATATCAAAACCAAGGAAGGAGCATTGGATAACAGTGAAGAAAGTTTTCAGGTATTTGTTTGGTATTAGTGATTATGGTTTGTGCTACCAAGGAATACTAGGATTGGACATAATTTTGGAAATCTTTATCTTTGTTGATTCAGACTGGGATGGAGATCTCGATCAGAGAATATATAAGTGGGTATGTGTTTAAACTATTTGGAGGTGCAGTCAGTTAGATGAGTAAGAGATAGTATGTTGTGCCACTTTCAACTACAGAGGAAAAATACATAGTAGCGACTCGTGCAAGAAAGGAAGTAGTTTGGTTGCAAAGATTGTGTTCAAGTATGGGGTTAGTACAGTGAGCTATAAGGATAGACTGTGACAACCAAAGTGCAATTTTCTTGGCAAATGGTCTTGTTTATCATTCAAAGACAAATCACATTAATGCTTAGTATTACTTTGTGAGGGATATGGTTGAGGACAAAAAGGTGTTGCAGGTAAAGGTGTACACTTTGAAGAATGATGTAGATGCATTGACGAAGTTTGTGGGCATTGAGAATTTTTCTTGGTGTAGAGAAACAATGGGTGTTATAGGGATGGACCAATGACTAAGCTCTCTTGTGACTCCCTGTGTGGAAAATAAAACAACAAGTGGGAGAATGTTGTGTGTGTGTTATATTCTTTCCATGTCTAATCGCACACACGATAGGACCCCTTGTTCTTTGCGCCAGGCATAGGCCTCCCTCGAGGGGGGGGTTCTTGGGGGGTGGTAGCCTCCTTGTACAGGGTCTGGGGCAGCGCCCTAGCAATTTTTTTTGACCCTATATTAGGTGGGCAGACGTACCTATGGTATTGTGCATGGGTTTTACACATGGCTTTGGGCATGATGGTTTTCGGCCCATGTTGTTTTGTAGATCTGGTTAAGGGAACTATAGTTATGTTCTAATCTAGGATTAATGGATTGGGGTTTATGAATGCTTCGGCATGTATATATATGCATTGTAACATTGAAAGGAATATAATGAAAAATCAATATAGTAGTCCCGGTTTTGGGATCTAGGGGAGAATATTTGTGTATTTATTTTGTGTTTCTCACCAATGTATATTTTCTATTTTTTAGGAATTCGTTTGCGGGTCATTGCTGTACAGGGTTAAAACCTACAATGTAGATAGTTTTGAGCAGTTAAAGCAATTGCTCACCAATGCTCCAGTGTTGAGAATTGCAGATCCAAAGAAGGATTTCATAGTATGTACCAATTCTTGCAAGGAGGGACTCGGTGGAGTCTTAATACATGAAGGACGAGTTATGTGCTATGAGTCCATAAAATTGAGTTTACATGAGGAGAATTACATGACCCATGACCTAGAATTGGCAGTTACAATTTATGCTTTGAAAATGTGGAGGCACTACCTCCATGGTCAAAATTTCACATTCATGATAGATCATAGTGGTCTCAAATATTTGTTTGGACAACTGAAGTTGAATTCTAGGCAGGCCATAAGGTTGGCCACTCTGATCGAATTTGACTTCTCGATCAATTATATAAAGGAAAAGGAAAATAAGGATGTTGATGCCTTGAGCCAGATGATCCAAGTGAAACAATTAGAAATTGTAAGCTCATGTGTGATAAAACTGGATGAAAATATCAAAGATGTTGGAAAACGAGATGAATCATACCAGCAAGTAAAGGAGGGGCTGTAAGGAGATGGAGAGGATGGAGACTACCACCTCACTGAGGACAACTTACTCTGATTTAAAGGAAAAAAAAATTTGCCTAACAATGATAAAATAAAATGACTGATAATGAGAGAATTCCACACTAATCCCTACTCAAGACACCTAGGGTATCAAAAGACCCTCATAGCCATTAAAATAAGTTATTATTGTCCAAACTTGAGGAAATAAGTAGCAGAGTTCATTGAAAAATTCTTGGAATGCCAGCAAATCAAGGTTATATGCAGACATCGAACATAATTACTACATCATATTCCCATCCTAGAATGGAAGTGGGATGTAATCTCTATGGGTTTCATCACAAAATTACCCAAAAGAGCGAAGAAACACAATGTAATCAGGGTAGTGGTGGACAAGCGTAGAAATTTAGCTCATTTCGTGGTGGTCAAATCCACCCATTTTTCTAGTGCGAAAAAAAAAAAAAAAAAAAAAAAACAAAACAAAACAAAAACAAAAAAACAAAACAAAAAAACAAAACAAAACCAAAAAAAACAAAACAAAACAAAACAAAACAAAACAAAACAAAAAAAAAAAACAAAAACAAAAACAAAAACAAAAACAAAAACAAAAACAAAAACAAAACAAAAAAACAAAAACAAAAACAAAACAAAAAAACAAAAAAAAAACAAAACAAAACAAAACAAAACAAAACAAAACAAAACAAAAAAAACAACAACAACAACAACAAAAACAAACAAGCAAACAACAACAACAACAAAACAAAAAAAAAAAAACAAAATAACAAAAAAACAAAAACAAACAAACAAACAAATAAATAAATAAATAATAATAAAAAAAAAACAAAACAAAACAAAAACTTCATAAGAGAGATCATGAAGCTGCATGGCATCCCCAAAAATATCGTGTCTGATAGAGATGCTAAATTCACTTACAGGTTTTGGAAGGAACTATTTGCAAGCTTAGGGATGGAATTAAGATTCAACACCACATATCATCCACAGAACGATGGGAAAACTGAGAGGACCAACTGGATCCTTGAGGACACATTAAGGATGTACGTAATGCATCAGCCCAAGAAATGGGGAAAGTATATTCCACTTGTAGAACTTGCATATAACACTGGACACAAAGAATCCATAAGGATGAGCCCCTTTGAAGCACTATATGGAAGGAAATATAACACTCCTATCAGTTGGAGTGACCCAGTTAATATAGTTCATGTAGGACCTAATATGCTTAAAGATATGGAACAACAAGTTCAGATCATAAGGAAAAATTTGAAGGTGGCACAGGATAGAGAAAATAGTTATGTAGATAAGGACAGGATCCACAAGGAGTTCCAAGTTGGAGAACATGTTTATCTGAGGGTTAATCCCAAAAGGAGTTCCCTAAGGGTGGGGACATGTGCCAAGATGGCACCACGATACTGTGGGCCATTTGAAATACTTGAGAGGATAGGACTAGTAGCATATAGGATGGCCTTACCTCCATCAGTTAGAGTTCATGATTTTTTTCATGTTTCTTTACTTAAAAAGTATGTGCAATATTTTAATCATGTGATTGATTGGTTTGTGCTATAGGTAGAAGTAGACGGAAAGTTACAACTATAACCAATGTGACTTATGGATTGGATGAGTCTCATGCTCTGGAACTGAACTATAGAGAAAGTCAAGGTACAATGGAAGCACTTTGGGCCACAGGAGGTCACGTGGGAAATTGTTGATGCCATGAAACTAATCATCCTTTCTTGTTCAATGGGTAAAACAAGTATGTATAATTGCAAATATTGTATAGAGTTGTGTGTATAAAGATCCATGAAAAAAATGTGTTTCATTCTGATTCCATGATTGTACATGGAAAAAAAAAACACCAAGGACAACATTCCCTAAAGGGGGAGGGGACTGTGATAGCCTCACCCAAGGATCCCATGTGAATAGCATCGTAAATGAATTGTAAATATTGTACGAAGAATTGAAATCAAAATGGGGACTGAGTCAGGGACACAGATTCCAGAGTTGGTAAGGGATTCACTTTCTTGGGACGTCTTGCTTTCTTGTGCAAGGAAGAACCCTTAAAGATTGGCAGGTGCTAGAATTGAAGAAAAGAGCTCATGAAATTAAATGAGTAGAACAATAGGTATGCAGACCCATGCCACTTGGGAAGCAACCAAAAGAAAGAAAAGGACATGAATTTATGAAAAGGGACAGTGCAGTGGAGGCCAGAGATGATGCAACAACAATGACAGTCGAGGAAGAAACCAAGAAAAGGTTGAACGTGAAAGAAAAAGAGAGAGAGAGCAATGAGAGAAAAGAGAGATGAAAATATAGGAGAAAAAAGAGAGAGAGAGAATGAGAAATGGTGTTTAGCAGAGGAGAAGTTCGACGTGATATCTCTGCAGGCAGCACCACAGAGAATAGAAGAGAAGGGGATTGACTCTTGATCCCTGGAGGATATGGGTTGAGCTGCTAGTCTCTATAGCCTTGTAATAGCTTAGTGATCCAGATGGATATTGGTGGCCACCCACCTATTCCACTTGGACCCTCACCATTGTTTCTTTCGGTTTTTTTTCAGTTTTCTTAATTATAGCACAATTTACTATTTTTGGTAGTTTTCAAGTCCTGAACTTCTAGAGCCGTTTTGAGGCCCTAAATGACATTTTTTTGGCAAAACACCTCTAGCAAATTTTATGGAAAATGTGCTGGTAGTTGTAGTCCTCATAGTGATCTTTCCAACGAGGTATCATATGTGTCAAATAGAGATAATATAACCAAGTTACGACACTAGGAAGTTGGCGTCCCTTCCTACCCCAATGGGGCCCATAACATCTTGGTGTTACATCTCCTCGGGTTAGGGTTTTGGTGGTTTAACATTTTCTCTTATTGTTCAATAATAAAAAGGCCCTTGAGCCTCATTGCAACTCAGTTCATAGGCATGTAGCCGCCACATCTCTTCTTAGAGATAAGCTACCATTGCCCAAACTAGTCTTATTTCCATTCTGTTTGTAAACATATTTCAGTATTTGATATTAATGAAATGAAGTGTTATTTATGTTGCATCTCTATATTTATGGTTATATCTGTAATTTGTTGCGTTTATGTTTAAATCTGTATTAGTGGTATTAGAGGGGTCTACTCTTTCTCTGTTTTTCTTTGCATGTCCCCAACGAGGTCAGGATATAAGGAGTTAGGGCTCGATCTGGTTGAACCTTTGAAAAATCAGCCTCGCAAACCCCGACGGCCGCCTATGGGGGAAGAAAAGAAATACGAGGGAGAAGGAGATCCTATCAAAATATTGCTCAAGGAGGCCCTTGAGAAACAAAGGAACACGATGATGGATAGCTTTGCCTAGATCCTTCAACGGTTGCCGACCAATAACGCATCCACATCCAACATCCACTCTAGAGGCTCCACCCCTTTTAAGGTAAAAGTAAACTTTGACATTCCCATATTTGAGGGCCAAATAGATGCAAACATCGTAGATAAATGGTTAAATCTACTAGAAGGATATTTTCTTGTTCATGATTTTTTCAACCGAGAAACGTTACTTTTTATCTTCTCAAAGCCACCCCCCACATCAAGGACTAGTGGGAAACCTACTGTGAGAAGAAGGATGAAAGTAAGACCTCACTGTTTTCAACCACACCCACTTGGAATTCGTTCCAGGATGCCATCAAGAAGTAGTACTAACCTATCAGGAGCTATGAGGATAAATACATAACGTGGATCACGTTTTGGTAGGGAAGGGACCAAGATGTGTTGGAGTTTACCAATGTTTTTCATACCATTCCCATGAAATTGGGCATTAAGGATTCTGACAAACATTTTGTACTCAAGTGCTGCAGATGTCTAAATAGATACATCCAGGACGATATGGAGTTCCTAGACATCTCCTCACTTGGGGTGGCATACCAATACACCGTCAAGATTGAGCACAAGTTTAAACAGAAGAAGCGAGAATTTGGATCTGTGAATCCGAAGCAAGGAAAAGGTGCCCCCAAACCATAGAACAAAGGAAAAATCCATGGTAGGATGGCCCATGACAACCCACCAAAGCCACAAGCAAAGGACAACACCGCGAAGCCAAAGAAGGACACAAGAAAGTGGTGTGAGTTCCATAAGAGCTCCACTCTCAACACAAGTGAGTGTTGGGCCAAGTAGTCACTGGTGGCCGAGTTGAAGGCTTCAAAATCAGATGCATGTTTCAGCTCTGATTCAGAACCCAAAAATGGGAATGACAAAGGGAAGCATATTATCAATGCGGAGCCCAACGCCACCATTTCCACCACGAAGATCCAGAAGGAGGAACCTGAAGATCTAGAGGAGATGAGCATCTCTTCCACTTCCAGATGTCAGTAAAGGGTTCCCCGTTATAGTTCATTGTCAATAGCAGGAGCCGAAAGAACCTCATTTTAGTAGAGGTCATGAAGCAGTTGGGCTTACCAACCACAACACACCCACAACCATACACCATCGGGTGGCTTCACCAAGGACAAGATCTTTGCGTGAGCCAACAGTGTCGCCTTCCATACAACATCAAGCCCTTCATGGATGAGGTATTATGTGACATTGCTCCCCTTGATGTTTTTGATGTATTATTAGGCCAACCATACTTGTGGAAGTGACATGTTTTGTATGAGTCAAGGCCTCACGTTGTTATTGTTACCTTGGGAAATAAGTTGTAAAGGATACTAGTGGTAGCACCACCTACCACCATCTCACTGATTACTGCAAAACAATGCAGTAATCTCATTTCCAAAATCGAGAATTTTTTTTTCTTAATGATATGCCCTTAGGGAAAGTAGAAGACAGTGGCCACGACCTCCAGACAAGGCCCCTTCTCACGACAACAACAGATGGACAAGGTCTTGGAGGAGTACGAGAACATCTTCACCTCCCCTGCAGGGGTGCCTCTACATTATCAGGTCAAGCACTCCATCGATCTGACCCCAAGTGCGTCGTTGCCCAATGGACCAATCTATCGACGCACCGTTCTAGAGAACGATGAAATCAAGAGATAGATTCAGGAGCTACTATAGAAAGGTCTCATCCGGCTGAGTTTATCACCCTGTGGGAACCCGATCGTGTTGGTATAGAAG
Organism: Pinus tabuliformis; assembly: GCA_031772625.1. NCBI lineage: Eukaryota > Viridiplantae > Streptophyta > Pinopsida > Pinales > Pinaceae > Pinus > Pinus tabuliformis. The sequence continues at coordinate 98,653,251 of CM062811.1, forward strand.
AAGGATGGGACTTGGAGACTCTGTATTGAATATCAGGCAATGAACAAGATCACTGTCCAGAATAGGTACCCGATCCCACAGATTGATGACCTTCTGGAACAACTCAAGGGGGGGAAATATTTCAGCAATATCGACTTGAAGTCAGGATATCACCAGGTACCAATCGAACCCTCTGATGTGTGGAAGACTACCTTCAAATCCAAGGAGAGCCTTTTTGAATGGTTGGTTATGCCTTTCAAGTTGACAAATGCTATTGCAACCTTCATGAGGTTGATGGATGACATATTACGGCCATTCACCAACTCATTTGTAGTGGTATACTTGGATGAAATCCCAATATTCATTAAGAGTTGGGAAGAGCACCTCCACCACATCCAACAGGTTCTCCAAACACTGCGGCAACACAACCTGTGTGCCAATTTGGGAAAATGCACTTTTGGCATGACCCGTGTTCAATATCTAGGATACATTATTGATGAACTGTGGGTGCATGTGGATCCAGCCAATATCCAAGTCATTCGGGGTTGGCCAGCCCCAATTGCTCTGACAGAGCTCTGCAGCTTTCTGGGTCTTGCCAATTTCTACCGCAGGTTCGTGTTAGGGTTCTCTCATATCACTTGGCCCTTGATTCAAGCCACAAAGGGAGGAGTGAAAGAAAAATTATTTTGGTTTGAATCTCAATAGAAGGCATTCGCAAAGTTGAAAAATCGCCTCTTCTCTGCACCAATGCTCACATTACCAAACTTGTAACAACCATTTGAAATCGAGACATATGTCTCTGAATATGCTATTGAGGCAGTCCTTACTCAACAGGGGAATCCAATGGCATATCACAGTGAGATACTTTCGGACACAGTCCAGAATTATCCCACTTATGACAGAGATGTATTCTATTATGTAGGCCTACCGAAAATGGAAGCATTACATTTTGGGGAAGAAAACGGTCATTCACACAAACCACTGAATCCTGGAGTTCATACAAATGTAAGGGAAGTTGTAGAATGATCACCATAAAAAGTGGTTCATATACCTACAACAGTTCCATTTTAATATCAAGTACAAGAAGGGCAACACCAATAATGTTGCAGACTGTCTCAGCCAACCACCGATCATGGCGTTAACCACCGTTCTCAACTCTTATGGGCACGAGACTTCTAATTGGCCACTTCACTATAAAAGTGACCCAGAATTCGGCCACACATACCATACGCTCTCGGAGGGCCAACAAGTTCTAGATTTTCACCTCCATGATGCATTGTTATGCCACCTAGGACACCTTTGTGTTCCTTCAAGCGAGCGTGCCTGGCTGATTCGGGAAGTGCAGTACGGTCGGGCCACTGGGCATTTTGAGGTCAAGAAAATGGTGGCAATACTGTAGAAGTATTTCTATTGGCCGAATCTTCAACAGGATGTCGAGAAGTACATCAGATCCTACACTGCCTGCACCATTGCCAAACTGACCATCAAGAAGCAAGGGCTCTATACTCTACTTCCTACCCCTAGTCGACCTTTGGAATCCATCTTTATTGATTACATGTCGGACCTTCCTTCTACTAAGAATGGAAATGACTGTGTTTTTGTGGTCATCGATAGATTCTTGAAGATGGCCATTATGGCGGCATGTAAGAAGAATATCAGAGCAGAAGCCACTGCTAAACTCTTCTTTGAACGAGTGTGGGTACACTTTGGGATCCCATAGTCTATCATCTCAGATTTGGACAACAAGTTCCTCAGTACATTTTGGTCCAGTCTCTGGTCGATGCTGCACACCAAGCTCACTAAGTCCAAAGCTTTCCATCCCGAAACTAATGGCCAGAAAGAGGTTGTCAACAGGATGATCATACACATTCTATGCATGTACAAGTCAGACCATCCACACACATGGGATGAGAGCCTCCCCTATATCTAGCACAACTATAACTGGGCTCTCCACAACTCGACTAGACACAACCCTTTTCAAGTGGGCTTGGGATTCCAGCCACTATGTCACATTGATGTGGCCACACCATTTGCAGTCACTCCGGCAGATTCAGCTCATGTCCATTCCGAAGCCAACAAGGAAAATAGCTTCATTGAGCACATTAAACACATCCGCTAGCAGGTCCATGAAATATTGGACAAAGCCAATGCTAAGTACAAGCAGTAACATGATCAACATCGGGTGCCACACAAGTTTCAGGTGGGTGAAAAAATTTGGCTACATTTGAAGAAGGAGCGTCTTGTTGGGCCCCACTGCAAGATTCACCTACTTTGATATGGGCCATACACCATCGCCAAGGCTGTGGGAGATAATGCTTTTGAGCTCAACATTCCCTCATTCCTTGGCCTACACCCAACTTTCAATGTGGATCACCTTCAGCCATAATTTCCACCATTACTGGACATATCTGACATTGTAGAACAACTCACACCAACAGAGTTAAATTTAGACTACATGAAACAAGCTGCAACTGATCAAATCATGGACATGCAAATCAAGAACACTTTCCAAGATAAGATCTAGCTGTATCAAGTTTTCAAATTCAGCCAACTCCTGCACCAAGGAAAATGGCTCACGAGGGACCAAGTAGAACAAAAGTTTCCTCATTTCATGGAGGAACTCAACACAATGGGGACCATGGCTTCCTAAGGGTGAGGACTAATCCAGGTGGATATTAGTGGCCGCCTACCTATTCCAATTGGACCCTCACCATTGTTTCTTTCAAATTTTTTTTAGTTTCCTTAATTGTAGCAGAGTTTACTATTTTTGGCAATTTTTCAGGTCCTGAACTTCCGGAGCTGTTTTGAGGCCCTAAACGACGTTGTTTGGAAAAATAAATCTGGCAATTTCCACCATATAATTTCTTTGAACAATTGTAGTACTTCGAGATATCTTTCCAACAAGGTATCATACGCATCAAACAGATATAATATGATCAAGTTACGACCCCAGAAAGTTGGCTGCCCAACTAACCCCAACATGGCCCATAAACTCTTGGTGTTACATCTCCTCGGGTTAGGGTTTTGGTGGTTTAGGGTTTTCTCTTATTCATCAATGTTGGACACCTAATCCTAAAGGGTTAGTGTGGAATTTGAATGGACAAAAGAAGTCCAAGAGACCTTGGGATCTGAATCCCAAGAGTCACCTATTGTACTATAAATGTGTATCTTATGTTAATAAAAAATGAACTCACTGATTTATCTTTCCTATTGTGTTTACTATCCATGTGAGTTTAACATGGTATCAGAGCCGCTTATTTTTCTGTGGCCTGTTATGTGCACGTCAGTACTGCGCCCTCTGCCCTGCTGAATGTGCTATACACCTGAGCGTTGATGCGTTTTTACCTGAGCGTTGATGAATGCATAGAAGCGTTGTTACTGGTGCGTTTTTTACTGCCTCTCTACGCATGAATACTGGTGCCTGACATGGTGACAGTGAATGGTATTAAACGCTGCCCTCTCTCTCACGCTGCTGACCTGATTCGAAACGCTGCTCCTCTCTGCCATAAGGTATTTTTTAATCATTGTCTGCACTCTGCGCTCACTGAGCTAAACATAATTGCCTGACTGCATTCTGGAAACGCTCTCTCTCTGCCTCTGTCGTTCTGTCTCTGCGCTGTTCCTGACATAACGCCTCTCTGGCTGCCTCTGTCCTGCTTTGTAACTCCTTTGCATCGATTCTTCCACTATTACGACTCTGCCATCAGATAGATTTTCGCAGTCTGTAAACAAGAAAAAAAAAAGGTAAGTCCCCAGGCTGTGGTTTTACGGCTCAGTGTTTGTTGGTCTAGCGATTTATGTTATAATCGTTATAATCGAATTCGGAGAGAAGCCTTAATATCGCCTCCAACAGCTGAAAGATTTGCGTGTGTTCAAATCATGAAGAAGGGTTAATTACGGCACAGGTTGTAAATGGATTTGAGAAACAGTTGATTGGTTTAAAGGAAACCGTGTTTATAAATGACATGAGATTGTGACCGACGGGGCGAGATGCATGAATCAATTATGGCAGCATGGTTTTATTAAGCTGTATATTGATTTTAGAAATGGCTTTAAAACTTTAATGGGTTGAGTTTAGCTAATGAATGAATGATGGTATGATGAATTTCAAAGATATGATGAGCAGTTTTTAGAGCGTAATGGGCACCAAAGGGACTTGTAACTGTTTGATGAGTTCGGAAAAAAAGATCGCGGGGTTGCGTTCATGCGGAGATGTAGCTTATGATGTATAATCTCTGAAGGTTGAAGCACATGCACAGCAGTGCTATAACAGGCGTACATTTATATATTAACCAGCGAAGATGTATGACAGTTACTCCTGGAATAGCTGCGCCTTCCTACACGCGTGGCGGTGACATCTATAGTTTCGGTTGCGTGGTAATCATCATACCAATATATGTATGCGGATTGATTGCGTATGGTTAATAACCATTTGAACATTCTATCAACTGTATGTTTGATTACCGAGAAGAGAAGATTTAATACACCGGTTATGTATGTGCTCAACTACAAACGAGGACAGTTATATGTATAACTTGGGCTGCGTAAGTGGGCTGGAGGCATGGTAGCCTTAGATGTGAGATATGTATGTTTGCCGGTGCCATATCGAAGGTGGGAAGCAGTGAATTGAATCGGCTGATGAAAAGCGGAACGACGACTTATCAAAGGCTGCCTTTAGTTGTACCCGTCCGTTGAGAAGTTTGAAGGATCGCCGAGTCGTATCTGCATCGGCCAAAATATATAGAGGCGCAGAGTTATATATAGTCATCGGAGATTATATTTGAGCCTTTGCTTGAGCATACTTCACTGCTCCATATCCAATTGCTTCAGCGGCATTATCGAGTTCTTCCGCTGTCCACTCATCTTCCCTGCCACGAGCTATCAGTTCCTGAGCGGCGATCTTCTGTCGTTTGATCAAACCCTGCGGATTTTTGGACTTACTTGAGATGTGCTAGAGCTTTTGACTGCTGTTTGAGGGGACATTGTGAGAGCTTGCACTTATTCCAGCTGGTGGTGGAGGTCTTTTGACTCATGCTTTGGCTCACTTTGCTTCTGCTACGAAGGTCAAAGAAGATGGGTTACATTCTGAGGGTATTGAATAGTCATTGCTCATGCTGAGCAGTTTTTGGCCGAAGGAAAGCTTATTGAAGCAGCTGATGCTTTAGAGAAGGGTGCACAGGGGAGCAAAGCTGAAAGTCTTGCTGCTGAGTGGGCAAGACAAGCTCGTAACAGGGCTGTCACTGAGCAAGCCTTGTCTCTCTTGCGGGCCTATGCTATTGCAATAGCTTCGACTCTCACCTGATTTTTCAGAACCTGCAGCTATACGTCATATTTTGAGAGATTTTTCCTTCTCTTGAATGGGACTTGTCATCTCTATGAACTTACACAAGATGCCTATGTCTTTTTTTCTTTTCGAAATAGTCTGTTATCGATTGTAACGCCCAAAACAGTAAGCTGTTGTGGGACATTTCATTTCAACCATCAATTTTCGGTGAAGAATTCAGTGAAGGAGATTTGAAGAAGATAAGAGGCTGAGGAGAAAAAGATTACTGTTTGGGCAACTCTTTCTGAACTCAGAGTTGCAGACTTGTTATCTTGATATATTTCTAACCACCTGTGGAATTAACGAACAGACCTTGTGAAAAGTCACCTGAAGGAGGACGGATCAGTGGCAGCCACCTGTGGGAGCTCAGTTGTGAAGCTCAGAACCTTAGAACAGTCCTATATACCTTGGAACTGTGTTGTGAGGAGCTTGGACTATATTACAGTCACCTGGATCAGTGTGTAGAGAGGTATTTGAGGAGCTCGGATCTTGGACAAGACCTGCAAAAACAATGAAGTATTAAGGCTCGGATCAGGTACCTTGAAACTTGAATTGTGTCCTGTAGGTGAGCATCATTGAAGCATTTGTTGAAGCTATTTTGAGGTAATATAGATACATCCTTTAAGGCACTTGATGAAGCATTGAAGAAGAATTTACAACAGTCTTGAGAAAGCCTCTCAAAGCCATTTTGAGCAGACCTTGGAGTATCATCCTAGAGCACATTGTGAAGCACTTGAAGAATTGATTGGTGCAGAACTTGAGCAACTTATTGAAGATACCTTGAACTATCAGCTGCTAAATTTCTTGAAGTAATTTGTTGGTTGGTTTTTTTTTCCCTTTAAGCTACAGGGCTTTCTTGTGTAACTTGTAGATATTTAGCAGCTGACATTTTTTTGTGGGATTTTGGAGGATTTTTAAGGTGTAGAAAAATGGCTAAGCTTGGAAAAATATTAGAGTTATTGAGAACTCTAATCATATCCACTGATGACAGCACAATCATAATCAATAAAGACATTATTGCTGACATTCAAAAATGTATACAAAATGCACAAGAAAAGATAGAGTTTTTGCAGCTTGAGACAAAGCTACAGCAGGAAGAATTACACAAGTGGAGTCATCATTCTGAACCTGTTTCTGTTCAAAACAATGAAGGAGACTCCCATAAACAGCAAGTCAATATTGTTCAAGTTCATTCAGATCCAGTGCCCAATAAAGCAGCAGTTGTACATGCAGATGCAGAAACTCAGTCTGCACTTCCCAAGCCCATCATCAGACCTTGGGAACAGCTTGTCCACAACAAGCACAGAATTGGTCTTGGATATGACAAGGACTTGTCCTTTCATATTCCAGACTACTCAAAGCCCATTCAGTTTCAGAGTGCTGGATTCCTTGATGACAGTTCACCTGCTCCTCATGACAGTTCAGCTTCAGCTGTTCGAGATTTTGCTTCTCTTCCACAGCAACAACAACAACAAAAACAACAGATCGTGAAATGCCAACACTGTGACCGAGTTGGCCATTTGAAAGATCACTGTTTTGATCTTCATCCATGTAAGCACTGTCATAAAACTAGTCATTCTTCACACATATGCTTCAGAAACAAACGTCCTGCAAGAACAAAGATTCATCTTGGATGGATCGCTTCTTCGCAATGGGCATCAACAGCCAAGAAGATATTCCAAACACATGTCAGAACTTGTTCCAGAGTATTGAACAGTCTTGCAGTTGAGTTTTCTCCATCTTCTCACCTTGTATCTGACAGGGGGGGAAATGATGGTCATCTACAAGCTTCAAAGTCACATCAAGCGAGCCTGAGCCACAACCTGCCACACCAGTTTCAGAGTTGTAGCCAGAGACAAGATGCCTGAACATGCCTTCAGTTGGCAATCTGGGACTTCCTCTAGCAGAAGACTCCAGCTTCTTGCTAGTTTTGGAAGAGTTCCAGCAGAGTTGTTGGTCATCCTTAAACCATCACAGATTAAGGACACTTCCTCTAGCAGAAGACACCAGCTTCTTGCCAGTTTTGGAAGAGTTCCAGGAATTGCATTAAGCATTCCAGAGTTGTTGGTCATCCTTAAACCATCACAGATTGAGAACACTTCCTCTAGCAGAAAACTTCAGTTTCTTGCCAGTTTTGGAAGAGTTCCGGGAACTGCACTAAGCATTCCAGTGTTGGTGGTCATCCTTAAACCACCGCCCTTTTTTACCAACATTTCATAGAGCACATTCAGCCTAGTGCTGCCATGCATTTTTGCACATTTTGTATTACAGCTCTCTTCTTGGACTCATACATAACCCTTCGGATTAAGGGGGGGAATGTTGGACACCTAATCCTAAAGGGTTACTGTGGAATTCGAATGGACAAAAGAAGTCAAAGAGACATTGGGATCTGAATCCCAAGAGTCACCTATTGTACTATAAATGTGTATCTTATGTTAATAAAAAATGAACTCACTGATTTATCTTTCCTATTGTGTTTACTATCCATGTGAGTTTAACAATCAATAATAAAAAGGCCCTTCAGCCTCATTGTAACTCAGTTCAGAGGCATGTATTTTCCACATCTCTTCTCAGAGATAAGCTAACATCGCCTGAGCTAGTCTTATTTCCATTATGTTTGTGAGCATATTTCAATATCTGATATTAATGAAATGAAGTGTTATTTTTGTTGCATCCCTGTATTTATGGTCATATTTGTAATTTTTTGCATTCTTGCTTAAATTCAGATCACTTAGGGTCCCTGAAGACTATGGGTTGAGATAGAATCCCTGGAACCCTGTAACAACTTGGGTCCCTGGAGGCTATGGGTTGAGACAAAGTTCTCTGGAGTCGTACCAACTTGGGTCCGTGGACACTGTGGGTTGGGATAGAATCTCTAGAGCCTTGTAATAGCTTGGGTCCCTTGGAGGTTTTCGGTTGAGATAACAAATGATGGAGCCCTATAATAGCTTGGGTAGTGGCCATCCTGAAGTAGAAGTTGAGGAAGACTAGAATGAAGGCTAATGGTTAATGCTCAAATGACACAATGGATTTTGGATTCCCTAGAAGGGGGTGAATCACTATGTGAGAACCTAAGGGTGAGGTTGGGCACCTGTGGACTCTCGATGTCAATGAAGTAAGAAGTTTCCAGATAGTGGGAATGAGGGAGGAGGTCCTCTGAAGTCCCACAATTTAATGACAGATTGGTGAGTTAGTCCCTGAAGCGAGCATCCCCCCAGACTCTAGAATCTAGCTCGGGGGTAATGGTTGTAGTTGTCTACAGTTTTTTCTAGAGTCATTATCTCAGACTCAGTTTCCATGCCTACTTCAAGATAAGTAACTGTGTATTTTGTTTAACATATGCTGAGTGATGTTACGATATTTATGAATAATGCTTTGAATGTAGGGACTACATTGTCAAGACTCACTTATCCATTATATCCCTTGTGTGTTGTGTAATGTATTAAATGGTTCCATATATGTATGTATATGCTCGAATGTGTAAGAAAAATGAAAAGTGACAATATGTTAAGAACTGCTAAATAGTAGGCACGAAATCACCAATACATAAAAGCATATTAATCACACGATAACTAAGAGCAAGTTATAATACAACATCGAGCCATGAAATCTTGGGTTAATAGTAGGTTCTGTGACCCCTATTTAATATAAGATTACGAAGAGAGATACCTTCTGCATAGCAGGGTCTATATTCAGTCATGATTCATTTGTGGTCACATTACAAGTTGTTGTGTTTCTCGACGAGGATGGATTTAACGGCCGAGGGAGTTTTCCCTAGTATGAGTTGAGCCGGCAAATTTTCAAAAATGTCCTTCCATGTTTCATTTTCAGCAGGCTATATATATTTTGTTGGCATTGTAAAGCGACAATCGAGGGATACGAAGGCTTTGCTTATCAGCATGGAGATATTTGTAGGCCTGACACGAGGTCTAGTAACTTCAGTGTATGGCAGGTGAGGTTGGATTCTCCCTAGAGTCTACGCCAAGCCCATGATAGGTAATCCATGCAGGAGTGCCTACACCTCCCATGGGGGAATTTCCTCCTCATGGAGTGAGTAGACTCGCAGGCCAAGAACTTGCCATAGAACAAATCACAAAATATCGAGAGGGACAACGTCATAAATCACCCTAGGAAACCAAGAGAATCACAGTTAACCCGTAAGTCTCATATAGAGATCTACAAGACTCCTGAGGAAAACTCGCAGCCCTCATGGCTAGTTCAAGAAAGGCTATGCAACAGTAGAGTTAGCAAATGAGAGGGTTGCCAAGTCCTCCTTCTAAGGCACCACATTATGTAGAGTTCAAAGCCTTCAATTGAGTAATTATGGGAAGGGGTAGGAAAGCCTTGTTTCATCTTAAGAGTAGGAGGTGATAAACTTATAGGAAAATTTGGGCTAACCTTTTCCTCATAATGGTCAAAACCCTATTCAAAGGACACTCCTAATTGGTGGAAGGATATTCCCTTCACAAGAGTGGTTAGAATGATAGGGTAGAAGGTCGCAGGGCAGAAGTCGGAAGGTAAATTTAATTATGAACCAGGGACCCAATAGTAGGAGAGCGCTAAGGTTCTATCAAGAGACAGTGATGGGAGTTCTTCTTATACTTGAACCATTGGGTGAGTGAAGGGTGCCAAGAGGGGTGGCCACCCCCGAAAATCGGAAGGTCAGAACCCTGGGGAGCTACATAAACAATTCCTTATTGTATCCCAAGTTCAAGGGTCCAACCGCTCATGGGGACCTACTATGAAATCAATTTCCAATGGATTCCTTTTCCCTTTCGCATGGAGACCACACTAACACAATGCCTTGGGTGCACGTGGTCAACAATGGGGCATTTCGGGTGTCAAGTGGGCCACTTACCGTTGACATGCATAATTCTTTTGAGATGGTTTTAGGGCATGGTTGACGTCATATGGGTAAGGTCAGACGCTGGAGGTCAAAACCCTAGAACGACAGAAATTTTCAGGGAAGTACTCACAGTGGATAACATGAAGAAATAATGTGGAAGTTATCATCGAGGTGGCGATCCATCATCCGACAGGTCAGGTTTAAGTGAGGAGGCCCAACTCAGTAACCTGGCATACCATGAGGTCCCGGAGACGTGACACGTCAGTTGAGCGAATCGTTTCCCGAGGGTGGCATACATTGGGAGTCAGGGTGTCGAGAGGCCCCAGAGCCACAACAATATATATATATATATATATATATATATATATATATATATATATATATATATATATATATATATATATATATATATATATATATATATATAATCAAGGGAAAGAAATTTCACCTAAAATCTTTACCCCATTCCTCCAATGTAATTTAAGGGGTTAGGTTATGTTACATTAATCCTTATTAGTGTTTAATAGTTTAGTAATATATATATATATATATATATATATATATATATATATATATATATATATATATATAAGCCCCAAGGGTTAGCTCAGTTGGTCAAAATAAATGCCTCGCCATTGGGAGGTCACAGGGTCCAATCTCCCCAAAGCCCTTGGGGTCAGGCCTTGCTAGTGGGCCGCGGGGCTAGATTACCTTCGGGGTCGATCAACCCAGATATTTCTGTGGACGTAGCGCCACCTGTTGACCAGGGTGTCCATGAACCATAGCCTAAGAATATATATATATATATAATTTTTCATTGCTTAAATTTCATTTTTGAATGCATAAATGGATTGAAGGCCTTGAAAAGCCTCGCACTTGGATTTTGTAGACTATCTAGCTTAAATATTTGTTGGATTTAAACAAAATTGACAAAAAAAATACTTAAAAAAGATCTGATATGTAGAATAGTAAGACTACTTGAAGACTCACTTATGCATTATATCCCTTGTGTGTTGTGTTATGTATTAAATGGTTGCATCTATGAATATATATGTATGGAATATATGCTTGAATGTCTAAGAAAAATGAAAAGTGACAATATGTTAAGAACTGCTAAAAGGTAGGCACAAAATCACTAATACATAAAATCATATTAATCACACGATAACTAATACCAAGTTACAATACAACATCAAGCCATGAAAGCTTGGGTTAATAGTAGGTTTTGTGACCCATTTTTAATATAAGATTGCGAAGAGAGAGGCCTTCTGCATAGCAGGGTCTGTATTCACTCATGATTCATTTGTGGTCATGTTACAAGTTGTTGTGTTTCTCAACGAGGATGGATTTAACGTCTGAGGGACTTTTCCCTACTATCAATTGAGCCACAAACTTTCCACAAATGTCCTTCAGCATTGCATTTTCAGCACACTATACATATTTTGTTGGCATTGTAAAGCGACAATCGAGGGATCTAAAGGCTTTTCCTATCAGCATGGAGTTTTTTGTAGGCCTGACAGAAGGTCTAGTAACTTCAATGTGTGGAAGGAGATGTTGGATCCTCCCTAGAGTCTACGCCAAGTTCGTGGTAGGTAATCCATGTAGAAGCGCCCATGTCTCCCATGGGGACATTTCCTCCTCATGGAGTGGGTAGACTCGTAGGCCAAGAAATCGCTGGAGAACCAATAAAAAAAATCAAAAGGGACAACGTCATAAATCGCCCTAGGAAACAAAGAGCATCACAGTTAACCCATAAGTCTCATCTCGACGTCTACCAAACTCCTGAGGGAAATTTGCAACCCACAAGGCTAAATCAGGAAAGCCTGTGCAACAACGGAGTTAGCAGCTAGGAGGGTTTCCAAGTCCTCCTTCTAAGGCACCACGTTGTGTAGAGTTGGAAGTCTTCAATCGAGTAATTATGGGAAGGGGTAGGAAAACCTTGTTGCATCTTAGGAGTAGGAGGCCATGAAATTATAGGAAAATTTGGGGTAACCTTTCCCTCATAATGGTCAAAACCCTAGTCAAAGGATACTCCTAATTGGTGGAAGGAGATTCCCTTCATGGGAGTGGTTAGAATGATAGGGCAGAAGGTTGTAGGGCATAAACTGGAAGGTAAATTGAACTACGAATCGGGGAGCCAGCAACGGGAGAGCGCCAGGGCTCTATCAAGCGACTATGATGGAAGTTCTTTTGATACTTGGACCATTGGGTGAGGGAAGGTTTCCATGAGGAAGGACCACCCCAGGAACCTAGAAGGTCAGAACCTAGGGAGCTACATAAACAATTCCTTATTGTAGCCGAAGTTCGAGGGTCTGACCACTCATGGGGACCCAGTGCGAGATCAATTGCCAATGGATTCCTTTTCCCTTTCGTGTGGAGACCATATTGGCACAATGTCTGGGGTGCACATGGTCAGTAGTGGGGCATCTTAGGTGTCTAGTGAGCCACTTACAAACAACACACATAATTCTTTTGAGATGGGTTCAGGGCATTGTTGAAGTCATATGTGTAAGGTCAAACCATGGAGGTCAGAACCCTATAAGGACGAAAAGTTCGGAGGAAGTACCTGTAGTGGATAACGTGAAGAAATAGTGTGGAAGTTGTCATCAAGGTGTCGATCCATTATCCAACAGGTCAGGTTTCGGTGAGGAGGCCCAGCTCAGTAACCTAACATACCATGAGGTCCCAGAGACGTGACATGTCAGCCGGGCGGATCGTTTTCTGGGGACGACATGCATTAGGAGTCAGGGTGTCGAGAGGCTCGAGAGCCACTGCAATATATTCATATATATATATATGCGAAAATTTATATACATATATGCATGAAAGAAAATATATATATATATATATATATATATATATATATATATATATATATATATATTACATAATCAAGGGAAAGAAATTTCGCCTAAAATCTTTGCCCCATTCCTCCAATGTAATTGAAGGGGTTAGGTTATGTTACATTAATCCTTCTTAGTGTTTAATAGTTTAGTAATATATATATATATATATATATATAATTTCATTGATTAAATTTCATTTTTGAATGCATAAATGGATTGAAGGCCTTGAAAAGCCTTGCAATTGGATTTTGATGACTATCTAGCTTAAATATTTGTTGGATTTAAACAAAATTGACTCAAAAATATACCTAAAAAGAGCCAATATGTAGAATAGTAAGAGTACTTGAAGACTCACTTATGCATTATATCCCTTGTGTGTTGTGTTATGTATTAAATGGTTGCATCTATGTATATATATGTATGGAATATATGTTTGAATGTGTAAGAAAACTTAAAAGTGACAATATGTTAAGAAGTGCTAAATGGTAGGCACGAAATATTGGTACATAAAAGCATATTAATCACACGATAACTAAGACCAAGTTATAATACAACATTGAGCCATGAAATCTTGGGTTAATAGTAGGTTTTGCGACCCTTTATTAATATAAGATTACAATGAGAGAGAGCTTCTACATAGCAGGGTCTATATTCACTCGTGATTCATTTGTGGTCACATTACAAGTTGTTGTGTTGCTCAACGAGGATGACTTTAACGTCCAAGGGAGTTTTCCCTAGCATTATTTGAGCCACCAGCACAAATGTCCTTCAGTGTTGCATTTTCAGCAGGCTATATATATCTAGTTGGCATTGTAAAGCGACGAACGAGAGATCTGAAGGCTTTTCTTATCGGCATGGAGTTATTTGTAGGCCTGACACAAGGTCTGGTAACTTCGGCATGTGGCAGGCAAGGTTGGATCCTCCCTAAAGTCTGCGCCAAGTCCATAGTAGGTAATCCATGTAGGAGCACATACCCCTCCCATGCGGGCATTTCCTCCTCATGGAGTGGGTAGAATCGCAGACCAAGAACTCACTGGAGAACCAATCAGAAAGTCTAGAGAGGAACAATGTCATAAATCACCTTAGGAAATCAAGAGCGTCACAGTTAACTCTTAAGTCTCATCTGGAGGTCTACTAGAATCATGAGGGAAAGTCGCAGCCTGTGAGGCTAGTTTAGGAAACCTTGCACAACAGCAAAGTTGGTAGCCAGGAGGGTTGCCAAGTCCTCTTTCTATGGCACCACATTGTGTGGATTTGGAAGCCTTCAATCAAGTAATTATGGGAAGGGGTAGGAATGCCTTGTTGCATATTAAGAGTAGGAGATTCCGTTCACGGGGGTGTTTAGAATAATAGGGAAGAATATCGCAGGGAAGAAGCCAGAAGGTAAATTGAATTACGAACTAGGGACCCAGTAGCGGGAGAGTGCTATGATTCTATCAAGAGACGATGACGAAAGATCTTCTAATACCTGGACCATTGGTTAAGGGAAGGCTTCCATGAGGAGGGGCCACCCCAGGAACCTCGAAGGTCAGAACCCTGGGGAGCTACGTAAAAAATTCCTTATTGTATCCCAAGTTCAAGGATCCGACCACTCATGGGGACCCAATATGAAATCAATTGCTAATGGATTCATTTTCCCTTTCGCATGGAGATCATACTGGCACAATGTCTTGGGTGCACGTGGTCAGTATTGGGGCATCTCGGGTGTCCAGTGGGTCACTTATAGATGACACACATAACTCTTTTGAGATGGGTTAAGGGCATGGTTGATGTCATATGGGTAAGGCCAGACCCTGGAGGTCAGAACCCTATAAGGATGGAAAGTTGTAGGGAAGTACCCGCAAAGGATAACGCAAAGCAATAATGTGGAAGTTTTCATCGAAGTGGCAATCCCTCATCCAACAGGTCAGGTTTCAGTGAGGAGGCTCAGCTCGGTAACCTAACGTACCATGAGGTCTCGGAGACGTGATATGTCAGCCAGGCGGATCGTTTCCTGGGAGGCATACATTGGGAGTCAGGGTGTCGAGGGGCCCTAAAGCATCTGTAAGATATATATATATGTATATATATATATATATATATATATATATATATATATATATATTGGCATTATGATACAGGTGTTGTCCTTGATGGCAACTCACTCAGATGACAGATCATAGTGCAGCAAAGAATTAATGATCAGAAAGAGGTATATGCAGGTTCACCATGACAAAAGTGCATATACACGTGGGTTAGCAGACCAGAAGTCGTGTATAACATACACATGCACTTTCACAAAAGGAAAGGCACGTACATGTTGGAAAACTAAGTTTTGGTCCATGGTATTTGGTCCATGGTATTTTGATCCATGGTATTGGTCCATGGTATTTGGTCCGAGGTACTAACCCCAGGTATTGGGTCCAAGGTATTGGTCCTACATAGTTTTGGACCATGGTATTGGGAGAGGCCTAAAACTATATAAGGAGGGAAAGATCATTAGGTCAGGGTGTGAAAGATGAGCAATAATTGAATAGCTGATAAAGTGTGAGATCCATCATACAGGTTATGGGTTTGGGATGCTTTTCTATGGATGCACCTATGTGGCGAATGAAGGTTGATGGACCGGGATCATGAAGAATAAAATGCATTATCATTATATGGTAAGAATAGTTCAGATCTAAATAATGACGTATGTTTTATCCTTTATGTATGATGATCTAGGTATGTCTAAAGTAGAAAATTGCAGTGAAGGTATAAGTAATTATTTTCATATCTGTACGTTGGTTGGCTTTTGTAAAAGAGCATATACATGCCGGTTTGGTTCATCAAAGTAGCGTATACATGATGAGATTTGATCTTTGAGGTTGTTGTTGGTTCTAGTGGTCGTTGCAGAGTTCTGTGTTCTACTCTGTGTTTTGGTGACTGTGTTTTGATGACAGGGTTTCATTGATTCAGTGTTGGGTGATTCAAAGATTGATGATGCAAGTGTAGTGCAGTGGTGATTGATTTTGAGCTTCAATGTTTTTGATGGGTCCAGTATGAAAATTGGATGAAATGTGGCTTTCATATATTGGTGTTATGTTCCAAGAGTATCCAATTTGAAAATTTATGAAACGTGGTCCCTGGAGGAAGAGTGAAGGTTGTAGCCTTCTGTAGGTTGGTGCCTATGTACTAGTAAATATATCAGCTAGTACACGAGCCATGGGATTGTAGCTCCCTTCTAGTAGTAGCTGGAGAACGAGAGAAGGTTGTAGCCTTATGCAAGTGGGTGCCTGCGTACTGGTATGAGTTTGCGCCAGTACAAGATTGTAAACAGGTTTTTCTTATATTAAAGGAAGACAACAGTAGGTGTGTTTCTTATGTGTGATGATCTGTTCTGTTTTACTGCACTTGTTTACTGTTTATATGGTTAATGAAGTTCTGATGCACTAATTAAAGATCAACATATGATGGATTAATTGAATCATAAGTTTATTGGATATACGCTAGTTGCATTAAACACAGTTGCGTGTACATGTGGGTTCCCTTAACTGAAGTAGCGTATATGAATCAGAGTATGAAATAAAAAAGTTATATTGATTTGCTAATACTGATTCACCCCCCCCCCCCAGTATTATTTCCAAGAAGCTTGATCGCTTGAAGGAAGATCCATCATCATGAGTAATCAACAAAGAGAGGGAGTGATCAGATTGCCAATCTTTGATGGGAGCAATTTTGTTTACTGGAAGATAAGAACCACAACCTATCTACAATCGCTTGGGACGGATGTTTGGGAAATCATGGAAGGAGGATATACATTTCCATCAGCAATTCCTACAGATATGGTAGGTAGAAAGCAATATGAAACCAATGCCAAAGCTATTACTATTTTATTGGAAAGTTTGTCAAAATCATAGTTTGTCAAGGTCATGTAGCTCAAATCAGCCAAAGAAATATGGGACAAAATTGTTCTGAGATATGAAGGAGACTCTCAGGTAAAACATGCTAAGCTTCAAACTCTCAGAATTCAGAATGAAACTCTTAAGATGCATAGTGATGAAAGCATAGCTAGTTACTTTCTACGTCTAGATGAGGTTGTCAATTGTATGAAGAATCTGGGTGAAGAAATAAAGGAAGTTACCTTAGTTGAAAAATTTTAAGATCCTTATCTGCTAAATTTGAACCCAAAATGTCTACCATAGAAGAAAAACAGGATTTTCAGAATATCACTATGACACAGCTTCATGGAATCCTAACTGCTTTTGAGATGAGAAAAGGATGATCATTAGATATGAGAGAAGCCGCATTTAAAGCTTCAACAAAGGGAAAATAAAAACTCAATGAATTAGGATACATTTCAGAAAATGAATATGAGGTAAATTTTGTCAAGAAGCTTCAACGGGGTTCTAGAAGGTTCAAAGGTAAGCTACCTTTCAAATGTTTTTCCTATGGTAGAGTTGGTCATTACGCTACTAGATGCCCTCATGACAAAGGAAAGATATCTGAAGAAAGTAATAAAAGTTATTATACTCATTATGATAGTGAAGGCTTGTCTAATAGTGATGAAGATAATCAAGAAATTAAACTTCTCATGGCATATGAAAATAATGACGTAGAAGAAGAAGAAGTTACCAAATTGATAATTCAGCTAGAGGGAGTAACCAAAGTAAGAAAACAGCTATAGGATGTAGTGATATCATTAAGAAATGAAATAAATAATTAGAGTATAACAATCCAGAGACTTGAATCTAAGATCCTCTCTCTAGAAGAAGCTCTTGAAGAACAAGAACATGAAGTTCTCGAATTAAGGCAACAATTGGAAGAAGGAAGAAAGGCTACAGAAATCTTGAAGAAACAACATCTGGAAAAGGAAGAGAAACATCCGGTTGAGGTAAATTAGAAGAAAAGGATAAACTATTACGATTTCAAGACAATACTAAGATTTTAGATGATATTCTTAGTAGTCAAAGATCCCCTACTATTAAAACTGGTCTTGGTATTCATGAATCTGTTGAAGGTGAATCTAGCTCTCAGGGTGAGGCATGAAACTCTAATGCAAAACCTGAAATGCTCAACAAGGAGGTAAGAGGTCAACCACATCAACAACCAAGGAAAGAAATCTATCAAAGAAAATCTTTTACTCTAAACTATGAAAGTGATAGTGGGTTATGTTCTCAGATGAACAATGTTGAGTGTTATGTATGTCATAACTTTGGACATGTTGCAGCAAGATGCAAAAGTAGAATGGTTCAAGGTCATCCCACAAAAAGATCATCAGTTTCCAAGTTCTTTAAGGGATATTGTTTTGCTTGCAATATGTTTGGCCACAAAGCAGTTGATTGCAATAAAAGGAATATGAAACATGTAAGATGTTATGCATGTAACAAGTTTGGACATAAAGTAAAGGAGTGCAGGAGCAAAATTTGGACACCAAACCAAAATAGCATACATCATCTCAATCCCAAGGATCGAAGAAGACAGAATTATTATCAGAAAGATGTGGCATAGCTCAGTTTGCAGACATGACAGACCCAAGCGAAACTGAAAGTGTAAAACTTCAATATTCCAATTTTCATACACAGCTATTATGAAGCGAAGTCACCTATATACGTGAGTTAGAGGCTGCACAGTCGCGTATATGGTGCTCTAAATAAAAAGCCGCAGGACAAACTCAAGAAAAGAAGTATGATATGGTTCGGTCATGGTATGTGTTGGTTGGCACAGGTTCATGGGGTGCATATGCTTCGAATAATGCATTGTTGGCATTATGGTTAGAAATCTTTGGTGTTGATGCTTATGTGGCTAAATGATACATCTTGCTACTTATTGTTGGTTAGCCAAGAGAACGGTATTGCAGGTTACAGGTATGGACACTGGTGATAGATGATTATGGTGCAAATCATATATGGTGTATGATAGTTGCTGATGACTATTATGGTCTTGTTTAGATTGTTGGTCATTGTTATAAAAGGCATGTATATCATTTGATGTAAAGGTCATGAAAAGACCTATTTTTTAACCCCAATTTGCATGGGAATGATGATGTAATAATGTCTATTTCAGTCATGTATAAAAATTTGGTATATCCCCACTTGGTTGGGTGGATGAGTAAAAAATGGTGTATCCCCACTTGGTTGGGAGATTGATGTATGGATGAGTTGTTGGTGATAGGAAGGTCATATTCACATAGTTAAGTCATAGAGTCATGTTGTTCTTTTGAATATATTTTTGCAGACCCTGCATCTGCTCAAGGGGAGCAAGGATGGTTTAGTACATCTTAGCATGTACAAAGGGGGAGCTCAATCAGAGATTTCAGCATGTACTCAAGGGAAGTATGGACAGCATAATGAATATCAAAGGGAGAAAATATCTTGGTCCACCCTTTGCCCTCGATGTCAAAGGGGGAGAGTGACTTGGTGTTGTTGTTGCCATCAAGTCCAAAGGGGGAGATTGTTGGCATTATGATACAATTGTGATACAAGTATTGTCCTTGATGGAAACTCACTTAGATGACAGATCATAGTGCAGCAAAGAATTAATGATCAGAAAGAGGTATACGCAGGTTCACCGTGACAAAAGTGCGTATACACGCGGGTTAGTAGACCAAAAGTAGCATATAACGTACACACGCACTTTCACAGAAGGAAAGGCTCTTACATATTGGAAAACTAAGTTTTGGTCTGTGGTATTTAGTTCATGGTATTTTGATCCATGGTATTGGTCCATGGTATTTGGTCTGAGGTATTGACCCTAGGTATTGGGTCCAAGGTATTGGTCCTACGTAGTTTTGGACCATGGTATTGGGAGAGGCCTAAACCTATATAAGGAGGAAAAGATCATTAAGCCAGGGTGTGCAAGATGAGAAAGTATTCAATAGTTGATGAAGTGTGAGATCCAACATACAGGTTATGGGTTTGTGATGCTTTGCTATGGATGCACCTATGTGGCGAATGAAGGTTGATGGACCGAGATCATGAAGACTAAAATGCATTATCATTATATGGTATGAATAGTTCAGATCTGAAAACTGACATATGTTTTATCCTTTATGTATGACGATCTTGGTATGTCTGAAGTAGAAAATTGCAGTGAAGGTATAAGTAATTATTTTCAGATCTCTACGCTAGTTGGCTTTTGTAAAAGAGCGTATACACACCAGTTTGGTTCATCAAAGTAGCGTATACATGATGAGATTTGATATTTGAGGTTGTTGTTGGTTCTAGTGGTCGTTGCAGAGTTTTGTGTTTTGCTCTGTGTTATGGTGACTGTGTTTTGATGACAGGGTTTCAGTGATTCATTATTAGGTGATTCAGAGATTGATGATGCAAGTGGAGTGCAGTGGTGATTGATTTTGAGCTTCAATGTTGTTGATGGGTCCAGTATGAAAATTGGATGAAAAGTGGCCTTCATATATTAGTGTTATGTTCCAGGAGTATCCATTCTGAAAATTTATGAAACGTGGTCCCTAGAGGAAGAGTGAAGGTTGTAGCCTTCTGTAGGCCGGTGCCTACGTACTAGTAAATATATCAGAGAGTACAAGAGCCAGGGGGTTGTAGCTCCCTTCTAGTAGTAGCTGGAGAACGAGAGAAGGTTGTAGCCTTTTGCAGGTGGGTGGCTACGTACTGGTATGAGTCTGCGCCAGTACAAGATTGTAAATAGGTTTTTCTTATATTAAAGGAAGACGGAAGTAGGTTGTTTTTGTCCCGCATTGGGTTTCCACCTTACATCATGGTGTTCATGTGTGTTTCTTATGTGCGATGATATGTTCTATTTTACTACACTTGTTTACTATTTATATGGTTAATGAAGTTCTGATGCACTAATTAAAGATCAACATATGATGGATTAAATGAATCATAAATTTACTGCATATGCCCTAGTTGCACTAAACAAAGTTGCGTGTACACACGGGTTCCCTTAACTGAAGTAGCGTATATGAATCAGAGTATGAAATGAAAAAGTTATATTGATTTGCTAATACTGATTCACGCCCCCCCCAGTATTATTTCCAACAATATATATATATATATCTATATATATATATATATATATATATATATATATATATATATATATATATATATATATATACTATGTGTAATTTTTCAATGCTTAAATTTCAGTTTTGAATGTATAAATGGTTTGAAGGCCTTGAAAAGCCCTGCACTTGGATTTTGTAGACTATCTAGCTTAAATATTTCTTGGATTTAAACAAAATTGACTGAAAATATATACCTAAAAAGGAGCCAATATGTAGAATAGTAAGACTACTTGAAAGGTTCTAACCATAAGAATTCATTTGTTTTCTATCTTTATATCACATGTATGACATTTTAATATTTTATATATAGGACACGCTATCCATTTAAAATGTTTCTTCGTTATTGTGCCAAGAGGTGCTCTATGACCCAGCATAGAGGAAATGTGTAACTAGACTGTAAGAAAGTGTGTATGTCAATGATTTTAAAATGTTGGGAATATATATATATATATATATATATATATATATATATATATATATATATATAGATATATATATATATAGATATATATACATCAAATGTTAGCTTCATATGTTTTAATTAATACTCAAATTAAAACATATATAAACATAAAATGTAATGTAAAATACAAAATATAAAATGCAATGTAAAATGTAAGGTACAAAGCTACCAATTTGATGAAGAAATTTGTCTTTATACACTACAACAAAACAGGAAATTTACGCCAGATTTAGCACCAGATTTTAGTGTATTTTTCTCTCCATTGGGATGATCAGCCTGGTGCTAAATCTGGCTCTATTGTACAATTTTTAAAGCGTCATTTTTTGCACCAAATTTTGCATCTTTTTTTACGCCAAATTTTGCATCATATTTTGCACCAAGATTTGCATTTGGTTTTACAACAGGCTTTCCTTCTAGTTTTGTGCCATTTTTTGCATTTATTTTTGCATCATTTTTTGCTTCCTGTTTTATGCCATTCTTTGCTTCTATTTTTGTGTCATAATTTGCATTGATTTTTACACCATCTTTTGCATCTGATTTAGTGCCTTTTTTGCATCGAGTTTGTGCCAGTTTTGCATCTAGTCTTACGTCATTTTTTGCTTCTAATTTTGTACTTATTTTTACATCTATTTTTGCATCAATTTTTCTGCCTTTTTTAACACCATTTTTTGCATCTAATTTTGCATCATATGTTGAATCTCATTTAGTGCCAAAATTTTCATCCATTTTTGCACCATTTTTTCATCCACTTTTTCGTTTCATTTGTCTCCCTTTTTTTCATCCAATTTTGCACCTAATTTTGCATCATTTGTTGCATCCAATTTAACATCATTTTTAATAACATTTCTTGCATCCAATTTTGCATCCTTTTGAGCATCGAAATTTTCACCCTATGTTGGACCATGTGTTGCATCCACCTTTGAATCCCATTTTGTGTCTAATGTTACATTCAATTTTGAGCCATTTTTTTCATCTACGTTTGCATTTGTTTTTGCACCAAGTTTTGAATCATTTGTTGCACCTCATTTTGCATCCAATGTTGCATCCAAATTTGAGCCATTTTATGCCTATTTTCACACCATTTTTTCTACTTTTATGTCCAATTTTTCACCATTTTTTATGTCCAATTTTGCATCCTTTTTGGTGTCTAATTTTGCATCCTTTTTGGCATCCAAATTTGCATCCTTTTTTATGCCACATTTTGTGTCCACATTTGCATCTTATTTTGCACCTAGATTTTAGTCTAAATTTTCATCTAGTTATGCATCATTTTTGGCATCCTTAGTTTCACCATTTTTTAGTCCCATTTTGCTTCTTGTTTTGTGTCTTTTCTTACATCCTTTTTGCACCCAATTTTTCATCCTAATTTTACACCATTATTTTCATCCTCATTTTGGTGTCCATTTTTACATCCTTGTTTGCGCCCAATTTGGTATCTTTTTGTATGCCCTATTTTGTTCCCTTCTTTGTGTCTAGTTTTACACCCTTTTTTAATTCTACTTTAAAACCCTTTTTGTCTCATTGTTTGCATCTTGTTTTAATGGCTAGTTTAACATCCAATTCTACTCCCAATTTTGCATCGATGGTTACATCCACTTTTGGCTTCTTGTTTAGAGTTTTACTTTTACTTCCAGTTTACTAATTTTATTACATAGTGAAATATATTACAGTTTCTATATCTCATTTTGCTCTAGGATTTAATGCACGGTTAGATGAACATAAAACCCTCTCAATTTATCCTAGAAACCTAAGATAGACTAATTAAGAGAAAGGTTGTTTTAGGGCTTAGGATTCTTAGTATATCAAGATGTAGAGTATAGATTAAGAAGAGAAGAATGAATTCATGTGAGTCCTTGCATGCAGGTCTTGTTGGAGTTTTTAGTGTAGTTGGGAAGCACTCTTAGATAGCTCCAAATCTTGGTCCTACACACAAGAGAGAGAACAAAGAAAATTTCACAACATAATATCTTGATAATTGAAACTATCATAAACATATAAATATTACTGAATAAATAAATATAAACCAAAGTCCCATACATTCATTAGTTAAATAGGATAAGTACAGAATGAATAGTAGCATATGGAAGGAAGAACAAATAATCTATATTAATAAAGGAGTTGGAGGAAAGTTACAACCATACAACACCTCCCCCAACTCCTAGCTCCAAAACTCTCCTTCTCAATATAGATTTCAGCAGCATGACAATACATGAATTCCCATCATTTCCTCAATGGCCAAGCCTCCAATATATAGGAAAGTGAAGGCTATGAAGATTTCCCAAATTCCTCGTTATTTCAATTTTGCAAAAACTTTTGGGTGAATGATGTTTCCTCATATAAAAATGGCATTTTCCACTTTTTAGATGCTTTTGTGCTTAGGAAAAAGCTTCCCCGTGCTTTATGGCTCTTTCCCACTTTTGTATGCTTTTAATTTTAGGAAAAATCTAAAGATGAAGACAAAGAGAACACATTCCACCATATGAGTTTCCGAAAGTGAACAAAAGTGTCAAATTCTAGTTAACTCGAGCTTTTTCCCTCGCATTAGAGGAATTTTCATTTTAAAATGTTAACATTGAATTTCCATGTCATAATGTGTAAGCCAATCAAAATCCTTTAAAATTTAAAAGACATATAGGTGTGACTATGCAGTGGATTTTCTTTTTAATAATATAACTTACCTAATTTATCTGCCCAAGTGACCCAAAACTATATTAAATATTAAAAATAAAATTAATATCTTAATCTACAAAATTTAGAATATCTAGAATATTTTTAATGAAGGGTAAATCATGGCGTGTTAAATAAATAAATTTAAATATAAAGTCCTAAATCCTAAATTTAATTTAAATTTTAAATTTACTTTCGTAATTTAAATTTTACTAAATCTTCTATTGATAAATTATTTAAATATAAAATACAAATATATGGTTATTTTGATAAAAGTGCATTTATTTGAGTATCTTAAATTTACATTTTAAATTTTCCTTTTAAATTTAAATTTTCTTAAATCTTGGGTTAATAAATTAATTTCAATATAAAATACATGTAGACAATTATTTTTGATAAAAGTGACGTTTATTTGGGTAATTTAAATTTCCTTTAAATTTTGAATTTGCTTTTTTAATTTAAATTTTATTAAATGTTGTGCTAATATATTAATTTAAATATAAAATACATATACAGTTATTTTGATAAATGTAACATTTATTTGGGTAATTTTGGTAAAAGCATAATAAAAATGATATATTAAAAAATTGTCTACATGGCATTATTTTATTAGTTTCTTAATTTTTTCTTAGGTGGTTATTATTTTGGTAACAAAAGTTAGATGAAGGGGACAACTTGTTATAGACTAGGATACTGTAGTCCTCATGGTACATAACTTGTATTATAGGCTTATATAGTTTAGGAGAAAGGGTTATTTCAACCAGCAACATAGTATTCTCCTCCAAGATGATGAGTAGGTATTTTCATGTATAACACATTTAAGAATATATCACAATTCAAATTCATAACTTAGTATTTGTAAACAAATTTAAGGGTAATTGACAACATTCATAAAAAAATATATCAGTATCCTCATATATAACAATTCTCCATCACAAAATCATCGACAATTTTCAATATACATATACTGCTACTAAATCAACATTTATCGCAGATATCATTATTCCAAGGTAAATGCACAACATTGCATCCAAAAATAGTAATGTCATCATACATAATCATTCTCCATAAAAAAGCATTGACAGGTTTCAACACATATATAAAGTAACAAGATAATACTAATAATATCCTCATCATCCTTAATCAAATCAACTAAGATTCAAATGTGTGATTATCATATCAAAATATTTCATGAACACCATTATTCTAAGGTAAATTCACAACATCCATCAAAAGATAGTAATATCATCATACACAATAATTCTCCATCAAAATAATGTTGATAATTCTCAATGTATACATAAAAGAACAAGATAAAAATGATAATATCATCATCATATTTAATCAAATCAACTAAAAGTCAATTTACGATTACCAAATAGAAATGTTTCATAGATATCATTATGCTAAGGTAAATTCACAACATCCATAAAAAAAATAGGAATCTCATCATACACAATAATTCTTCATAAAGAAACTGTAAATAATTTTCAACATATTCACAAGGTAACAAGATAGTACCTATATTATCATCATAATTATTCAAATAAACTAAAATTCAAATGTATGATTACCATATTAAGACATCCAACTAAATATAAAAAGTAAGGCATGGCTAGCTAGCACCACAAAAATCATAGCCAAGCTCATCCTCATGATCATTTCCATGATCATCATCCTGACCATCTTGATAATATCGTCCACATAATCATCACCAATACCATCGCCATCCTCATCATCATCATCTTTAATATATGATGTAATCTAAACATAGTCTATATCATCATCTTCGTGGTCATTACCTATAGCATTCTGGAAAAAAAACAATATTACATGTTAGTACTAATTCTATAGCAAAATGCATATTTTTATTACAATGCTAATAATAAAATGAGGTAGGACATAATAACATTTAATAGTACTAAAAATAAAATGAAAATATGGCTTCAGATATATTGGAGATCCAACTAAGATTACACTTGTAATTCACATTAAGTAGTAGAAGCATTTTTTAATCCATATGAAGTAGGTACCCATTTGTTCGTCATATTATATTGTGAATATTTCTTATGATTTGCATGCAGAATTGGTAAATTAATATTTACTGGAAGCTTTATTTCAAATTACAATTGTAATTCATATTAGAAATAGAAGAAATTTTAACAAAAAAAGAATGTTACATGAAAAGGTGAATTGTTTTTAATGAAAAATAAGTCGCATACAATATGAATGTCACATGAAATATTGAGTTGTATTTAATGCATGTACTTTTCTCTATAATAAGATGGATCCTAATGTTCGTTCAAGAACAGATTCTCACAAATAATTACTTCATTTTATCCATTATCACACTTAATCCATTATACCTAGTAACAACAATGATTCCATTCAAATTGCTTTGAACTCCCTAAATATAATGTAAAATAGAAAACTCCACGACCACAACCACGGCCACAACCCCCTCCATTGCCTCGTCCACCATTAGAGACAATGAACTTGGAGTTATGACCACGATACCAACCCCTCCCTTGCCTTGTCTCCACCATTAGAGGCATTGAACTAGGAATTAAGAGTACTCATGTTTTCTTTGCTCTAATTAATCTCCAAGGAATCAAAACTTGATCAATATATCAAGGACTCCATCAAGGAATAGATATATCATAAGAGAATCTCAATAGGATTTGCCAAAAGAGTGTGAAATAACACTTATCTATGTTTTATGAAATAACTCGAGTGAGTGGAATGAATGGTGGGAAACACTTACCAAGGAAAGGAATATTTTTGGTTCGTCCTTATTTCTATTATTATTTTTGCTTCTTAGAATGGAGGGAAGTGTCTAAAAGAATTCAAAAAAATATTTTAAATTAAAAAAACAAAAAAAAAAAAAAAAAAAATTTGCTTAAGTTTAGTTTTTTTTTTTTTTTTTTTTTTTTAATATATATTCAGTTTAGTATTTTTTTTTCTAAAAGAATATATTTAGTTTCTGGTTTTTTTATAACAAAAATTATATTTGCTTTTTATAAAAATGGATTTTAAACATCCATTCATGCTAAATTTGTGATTTTATGATATAAGTTTAAATTATATATAAAAAAAGTAACTTAATTCCATGCATTGTGTCACTGAGATGGGTATTATACATCTCTTCCTTGCTAAGTTATAGAATGTGCTTGGGTTTTCTTAATGCAATAAAATTAATTCTTCTCTTCATTATATCTTGAGATGTTCAACATGCACCTAATAAAACAATAAAGTTAAAATAGGTTTGCCTTTGACCTTTGTAGATTTCTTTCCCCATTACTCCTCGTCTTAATAGATTAATTGTCTTATGGTGGCCTTCAGTGGCCACTCCCATTAGTTGCATGCTTTTTAGTTTTATGTTAGTGACATTTCTTAGGATTTATAACATGTTATTTAATTTATGAAAATGTGTTATTTTCCATATTATTGTTAAATTTTAATATTAAATATGTTGGTTTTGAACATGGTTTAGCAAAAAGTTACCAAAAGGTTTATAGATTGTAATTTATAATGTAATGCTTCACTGCTTGATGAAATTGTTTTGAATATTTTTTTTAACGATTCATTGATCAATGAAATTTTTATGGATATTTTTTTAGTATATTAACTTGTATGTGATAAAGTCAAAAGTCACCTCTTTTTGAGATTTTCATTGGTTAATTTCCCTTAAGGCTATCAAGTTCACCATTTAGTCCCAGGTTAAGGAAATATAGGAGTCATGAAGTGGCATTGTCCAATAACTTAAATCTTGGAACATGTTTTTTTTAGTCACATTATACTTCCTTTCTATGTAAATTCTCCATGAAAATAGTCTCATGGAACATGAGGGACCTCAATAGTAAAGGAAAACAAATACTCCTAAAAGAAAAATAGTACGCAAAGCACCCATCAATAATGTTGATATAAGAAATAAAAATATTAAGTGAGGTTCTACCTCATACAATTAGAAAATGGGGGAGGAATTTCCAAGTAGTAGTGATTGATGATTAGATATACTTGGGTGGAATGGCTATTATTTGGAATGTTCAGGACATCAAGGTTACCAATATGTTTACCTCTTTTCGCATTATGACAATCTAATTTTAGTTAATTGACATTGAGGACTACTACCATGTATCCAATGTCTATGAATCGAATATCGCAAATGGAAAACCTCTATTTCTCAATTCTATTTCCAGCACAAGTAATTTATACTCCCCATCTGTGTGGATTATTGGGAGTGACTTCAATATTATCAAGTGTCTCGAGGAATAGAAAGGATGAATCACAATGTTTACCAAGAGATTTTGTAAGATATACCATCAAGGCCCTAAAGCAGTATCCATTAAATTTCTCAAGAAATGAGTCTCCAATCCACACATGTGGATCAATGACACGTAATACATGTGTGTGTGGTGACTAACTTAATACACTATTCTAATAACTCCATAAACTAAAGTATTTCACTCCGTCACATGATTGACTGCAGTGTGACATAAGTAAACCAAGAGTAGACATGAAACCCTTAGGCAAGAAAAATTGCCTAGATCCTCAATTAGGTGCTTAAATGATGAAGTGAAAATGAAAGGGGAAAAGAGGACTCCATGATTTAACCATCACAAACATGTGATCAAGTGTGACTAGGAGTGTATATATTCATATGTTTTCCAAAGAGGGTGTGAATACATGAGTTACCATTCATTGGGCCTTATTTTTATTTATTTTGATTTTTCTTATATATAGGACTTAGGGAATAAGTTTTTCATAAGTTTTGAACAACTCATAGATATAATATTTACATAAATTTCCACTTTAACCTTAGAGTTTAGACTTAGATAAATCATTATAGTGTATATTCAATGATTTTGGTTTTCACTTTTTGATTTTCTTTCATCACAAATGACAAAAAGGGGAAATATTTTGCCACAAATCTTTGAATGCTTAATCATAAAGGCGTCATGTGATAAAAACAAATAAATGATGTTATTCCCAATGAAAATGATGGGTATTCTTGAGAAACGCTTATGCTTGTGGATGTCTCCTCCCTCATTGAGAGGGAGTGAGAATTGACACCATATTATCCATTTGTCATGTACTATGGCTGAGACTAATAGTCGTAAGCCTATTAAAGACACCAATAGGGAGGATTAGATAAACATCTGGGACCAATATTCTTTTAGAATTTGTGCTTTGACTAGGACTAACCGCCATAAGTCAAGTACATTAATCCAAGATAAGAATAGTCATGAGGATCGACATTTCCTGGCGTCAAATATTATGACAGTGGATTAGGAAATAATAATGTGAAGACATGCTTGATAAGTGCCTAAAGAGGCAGTGGTGTCCAAATTTATGCCTCCCAACATTGTGCTATGATCTAATGGAGATATATAACTTTTTAGTGAAGGCCTTTCTATTTCGACAATGTTGGCTATGATGATTTAAATCATTGTTAATGCTTATCAATCCAGATCCATTCTTATATGAATATTTCAACTTGAGAGTACTTTTTTGTCTCATTATGAGTATCTCCCTAGTTTAGAGGGAGTGTCATCATCTTCATTATCATCATCATCACATCAATCTCATCATTGCATTATCGTCATAATCACCATTCATGTCGTCATCATAATCATCATCATCATCATCATCATGATTATGGACATTGTTATCAATTGTTCATAATTATAGGTGTCATAAGAAATATCATCAACCCAAAAAACATTATGAGTGCTCAAAAAGGGTTGTTAGGACACATGATATATGCAAGAGAAATGACAACTTTATTTTTTAGAGATGACCGATGATCATCATCACCACTACCATTATCATCATCATTATAATTTTCATCATCCCCATAATCATAATTAATGTAATTTCTATCATCATTGTTGTCAACTTCGTCATGAACATCATAATCATCATTAATGCCATTATTGTTGTTGATGATTACCAAGATGAAAATAATGATAATGATGATCAAATGATGATGACTTGGAAGATGACTCTAAAGATAGTGATTATGATTATGACCATGACAACATTTAAAAATTTGGAAGATTTTCTAAGGTCATTAGCATCTCTATCATCATTGTCATTATAACCCTCATCATCTTTATCATCATTTTGATTATCATAATAATCACAATTCGTGTCATCTTCATTATCTTCATTATCACCATCGTCATAATTATTGACATTGTCATCAACTGTTCATAATTGTTAATGTCATAAGAAATATCATCAATGCAAAAAAAAATATGAGAGTTGGAAAATGGATGCAAAAGCTAAAAAAAAGGGGGGGGCAACAATAGACGTAAAATTGGATGAAGAGTGGACACAACATAAGTAGATGCAAAACAAGACAGAAAAATTGACACAAAAGTGGATGAAAAAGTAGATGCAATAGTTGATGCAAACTTGGACACAAAATAAGATGCAAACATGGATGAAAAAGTGGAAGAAAACATGGGTGTAATAGTAGGCATAAAACTTAGCATGAATTGTTGTGAAATAAATGTGGATACAACAATGAACAAAAAAAAAGACACAAACTTGGATGCAAAAAGGAGGCAAAATTGCATTAAAAAATGGATGTAAACATGGACCAAACATGGGTGCAATAGTGGACACAAAATTAGATTCAAAATTGGACACATCAGAAGTGGATGTAAAAGTAGATGCAAAATGGGATGCAAAAAACAGAAAAATTATTTGATGCAAACTTGGACACAAAAGAAGATGCAAATGTGGATGCAAAATTGGAAGAAAATGTGGGTTTCAATGATAGGCACAAGATATGGCACAACAAAAGTGGATGAGAAAGTGGATGTAATAAAAAACACAAAACATATGCAAACTTGGATGCAAGACAAGATGCAATAAGGGATGAAAAAGTGGATGCGAACATGGGTGCAAAATAAGAAACAAAATTGGATGAAAAATATGGATGCAATGGAAGTAGATGCAAAAGATGATACAAAATGAGATGCAAAACACAACACAAAGGTGGATGCAAAAATAGATGCAATATTTTGATGAAAAAGTGGATGTGAAGATGGATGCAAAATTGGAAGCAAACGTGGGTACAACAGTAAGTACAAAACATGGTACAAATAGTGTCACAACAAAAGTGGATGTAATGATAGATGCAAAAAAAGAAGCAAATGAAGATGAAAAATAAGATGCAAAAAGGGATGCAAAAGTGGATGTAAACATGGGTGCAACAATGGATGAAAAATATGATGCAAAAGTTGATGAAACAAAATTAGATGCAAAAGTAGATACAATATGCGACACAAAACTTGATGCAACAAAATTAGATGCAAAAGTAGATACAATATGCGACACAAAACTTGATGCAAATCTTGATGCAAAGGGGATGCAAAAAATAATTTAAAAATGATGCAAAAGAGGATGCAAGAAATGATGAAAAAGTTGATGCAAGTGTAGGCGCAAAAAGTGGATGCAATAAACGATACAAAAGTTGGTGAAACAAAATTAGGTGCCAAACTTGATGCAAAACATGGTACAAAGGATGGCACAAAACCTGGCATAAAACTTGGTGTAACCTGGCGTAAAACCTAATGCAAAACCTATTGCAATACCTGGTGCTAAACTTGGTGTAAGACTTGGTGCAAACTTTGCATCAATTTTTGCACCATATTTTATAAATGGACACAAATAGCACCAAAAATGGGCTCTAGATGCAAAAAAGGAAGAAAAAAGAGACGCTAATCACAGCGTTTTGTTGTAGTTCTATAATTGGTTTTCTATAATGTAAAGTTAACATACTATTGTTTTTTCTTTATATATTATTATTGATATAACCAATCTTAATCTATATTAATCTCAAATCTACCAATCGTCAAGAGGGATAAGTCTCTCTCTCTCTCTCTCTATATGAAGTTGATAACATATTCAAACAAGTTGTTTAGTTTGTATATTAGAATATTTTTAAAAAGTATAAGAATTATAGATCTTCCTCACATTCAAAAGGCAATATATATATATTTTGTTTACTTTTAATTACTTAATCTCTCTCTAAAGTGGATAAATAATATGTTAATTAATATGGACATCAATATGTTAATTAATATGGACATCAAAATATTTTATGTTTTGCTAAGAGTGACAGTGAAGTATTTGATCATATCTCCTTTATACTGAGTTGTAATATAAACAATGTTGATGAAAGGGCATTATTGATGTGTTATAATTTTTTTAATTAAAACTAACCAAATATGTATATTCATTCTTGTTTTCTTATAACCAACCTAGATCCATCTTAACTTTGGATTTACCAAGCCCCAAGAGGGATCAAATCTCTTGAGGTGCAAACTACTTTTCGAGTGAACAAAGATTTGATCCCTCTCATTTCTTGGTAGATCCAGAGTTAAGAAGAATCTATGTATTTTCCATTTTAATTTTATTAAAACCTTGATTTAATCTCTGTGGAATCTTCACAAAATGTTTTTAGTAGGGAGTAGTCTAATTTATAGACGAAGTGACCTTTTTTTAAGAAGAATCTATGTATTTTCTATTTTAATTTTATTAAAACCTTGATTTAATCTCTATATGAAATCTTCACAAAATGTTTTTAGTAGAGAGTAGTCTAATTTATAGAAGAAATGATCTTTTTTTTAAGAAGAATCTATGTATTTTCCATTTTAATGTTATTAAAACCTTGATTTAATCTATATGGAATCTTCACAAAATGTTTTTAGTAGGGCTTAGTCTAATTTATAAACCAAATGACATTTTTTGTAGAGTATTTAATTTTAATTAAAATCCATAGAAAATTTTAAAACCTGAGTTTAAGTTGTTTAATATTAAAATTCCACTACGTCTTTTTAGTAGTAGTGAGGGTAGAGGGTTTAGATATATCTCAAAAGAATAACCTTATTAGCCCCCTCACTCTAGCAATTGATTTTTGTTGACCATTATTAGTTTAACATTGACCAATGTGACTTATAACGTCTAACTTTGAAATATAAATATTTATTGAAAACTATTTTTCAAACATTTGAATGGACCATGGTTTTATTGTAGCTTTTGTATAATATAATGTTATGTGGATAATTGCATCACATATTTTATGCCATAATTTATGGATATGGTTCCAATATTCATGCATAATTTTTAGATATTTGTGTAGTGAATTTTTAATCCAAAAACAAAATCCTTGAAAATAGCCTCATGTAAATCACATGTTTAACATAAGTTGCTACCCACCATGGTTTAAGGAGTCCTGGCAAGAAATAAGATGTAAATAAATATACTTATCAGGTTTCACTTCTTACCATTATGTATCTTCTTCTCAACACTTTTGTAGCGTGTAGTCTAAGGAGAAATGTTTTTGCTCAGAAAACAATGAAATTTCCGACACGACTTTATTCAAACATTTCCATAGTCAAAGTTTTTGAAAAAAAAATTGTCCATTGTGTGGGTGAAATTGTACCCACCAAAATTTATGGAAGTCCGCAATTAATTAATTTATCCACTTCACATCTCAATTTATTAGCTCATTCCAAAATAAATTGAATTTTATTATTTTAATTAGTTTCAACTTTTTATTATTAATTGAGATAATATTAAAATTCAAACATTTCCATAGTCAAAGTTTTTGAAAAAAAAATTGTCCATTGTGTGGGTGAAATTGTACCCACCAAAATTTACGGAAGTCCGCAATTAATTAATTTATCCACTTCACATCTCAATTTATTAGCTCATTCCAAAATAAATTGAATTTTATTATTTTAATTAGTTTTAACTTTTTATTATTAATTGAGCTAATATTAAAATGGTTATGATGTAACATCTGTACGAAATTGGACTTTATATTACTTTTAACTTTTCTTTTTTTTTCAACCTACATGTAAATGTTAAATGTTTACAAGCATTTAAACCACAATAACATCACAGCAAATAAAATTTTTTTTTCCAACATTTAAAAGATATTGACATACATACTCTCTCATACTGGACTTAGAAAGCGTACAATAATGAACAAATTTTTTTATTTAAAATTTTTTTATTATTATTTTAAAAGGCAAATATATACAAAGTGATTTTTTAATGTTATATAAGGTCTATTTTTATAACAATATCTTTCTATAAAAATCACATAAGAGATATTCAAGCGTTTCGAACCATTGCTAACTAGCCGTTAGGGAGTAATTTGACTAAAGGCAGAAATTAGTAATTAGATTTTGACCAAGAAGGGTAAAGGAATCTAACTAAAGAATTTCAATTTATAAAAATATTATTGAATTAAATTCTTATTAATATTATAAATCTTTTTATGTAATAATATTATTAATAATTAATATTTTAAAAAAATAATTTTATAAACCAAGTAGTTATAATATATTAACTTGAGGGAAAATTTGAGGGGTTAATATTGGCAAGTGGGCTAATTTTCCATATTTTTTTCCAAATACAGATTCGTAAATTTCTAGTTTTTTTGAAAAGTTATTTGCCCAAATTTTATAGTATAAAATTATTTTACCTAAAAAAACACCAAAAATTCATATAGAATATTATAAAAAGGTTACATATCTAACTATTTTTACAAAATTCTCAAACATTTTATAATTTGCATATTAGGGACTAGTAAAATTAGCTAATGTTTCTAAACTTTAAGATAATTTTTCATCCTTCCTTAGTTAACTTAATCTTTATTAATAAAATAATTATTTTTATTAAAACTTTTTATAACCCCTTATAATTATAACTGTATTATTAAATATTATTATATACAATATTCTAAAAATACTAATATTAATATATTTAAGCCTATTCATATCTCTAAATATTAACTAATATATAATTTTTATTTTTATTTAATTTTATGTAAAATTTGATTAAATTTTCCAAAATAAATATATATTTTTAAATTCTTAAATTTATATAAATTAAACTTTGGTAAATTTCACAAAAACTTTTTTATATTAAAAATTCAATTTAAATAATAAAATTTTATCATCTTACCTCGAAAAAAAAATATTAAAAATTCAATTTAAATAATAAAATTTTATCATCTTACCTCAAAAAAAAAATTATCTCCTTTTAAATGCGAGTATCTTACTTTTGATGAGCCTTATCCACCCTGTTGAACAGTGTATAATGCTGCAACCAGTCATATAGAGTTCACCAATTTAAATTCATTTAAAATCTGATGGCCTATCTGCTACCCACCCAGTATTAAATTATTAGCTGGATGTATAAATGTGAATATGAACAACACCTTATTTTGCGGTAATGAAGGATGACTGATATCATGATAATAAAGCTACTTTCTGCGTCAAATTTAATTTATATAAAAATGTTTAGTTTAAAGGGGTCACAATTTTGTTGGGAAAACAATAGAATTAAGGTTTGATAGTGAAAGTATGGAAAATAATGGAATTCAAAGTTTGATATTGAGAATCTATAAGAATTTTTGAAAATTTTAATTGCAGTTGTCAAGTTTTATGATGATTTTAAGTGTTTTTAGAAAAATTGCAGTTGTCAAGTTTTATGATGATTTTAAGTGTTTTAGAAATTTTTAATAGTATTGAATTTATTTCTATCTTAAAAAACCAATTTGAACACTACTACATTAAAATTAAAATTTGTTGAAAATGTTTTTCCCAGTTTCCAGGCAGAAATTCTCCCTTTCAAATTCTCCCTTTCAGCCAAATTGTGGCCTCTGTAAACAACGCCATATAAAAATCACTTCACGGCTTTCCATTCGACAAATCTACCATTTTCTTCGTGTGGCCCCGTTCCTTCCTCGCTTTCTTACAAGGGCCCGAACGTTTTCAAAAGTGTAATCATGCTTGGTGGGGTGAGGTGGTGTGGGGTACACACTCATCAGTTGTATGGCACACAGCGAATACAAATTATTAGTGCACACAGGATGGCCTACTGTACCGGAATTAGGCATACTCAAACCGGCTGCTGCTTCTTGCAATTCATATTTGCTGTATGAACAGCGGCCGCCGACTATATGTAAGATACTGTATCTTCTGAATGCGCTGTCCATTTACTGCTTTTTTCTATCAATTCCATCAGCCTGCAGATATAGAAAACGTTACATCAATGAAAACTGTGCAGCACGTAAAGTTTATCAAATTGCAACCAATAATCAAGTTACAAACTTGAAACAAGTACCACTGAAGAATTTCTATTTAAACTGGCTTTCTCCTCTTGCTATTCCAGCTCCTTGCAGTGTTACTACTGCAATTAGATGTGGGGAACCAGCTTAGATGAGTTACTGCAATTGCCAACCTTGCTGGTTGGTGTGCCATTCTTTCAGCCCTCAGTGTTGCCTAGCCACTGTAGAGCTTGATGACTATTGCTATAAAAGTTAAGGCCTCATCATTCTCTTAAGTTTTCTAGTAATGGTCATCAAGCTCTTACAACGGCCAGACAACGTTGCAGACTCAAAGAATGGCAGGCTAACAAAAAAAACCCGGCTGATTACCGAAGCCCATCTAAGCCTGTTCTCCAGATCTTTATATTTAGAAGGGTTTTTGAGCTATTCATCTGCAACTGGAAACAGAAATCAGAGGGCAGGAATGGTAGCAATCAGGTTATTGTTGAGGTTTGTATTGAGCACAGTGAACAAATTATATTGATTCTGATTCTAGTTCTTGGTGCTAAATTATTACTAATTACTCTTCACATTTTCAGTGCAGATTCAATGTCGGGATAGTGGTTGTCAACGTCATACTGTGCCACGTAGCTGAAGTATATGAAATCGAAATTGAAAATGGAGGATCAAGAATATCGTTTGCTAAAAGCCAGAAGTAGCCCAAATTCCAATCTGGAAAGTCAAAATGTACACTCGGCTTCTGAGATTCCAATATAGGATACAGGTTTTGATATCTGAATTTCAAAATATTATATTTTCTCATATTTCTCATCAATTTAATGATGAAGCCGAACATATCCACGAATGTATTTGAATAGAGGAACGAATATTATGTTCTGTGAAGAATATCAGAATCAAGATATAACAACTGAAAGATCATTAGAGATTTACTAATTTTTATTAATTTTTAAAAATTAACAAGTTTAAGAGTTTTTGGTACGAAGTTAACTCTTATGAATAACTGTTTTTTTGAAGGAAACCGTTGAGAGTTAATTTTTCTTTGTTACATTGTAATGGCTATTTTTGGAATGGTAAAAATTATGCCTTTGACATATGATCGGTTATAGTTTACAGCGGGTATAGCGTTTATATCTGATGTGCAGATAATTATTTGCATGTGTAAAAAATCATTTTGATTCAATATCAATATTGAATAATAATAAGGAGCTAGAATTTTTTTGGCGGAAAAAAGAAGATTGCACTTTCAAATGAGAAGAGATTTCGAGTTTGGTTGTATCTGAGTTGGGATCAATTTCAATATTAAATGGCAGATAATTTAACTGCTTATTTAAGTACTACAACCAAAATTGTACGAGGATTTAATGTTGAGCAGAATATTAATCTGCTTATTTAGAATACAATTCTCTAACCAAAATTGTATTGTATGAGGTTGCCAAAGAAACATTATAAAAAAATAATTTATAAACTTTCTGTTTGTTTCCAGAAACAAAGCCTGTTTCTTCATTTTTTTACTTTTTTTTTTAAATTCAATGGCTCTGTCGCTTTTTCCATAGTATATTCTTGACGGTTGTTCAGGTTCTCTACCACTGAAAGTACAGGAGAATCTAAGCACATGGATGTCAATAAAATAATAATGGTTTTATATTTCTTAAGCTTTTATTTTCGTTTTGAGTACAATATTAATTTTCATGTGTATTCGCTTTGTATTATTTCAGTTTTATTCGTGAGAATACTTCAGTTCCTTTCTTTCGTCTTAGGTCTAATTGTCATTTCATATTAAAGTGTATTGATTTTGTATAATTGTCATTTCATATTAAAGTCTTTTGATTTTGTATTATTTTATAGTGTATTGATTTTGTATTATTTTAATTTTATTAGAAATTTTAGTAAAAATATATATATTTTTAAATAATTTTATAAAATTAAAATTAAAATTTGTAATGATAATATAGCAACACATGTAGTTGTTGTTTACGATGATTTTTAACTTTTGAAGTTTTGCAAATTTTATTTTGAGAAATTGAATTGTTTAAACTAAAATAAATAATAAAATGTTTAAACCATTTAAAAAGGATTGGAATTTGGTCATTTTTTCCCTTACAATAACTTTCACAAAGTATATTTATTGGTTATTTATTATTAAGTATATTTTATATTTTATTAAATATATTCGTTATCCTAAATAAAAAGGTTAGGTAACATCATAATATTTGATTAGCGTTAATTTTTTTAAAGCTTTGAATTTTTATTTATTTAATGGTATATTGTGAATCATTCTACACAAGTTTAAGTTCATCACAAATGTTTTTCAGCGTTGTATTTTTAGCAGGCTATATATATGTTGTTGGCATTGTAAAGGGACAATCGATGGATCTGAAGGCTTTGCTTATCGACATGGATTTGTTTGTAGGCCTCACACAAGGTCTCATAACTTCAACGTGTGGAAGGCGAGGTTGGATCCTCCCTAGAGTCTACGCCAAGCCCATGGTAGGTAATCCATGCAGGAGCGCCTACGCTTCCCAGGGGGGCATTTCCTCCTCATGGAGTGGGTAGACTAGCAACCCAAGAAATCGCTAGAGAACCAATCACAAAATCTCAAGAGGGACAACGTTAAAAATCACCTTAGGAAACTAAGAGCATCAAAGTTAACCCATAAGTCTCATCTCGAGGTCTACTAGACTAATGAGGGAAAGTCACAGCCTGCAAGGCTAGTTCAGGGAATCCCACACAACAACGGAGTTGGCCCTCCTTCTAATGCACCACGTTGTGTGGATTTGGAAGCCTTCAATTTAGTAATTATGGGAAGGAGTAGGAAATCCTTGTTGCATATTAAGAGTAGGAGGCCATGAACTTAGGGGAAAAGTTGGGCTAACCTTTTCCTCATAATGGTCAAAACCTTAGTCAAAGGACACTCCTAATTGGTGGAAGGAGATTCCGTTCACGGGGGTGTTTTGAATGATAGCGCAGAAGCCAGAAGGTAAATTGAATTACAAACCGGGGACCCAACAACGGGAGAGCACCATGGTTATATCAAGAGACGATGATGGAATTTCTTCTCATACTTGGACCATTGGGTGAGGGAAGGCTTCCATGAGGAGGGGCCACCCCGGGAACCCGGAAGGTCAGAACCCTAGGGAGCTACGTAAACAATTCCTTATTGTATCCCAAGTTTGAGGTTCCGACCACTCATGGGGACCCAGTATGAAATCAATTGCCAATGGATTCCTTTTTCCTTTCACGTGGAGACCATACTGGCACAATGTCTTGGGTGCACGTGGTCAGCAGAGGGGCATCTCGAGTGTCCATTGGGCATGGTTGACGTCATATGGGTAAGGTCAGACCCTGGAGGTCAGAACCCTATAACGACGGAAAGTTCTGAGGAAGTACCCGCAGACTGCAGTGGATAACGCGAAGAAATAATTTGGAAGTTGTCGTCAAGGTGGCGATCCATCATCTGACAGGTCAAGTTTCGGTGAGGAGGCCCAACTCGGTAACGTGACGTACCATGAGGTCCCGGAGACGTGACACGTCATTCGAGTGGATCGTTTCCCGAGGGGGCATACATTGGGAGTTGGGGCGTCGAGGGGCCCTAGAGCCTCTGCAATATATATATATATATGCATGCAAAAATGTATATACATATATGCATAAAAGAAAAAATATTTATATAATAATATCATATGACATAATCAAAGAAAAGAAATTTCGCCTAAAATCTTTACCCCATTACATTGAAGGGGTTATGTTATGTTACATTAATCCTTAATATATATATATAGACACTATGTGTAAATTTCTATTGCTTAAATTTTATTTTTAATACATAAATGGATTGAAGGCCTTGAAAAGCCGTGCATTTGGATTTTGTAGATTATCTAGTTTAAATATTTGTTGGATTTAAACAAAATTCACTAAAAATATATACCTAGAAAAGAGTCAATATGTGGAATAGTAAGATGACTTGAAAGGTTCTAACCATAAGAATTCATTTGTTTTACTCACTTTATATCACATATACATTTGTCTTAACTATATATATATATATATATATATATATATATATATGACATTGAAATATTTTATATATAGACAACACTATCCATTTAAAATGTTTCTTGGTTATTATGCCATGAGGTGCTCTACAACCTAGCATAGAAGAAATGTGTAAGCAGAATGTAAGAAAGTGTGTATGTCAATGATTTTTAAATGTCAGGAATATATATATATATATATATATATATATATATATATATATATATATATATATCAATTGTTAGCTTCATATGTTTTAATTAATATATATATATATATATATATATATATATATATATATCAATTGTTAGCTTCATATGTTTTAATTAATACTCAAATTAAAACATATATAAACGTAAAATGTAAAATACAAAATATGAAATGCAATGTAAAATGTAAGGCACAAGGCTACCAATTTGATCAGAAGAAATTGGTCTTTCTATAATGTAAAGTTAACATACTATTGTTTTTTCTTTATATATTATTATTGGTATAACGAATCTAAATCCATCTTAACCTCGTATCTATCACCCATCAAGAATGATCAAATCTAACCTCTTTTTTGAGTGCAAAATTATAGGAAAGACTCTCTCTCTCTCACATATTCAAATAAGTTGTTTAATTTGTATATTAGAATATTTTTAAAAAGTATAAGAATTATACATCTTCCTCACATTCAAAAATGATTTTTTTTTTTTTTTTACTTTTAATTACTTAATCTCTCTCTAAAGTTGATAAATAGTTATGTTAATATGGACATCAAAATATTTTATTTATGGCTAAAAGTGAGAGTGAAGTATTTTATCATATCTCCTTTATACTGAGTTGTAATATAAACAATGAAGATGAAAGTGGCATTATTGATGTGTTATAATGTTTTTAATTAAAACTAACCAAATATGTATATTCATGCTTGTTTTTTATAACCAACCTAGATCCATCTTAACTTTGGATTTACCAAGCCCCAAGAGAGATCAAATCTCTTGAAGTGCAAACCACTTTTGGAGTGAACAAAGATTTGATCCCTCCCATTTCTTGGTAGATCCAAAGTTAATAAGAATCTAGGTATTTTCCACTTTAATTTTATTAAAACCTTGATTTAATCTCTATGGAATCTTCATAAAATTTAAAAAGAATCTATGTATTTTCCATTTTAATTTTATTAAAACCTTGATTTAATTTCTATGGAATCTTTGTCAAAATGTTTTTAGTAGGGTGTAGTCTAATTTAATGACGAAATGACTTTTTTTAGAGTATTTAATTTTAATTAAAATCGGGTAGAAAATTTTAAACCTGAGTTTAAAATTTTAACATTTTATTTTTTTTAATTCAACCTACATGTAAATGTTAAATGTTTTCAAACATTTAAACCACTCTAACATCACTTCATAAGATCAACATTTTTTTCCAACATTTAAAAGATATCCACATACATACTCTCTTACTAGGCTAGAGAAAGGACACAATAACAAACATTTTTTTTATTTAAAATTTTTTATTATTATTTTAAAAGAGAAAAGTGTATACACAGTAATTTTTTAATGCTATATTAATTTATTTTTATTTTTATTTAATTTTATGTAAAGTTTGATTAAATTTTCTAAAATAAATATATATCTTTAAATTATTAAATTTATATAAATTAAACTTTCATAAATTTCACAAAATGAAATTTACTAATATATTAAAAATTCAATCTAAATAATAAAATTTTATCATCTTACCTCCCCCAAAAAAAACTATCAGAAAAAAAGAAAGAAGATTATCTCCTTATAAAAGCAAGTGTCATACTTTGATGAGCGTTACCCACCCTGTTGAACAGTGTGTAATGCTGCAACCAGTGATATCGAGTTCATCCAATTTAAATTCATTTCAAATCTGACGACCTATCTGCTATCCACCCAGCATTAAAGTATTAGCCAACCCAGCATTAA
The DNA here is from genome assembly GCA_031772625.1 of Pinus tabuliformis. NCBI lineage: Eukaryota > Viridiplantae > Streptophyta > Pinopsida > Pinales > Pinaceae > Pinus > Pinus tabuliformis. The sequence continues at coordinate 98,695,443 of CM062811.1, forward strand.
ATTATTAGTTGGATGATAAAGGATTAGCTGGATGTTGAATATGAACAACACCTTATTTTGCGGTAATGAAGGATCACTGATACCATGATAATAAAACTACTTTCTGCATCAAATTTAATTTAATTTATATAAAAATGTTTAGTTTAAAGGGGTGAAAACAGTAGAATTAGGGTTTGATATTGAAAGTTCGGAAAACAATGGGAAAACTTGCTAGAGAGAAGAGAGGAGGTGGTAGAAAATCGTAGAGCTAGGGTTTATAATAGAAGTTCATTGGTGGGCACCATGGAGAGGCAAGAGGGGGGGAGTTCCACTCCCTCCTACAGTCAGGTAGTCTCTAATAGATTCAAGAAACCACTGGGGACTGGGGTTCTAGGAGGAGGGAAACAAGAAAACAGAAGCTCAAAGGGGAAGGAAGATACGCAGGAAGAAGTCAGAAGGGAGAAGCAAATAGAAGAAGGAAATTAGAATGCTGACACAAGAAATCGGACTGGACCATGTAAGCCAAGGGCAACCATCACACCCCGAGTGGTGTTAAGTGATCCAGCGCTACAGGCACATAGGGAACACATGGCGACTTATGCAGTCATCTGTAAATTCATGGGGTTATGGCCTATGGAGAAAGCTTTACATGTTTGGATAAAGAATCATTGGAAACCTAAGGGGGATATAGATCTGCACCTTGGATCCAAGGGTTTCTTCACTGTAGTTTTTACAAACATAGAGGATAAAGACAGGGTGTTTGAAGGAGGGCCGTACTTCTATGCTGCTGCAGGCCTCTATATGCGGCCTTGGGTGATGAATTTTGTCTCGGAGCGTGAGACGTTTACTTCGGTCCCGGTTTGGGTAAGGCTCTATTCCCTACCTCTAGATTATTAGCAGCCATAATCATTAAAGGCAATAGGAAATAAACTAGGGCATTTTGTAAAAATATCAGAGGCCACAATGCGGGGAAAGTATACCTCCTTTGCCCGTATATGTGTAGAGATGGACCTCTCTGGAGCTCTACCAGATGAAATAATTCTAGAAGTTTTTTATGAAGAATGGGTGCAAGCAGTAGACTATGAGCACATTCCTTTCAGATGCCGTAAATGTCATGAACGTGGACATCTATTCAGAGACTGCTCCCTAAGCAAAGTGGAAAGCAGAACTAAAGAAACATTAGGAAAGGAAACTGAAAGCTACAACAAAGTGGGGAGCAGAGGTAGAGGAGGGAGAAAGTACCAAAAAAAAGTCAACGAGGTAAAGCAGTTAAGTCAGAATAGGTTCAAGATATTAGAAGAAGAAGAGGAACATGATAAAGAGAACCAGATACTGGAGGAAAGCCCTGTAGAGAAGGAAAAGGAAGAGAGCATGGAGGATATGCCTGAAAACAACCAACAAAAGGAGGATTTGATGAACACTATGGAACTCGATAGGGACCAAGAGATGACCCCGAGCGAGGTGGGAACAGAGGATCATGAACTGCAGGACATTCTTGATAGGGAGCATCTAGATCTGGAAAAGTTCCTGGAGCAAGGAACTACCAAAGGAATGGATTCGCTACCTCAAGAGGAGTTTAATAGAGTGCAATAGTTATTCCTATGGAGAACCCAAGCAAAAGGTTCGGGTTTCAAAAGAAACCATGATAGTCAGGACAACGAAGGGGTGAAAACAATGAAGGCAACATCAGGACTAGCTCCTAGGAACCCAGGCAGGAAAAGAGGTAGGAAAAAACAGAATGAGCTACTGATAGAATGTGGAAAACTCATGATAGATTCAGGTAAGATGAAAGACCTAACTAGTTACTCATTTACAAATCTTTCCTAATGAAGCTCACAACATGGAATATTAGAGGTCTAGGAAGTAAAAGGAAGCAAAGAAATCTTAGCCATAGAATGAAAGAAGAAAAACCAGATATTATTTTCATCCAAGAAACAAAATGTTCAGTAGAAAAAATAAGAGAGATACATAGCAAATGGCTTATCAAATATGAATATCTAGAAGTTAAAGCAGACAAAGTAGCAGGAGGGATTCTCACACTCTGGAACCCTCAGAAACTTGGCATCCTAGATGCTAAAGCATCCAAGAACTATTTATCAGTGGTTATCCAACCTTTGGGGGACAAGGAAGTTTATTTACTCACAAATGTTTATGGTCCACAAAAGCCGGACGATAAACTTAGACTACTAACTTCATTGGAGGAGTTAAAAGCAAGACATCCAGATATCCCCTAGATTCTGGGAGGGGACTTCAATATGATCAAGTCTCTATCGGAAAAAAAAGGGGGAACCAGATCACTAGGTAGAGATTCTATAGCATTTCAGAATTTCATACACAACATGAAACTGGTTGATACAGAGACAAGTAATGGCATTTTCACATGGAATAATAAGAGGGGAGGAGCAGCTCAAGTGGCCTCTAAACTTGATAGATTCATTATCTCGGAGGACCTCATCCTCACAGGCCATAACCTGGTATCTATGATACTTCCTTTTGGAGGCTCAGACCACTGGCCTATTCAACTTGAAGCGTCCTTTATAGGAACTCCAAGAAACAGACCATTCAGATTTGAAAACATTTGGCTTAGCCATCCTGACTTCATCAACAATATTAAAAGATGGTGGACAGAAAATACGCAAGTTCAGGGTACTAAAATGTTCCTTCTGCAACAAAGATTGAAACACGTTAAACAAAGGCTTAAAGATTGGAATAAGAATGTATTTGGTAATATATTCGAAGCCAAAAAAGTAGTAGAACAGAAACTACAGGAAATTAACCAAACCATTATTACAGAGGGATTCACAAAGGAGAGTAAGGAATAGGCTGATCATGTTCAACAAGAATGGGAAGGCTTATGCAAGCAAGAGGAGATTTTCTGGAAACAGAAATCGAGGGTACAATGGTTAAAAGAAGGAGAAAGAAATACAAGGTTTTTTCACAAATCTACCATGGATCATAGGTTGCAAAACAGGATTTTAAAAATCAAAGATACTCACGGAAAACAGCTCACCACACACCAAGAAATAGAAATAGTTCTGGTTCAGCATTTCCAAGACATAGCCAAGGAGCCTCTCATAGACAGATCTCAATTTATCAAGGACTTCTCAAAGCATATTCCTAAGCTAGTGACAAGAGAAGACAATTATAATCTTAACAGGCCAGTGAATGAAGAGGAAATCAGCGAAGTCATCAAAGAAATGCAAAATGGGAAAGCTCCAGGTCCGGATGGTTTCAACGTTGACTTTTTCAAAGCATGCTGGGAAATAGTCAAGCATGATATCCTCGATGTGGTGGAGGACTCAAGGAAGAACAAAACTGTTCTGAAAGCGCTCAACACCTCTTTCATAGCCCTGATTCCAAAGCAGGAGAATGCTATCACTCCAAATAGATTTAGACCCATAGCATTGGTGTATAAAATTATTTCAAAAGTAATTGTGAATAGACTTAAACCCCTGCTCCCAACTCTAGTGTCTGAGGAGCAAACAGGATATGTGGAAGGTAGGCAAATTCTTAATAACATCATTCAGGCGCATGAAGTGGTACACTCACTTAAGAGCAATAAGCAGGCAGGTATGATCATTCAGCTTGACCTAGAAAAGGCTTATGATAAACTGAGTTGGGCTTACATCAAGGAAGTATTGATAGCATATGGCTTTGACCATAACTGGATAAGATGGGTAATGGCCCTTGTAACCACACCAAGTTTTTCAATCCTGCTAAATGGATCACCATCAAAGACCTTTAAGCCCTTGAGAGGACTCAGACAAGGAGATCCACTCTCACCCTTCCTATTTATTCTCATGATGGAAGGGTTAGGCAATGCGATTAAACATGCCAAAGGAGAGGGCAAAATCCAGGGTCTTAAACTCACTTTAAATGGGGATGCCCTGACCCATCAACAATTTGTGGACGACACCATGCTGCAGGGCATACCCACAGTCAAGGAAGCTCAAGCCTTCAAACAAATCCTAAACGACTTTGCTATGGCTGCGGGGACAGAGGTAAGCCTAAGCAAATCTAAGATTTTCTTTTTTAATACTAACATTGCTATTCAGAGAAACCTCACCAGAATTCTAGGCTTCCAACGAGATATGCTACCCTCCAGATATTTGGGAGTACCTCTAACAGACAAACCTCTGAGCAAGGCAGTTTGGGAGCCGGTCACTAATAAGCTTCAGGACAAAATCAGGAAATGGACTATCAAGTCTTTGAATATAGCAAGACGGCTAGTACTTACAAAAGCTATCCTTCAAACTGTCCCCATCTTCATGCTCTCAGTCCTTCCAGCTCCTAAAGGAGTAATGCAACACATCAGAAATATCCAAAGGGATTTTCTTTGGGGCAAGGGGGAAGAGAAGAAGAAATGGGCTTTGGTAGCCTGGGATAAATTATGTAAGCCAAATATACATGGTGGTTTGAGACTTGATGATCCTGAAACCCTAAATAAAGTCTCAGGGGCAAAACTATGGTGGAGATGGCTAAAAGAATCGGTTTCCCCTTAGGCCAAAATATGGAAACAAAAATATGCAGGAAATTGACATGAAAGGGATTGCATTAGGATGACGAGACTCATCAATGGCTCCCACATTTGGAACAAAGCCTGGGAAAACAAAGCCATAGTTCAGAAACACAGTTTTTGGGAGATCAGAGATGGAAACCTTGCTTGGTTTTGGGAGGATAATTGGCAACAGAAACCTAAACTGTTAAAAAAAGAATTTGTCAATCTCAAGAATGAAACTGATGATAAAGGGTTATGCAAAGTAAATGAATTTTGGGATTAGGAAAGAAGTGACGGAAAATGGAGAAAATGGAAGAACCTAGTTTACGGTGATGATTCAGCATTGAAAGCCCAGGCAGAAGCTCTTTCAGTCATCTTGGAACAGAAAAAGATTCTAATATCAACATCCTCAGATCAACTAAGATGACGTAAAAACAATGAAGGCAACTTTAACCTCAAAGAGGCCAATCGAATAGCCCTGGGGCTTGACTTCCCAAACCCTGATAAGGTATGGAAGGACCTATGGCAAAGCCAAAACTGGATGAAAATTAAACTATTCATGTGGTTTGTGCAACATAAAAAATTTCTGACTTGGGAAAATATGAGGGAAAGAGGGGTAGCTGGACCATTCAGATGTAAGCTATGTGAATTATAGGAGGAAACTATAGAACACCTTTTTAACCTATGCCCATTCACCTCCACCTTATGGAATTGGGTGGCTTCAATCTTTAAACAAACAGATAAGGACATTGGCAGCATTACTAGTACTTTGAGGAACTGGAGGAAAAATTTCTCAGCAAATGAAGTAATCAACAAGGCATGGGCTTTGGCTCCAGGCTTTATAATCTGGGATGTCTGGAAAGAACGCAACAATAGAATCTTCAAGAACAAGATTGGATCACCTCAAAGCATCATGACTCAGATTATAAGACAGCTCAGAGAGACTATAGGAACCCTTTTAAAAAACCTCCCTGATAACCAACCTCAGGTTCAGGATGAGCAGATACTACTAAATTTGGGACTGCAGGGGCTCTCCCCCAAGGGCACAAACAAGACAGTAAGTTATATATCAGCTGATAAGGAATTTTGGCAACCTCCACCTCAGGGTTTTATGAAATGCAATATAGATGGAGCCTCAAAAGGAAACCCTGGTATGGCCAGGTATGGAGGGGTCATAAGAGATGAAAAAGGTTTCATAAAAACCATCTTTCACTGTCATTTGGGGAAGGCCACCAATAATATGGCAGAGCTCATGGCCATGGAACATTGTCTAGAGATCCTAAGGGACTCTAATCTACATAACATCATAATTGAAGCAGATTCTGAATTGATAATTAATTTGGTCAAGAAAATTGGTAATGGATCAGCACCAGACAGAGTATCGAGACACTGGAGGTTACTGCAAGTCTATCAACGCATTCAATCACACCTGCAAAACATGAGAACCCTTAGTTTTATCCATGTGCGCAGATCAGCCAACAGATTAGCGGATATTTTGGCAAACGAAGGTGTGCTCTGTTCAAAAACCAATATTAGATATGACTGGATAGGGATTCCCCAAGGACATTTGAGGGAAGAGTGTGCCAGACAGGCGACCTTAGACAAAGAGCTCTATCAGAGCAAGGGGAATAAGTAGGATGAAGATTGTGGGAGACAAAGAAATTTTGGTCCACAGGGGAAAGCAATAGATGGAAAAGCGAGAGCAGGAGGTTAGGTATCCCTCTAAAGTCTACATTTGACCTTCAGGTGGGAATTGCTTCTGGTACTGTACACATTTATGGTACTCAGGCCAGAGAATACAAATAGGTTTAGATGGGCCAAAGATACACTTAGGACCATAATTCCAGCAAAATTAGGACAGGGACCCTGAGTCATTGGAACATGGTTGCCGATAATAAGGAAGCAGGTCGGCGAAATCGCAGCAATCCCATGCATTTCGCGTGGAGAACAGCAAGAAAGATAACGAGGAACCGGACCCGAAATTGTTTAGGCGGGAGGTTAAGTACCGGGCTAGTTGCACGACCTCATCGGGATCGCGCGCAAATGGTAGATTTCGGGCGGGTAAAGTGATCGGAAGTTAATGCCCAAATCGGACCCGATATGCTTATTAAACATGGTCTATTGGGCTCATCGGGTCTGATTTGAAGGTTAAAGGGTGTGCTTGTTAGCCACCCGATATGATTCTCGACCGCTTGATCTTTGGCGGAGGATCGAACGGTCATTGATGGACTATTCGTTCGGTTTGGTGGGCCCTCGGCCCATGGTGTGAAATGATGTCTCGGGACCATAGGCGGTGGTGGGCCTCACCTCCTTGGTCTCCTTTGTACACTATGTCTCTTTTTTTTTTAAATTAATGAATAGAAAGACCCGCTCTTGCCTTAGCAAAAAAAAAATCTGGAAAACAATAAAATTTGGCAAGAGCTAACCAGCCTGCCATAGGGCATTAAATGCCTCTACGATGGCTGGTTAAATGCATACTCTTTATTTGATCACAATACCATGCGCTATGGAAGTATGGGCATGCCATTTCCTTTACGTCAAATCGCAATATCGAGTATGCACATAACCAGCCACCGTAGAAGCATTTAATGCCCTATGGCAGGCTGGTTAGCTCTTGCCATAAAATTTAGGCTTGATATTGAGAATTGAAAAGAATTTTTGAAAATTTTAAATACAATTTTCGGTATTTTTAACTGTTGCTGAATCTAATTCTGTCATAAAAAGCAATTTAAACATTACCACATTAAAATTTCTTGAAAACAATTTTTCCGAATTCCAAACAGAAATTCCCCCTCCCCACCAAATTGTGGGCTATGTAAACAACGCCGTATAAAAATCACTTCACGGCTTTCCATTCGACAATCCTACCATTTTCTTCGTGTGGCCCCGTTCCTTCCTCGCTTTGTTTCAAGGGCCCGAACTTTTTCAAAAGAATAGGCATCCTTGGTGGCGTGATGTGAGGGCGACGCCTATTTCCAACATTATAGAAAATTTATTGTGCCTGGCATGCGTCGGAGATAGCCCCTTATAACGTGTCGTTTTTTTTCCTATAGTCATCCGCGCGCATGTTATATCTGTTTATCTCCGGCGCATATCAAGGCGTAATAAATTTTCTATAGTGTTGGAAATAGGCATCGCCGTGAGGTGAGGTGGGGTACACACTCATCAGTTGTGTGGCACACAGGATATATACATAATAGAAGTGTCATATTCTGGTATGGCACACTGGAAATACAAATTATTAGTGCACACAGGATCGCCTAGTGTACCGGAATTAGGCATACTCAAACCAGCTGCTGCAATTCATATTTACTGTATGAACAGCGGCCGCCGACTATATGTAAGATGCTGTATCTTCTGAATGCGCTGTCCATTTACTGCTTTTTCCTATCAATTCCATCACCCTGCAGATATAAAAAACGTTACATCAACGAAAACTGTGCAGCACGTAAAGTTTATCAAATTGCAAACAATAATCGAGTTACAAACTTGAAACAAGTGCCACTGAAGAATTTCTATTTAAACTGGCTTTCTCCTCTTGCTATTCCAGCTCCTTGCAGTGTTACTACTGCAATTAGATGTGGGGAACCAGCGTAGATGAGTTACTGCAATCGCCAACCTTGCTGGTTGGTGTGCCATTCTTTCAGCCCTCAATGTTGCCTAGCCACAGTAGAGCTTGATGACTATTGCTATAAAAGTTAAGGCCTCATCATTGCCTTAAGTTTTCTAGTAGTGGTCATCAAGCTGTTACAATGGCCAGACAACGTTGCAGACTCAAAGAATGGCAGGCTAAAAAAAACCCGGCTGATTACCGAAACGCATCTAAGCCTGTTCTCCAGATCTTTATATTTAGAAGGGTGTTTGAGCTATTCATCTGCAATTGGAAACAGAAATCAGAGGGCAGGAATGGTAGCAATCAGGTTATTGTTGAGGTTTGTATTGAGCACAGTGAACAAATTATATTGATTCTGATTCTAGTTCTTGGTGCTAAATTATTACTAATTACTCTTCACATTTTCAGCGCAGATTCAATGTCGGGATAGTGGTTGTCAACGTCATACTGTGCACTGTGCCAAGTAGCTGAAGTATATGAAATCGAAATTGAAAATGGAGGATCAAGAATATCGTTTGCTAAAAGCCAAAAGTAGCACAAATTCCAATCTGGAAAGTCAAAATGTACACTCGGCTTCTGAGATTCCAATACAGAATACAGGTTTTGATATCTGAATTTCAAAATATTATATTTTCTCATATTTCTCGTCAATTTAATGATGAACGATAACATATCCACAAAGGTATTTGAATTGAGGAAGGAATTATGTTCTATGAAGAATATCAGAAACAAGATATTACAACTAAAAGATCATTACAGATTTACTAATTTTTATTAATTTTTAAAAATTAACGAGTTTAACAGTTTTGATTCAATATCAATTTTGAATAATAATAAATACCTAGAATGTTTTTGTGAAAAAAAAAGATTGCACTTTGAGAAATTATTTCGAGTTTAGTTGTATCTGAATTGGAATCAATTTCAATGTTAAGTGGATGACTAAACTGTTTATTTAGGATACTGCAATCAAAGTTGAGAAGACATTTCGACTTAGACTGAGTCTGAATTGGGATCAATTTCAATGTTAAATGGAAAACTAATAGGATACTGTACAAAATTAGTAAGTTTTTTTGGAATTAAGCTGACTTTGAGTTTGAGCCTGAGTTGGGATCGATTTCAATGTTAAATAGGAAATTTAATTGTTTATTAAGATAAGCAACCAAAATTGTATGAGGATTTAATGTCGAGCAGAATATTAATCTGCCTATTTAGAACACAATTCTCGTAACCAAAATTGTATTGTATGAGGTTGCCAAAAAAACCATTATTCACTTTTTCAATTTTTTGAAAAATCAATGGTTGTGTCGCTTTTTCCCTGGCATATTCTTGACAGTTGTTCAGGTTCTCTACCACTGAAAGTACAGGAGAATGTAAGCACATGGATGTCAATAAAATAATTGATGGTTTTATAGTTCTTTAGCTTTTTATGTTCGTTTTGGGTGCAATATTAATTTTCATGTCGATTGGCTTTGTATTATTAGTCCCTGCCCCTGCGGGGCTGCAGGGAATATAGTAATCGTTTTTTCGAGTGTGGCTACTAATTGACACACAAACTAATCAAAGTTTTAGTTTTATATTTGAATGAATATTCTTTCTTATCCAATGAAAGACTTAATTAGACTTTGCTATCTTATTTGGCCTCATATCCAGGCCAAACTCAAAATAATTTAAGATATATTTCTTAAATGCCCAACAACTCTATAACATAACCCTTCTATGTCAAAACTCAAAATAACTTAAGATATATTTCTTAAATTGCCCAACAATTCTATAACATAACGCTTCTATGTTTTAATGCTAGCATTAGTTTTCTAGCGTTTAATGTTAGAGACTAATATTGTTTTTATCAGTGATTTGAAAAAAAAACAAGTGGCATGGCGATGCATGAGGATACAAGTGGCAAACTGATATGAAAACAAAACAAGTTGCATAGCTATGCACAAAGATACAAGTGGCATGGCGATGCATGAGGATACAAGTGGAAAACTGATATGAAAACAAAACAAGTGGCATGGCGATGCATGAAGATACAAGTGGAAAACTGAGGTCTTTTGGCTTCAGCCAATATTTATCGGAACTGTTCATCAGACCTGTTTCAACTACCTTTACCTCTGAGAGACTTGTTTCCACTGACTATGTCTGAGTCATAATCTAAGGCGTTTATGTATGTCTGTGAGGGAGGACCATGTCATGTCGCACTGTGAGGGAGGAGATTAACCCATGGCGCGCAAGATGCATGTCTGCTCACAGATTAACCCATGGCCCGCAAGATGCAATTCTGCTTCTTAACCACTAGACCAATATGTAGGTCAAAAACCTTCTACCTGTGATATCTCTCTTTTTTTCCGGATATTAATTCACAACATTTTGATTTCTAATTTTCTGTGGAATGATCAATTTCCATTTGTAAGTTTACATAATTGTTCACAGCTTCAAAGCTAACAAGGGTAAGTATTCTAGTTGGCATTAAAAAACTATACTACCACTAGACAGCGAACAAGCCATAAAACCATTACTAAGCCAAGCCAGCTACCCACCGCAGCAATAGTTTAAGTGACATATACAGAGTCAGATCCATACCTTAGTGAGCGAGCTGAAGATAAAGACAAAGCCAGAAAGCCAAAGCCATAATCAAGCCAAAGCCAGAAAGCCAAAGCCATAATCAAGCCAGAAAGCCAGCCATCTAAGCCAAGCCACCTAAGGTAGCACCAGTTTTGATTCTGTTGGGTATTTTTGAATGGGGAAAAATACCAAAAACCAAACAAGCAAACACCACAGAGCCAATGCTCTGTTTTCTTTGTTCCAGGATCTTTGCACAGGGAAGCTTTAAATCAAATATACTCATAACAGCCCATTACACAGCCATAAAAATATTTCTATTGATTAAAATATAAAGCCTGAAATAACATTCATCCTCTTTGCTGAGAGGGATTCACCAAAATTACTTTCATCCATCAAAACTCTGTTTTCACCTGAGAAATTACTGTGCTGGGTTTACTGCAGTAAAACCCATTTTTACATTTGCTGGTGTAAAACTATTTTTACACATACTGCTGTAAAAATATTTTACACATACAGTAATCTTTACATTACATTCACAATCTCAAAAAATACCTGAGCGCTCTTTTCATTTGCATTTCAATGCAAATCCAACCTATAAAAAAAAACTTATTCAAAACACATGCGCTCCACTTCGTTTCTTTTCTTCATGCACTACTGTGCAAAACCACACATGGTTTTTGCTACACCTCTGTTTTTACAATACCACACAAAGACATTACAATCTGTTCCTTGTAATTTCTTCGCACTGCTGTGCATACATTTCTGGTTCTCATTCGCTGCTGCGAACACACTCCTCTTTTTCATTGCCTCCCGTGTGCCATACAAAAACAATGGTCAACACAATAAAAAACAAAAAAATGAGCACATTTCACGTGACTCATTCACATATCAAAAAAAACTTAATACGAAAACACATACGTATTAAATCCTACAACTAACACTTATATGAAAAACTTCACATGCCGTATGTAAACAAATATAAAAAGAAACGTATGGGACGTATGCCCATCACCATATTAAAAGAGCCACACCTAAATCTGCATATCAACATTAAATCTCATGTCCTTTCTTCCACGGCGGTCAACCCATAAGACAAACACTCCACGCAACGCATTGAATTGACGCAGGCCCGTGCACCTTCAAGGATCGACGGCTGACAACACGCGAGGAGATCGGACGGCGGAGGTTGATATCGGAAACCATACAACTGCTGAGGTTTACCTCCCGAGAACGTGACGTTGCGTTACGTCAGTGGTAAACCACGTGTCAGCTCATTATGTTCTCGGGTTCGATCGCCGGTTTATTCCTTTCGCCTGAAATCAACCCGAGAGAATCCGGTGCCGTTTTCTGTTCAATCCACGCCGGAAAACTCACGATCACTGCGCTGCCATTGCTGTCACGGTCCGCCTGTAACCTGTAACCTGCGGCAGTTGGAATTAACATTCCAACAGATTGGTCTAGTCGAAGAAGCAGTTCTGGAAGCATAAGAAGCAAAGGCGTAGAAGGCAGCACCTGAGGCGGAGAGAAAGATCCAGACACAGCATAAGTGAATTCTGTTGATCCAGTAGTAGATTCTTCGTTCGAGCATATCCAGTACCACCTGTACATCCTATAGACCCATATACATTAGTTCCATATCCTTCAGCCTCATATCGAGATCAGGATCATGGGCTATAATGGGTGGAAATAAGTAGGCGAGCAAGCTAAGCTACCTTGAATTTCGTTAGGCCAGCCAGCTACCTTGTTTCTGTATATGAAGCAGTCGGTTAAGCCTTTGATGCCGCAGATGATTTAACTTTGGAGTTCCGCGACCCCCATTGCGATCTCCACGACCGCGAGGGGTGCCTTGACCATCACCACGACCTCGTCCTTCAGAGAATCGTCCTCCAAAGAATCTACCGTCTCCATCCCCAAAGCCTCTGCCACCGCCCCCATCCCAAAAGCCTCTGCCTCCTCTTCTACCTCCATCACGTCCCCCACTTCTTGCCATTGCTTCGACAGACAACTCATCAGTACCCAACTCCAGTGCCTTTGATAGTGAAGCACTATCCTTGAATTCAACATAAGCGAACCCCTTGAAGGTTCTTGACTCAAAATTTCAAAACTAAAAATCAAAATTTCAAAACAGAAAACACAACATCTTAAATTTTTTGGGGGTTATTGGTACTTACTAAATTTTACAGCTCCATCAGGTTAGGCTTAGGCCTATTCTCCACAGAGGCTGGCCCTTTAATCAATCTGAGACTATTCTCAACGAAACCAGCCTAATCATTCTCCAGAAACGTAAGCTTATCTTTTAGTTGATGCTGCGTTCCGCTTCACCCATTTCTTCTTCTGCTTCTTAACAGCACCAAATCAGAACATTTCTTAAGAACGTCATTAACTATTATGATTTCAGTAATCCTACATGTTTTTCAACGTGGATGAATGATATGGCTGGAGAGGATGAATGAGATGACTGGTCTTACTCGCTTATATGGCTATCTGGGCTACACAATCGTGTTTCTTTAGCGAGCAAACAAGAAGCACGTAAGTAATGCAATTTCCAGTCTTTATGCCAGCCCACCGCACGTGTTTACCAGGTTATCCGTCATGCTGTTAAAATTGTAATCAATATTGTGATAGAGCATTTACGAGGAAGGTGTCATCTTATTTGCCCTCATCGGTTTTCCTCCTTTCGACCGTTTACCTTCACAAATTACTCTCCACAATTTAACTGGTAATGATGTCGCCATCTCAGACGGTTGTATCCTTACTACAGGAATTGCAACCGCCACTTTTCCCTCTTAAAGTTGCCTAAATTAACGTATACGATAAGCTGCTGGACATGATAAGTGATCCCAGAAACTATGGTAATATTTCTCTTTCCTTTTGATTCGTCCATGCTTTAATAGCAGAGATGCAGTGGTTGCTAACTCTGGGTAACTTACATATAGTGATATGGGGTTTAACGGTGATGAGGGTTCAAATCTCATTGAATATATATATGACCTGTTGTGTCTCGGCTAGAAGAGTAGGCGACCCCATAGCGGACCTCTCGCTTCCTGCTGAGGCATAAGTTTCCTGCTATTGTGCGGCACCTCTCGCTTCTTGTTGAGGCATAACCTGCTATTGTGCAGCACCTCTCGCCTCTTGTTGAGGCATAACCTGCTATTGTGCGACACCTCCCGCTTCTTGTTGAGGCATAAGTTTTAGGTTTCCTGCTGAGGCATAAGTTCCCTGCTAGCATAAGTTTCCTGCTATTGTGCGGCTTGCAGGCGGTTGCACGTAGCCTAGGTTTATAGTGGCAGCCAATTAGATTTGATCCTAACTCTCACCAGTTACCGATTATCCTAGATTAAAAAAAAAAAACTCTAAGTAACTTACAAATTAACGAACGTGTTACCCTGACTTCCCTCGCCCCTAGTGATCAAATTTGAAGTTTCACTTATTAGCCCTTTCATAATAAAAGGTTGAAAAAAAATCACATTTGAGCTGACAACTCTATATTTTCTCTTCATTTCATTTTCAATCAAATTTTATTTTCACAATTGTTATTAAACCATTTATCTTGAATCTATAGGATGTAATAACTTTGTCCCAAGAACTTAAATGACCACGTAATCAAGACCTTAATCAAGACCACGTAATCAATCACTTGATTTCTACCTTGTCTTTGTTTTTTAATCAAGTTTATAGGACCTTTTTCTCACATAATCAATTGAACATCCAATTTAATTAATAATAATTTTTAGTTCAATTTAATCAATAATAAGTTACTTGAAAGCCCCTAAAACATTATATTAATAAATTCTAAAATTCAATCATTTTTTTAATTAAATTCCATCACAAATATATAAAAATCTTTCCTTTCAACTATAAAATTAAATAAATAAATAAATAAATTTAAAAACAAAAATTACATATATTGAATAGAAAAAACAAAATGATTTCACATTAAAATCAAACTCCATAATCTAATTAATAATATACTCGAGGGCGGATACAAACTCCATAATCTAATTAATAATATACTCGAGGGCGGATACAAATAGAAAAAACAAAAACCTATTGAAATAATTAAACAAAATTATAGATTTCACATTAAAATCAAACTCCATAATCTAAATAATAATATACTCTAGGGCGGATACTCTCGAATCCGCCTCAGCCAACTTTTCACTAACTCTCCTATATTTGTGTGCATGTGTGTTTCAACAAAATTCTCAATAACTCTCCCATATTTGTGTGCATGTGAGTGGAGGGCATTCTCCATGCTCAAGTTGGGGGGCTTCGGCATAATTAGCTAGAATATTTCCCAATTCAAAACTCTCCTCTTTGTCGAGATATAAAGTAAGTCAAAATTTTTATTTTATTAATTTTTTAATCTTTTAAGAAATTAAGGCATCGGAAAATTTAAAAACTTGAATTGATTTAGATTACTAAATTGAGAAAAGAAAATTCACAGCATAAATGGCAATGTTCAAGAGTCACATAGTAGTCCTTGCTCCATTCGTTACTGAGGGCTAGGATCCATGTCGTACTGAATAGTGTATGCACATTGTTGTTGTTTTTTTTTTAACTGTAACGGATATAAGTTTTATTTATTTGAAAAAGATAGGAGGAGTCTTTTGCCGAGGCAGCCCCAATTACAAAGTGAACATCCAACAAATTCAGCTTTTAAGTTGCATCATTTTCAAGCAATTTTATAAGTAAACTAAAGGTTGGTGTTGAGTCTACATGTGTGGCTTGTTTGTTGAACACCAATTCAAAAGATATGACAGGCCCCTCTAGCATATTAAGACTATTCATTGTGGTGATCAATCGTAGGCTACTCTTCCACATTTTTGTGGTGCAATCTAATCCATAAAGGCTTATCTTTATAAGTAAGAGTTTCATTGGATGATTTGAATGTGTTTTTTATGCTTTTTAGGAAAATGGAATAGTGGAATTCAGACCACGTCCTCACCATAATAATTTTTTTTATCTCGGAAACAACGATGCCAGTGAATGTTGCCAGTGTAATCTTGTTTTTAGTCTTGTTTTTAGAAGTTCTTTGTTGTGGTTTATAATATTTTATCTGTCCTTCTTTTAACATAGTTGTCATATGAATTGCAGAAATATTATTATAGGTCCCTTTAATATAGTTATAATAGGAATGGCAACATTGTTAATATATTTTTTTCATAATAATTGGTTTGGGAAGTTGAGAAGTGCTTTATAATATTTTTATCTGTCTTTCTTTTAACATAGTTTTCATATGAATTCCAGAAATTTTATTATAGGTCTCTTTAATATAAATGTCATAGGAATGGCAAAACTGCTAATATATTTTCTTCATAGTAATTGGTTTGGCAAGTTGAGGAGACTCGAGACTGAAACTTGAAAAAAAGCCTTAAAATAATATACAAAAACATGTTCACATGAACAACAATTAAATGGATAATGGGGATAACGGATAACCTGTGACATGACATTAACTATAACTCATTATCATCCACCCTTGCTTTCAACAATGTTGATTCACATGCTTCTATTATTCTACACACTATTATTATTTACAAAATATCCATATTCAAAATACAGAACTAATACTTTCAATGGTAACTCATTATCATCCACCCCTGCTCTCAACAATGTCCATTTAGTTATTTTTCTACACACTACTATTATTTACAAAATATCCTTACTCAGAATACAAATAACTAAAAATATCAATTGTAAATCATTATCATCCACCCTTACTTTCAACAATGTCCATTCACATGTCGTTATTCTTCCACACTTTATGGCATACACACTTTATCGTTATTCTTCCACACTTCCACACTTTATGCCTTACGGCGTTTCCTTTGCAACATCAGATACAAATGCTAGTTAATAATATACTCGAGGGCGGATACAAACTCCATAATCTAATTAATAATATACTCGAGGGTGTATCTATACTCGAGGGTGGATACAAATAGAAAAAACAAAAACCTATTGAAATAATTAAACAAAATTATAGATTTCACATTAAAATCAAACTCCATAATCTAAATAATAATATACTCTAGGGCGGATACTCTCGAATCCGCAGCCAACTTTTCACTAACTCTCCTATATTTGTGTGCATGTGTGTTTCAACAAAATTCTCAATAACTCTCCCATATTTGTGTGCATGTGAGTGGAGGGCATTCTCCATGCTCAAGTTGGGGGGCTTCGGCATAATTAGCTAGAATATTTCCCAATTCAAAACTCTCCTCTTTGTCGAGATATAAAGTAAGTCAAAATTTTTATTTTATTAATTTTTTAATTTTTTAAGAAATTAAGGCATCGGGAAATGATTTTAATAAAAAAAAAATTTAAAAACTTGAATTGATTTAGATTACTAAATTTTATTAAAAAAAAAATTATTGAAATAAATTAACGGGTTTTATTTAAAATGATTTCAACGAACCTAAATTAGATTAATGATTTTCATCTTAAAAGCTTGAACCAACCTAGGAAATTAACCTACACCTCTTAAAAGTGACTTTAACCAAAACGAATTAACCAATCTGTTCACTTTCAAATTGCCATTATTTTCCCTTATTTTATGTTGTTGTTGAGAGGCGCAGATTCTGCTGGCCTGTTGAAAGGTAATGTTTGAGTTTAACCAATCTGTTCACTTTCAAATTTCCATTATTTTCCCTTATTTTATTAGTCCCTGCCCTCAGGCATGGACTATAGTAATCGTTCGCGAGCTATTTAGCATTAATTGACCTGCTTTTGATGCCCGCTCATCAACTATATACCAAGTTTCTTGAAGACATATTTATAAATCACCTTATTTGGCCTCCTCCCGAGGACCTAACGTAATCCGAAGGTAATCCGAACCTAAACCATATGTTAAAGCAATTAAGTGCGGTGCATTTTCAGCTAACCGTCAGGGGTGTATGGTTTTAATGCTAGCATTACTTCTGGCGGGTATGCTGGCGGGTATGCAAAGGTGGTGTTCCCTGTTACAATGTACGCGCTCTGTGGAGAGGTCCTGCCCTACACCCGTGTCTTTGTGCATGCCCTGCACCCGTGTCTTTCTGACGTCGGCCCACTGCATCTCATTAAATACACTGCTACCCTCCTTTGTCACCTTGCATTGTGATTGTGACTCCGGGGATTTTCGGTTTTTCTTTACAATCTGCGAGCAGCAGGGTTTAAACTGTGTACAGACGCCGCCGTATTAATATTGCTGGTATTTGCAGAATAACGTTTTCTGGTAAGTTTGTGTTTTCTTGAACCTAAATTCATTGCAAATTTGATGTATGTGTACAGACGCCGCCGTATTAATATTGCCGGTATTTGCAGAATAACGTTCCAAACTTGCTGTATTTGAGCTACATTCTTGTTTACTCCTAATCTATTGATACAGTGACAAACTTTTCTCTGGCTCGCTAATATTCCTGGTCCTTGCGATTTTAATAATTTATGTTTATTATTCAAGCTTTACATGGTCTATTGTTCAAGCTTTTCATAACAGTATGCTTAGTAACCCCAAACTTTATAGGAACTGTACTTATCTACATTCTTGTTTACATTCTTGTGTGTATGGAAAGCAAGTTGCAGTACAGATGGACGAGAGCTCAGATTACACTTTACCTGGACTGTGGCAAACTGTAACATTTGGGATCTGTGGCTTAAGCTTGCACTACCTCGGCACTGTGGCAACAGACCTACTCGACACTGTGGAGGATTGTGAAAGGTCTATCAACTTCAGACTGTTGCAGACTTAAAGAGGAGCTCCATTTTGGACTATAGCAGACCTGTGGCACCTCAGACTCCAGAATTCGGACCTGCGCTTAAACATGAGAGGACTGTCCATTTTCGCTCTTTGGAGACTAGCCTGTGGTAGCTCAGACAAACCTGAGGAGTCACCTGTAGCAGCTCGGATCTACCTCTAGTGTATGATCTTGACCTTGGAGCATACCTTTCAAGCTTTTCCAGTTCTTCTGCCAACATTGACGGGTTGCGAGCTTGCTTCAAGATTGTGGGTGATCCCGCAGAGCCTCGGAAAGGCATGAAGAAGCTTACCTGGTACACAGCGTCGGACTACGGCGTCAAGAATTCTTGGAAGAGAGTGGTTCAAGGCAGGAAGGCAGTTTATGAAGACAACATCCAAGGGAGGCAAAGAAGAGGGCATGCCCACAATGTCCCCTTGCCTGCATTTCACACTGTCATGCTTCTCCTTTATATTAGCCAACTCCAGCAAGGAATAGTGCATCACTGGTAGAACACAGGGAGTGGTCATGCAGAGGTAATCCACAAACTTTTGGGTTCCCAAGCAGACCACTACTCTGGAGTCCTGCTCAACCTGTGCTGCATCCACTACCCTCTTCATCTTTCCATTGGAGCTGTTTTTCTCCAGAAATGACCAGTCTCTTTCCATGATTTCGAAGTCAGCAGAATCTGAGAGAGTGGCCCTCGGTGTTGTTTTTGAATGAGTTACATATGTTAGCTTGATGCAACATTTAAGTGGCGCTGTTACAGATTGCATGCTATGTAATGGTGATAGAGGATAGAGTGGCAAGGCATGTGGCTCTCATGCGAAGGCCCACATAGTCCACTAACTTTTTTTCATTTTTTTTTTATTCCATGCGCCTTTACATGCCAATGATAATACAATTACATGATTCTGCCTTTATTTTCCGTTTGCATTTTCATTTTCCCCATTGTTAAGAATGCCGCGTTTTATAACAATGCCGCGTTTTAAATGAGATTGTGTAATGCCGCGCTTCGTTTACATATTTTTCTGTATACTTTTGTACCCAGCTTTCTGAAAAACATATTAATTTTTTTTAAATGTTTTTGAAAACTGGTTTGAATTTTATATATATAGATTGGATATTACAAATATAATATAAATTCTTAAAAACGTTGAATCTATTTTACTTTTAAAACTACAAGTCCAAAATAAGAGCGTTGGCCACATTCTAATTAGCAAAAAGCGCATTATCAATATGTTTTAAATGTGTGATATGTGTTATCTGACTTGTAACAGCACGTCAACTGCTAAAATGTCAACGAAGACAGATAGCTGATCGAGTACATGTGGCGCAAGTTGAAATTAGAATATATAATTAGCAAAATCACATTTTTAATATGGTTTAAATGTCTGATATGTGTTATCTTTCAATTTTTTATAATATAGTACAGGCAATCGGTGACAAACCATATTGTGCCTTCGATTATGATTGAATTTGATGTAAACCAACGGCACCCAGGGTCCCATAGATCAAAAGCTAGTGTGTGTTTTAATTAATAAACATTTAAAGTATGAAAAAACAATCTGTATACTACCATGATCTTGGGTTTTGTGATTTATTTCTAGCAAGTACAAGTTATCACTATCCAGTTTCAAATATGCTAGTGTGTGTTTTAATTAATAAACATTTAAAGTATGAAAAAACAATCTGTATACTACCATGATCTTGGGTTTTGTGATTTATTTCTAGCAAGTACAAGTTATCACTATCCAGTTTCAATAAAAATATACAGAAGCACATTCAAATCACAACACGCATTGTAAAACTTTGAGTCCAATTGACATTCTATGGTTTACCAATAAATGCCTACGAAAATAATGTGGTACATGTATCATATATTCTAAAATGCCTATCAAAGAAGTGCACTATAGTTACAAGCTACTTAGTGTAAGTGAACCATAGGACTTCCCGGTAAGACTTGGCTAGCAATGCCCTTCAATGACTGTCTGGCAATGACCCGGCTGGTAATGAGGCAATTGGCTGGCAATGGCCCTTCTGTCAAAGACTTTTGACTGCCATGACTGGTGAATGTATGAATTCTTTTCACCAAATCTTTCGACTAAACTAAAAAGGGGCCAACCCAAAGATGAGGGTAACGCTTAGTCATATGCCTACAAGCTTGATTTCATATCATGACTGAATCTTCATAGGTCTGCCTTATCCTGCTTGAATCTTCATAGGTGAATGGTTTCAATACAAACTGACAGTTACATATATCAGGCTTATAAGCGCCTATATTACTAGAATAGTTCCAGACCCTTGTTAATAGATTATTCCAGCTTGTTGAATGCCAAAGCATTTCTGCTATCGTCCATAAACTTTGAAAATAGAGAGCATAACCCCGGGTCAGGCAGGCCCAACTTCACAAAGCATTTCTGCTACCGTCCATAAACTTTGAAAATAGAGAGCATAACCCCGGGTCAGGCAGGCCCAACTTCACGCAGGGACTCGCTGCGTCGCAGCTTTCCTTGTTTTATATTGTTGTTGAGAGGCGTAGATTCTGCTTGCCTGTTGAAAGGTAATGTTTTTCTTGTATGTTATATTTAGTGTATACAACTCTTGAAAAGAGATGCCCTGCCCATACAGAAACTCCACTTAGGGTTTTAGTAAAATATATTATATCAAAATATATAATAATGGTGATTCATTCTCCTTCAAGGAGTGCTTGGCTTATCATATCATAGTTCTGTACCAACTCCACTTAGGTTTTTAGTAAAATATATTATATCAAAATATATAATAATGGTGATTCATTCTTCTTCAAGGAGTGCTTGGCTTATCATATCATAGTTCTGTACCAACTCCACTTAGCTTTTTAGTAAAATATATTATATCAAAATATATAATAATGGTGATTCATTCTCCTTCAAGGAGTGCTGGCTTATCATATCATAGTTCTGTACCAATTTCTCTATAAAGTAAGTGCTTTTAGGCATGATGTCTTGAAACGCCCAAAAAGCAAGATTTCACGTTACTCAATTTAAAAAAGGGAACGAAAACTCGCTTGCAGCACCTCTCTGACCAATAGAATAGCAGCACTACCCTCCTGGACATCACACACCTTCACCGATGCCTGCACAGAATTGATATAACCCCTGGCTGGAAGAAGATACCGGCTTGCTGCTTGCTGACTTAGCGATCCATTTAGTGTCAGTGGTTTTCACTAACTAGCCAGCCAGGTTAACAGATGAGAATTTACCCCATCTTTATATTTTAATGTTTTATAGATGCTTCCTCTCATCTGAAACTATGGTTTACGCTGATAGGCGTCCCCTTATCAGAATCAGCGAGTTAATCATTTTCTTAATTTGGCAAGTTAATCATTTTTTAATTATTTTTTTTGATTGGATGGCCTGAACGGAAAGATCCTAGTATATTCTCGTAGTCCTCACTAAATCAATGAATGAAATTCGCTACAATAACTTTTTTGCATATCTAAGACACATACATACTTAGACCATACTTCAATTAATTTTTTACAAAGCATAATTAAAAATTCACTGTGCCTCTCTCGTTGATAACCACATATTTTGATTACTAAAAAAAATGTATTTAAAAAAATTATAAAATATTACCCTAAAAGACATGGATCAAGAGGAACGACACTTATGCCTCTTCATATTCTGAAATGTAAGTGTCCTCTTCATATTCTGAAACGTATACTCAGGCCACATGTCAATTGTAGTTTATAATTAAGCAATTATATTGTAACGTTTCCCACTCCTGCACGTAAAGCTTTGTAGCGTTTTCAACTCGCGTCCAGGTAAACCTTATACTATTTCCAGTTCACATCTTTTGTAACGTTTCCAACTCACGACCAAATAAAATTTAAACTGTTGCGCGTTCACATTCTGAAGAGAAATTGTTGACCCTGTTGGGTATTTTTGATGGGAAAATACCAAAACCAACAATAGACATCACAGAGCCAATGCTCTGTTTCATTTCTTCCAGGACCTTTGCACAGCGAAGCTATTAAAAACAAATGTACTCATAACAGTCCATTACAACAGCATAAAAAACACTTTCTATTGCTTAAAAAAAATGTTACAAACTTCATCCTCTGCGCAGAGAGGGATTCACTGGAGAGACTCTGTCTCTCTCTCACTTCTGGTCTTCCACTGCTGTGGGTATTTACAAAACAGCTTCAAGCTGTTCCTGTGTTTTCTTTATGGTCAACAATACATAACAGTTTGCCTCTGTTATGTTTTCAGCACTGCTGTGCTTCCATTTCCCGTTTCATGAGGAAAACTCCCCGCGCGCAACACTTCACTGTGTCTTACAGTGGCGGACAAACATTTCTGCCCTGTTCTATTTAACTTCCCGCACTGCAGTGCGTTCTTTTTCTTGTTCTCTATTCAACCCCAGCGCGCAGGCTTCATTCTACTCTTTTCTTGTTCTCTGGTCAATACAACAGCGCGCAGGCCCTCCTCAATGTTTTTCATTCAACACACATACAAAAAACACGCATACATCGTGCGCAGTCACACTGCCCATAAAACTACTACACGTAGTCTTTACCCTACTACCTATATCACAATACATAAAAAAATATATGCCCATAACATATTAAAAGTCCTCCACCAAAAAACTACGACAAACATTAAACTCCATTGAATTCATCACCTACGGTGGTCAACGCAAAAAGACTTCCACGCAAAATCTGATTTGATGCGGGCGGAGGGCAACTTCGGAAATCGACGACTGAGATCGGGCGCCCTGATCACTTGGCTGATCCAACGAGGTTCGCACACCAACCTCGGGAAAAACAAACGGACTTTAGCGTCCGGGGAGAGCGGTTTTGGTGTTTGTACAAGGGACGCGTGGCACCGTTTGATTGTGTCGGGGCCCCTCCTGCTCGTATAGTCTTTGGAGAATGGCGGTGCGGGGAGACCGGGGTGGTTTTCAAAACCGCTGTGCAGTTGGAATTAATATTCCAACACTCCCCTTTAATTTCAACTGCTGGGCATTAGGACATACCCAAACACTTCCTCTCGTAGAGGGATTCCTCAGTACTGCTGTTACAAAGATATCTTCCTCACATAGAGGGATTCACCAACTGCTTCTGATGCAGTTCACAAACAAACAAAGTTGTCTTCCTCTTAATAGAGGGATTAACCTGAAACTGTGCTTAAGAGCACCTTCCTCATGACAGAGAGATTCACCATTACAATGTGCTGAAGAGCACCTTCCTCATGACAGAAGGATTCACCTGTTATAAAAAAACATCTTCCTCTTAACAGAGGGATTTACCAAACTATGCTAAAGAGCATCTTCCTCTCAACAGAGGGATTCACCAAATGACTGCTTCAAATGCAGTTCCAAAACAAACAATCATTGCACTGCTGTGTGTGCAAACTCATTACAATGTTCTTTTATGCTGCTGCATATTCTCTGATGCACTGTTGTGCCATCTTCTTTGCTGCGTCTACCCCACACTGCTGTGTCTACGCTTGCACTGCTTGTGCACTTTTCAAAGACAAAATACTCTGTCTTTTTTGGAACAATTACTCTGTCCCACCTTACAAATTTACACTGCTGTGTGTAAATATTTCTTATATTCACTGCTGTTGCATATTTTGCATTTCAATTCAATGAACAACACATTCATTACACTTACATTTACTGCTGTAAACAAAATTTTCTTTTAAATGTGCTGCTGTCCATTACCTTTCATTTCTTCAACAAAACTTCATGCTGCTGCATTTTCTTATTTGCATTGCTGTGTGCTTCTCCTTCTTGCCATCATGCTGCTGTCCATAACTTCTTGCTGCTGCATTTTTCATATTCACTGCTGTCCATACCCATAACCATAGACTGTCATCCCTGGGTTTTTATTTCCTGGTGCGTTGCCTCTGCAATTTGCACTGTGGCTGCCTTTTGTTTCATCATACTGCTGTGTGCCCATACACTAACTCTTTACTCTCCATTACTTGCACATAGAGAGAAATCACCCTCACGCTGTTTTGCGCTGCATTCTCCACACAACAAAAAAAATTAACACGGGCTGCTGCCTGTTCTTTTTACACCCTTGCTTCACACAATCTTAGTCTTCATTCAATTTTTTTTACACAATGCACTGCTGTGCTGTTCCTTTCATTTTTCTGCTGCCACACATTATCATTCACCATTGTGCATTAAAAATCTGCTGTCCCTGTTTTTCTTTATGCATTTCTTTGCATGTGCTCCATAAAAAAATTTCAAACTGCTGTTTTATGTTTTGTCCTCCCACTGCTGTGAGGGTCTCCATGCTCTGCATACTTTTCTTCTTGCGCTGCTGCTCTTTACATTTGAGCGCTGCCCCCATTTCTTTTCTACTGTTATAGCAAATTTAACTTCATGTCCTTCCTTTATAAAAAGAAGTCTTCATTAAAGAATGACTGTTAAGACAGTTCAGCAAAAAAAAATTACAAGCTCCCCTTTAATGTATGCTTGTCTTCTTTTGGCAGACTCTTCTCAAAACAAACTTAGATCAGCTGCGTTGCTTAAGGGGCTTTCACACTGTATTTCTTTTCTTCTCCATACTTGTGTAACTTTCTTCTTTTGCATGGGTCTAGCTTGTGTAAGAGCCCATGTCAAGTTACAGTCACGTGCCATATGCCCAATGTTATGACACTTGAAACATTCAACATTATTCATGAATAAGAATTCATGATTTCTTCTTGTGAAATTGTTTCTTGGAGGTTTTCGGGGACCACAACATTTATCTTTATTAAATGCTCTACAGTCTTTTGCCATATGACCAAAGTTTGAACATGAATAACAATAACCAAAAAATGAACTTTGGTACCTGGGGGATGAAGGTTTTCTTGATGCACTTCTGAACCCTTGCTGCCTTGAGATTCTTTGATGATCACCATTGCCTCTTGCCTTTTTGACATCAGCTACCTTTCTTCTTGGAGCTGGTTTTCTGCTTGGAGCAGGATTTCTTCTATTGCTGCCTTCATTTTTCTCCTTGCCTTTGCTGGAACTAGGAGCATCACACCTTCTTTGTGGCTTTTTCACATCTCCTTTGTTTAAAGCATTTTCATGCTTGTTTGAGGGTTCACCTACATACCCAAGTCCTGATTTATCAGATGGAGCTCTGTGATAGCTGAGCATGTCATCCAATGCTTGAGAGCTCTTCATGATCTTGTTCATCCCTTCAACCTTCTTCTTGAGGAGGACAATCTCTTCTTCTAACTTTTCACATTCATTATTTTTCTTTGCTAGTTGTCCCTCAGTTTCTTCCTTGCTACGAGTAGCTTCAGCTGCTACTATTTTGAAGGAGATAATATCTGTCTTCATTTTGGAGATTTCTTCATATTTTGCTTGACTGCTCTTCATTTTCTTTTCAGCTCCTTGTGCCTGCTTCTTGGCTTCTTGTAGTTCGGACTTAAGGGAGGAGACCTCTACCTTGTACTGTCCAATCTCTTCCACAAGCTTATTCACTCTCTTGTGTCTTTGTTCAAGTTCACTTGTCAAGACATCTGCCTGCTTCTTTGCTCCATTCAGCTGATTTGCCATGGATATGACTTCTTCATGATGTTTCTTCTTGCATTGGTCAAGCTCCTTCTTAAGCTTGGCAAGCTCTTCATCCCTTTCTTTTACCTGAAGCTTGATGAGGTCAAGCTTTTCATTCTCAGCTTCTATGATGGGTTCTTCTTAACTCATTGTCATGGTCAGTGCTCCCTTTGCATGAAGGTCATGCAGTCTGTCCCATATCTCCTTTGCTGATGTGTATTTTCCTAGATTCCTCTTCACAGAATCAGGGAGTCCATCCAAGATAGTCTTTGTTGCTTGTGCATCATACTCCATGGATTCTTTATCCATCTTGCTGTCATCAATCACTGACTCCCAGACTTCAATCCCCTCAGACATTAGGAAAGCCCTCATCTTTATTTCCCATACATCAAAGTTTCCATCAAACTTTGGGGTTTCAAATAAAATGTATTCAAATAAATTGTCTTCTATTTTAATAGAGGAGGGAGACACATTTTTAACAGGCCTGGAGGCTTTCTTCTTTGACCTTGCCATTCTTATCTAGGCTTTAAATACTTGACTGTGTTTTTTTAATCACTCACTGTTCTTTTAACAGTAACAGAAAGGAAAGCTTTGAAAAATACCTTAACTCTTTTGGCTGAGTCTTCACACTGCTGGAGAAGTTTGACTGCTGCAACCACACCTTCCTTCAGCTTCTTTGAGTCTTCAAAGAGCCTGGACTAGCTCTGATACCACTGTTGGGTATTTTTGATGGGAAAATACCAAAACCAACAATAGACATCACAGAGCCAATGCTCTGTTTCATTTCTTCCAGGACCTTTGCACAGCGAAGCTATTAAAAACAAATGTACTCATAACAGTCCATTACAACAGCATAAAAAACACTTTCTATTGCTTAAAAAAAATGTTACAAACTTCATCCTCTGCGCAGAGAGGGATTCACTGGAGAGACTCTGTCTCTCTCTCACTTCTGGTCTTCCACTGCTGTGGGTATTACAAAACAGCTTCAAGCTGTTCCTGTGTTTTCTTTATGGTCAACAATACATAACAGTTTGCCTCTGTTATGTTTTCAGCACTGCTGTGCTTCCATTTCCCGTTTCATGAGGAAAACTCCCCGCGCGCAACACTTCACTGTGTCTTACAGTGGCAGACAAACATTTTTGCCCTGTTCTATTTAACTTCCCGCACTGCAGTGCGTTCTTTTTCTTGTTCTCTATTCAACCCCAGCGCGCAGGCTTCATTCTACTCTTTTCTTGTTCTCTGGTCAATACAACAGCGCGCAGGCCCTCCTCAA
The DNA here is from genome assembly GCA_031772625.1 of Pinus tabuliformis. Classification (NCBI taxonomy): domain Eukaryota; kingdom Viridiplantae; phylum Streptophyta; class Pinopsida; order Pinales; family Pinaceae; genus Pinus; species Pinus tabuliformis. Next base: position 98,722,631 of record CM062811.1, read on the forward strand.
TGTTTTTCATTCAACACACATACAAAAAACACGCATACATCGTGCGCAGTCACACTGCCCATAAAACTACTACACGTAGTCTTTACCCTACTACCTATATCACAATACATAAAAAAATATATGCCCATAACATATTAAAAGTCCTCCACCAAAAAACTACGACAAACATTAAACTCCATTGAATTCATCACCTACGGCGGTCAACGCAAAAAGACTTCCACGCAAAATCTGATTTGATGCGGGCGGAGGGCAACTTCGGAAATCGACGGCTGAGATCGGACGCCCTGATCACTTGGCTGATCCAATGAGGTTCGCACACCAACCTCGGGAAAAACAAACGGACTTTAGCGTCCGGGGAGAGCGGTTTTGGTGTTTGTACAAGGGACGCGTGGCGCCGTTTGATTGTGTCGGGGCCCCTCCTGCTCGTACAGTCTTTGGAGAATGGCGGTGCGGGGAGACCGGGGTGGTTTTCAAAACCGCTGTGCAGTTGGAATTAATATTCCAACATTCGTATGAAGATGTATATAGATACCTCGGCCGGCATGCTACTCCCAGCCGTTCTCCAAATGCTTTCTCAAGTTGCAGGGACGGATCGTCGGCATTTACTCAACCTGCGCAGCTCAACGCCATGAACGAATCGTTGCGGAGCTACAGGTAAATAGCTAGGGTTTAGTTTTAGCCGCTTTTTCCATTATTGTTTTGACCTAATGGGTTATCATTTCTGATCAACACAGGATGTGATTCTCCCCAGACTCTGTGCTCCCCATATATCAAAAACTCATAGCAGGAGGCCTTCGCATAGGGTATATACGTATGCAAGCATTGCCATACTAAACTCAGCTGACCCGCACTGTCCAACACCTTGAGTTTTTTACTGCAAGAAATCGTTGCAAGTAAAAGTTTGATTATACGATGATTCTTGGTGTATTGAAAATGTTGCAGTGGAGATACGGATGCACGAGTCTCAGTCATATCGACCATATTGTTTCGATCAACTTAAGCTTCCTATTAAAAAAACATGGCAACCTTGGTTTCATGAGCAACAGGGAACAATCTTTTATACATTTTTCACTTTAACTTTTTCTAAAATCTGATAATACCTCATATAAGTTCGTTGTCAAGAAATAGTGAAGCTATTACTTACTTTTATTTGTTGAAAGATTTACTTGCGGTATTAATTAGCACTATTTGTTTCTGGCTATGTTGTCTTAACTCATGCAGGTGGCTGGATGGACTCAATACTATGAAGATCTGAAATTTTCAACGTTTTATGGCGCCGGGCATGCTGTACCTATTTTCGATGGTGCTCGTGTTTTTCAGGGCATTTCTTTCAGGGTAAAGCAGTGCTTGGTCTTAGTGATAACCAGAGAGGTTTTTACATTGTTATTATTCAGAATAAGTACTTAAATTTTGACCAGTAGTCATGAGCGGAGCGGAGACATGTCAAACCTCATTTTGGTTGTCAGGGTAAAATGAATTTATTTTATTTTTTGATATATTTATTTCTTTCATTTAGATTGGATATTTTGCTGGGAACCAAAACTGTCACAATCATTTACATGAAGCAGAGACATTATTCTGTATCATCGGGACCAAAATTTGTAATCATCATAAGGTGTTACAGTTACAGATGGAAAGTTTTGATATCAAGAAAAATTATTTCATATAATTATTATAAAAACCATATAAAAGAAGGCCTCACCGTCTGAGATGGAAAGTTTTGATTATTAAAAGGGAACCTACCAGAAGGTGTTACAGTTTCAGATAAAAAGTTTTGATGCTGCAATTTTTTTTTAATACATAATTATCTAAAACCTATGTAAAGAAGTGCTATAATGAGTTAATTAAAGAAATGCTATTGTCTTCATTACTGAATTATTTTGCTAATATGAAATATTATTTTATATTAAAATATAATATTTAGATAAAATGTTATAAAACTTATTTTAATATTTATAGTTAAAAAAATATGGAATGAGTACCACAAATCAATTTGTTGATTAACAGAATGTTATTTCTTTGAATTATTTGATTATTTAGTTAATAATAATGATGGGTGATGACAAATTTAAAAGAAATAGTCTATAACGCGATTTTTTGAAAGCCTTTCCGGTGGGTTTTTTCGGTCGAAATCCGGCAGGAATTTATTGGAATCGCAAGTTTGATAGTTAGTTTCTGCACAAGGAAAGCGTACTAGTGGTTTTCGAGGGTGCTGAATCCAAATATGCAGTTAAAAAACCATTTTAACGGCAACAAATCAATATTTAACCTCAATTTCTTCCGCGGGATTTCGTCACCGGAATCTCCAAAAAGTCGCATTATAGACAACTCCAATTTAAAATGTTTAAATAAAATATATTTATATTATAAAATAATTTTATTATAATAAATATTTAAAATCTTAAAATAAAATATCAGTATTAGATCAACCGCGTGGATCAAGTCACAGCGGAGCGGAGAGTCCACATCGCATCGGCGGAATCATTGAAACGATAGTGAAACTGGCAGTTGAAGCATTGTGATTGCAATGGCCGATTAATCGGCAACCGCTTCAAGATCGAAGGTCGTGATCTCGGAGAAGATAGAGAGCGGCGCTGCGGAATGGCGCGAAGGAGCGGACCCACCGATATTTATAAAGGCCGGTCTATAATATTTGAGGTCCGGCCATAGGTTCTGGCGGGGCAGAGGGTCTAAACCCTAGAGATTTTTAGTATAGCAAATCATTTCTGAGTGAGGGTTTCCAAAGGGTATCCATTATGATAGAAGAATTTGGCTGGGTAATCCCGAATCCATTATGCTAGAATCTTTTTTGTTCGACATAACGGTTCTGCGGATTTCTAAAAAATGTAACAGCTTATATGGTTCTTTTAATGGATGTTGTTTCTTCCTCTCAAAAAAATGTTCAATGGTTCGAGGAGGAGGAGCGGATTATTTCTGGAATGATGGGGTTCGACAGTTTATAGCCAAAGTTTGAAAGATTGCTGAGCTTAAACTCTTTCGTGGGATGCCAAAAATCATTTTAGTTTTGAGATTCTCATCTGCAATTTCGAGTGCCCCTCTAATCATTTTAGAGGTACGTCACCGCTCCTCCTCCTCCGTTGTAATAATGTACTGGAGGAGTGAGTTGAAGTCGTGTTGCCTGTCATCGATGCAGGTAGGCAGTGATCAAACTTCCATATAAATGTAGATGAATTATGTGATGATATTTACAGTCAAGCCTCACAAAAGCTTGATGGTTTGCTTTTGCATGCTTTCTATTTCTCCCAAATAAAAACGATATGAATTCTAAACCGCTGTTCTGGGACGTATCATGTATTTGTATGAAACACCACCATAACTTCAACCGCTGTAAATATCTTATCAAGTATCATATAACTTAAATAAATTCCATAAACAATCCAATCAAATTATTAAACAGAAAAACTTTGATGTCAAACCTCATTTTGGTTGTCAGGGCAAAATGAATTTATTTTATTTTTTGATATATTTATTTCTTTCATTTAGATTGGATGTTTTGCTGAGAACCAAAACTGTCACAATCGTTTACATGAAGCAGAGACATTATTCTGTATCATTGGGACCAAAATTTTTAATCATCATAAGGTGTTACAGTTACAGATGGAAAGTTTTGATATCAAGAAAAATTATTTCAATATATATATAATTATTATAAAAACCATATAAAAAAAGGCCTGACCGTCTGAGATGGAAAGTTTTGATTATTAAAAGGGAACCTACCAAAAGTTGTTACAGTTTCAGATAAAAAGATTTGATACTGCAAATTTTTTTTTAATACATAATTATCTAAAACCTATGTAAAGAAGTGCTATAATGAGTTAATTAAAGAAATGCTGTTGTCTTCATTACTGAATTATTTTGCTAACACGAAATATCATTTTATATTAAAATGACAAATTCTCGGATAAAATGTTATAAAATTTATTTTAATATTAGTTTAAAAAAATGGAAATTTCATATTAAAATGACAAATTTTCTTATAATATTTAAATAAAATGTTATAAAACTTATTTTAATATTTATAAAATGGGTCACAAATTGGGCTTCTATTCGTACTTCTCCGTGTCCACAGCATATCACTGCTCAAACTAAAAGATAATGGCCTTGTTCAAACTCGTTTCTTTCCCCTCCGTGTCCACAGCCTATCACAAAGCTCAAACTAAAAGATAATGGCCTTGTTCAAACTCGTTTTTTTTCCCAATCAAAGTATGCACACTCTGAGCATGGTGGACCTCCTCTTCTTGTTCTACAAAACCTTGTAAAAACTGAAGTCACAATAAAACCACAAATGTCCTCTCCTGCATCTATTCGTGAAGGACCACCAAGTCCTTCATATGATCTTACTTCTGATCCAAACTTCATGCATATGTTATCAAATATGATTGCACAAACTCTTCAGTCTCTGCATTCAAATATTGTTCCTTCTAGAACAATTAATATGCAATCAGCATTCCAAATTCCACAATTTCCAAAACCATCTGTATGTAATCATCCTCATTGTTCTCTTAGCTTTTGTCAGCAAACTCCTAGTCTTCCAAAACCCCATGAAAAGGAAGAACAAGATAAAGATAGAAGAAGAATAAACATGATTCATTTTGTTCCAAGTTTTGGAAATCAAACACAGGAATATACAAAGTGTACTCCTTGAAATCCAAAACCCCATGAAAAGGAAGAACAAGATAAAGATAGAAGAAGAATAAACATGATTCATTTTGTTCCAAGTTTTGGAAATCAAATACAGGAATATACAAAGTGTACTCCTTTTTCAACTCATGAAGAAATTTTGCTTCTTAGGATATCCAGAAGAAATCCCTAGCTACAAATTGGATCCTAGGAATAAGATTCCTAGTAAAATACAGCTTCCTTCTAATGAAGAAATCATTCAATTTCTTAAGATATACAAAGGAATAAGTGCTTATGATCCCTCAAATGAATGGTATAAGAAAATGTTTAACTGGGATCTGTATACTCATCAACAAGAGTATAGATACTATGAAGAAATGAAAACCTATTCAATGAAAGATAGGTCAATAATCAACAAAGTCAACAATAAAAATTGGAAAGCTTGGATGGAACAGAATAACCAATGGATTTCTTTTTATGAATTTTATTATCCAAGTACAAATGAAGTAGAAATGGCTTTGGTCAAAAAGTTTAAGAATCTATCTTGTGAAGATATAAAACCAAATATTAAGGAAAATCCAGTTGAAATTCGTGGACCTCTTATCATCCCTCGCATAGATGATAAATATAAAAATATGTTGCAAAAATCAAATGTTTCGAAACATTTACAGTCTGTTAAGATGAAAGGGCAGCTTTTGTTAGAACACATCTGTCAAACCCTTAGAGTGAATATGATGCAAGGGTCAGCCTTACAGACAGAAGTGCCACAACACAAATGGGAATTAATAGATGGCACTATTCTTAGCACTGAGACAACAATTCATCCTTGGAAAAGTCTTGTTATTAGACAAGATGATAAGATTTTTAAGTTACTTCCACTTCAGTTTTACCAGTCTCATCTTTCAAACAAGGAATCAGTTGCAACAACAAACTGGACAAATCTTGCTCTAGATAGTTTGATTAAACATCTAGAAAGAAATCATCAATATGCAGCCAGAGAAAATAAAATGCTCCAAGAAATAATTGATAAAATTCTTCAAAAGGTAGATTTTACCAGAGATCAATTACTAGATGGAATAAAAACTCTTGGATCAAATGATTTGCATATTGCTAAAACTATTGATGTTTTAGAAAAAGGGATTAATGATAATTCCAAATGGATTGGCAAAGTACATTCAGTAGCAGATAAGAATCAGGATATGATGACAAGCTTAAAAACGTCACTTGAAGTAGTAAAGAAACAAGTTTGGGTTGTCTCTACTTCTGTTGAAAGTCTGAAAAAGAAAAACACTCCTGATCCTACTTTTAAAGCTACTACTTATTTCTCAGATTCTCAAGATCAATTGCCTTTCCATGTTGTTCCTACTACTCTTCAATCAAAAATGAAGAATCCTGGTGATATCATTTTTCCTAAACCATAAACTACCTTTGTCTATGCTCCTATGGCTAATCCTGGCATGTTTTCCAGTCTAAACTCTTCAAGCCCTGGACATAAAATGACAGTTTCTGAGTGGTTGAAATCAGGAGATGGTCTTGATAAGCCTTCCAGTTCTGATACAGTACTCAACAAATTTGAAGCAGTACCCTCTGCTCCTCCTACTCTAGAAGATTTAGATTTTCTTGTGAATAATTTTTCTCCTCCTGATAAAGAAACTTTTCAAATAGCAAAAGACATTCCTGATCTGGTTTCATTTTCTGATGAAGAAGAACCCAAAGATGATGAGATGTCATGAAATTAGATTATCATAAAGATTGTTCTACTTCTTCCACATATTCATGGAATATTGACAATTGTTCTGAAGCGGAAATATTGTCTACATTAAGTTCCATGTTGGTTTGCTACCACACATATTTAACAGATGACATTTCTCTAATAAATGCAACCAGGAAAATCATCAGTGGATTCGAAGGACTCCTTGATTCTTGGCTTAAAGCAGAAATTCATTATGATCCTGTCCTCATTCCTTCTTGAGAAACATCTGTGGTAATGAACCCAGATAATACTACATATATGGATCCACAGACTTCATTACCTGTGAATAACATGATTGGTTGCTTAATGCATGGCATTCTTGTCAATTTTTGTGGTTATCCTCAGATCAATAATGAACTTGCTGCAGTCACACTTACATCCATGAAGCTTACTAATATGCATCATTTTGATGAATACTTTATGGAATATCTCCATCGTCTGCATACACTTTCTTCTGACATGATTCTAGATCCCAAATGGAAAGAAATCTTCATTACTTATTTACCAAATTGGGTAACTACTGCCATTTTGAATAAGCTTCCTGGAAAGATTGGTGCCTATAAATTTGGTGTTATAAGACAAGCTATTAAGGTTGTCATTGTTGAACTCTGCTCTCAGACGAAAGTTGCTCGAGCTGCCACCAGCTCCATTAAACCACATGGCTATCAAAAACTATGTAGACAATGGCATTTACATGGCTCTAAATGTTTAAGGGGATATGATCATCGTCGCTCTAAAAAGAAAGCTTACTCTAAGCAAACTTTTAGATCCGCAGAAAACAAAAAAAATCATTCATAGAAGGCCTCCCAGAGAATACAAGAAAACGCACCAGTTTCATCAAAGGCCAAAACAGAAGCAAATATTTTGCTTCCATTGCAATGAAAAAGGACATATTGCTCCAAATTGTCCAAAACTGAAAAAAGACAAACAACAATCTGGGAAGAAGAAACAATTTAGCTATAAGAATAAATCTGGCAAGGTAAATATTATTGATCTCCCTTCTAGCTGTGAAGAATTAACAGATTCAGAAAATTATTATGATCTAAATGACTAGATACATGTTGTTTATGATGAAGAAGATTTTGAAGTTGAATATTGCAAAGATCCGCACTGTAATGAATGTTTTCAAGAACTCTGTTAATGTAGTGATCCTGACATTTGCAAATGTAATGCAGTCAAGATGTTCAGACCACTATCAAATGAAAGCTTAGATCATGATGAGCTTTCTAGAAATTATTTTACACAAATGGTTAACGTTGATGATCCAAAACTAAAAGAAATGTATAAAGGATTACTGATGACCCATCTTCAACATTCCAATTCACAGCAATATCAAGAACAACAAAAGTCACAAATAAATCATCAACATAGCTATATTCCTTCTGCAGCCTTATTTTCAGTTGATGGTCTAACAAGACAATTCAGACAACAAATAATTGAAGATGATCTTCCTCAAACACTTTTTGCAATCAGTTAAGCTATCAAATATCTCAGAAAATAAGTCAGAGAGAATAGAAGGCTATGCATTGAAGCACATCAGGGGCACAATATACATTCTTTACATGCACAACCCACAAAAGGAGCATCTTCACAGATAGAATAGAAAGAACCAGAAATACAAGCCGATCCATATCATGATCCAATGAAAGTGATTTTCAAATCTGAAGACTTTGAAATTCCAGATGAAGAATTTGAAGATCCTAGATCTGGATTAGGAATGAATGCAATGAACGCAGATGTAATGTACTGTGTAAAAATGAAAATCAAAATTGGCTCTTCCATAGAATGGTGGAAGGTTTTAATTGATACAGGTTCAAGATTGAACATAGTAAGCGGCACTGTAATTCCCTATCCTCAAAGACAAAAGACAAAGTGTCCAAGAGTTGTTACTGCAAGTGGAGAAATCAAGACAACGGAAGAAGCTATAATAGATGTCTTCGTTTCTCAATCTGAAGGAATTCAAGTTCATGCTCCATTAGTCACAGGGCTTGATTGTGCTATGTACTTAGGAACTCCTTTCCTGAGCAATTTCAGAAGACATGGAAGCACTTATGATGAAAAATCACAGAAATGGGGATATTTTCTTCTCTTCAAAGGTATAGATTATTTCTATCCTTTTATTCATTCCAATTCTCCTAATAGATTGAGCAGAATTGACAGGTTACAGAATACCTTGGCAAAAATGGAGAAGAAGAAAGAAATGCTCAAGATTGATGAAAATCTTTTGAAAGGAAAATTTGAAAAAGAAATAAGTGAGATCTCTCAGAAACTAAAATCTTGTTGTTCTGAAGATCCAAATGCCTTTTGGCATATTCATAAACATGAAGTAGAATTGCCTTTGAAAAAGGAATTTCATGGAAAATTCAGAAGATCAAAAGCAATATCGATGAATTCTGAACAACTCAGGTATTGTAAAGAAGAAATAAAATCCTTACTGCAAAAAGGTTTGATCAGAAAATCTCATAGCCCTATTGCTTGTTTTGGATTTTATGTCAACAAACATTCAGAGATTATCAGAGGAAAACCAAGATTGGTAGTAAACTACAAGCCTCTGAATAATATTCTTGATTATGATGCTTATCCCTTGCCAAAGCCCTCAGTGCTTTTGTCTTAGATATCACAGTCAAAAATCTTTTCCAAGTTTGATTTAAAGTCTGGTTTCTGGCAAGTAGGGATAAAAGAAGAAGATAAGTGGAAAACAACTTTTTCAGTACTAGAAGGACATTTTGAATGGAATATTATGCCCTTTGGACTAGTAAATGCTCCATCCGCCTTCTAGAGGATTATGGATGAAACTTTTGAAGGTATGGATGATTTCTTGAAGAAATATATTGATGATGTTCTAATTCATTCTGCAGATATTCCCTCTCATATAAAGCATCTTAATATATTCTACAATAAAGTCAAATAAAAAGGTATAGTTTTATCAGATTCAAAAATGAAGTTATTTCAGACTATGATAGATTTTTTGGGATTAGTTAAAAAAATATGAAATGAGTACAACAAATTGATGTTGATTATCAAAATGTTATTTCTTTGAATTATTTGATCATTTAGTTAATAATAATGATGGGCGATGACAAATTTAAAATGTTAAATAAAATATATTTATATTATAAAATAATTATATATATATATATATATATATATATATATATATATATATATATATATATATAATAGGGGAAAAAAAGAATATTAATATATAAATACAAAATTGTTTATTCCCATATTTATGAAATTATAAATGTTGAAAATGTATTTTTATAATAAAATTATCATATCAGGCCATAGAATATAGAATTAATTAAAGATTTTGTGTATCTATTAAATTATACATGTCCATATTTGTGAAATAATAATTTTGAAGCTTACTTTTAAAAATTTATAGTTTCACTAAACATAAATTTTAGAATGTAAAGTGGGAAAGAACAATACAACATTATAAATATAAATGGTTTTGAAAGAGTAGAAAAACATTAAAAGATTCGATGTAAATCGGAAAATAACAACACATCATAAATATATGGATTCCAAGTTGTAATTATAACACATAAAATTTTTGTCTTTATTAAAGATAGAAATGTTAAAATATGAAGTGTATATTAAAATTAATCAGAAAAAGATGGATATGTATCAAATTATCCATGTTCATTGTAAGACAACAAATTTTGAAATGTAATTGTAAAACTTATTTTTATTAAACATAGAAAATTTAAAATGTCAAGTGGAAAATAACAACAAAACATCAATTAATAAATGATAAGTATCTATTTTAAAAAAATATTAAATATTGAAATATAATTCTAAAATTTATCTTTGTTGAACATTAAATTCTTAAATTGTAAAGTAGATTAAATTTAATTTGAAAAATTATAGATATCAATAATAGTGAATGAGTAAGCTTTGAAATATATTTGTTAAATAATAATTTTTGAAATACAATTCTAAAAAAAAATCAAAATATGAAATAGACTAAAAGAATAAATTGAAATAGATGATGAATATAATTAGAAGAATAAAGCATTCAATTATAGATCTCCAATATTAATATTCATAACATTTAGTTAACAATATTAAAATTATTAATGACATTAACATTATTATTATAAATAATATCATCAACATTTAATATTAAAAATAATATTAATTTTTTTTAATTTACAATCTTATCTATTATTATTATTATTATTTTAATTTATTAATATTATTGGTATTATATTAATTAATTAATTAATATAATATACCATCAACATTAATAACATTAAATATTAATAAAATTTTAATATTAAGTTTTAATATTATTTATAAATGTTAGATATTAGGCTTTTGTGATCCATATTGTAAATGAGAGTGTCTTTCGGATTAATCACATTATTAGGATTTGGTCGACATTTTGAACCAACTAATGTGGATGAACCACATCTAATATGGATGAACCACATTAGTTGGTTCGAAATGTCAACCAAATCCTAATAATGTGATTAATCTGAAAGGTACTCTCATTTATTTATAAATATTAATTTTAATATTAATTATTAATATTAATATTAATTGATATGAATACGAATATTAATATTACTTTTAATATTATTAATATTTATAAATATTAATTTTAATGTTAATTATTAATATTAATAGCATTAAATAATATTATCATGGCCAACCATGGTCAATAATCATGGTGACATTGTCATGAACATTGTCTTTCGCTCCAATGTCACATTATGAAAACAATGGTCATTCATGGTCAACCATGGTCCAATGTTGCATTGTGACAAAGATTGTCTCTATATGAAAATCAACCATGGTCCTACGTCACATTGTGACAAATATTGTCTCAATATGAAAATAAATCATGGCCAACCATGGTCCAATATCGCATTGTGACAAAGATTATGGGAATATGAAAATCAATCATTCTTAATCATGGTCAACCATGCTCAATAATCATGGTCACATTGTGACGAAGATGGTCTCTTGGTCCAATGTCACATTATGAAAACCATGGGTTTAATATTATTCCTTCGGTTCATAATCCCTTGGGGTTTTAGTATTAATCCCTTCATTTTATTATTGCTTTGCGTTTAGAATATCAATCATGGCCAACCATTATCAATCATAGCAAACCATGGTCAACCATGTTTGAATGTCGCATTGTGACAATGATTGTCTCACCATCAAAATAAGCCATGTTTATTTTATTGTTTGTAGTGTTTATATTTGGGTTTAACAATGTTGGGTTTATAATATTAGTCCAATGGGTTTAATATTATTTCCTTGGGTTCATAATCCCTTGGGGTTTTAGTATTGATCCCTTAGTTTTATTATTCCATTAGGTTTATAATATCAATCCCTTGGGTTTATTATTCCCTTAGGTTTATAATATTAGTCCCTTGGATTTAATATTATTGACTTGGGTTCACAATCCCTTGGGGTTTTAGTATTAATCCCTTGGGTTTATTATTCATTTGGGTTTATAATATCAATCCCTTGGGTTTATTATTCCCTTAGGTTTATATTATCAACAAGGGATTGTGACAACGATTGTCTCACCATCAAAATAAACCATGTTTATTTTAGTGTTTGTAGTGTTTATATTTGGGTTTAACAATGTTGGGTTTATAATATTAGTCCAATGGGTTTAATATTATTTCCTTGGGTTCATAATCCCTTGGGGTTTTAGTATTGATCCCTTAGTTTTATTATTCCTTTAGGTTTATAATATCAATCCCTTGGGTTTATTATTCCCTTAGGTTTATAATATTAGTCCCTTGGGTTTAATATTATTCCCTTGGGTTCACAATCCCTTGGGGTTTTAGTATTAATCCCTTGGGTTTATTATTCATTTGGGTTTATAATATCAATCCCTTGGGTTTATTATTCCCTTAGGTTTATATTATCAATCATGGTCAACCATGGTTGAATGTCGCATTGTGACAAGGATTGTCTCACCATCAAACTAAATCATGTTTAATTTAGTGTTTGTAGTATTTATATTTGGGTATACCAATGTTGGGTTTATAATATTAGTCCAATGGTTGAATGTCGCATTTTGACAAAGATTGTCTCACCATGAAAATAAACCATGTTTATTTTAGTGTTTGTAATATTTATATTTGGGTTTACCATATTAGTCAAATGGTTGGATGTCCCATTTTGACAAATATTGTCTCACCATGAAAATAAATGATGTTTATTTTGGTCAATGTAATATTTACATTTGGGTTTATGAATGTTGGGTATATAATATTAGTCCCTTGGGTTTAATATTATTCCCTTGGGTTCATAGTCCCTTGGGGTTTTAGTATTACTCCCTCGGGTTTATTATTCATTTGGGTTTTAATACCAATCCGTTGGGTTTATTATTCCCTTACGTTTATAATAACAATCACGGTCAACCATGGTTGAATGTCACATTATGACAAGGATTGTCTCACCATGAAAATAAATCATGTTTATTTTAGTCTTTGTAATATTTATATTTGGGTTTACGAATGTTGGGTTTATAATATTAGTCCCTGGGTTTAACATTATTCCCTTTGGTTCATAATCCCTTGGGGTTTTAGTATTAATCCCTTTGTTTTTATTATTGCTTTGCATTTAGAATATCAATCATGGTCAACCATTGTCAATCATAGCAAACCATGGTCAACCATGTTTGAATGTCACATTGTGACAACGATTGTCTCACCATCAAAATAAACCATGTTTATTTTAGTGTTTGTAGTGTTTATATTTGGGTTTATAATATTAGTCGGGCCATGGGTTTAATATTATTTCCTTGGGTTCATAATCCCTTAGGCTTTTAGCATTGATCCCTTAGTTTTATTATTCCTTTAGGTTTATAATATCAATCCCTTGGGTTTATTATTCCCTTAGGTTTATAATATTAGTCCCTTGGATTTAATATTATTCCCTTGGGTTCACAATCCCTTGGGGTTTTAGTATTAATCCCTTGGGTTTATTATTCATTTGGGTTTATAATATCAATCCCTTGGGTTTATTATCCTCTTAGGTTTATATTATCAATCATGGTCAACCATGGTTGAATGTCGCATTGTGACAAGGATTGTCTCACCATCAAAATAAATCATGTTTAATTTAGTGTTTGTAGTATTTATATTTGGCTATACCAATGTTGGGTTTATAATATTAGTCCAACGGTTGAATGATGCATTTTGGCAAAGATTGTCTCACTATGAAAATAAACCATGTTTATTTTAGTGTTTGTAATATTTATATTTGGGTTTACCATATTTGTCCAATGGTTCAATGTCCCATTTTGACAAATATTGTCTCACCATGAAAATAAATGATGTTTATTTTGGTCTTTGTAATATTTACATTTGGGTTTACAAATGTTGGGTCTATAATATTAGTCCCTTGGGTTTAATATTATTCCCTTGGGTTCATAGTCCCTTGGGGTTTTAGTATTACTCCCTTGGGTTTATTATTCTTTTGGGTTTTAATATCAATCCGTTGGGTTTATTATTCCCTTAGGTTTATAATATCAATCATGGTCAACCATGGTCAACTGTGGTTGAATGTCACATTGTGACAAGGATTGTCTCACCATGAAAATAAATCATGTTTATTTTAGTCTTTGTAATATTTATATTTGGGTTTATGAATGTTGGGTTTATAATATTAGTCCCTTGGGTTTAATATTATTCCCTTCGGTTCATAATCCCTTGGGGTTTTAGTATTAATCCCTTCGTTTTATTATTGCTTTGCGTTTAGAATATCAATCATGGTCAACCATGGTTGAATGTCACATTGTGACAAGGATTGTCTCACCATCAAAATAAATCATGTTTAATTTAGTGTTTGTAGTATTTATATTTGGGTATACCAATGTTGGGTTTATAATATTAGTCCAATGGTTGAATGTCGCATTTTGACAAAGATTGTCTCACCATGAAAATAAACCATGTTTATTTTAGTGTTTGTAATATTTATATTTGGGTTTACCATATTAGTCCAATGGTTGGATGTCCCATTTTGACAAATATTGTCTCACCATGAAAATAAATCATGTTTATTTTGGTCTTTGTAATATTTACATTTGGGTTTACGAATGTTGGGTCTATAATATTAGTCCCTTGGGTTTAATATTATTCCCTTGGGTTCATAGTCCCTTGGGGTTTTAGTATTACTCCCTTGGGTTTATTATTCATTTGGGTTTTAATATCAATCCGTTGGGTTTATTATTCCCTTAGGTTTATAATATCAATCATGGTCAACCATGGTCAACTGTGGTTGAATGTCATATTGTGACAAGAATTATCTCACCATGAAAATAAATCATGTTTATTTTAGTCTTTGTAATATTTATATTTGGGTTTACGAATGTTGGGTTTATAATATTAGTTCCTTGAGTTTAATAGTATTCCCTTTGGTTCATAATCCCTTGGGGTTTTAGTATTAATCCCTTCCTTTTTTTCTTTCTTTGCGTTTAGAATACCAATCATGGACAACCATTGTCAATCATAGCAAACCATGGTCAACCATGTTTAAATGTCGCATTGTGACAATGATTGTCTCACCATCAAAATAAACCATGTTTATTTTAGTGTTTGTAATGTTTATATTTGGGTTTAACAATGTTGGGTTTATAATATTAGTCCCATGGGTTTAATATTATTTCCTTGGGTTCATAATCCCTTGGGGTTTTGGTATTGATCCCTTAGTTTTATTATTCCTTTAGGTTTATAATATCAATCCCTTATTATTCCCTTAGGTTTATAATATTAGTCCCTTGGATTTAATATTATTTCCTTTGGTTCACAATCCCTTTAGGTTTTCGTATTAATCCCTTGGGTTTATAATATCAATCCCTTGGGTTTATTATCCCCTTAGGTTTATATTATCAATCATGGTCAACCATGGTTGAATGTTGCATTGTGACAAGGATTGTCTCGCCATCAAAATAAATCATGTTTAATTCAGTGTTTGTAGTATTTGTATTTGGGTATACCGATTTTGGGTTTGTAATATTAGTCCAATGGTTGAATGTCGTATTTTGACAAAGATTGTCTCACCATGAAAATAAACCATGTTTATTTTAGTGTCTTGTAATATTTATATTTGGGTTTACCATATTAGTCAAATGGTTGGATGTCCCATTTTGACAAATATTGTCTCACCATGAAAATAAATCATGTTTATTTTGGTCTTTGTAATATTCACATTTGGGTTTACGAATGTTGGGTCTATAATATTAGTCCCTTGGGGTTAATATTATTCCCTTCGGTTTATAATCCCTTGGGGTTTTAGTATTACTCCCTTGAGTTTATTATTCATTTGGGTTTTAATATCAATCCATTGGGTTTATTATTCCCTTAGGTTTATAATATCAACCATGGTCAACCATGGTCAACCGTGGTTGAATGTCACATTGTCACAAGGATTGTCTCACCATGAAAATAAATCATGTTTATTTTAGTCTTTGTAATATTTATATTTGGGTTTACGAATATTTGGTTTATAATATTAGTCCCTTGGGTTTAATATTATTCCCTTGGGTCCATAATCCTTCGGGTTTTAGTATTAATCCCTTGGGTTTATTATTCATTTGGGTTTATAATATCAATCCCTTAGGTTTATTATTTCCTTAGATTTATAATATCAATCATGGTAAACCATTGTCAATCATAGCCAAACATGGTCAACCATGGGTTTATTATTAACTTGGGTTTATAATATCAATCATGGTCATCTTTATTAATCTCTTGTATTTGTAATATCAATCCCTTGCGCTTCTTGATCCCTTAGGTTTTTAATATTTATCCGTTGGGTTCACAAATTTCTTGGTTTTATAATATTAAACCATTGGTTTTATTAGTTCCTTGGGTTTATAATATTAGTCCCATGGGTTTAATATTATTCCCTTTGGTTCATAATCCCTTGGGGTTTTAGTATTAATCCCTTCGTTTTATTATTGCTTTTTGGGTTTATAATATCAATCCCTTGGGTTTATTATTCCCTTAGGTTTATAATATCAATCATGGTAAACCATTGTCAATCATAGGCAAACATGGTCAACCATGGTTTTATTATTAACTTGGGTTTATAATATCAATCATGGTCATCTTTATTAATCTCTTGTATTTGTAATATCAATCCCTTGCACTTCTTGATCCCTTAGGTTTTTAATATTTATCCGTTGGGTTCACTAATTCCTTGGGTTTATAATATTATTCCCTTTGGTTCATAATCCCTTGGGTTTTTAGTATTAATCCCTTGGGTAATGATAAACAAAAGGGACTAATATTATAAACCCAATGTATACAAACCCTAAGATAAATATTAAAAATACTAAAATAAACATGGTTGAATTAATAAAACCTCCTAATAATAATAATAATAATAATAATAATAATAATAATTATTAATATTAATATTATTATTATTATTAATTATTAATTACTAATATTATTATGAGTTTATATTATTGTAATAATATTAATATAATAATCATAAATATATAATATATAAGAATATCATTATTATTATTTATATATTTATTAATTATCATAAACAGTGGGTCTTTAAAAAATTACACATAATAATTCACTTATCACAATTCTAATTATTATTTGATCATGATTATTATTATGAGCTACTATTATTATAATAATAATAATTCAATATAATTGTGATTATTATTATTATTATTATTATTATTTTATATTATTGTTATAATAATATAATAATAATCATAATATATTATAATAATAATAAAATAATATAATAGTAATTATTATTATTATTATTATAGCTACTATATTATTATTATTATTATTATTATTATTATTATTATTATTATTATTATTATATTTGTATATTATTATAATTATATAATAATAATATAATATTATTATTATATTATTATCCGATATTATTATAATAATAATAATAATAATATAATGATAATTATATTATTTTATTTCTAGAATAATATAATAATAATCTAATTAATTAATATTAATAATATTATTATGAGTTTATATTATTATTATAATATTCATATAATAATATATATAAATAATATGGTTGTTAATATTTATATAGTTATTAATAATCAGTTGGCCTATCGGCGTATATCAACCACATTGGAAAATGTGGTTGATATATATGTTTGATATACGCCTATCTATCGGCGTATATCAACCATATTTACCTTGTTAAATATGGTTGTGCTAGTATTTTTATGTAGGATCGGTATTATGGGAAGTAGCAACCTGATATAATAGGTGACCCATTGAATCTCGTGGTCAATATAGGCACATAGGGCTATCTCGCGACTCTGATTACAGATTTTAAGAAGAATTTATCAGCAAAAATCACATTTAAACCGATTTTCTGCTGATTTGGGTTGGATTTGGCTAGCTGGAATAGAGAATACCTCATCAGGAAAAGGTGCATTTTATTCTCTATTTATCCAGCATGTAAAGCAAAAAAGAGACCACATTTAAGTTATTATTGTACACGATACAGAGTTTCATAGTTCCTCCATCTAGACAAAGGGCATTTCACTACCAGATTAAAAAAATGACATGGTGTGAGTGATTGAAGGACCTACCTGGTTAATCATACCTCTAACGGTGTATGTGTTAGTCTTGATGACAATGCCCTCCAACACACGAAGACCCAGAGCCTGGATAGTTCGTCTGTTGAGTTCCTGGTGCTAGGGATGCCCCTCACAAGAGTTATATACAGGTGTAAACTCCAAGCTAGCCCAGGGGGCGCCTTGGTGCCTCCATACACAAACATTCCCATGGGCGCCAGCGCCTTGATGCCTCTATACACAAATCCCTCTTCCGATCTTCTTCTCCTGATTCCTGCCCTCAACGATGTCTTCTCTTGTTCTCAACAATGGTGGAAACTTGTAACTTTGTAAGTCGCTACACAGTCATAGCAATTAATTACAAATCATGTGAAAACCACTCACTTTCAATGTAATGTCCACGGAATGACTTTACATTGTCTTCAAAGTAATGGTTGGAATCGACAGTTGAAACGATGGTTGGGTGCGATCTTATAAAGAACAAAGCAAAGTGCAATCAAGGGTCCAGCCTCCAGAGTCCAGAGAGATATCTGGTAATTTATCTAGCCGGTTGCTGCCCTTAGGGGGCATTTTCTAATATTATTATTATTATTATTTTTTTAAACCAGTAGAATTGAAAACTAACATTTTTTCTGACTGTTAATTTTAACTTCACCTTTCTGAGATGAGCTAGACCCCTCTAGACGCGTTGTGACATGTTCAATATTGAACGCTGCAGTCGCCCCTACCATTAATAAGTATTAATTTCCAATGCAATGACACTCACTACTCAAATTTCTTGTTGCAACATTAATTAGGCCGATAGATCTTTCTTTGAATCAGTTCAATCATCTACACTTTTGTTTTCCTTTTAACACCTGGCACACACTTTGTAAAACACTTGTATGGTTAAACTTTAGACACGTCATTTTTTTTGCTACATGTATCCACGCACTGCCCGAATTTTTCTAGTCACCAACTAAAATAACAATGAATTAGTTAGAGTAATAATGAAAGTAAGGCACTGTAACTAATTTTTTCTCATTGGTTTTGATGGCAAAGAGCCAAACAAGGGTGTAAACCCTGATGAGGCCATTGCATTTGGTGCAGCAGTGCAAGGTAGCATTCTTAGTGGAGAGGGTGGAGAAGAAACTAAAGGTAAAGTAGATCCACAATTTCTGCATGTTATATTGTTTAGTTCTAAACGAATTTTTGGTTTTTTATCTAGCGATTTGAAATCTTGTTGTTCTTATTTATGTGTAGAAATACTTTTACTGGATGTGGCTCCTCTAACCTATTTTTGGTTTTTTATCCAGTGATTTGAAATCTTGTTGCTCTTATTTATGTGTAGAAATACTTTTATTGGATGTGGCTCCTCTAACCTTGGGTATTGAGACTGTTGGTGGAGTGATGACAAAGCTAATTCCAAGGAACACTGTTATTCCTACAAAGAAGTCTCAGGTGTTTACAACCTATCAAGACCAACAAACAACTGTGTCAATTCAGGTTGGTCTAAAATCTTTTATATCATTCTTCTAAAAACTGCCTGATGGGTTATTTCAATTTTTACAATAGCACGGGCGTAGGGAGGATGATTGACTCAGTCATTTTCCTTTGCAGGTCTTCGAAGGTGAACGAAGTTTAACAAAAGATTGTAGAGAACTTGGGAGATTTGAGCTCTCTGGAATTCCTCCGGCTCCAAGGTTTGTTTCTATTCCTTTGTTCATGTTTCTGTTTTTGGTGAGTTGAGTCTAGTGGACCGGAGAATCAAACCTATAATATGTTGGCAGGGGAGTTCCTAAAATTGAAGTTACATTTGAAGTGGATGCCAATGGTATCTTGAATGTTAAAGCAGAGGACAAGGGCACTAGAAAATCTGAGAAAATCACCATCACAAATGACACAGGAAGACTAAGCCAAGAGGAAATTAAAAGAATGGTGAGAGAGGCCGAAGAGTTCTTAGAGGAGGACAAAAAGGTCAAGGAACATTTGATGCCCGTAACGGTTTGGAAACATACATGTTTATAACATGAAAAACACAATTAACGACAAGGACAAGCTTGCTGACAAAATCGACTCCGATGATAAGGAGAAAATAGATGCAGCATTGAAGGAGGCCCTCAAATGGCTGAACAAGAACCAGTTAGCTGAGAAGGAAGATTATGAGGAGAAGTTCAAGGAAGTGGAGTATGTTTGCAACCCTCTTGTGACCAAAGTTTATCAACAGTTTATCAACAATCAGGGGGATCCTCCTTTGAAGGAGACACTGATGATGATGATTCCAATGATGCACTTTAAATGGGTGTTTTTCTTGTTGGATTTTGGTTTTGAGCAATATAAAACACTGTAGCCTGTAGGATGAAATTTGTGGCTGCAGAAAGTGAAAATAGTGTAGGATGAAATTGCTTCTGCAGAAAACAAATATTATCGATTTATTTTATCTGTTAGGACTAATGTAATAGTTGAACATTCAGACCAGTAAATCACCTATTAAAGGATGAGAAATCTGGCATCAAGATAATGCCAACAATTTCACACCTATTGGTGTTGTGGTGTACTTGGTGGAAAGGAATTCACTTGAGCTCTTCTCTGGAAAGGAACTATTTTGATCTCTTCTTTATGTGAATACTCATTTTTGGTATAATGATATTTTGTTCAATTTGCTTTTGCAATTTTGGCCATTTGATTGTCTAATTTTATGTTTCTGAATTTCCATTCAAAAGAAAGCAACAATTTGTGTTAAATATATAGTTATCATATAAATCTTTATTAGTATTAAAAACAATAATTATTTTTCTTTATAACAAATATATATATATATATATATATATATATATATATATATATATATATATATATATATATATATATATATATGTAATTTCCTTAATGAGATAATCACTAATAATAGGGAATATAAATGGAAATAAGAATGCAACTTCTTTTTGAATGCCATCATATCATAGATTGAGAAAAATTAAAAATATTGAATGCTCTTCATGAAATGTCAGAGAATGCCTAAAATAAGGCAAAAGTAATAAGTATCTATGGTTTCCGCTATAACTAGAAAATCAATATTTCTTCACAATAATTCTAAATCCTTCATTGGTAAAATAAGTGGTAAATTATATATTGGTCAACTTTCATCATCTCAATATTTCAATTATTATTTTAATTGTGTATTACCAACTTAACACAAATACACTAAGCAACCTAAATCTAATACAATAATTACTATTTCAAACCAAAGTACAAATTTTCCAATTCAACAGCCTCTCCTTGCACTTTTTAAGGTAATTACTCATATATCTTGCACATATTTTCAATACAAATGCTCATACCACTAACGCACTATCGAATTTCCCCACGATTCTTGTGACCAATGCGTAGATTGTTCCAACGATTTCATGTTTCTCTCCATTCATCAGGACCTGAAAATTAG
The DNA here is from genome assembly GCA_031772625.1 of Pinus tabuliformis. Lineage (NCBI taxonomy): Eukaryota > Viridiplantae > Streptophyta > Pinopsida > Pinales > Pinaceae > Pinus > Pinus tabuliformis. Next base: position 98,744,018 of record CM062811.1, read on the forward strand.
ACTTGGGTTACCACAATCAATACTACCAAGAAAACATGTTGGACAATAGTATCTATGAAACATTCTAAAGTCTTACTTCACAAAAATACACCCCTTTGTAAATTGTTTCTACACTTCTTATTCATCTTTCAGCAATGCGATCCCATAGTTAACATATAACAAACCGTTAAACAAAAGATCCTTTGCGGTGCTTTCCACTCAATCGTAAATAACCAATGTAGACGCTACCCACAAACAAGTTATAGGGCACCCTTATTGAAGAAAACTAGATATAAGCTTACAAGTCTCAAGTTTCAACACAATAAAATTAAATTATAGACACATCTCGAAAGTTCTCGAAAGTTCAATAAAGAGTAAGATAACTATACACTTATGGTGAATAAACACCAAAACCTAAAACATAAAAAATTTTAATTAAACCATGCACCAACAAAAAAGAGCTCGCCACAATTAAAATGCTCTAAAAGTACATATAGACTTGGAAAATTCATAAATATTAAGACAACTACACCCTTATGTCACATAGACACCTGAAACTAGAACAGACCGAAAGTGAATTGCACAAAAGAAATAAGGAAACATTGATCTTCATAATGTTCACTAATAGACATACACCACACCATTTCCATTTATCGCGTAACATTGCCCATAACCCATACACTATGGTAACAATGGAAATTCATCATAAAGGAACGCACATTCGTAATGTTTTGGGTTTTTTTATGAGTATTTGGAGGAATTGGTAATTTCACTTTATAAGGATTTTCAAGGAGACCTCAAATATTATTTGAGGAGAGAATTTGAACTTTAAATTCAAAATTTTACAGAAACTTCAGATAACTTCATATCAGAACCATCGCAATATAACCACCTATAAAAACTACATTGTTTTCCAATAACATATTATTTTATTTTTCTTAACAAATCGTATTCAATCTACACTTTCGTCCACAATTATCCATCTCAGATTCCTTTAACCTGAAGTCACGGGATCCACAAATAACCATAACTAAAAAGATAACTATGATTGTATCAAGTAAAAGTCAGGCTTCATTTAGGAGATCCAGATTCCAAACTAAATATATTTCACAATATTTCCAATTACATAAGACTACTATGGGACATCATTTTTAAAATCCTATATTTCACGTTTAATATATACCTAGAAATAATTAAAGGGCATTTTTGACCAGTTTTATAGTAATATTTTGTATCATAATTTCTTAAATTTAATTAACTTTCATGGTCTTTTTAATTAGATTATTACAATGATGATATATTTTTTCAATTATTAATTATTATAATATTATGTTTTATATTTACCATAATTATTATCATATAATATAATATAATATAATATTTTATATTTATTTATTTCTGGTAACTACATTTATAGAATATTTGTGCTAGGTGTAGAGTAAGGAACCTTCACTATATACAGAATATGTGTACTAGGTATAGACTATGAAACTTAACTTAGAGAGTGTCGAGGGAATTGAAAATTGAACATGTGACCTCTCCATAGCAAAGACACTTTAATGATGGAACGCGATCAATTGAGCTAACCCTCGAGGATATTTTATAGTTATTGTAATTTTAATTTAAATAATTAATATTAAGTGTTTACTTATGGATAATTTTGTTGTACCAAAAATAGATGTGATACAAGGAGCTACATGGATTTTTCCCAAATTCCACTAGGCTAGGTATGAAGAAAGTGTAGTGAAACCAATTCCATGTATGTCCATACCATCATAGAAATTGCAACTCCAAGAAAATAGACTGTACATTATAATTGAAGAGGTTGTTATTTGTTGAAACTACCTTGAGGGATCCACTAGAAGGCTGCGCTACTTGCCTTGAAATGATGAGAACCTACACACATTCAAACAAAAAATATATAAAACCACATATTATGTAGGATCCATTAACATGAATATAACCGAAACCTAATGTATAACATAAAGGAGACCAGAGAAATCAATATGATCGGAAGGGAATCAACTTTTCGCTAATAACTCAAAATGATATAATATATTGATAGAATGAGAGCATCCTGAAATTGCAATCCTGGTCTCATCTTAGATTAGAGATAGTGTCTAAGTAACCAACAATATACCAAAACTCTCTCACTAGTTTTGAATAACTACATCTAACTAGATTTGGATGTAGGCCTATCTAAACTAGATCTAGCTCATTTCCTCTTGATATGGTCAGATTATATAGGTTTGTTCTATCCTCCAAGAGAAAGCATGTGGGCACTTGCGGGTTTGATATGTTTGGAAACTTCTATATAATTTAACCCTTATCCGACTTATACATAAGTAGGTCAAGATGATATCCTTAGGAATGATAAAGTCTATAACCTTTTTGTCAATTATGAAAAATTATGTTTTCATAATTATGAAATTGTGACAAAATCATTATGAAAAATTGCTTAATTATGTAATTTCACCCCTCTAACATGTAATAACTCCCTTGTAAGACACACATAAGTAAAATCAAGGGTGAAAGGGAATACATTTTGGGTAGAAATAGAGGTATGTTGAACTTGGGTCTCTCTCACTATAGTGGATTGGAAGATAGGGTTATAACAAATGCCATAAATCATAAAGCATACCAACTAGTTCCAAGCTAACAAAACTACACTAAGAAACGTGAAGTAGAGAGTTTGGCAAAGGAGACCACTCATCAAAGTGGCCCTTCGAAGAAAGGTAACAACACCAAGTGAATGAAAGCAATGGTCTAAGAATCATGTGACAACGATGGTGAAATGAGATTAAGGCTTATCAACGTCCATAAGAGAGGGTAAATTTATTAGCAATCACAATGTATAAAGTGGGAGGAATCATCTTGGTATAAATCTAGAAGATGATGAAAAAGAGTAAATGAAGATTAGATATGTCATGGCAAGACAAGAGGAGGGATTTCTAGAAATGAAAATCATGTTTCCTGGACACTAACATGGAAAATAGGTTCCAATTTATGGAAAACATGTTCATGAAATTTTTACTGCCAAGCTATGAGGTGAAACAGGGGATGGGTTAATATCACAACTTTACAGGGGTTAGACCAAAGGCACAATGATGATGGAAATGATGGTCAATAATGAAATATAAATTGTATGGAAAGACATACCACAACATGTCAAGTTCAAGGGAAATGCACTAGGCTCCAGTGGTCATTGAATTAAAGACACCACTATATCATGTAAAAATCATATGGAAAGGCTACACCCATGATTAAATCACATAATAAAAGAATTACAAAACAGATTAGGTCAAATTGTGACCATATAATTTTTATTTTTTGAATTTCATGATTTTTTTGGATAATTTGGAATATATGAGGTTTTAAGAATGTCCTCGCTTCACACATGATACTAAAATTAAAATACATATGTACAAAGTGCAACACAATCTAGTAGATCACGTCAAGTTGCACCCACTACTAGGCATATGGCAAGGATCCCCATACATGAATCCATCGGTTGTTGTGGCTACCATATGGTGCAATATGATGGAACCATGCCACAGAGAGTTAAATTGCTATATTCCTAAATGTTGATGATGTTACGGAAAGTTGAGAACCATATCTTTATCTAGAATGACCCGAGAACATAAAAAGTAAGTGGTCTCATGAGCTAATGTAACTCATTGACAATAACTATCAATACATAAAGGGGGTACAAGGCACTCATCAACAAGAGGATTTATGTTAGAAAATTTATTAGAAATTTCAGTATTAGAAACCTAAGACTCCACTAAATCCAAGGGTGGCACTTCCATGGATGGCCAAGAAAACCCCCCTTGGCCTGATTCAAGATTTACTTTGCTAATATCCACTAGTCCCTATTCATGGAGAAAAAGGGCATCAAGAGAAATTGTCTCCTTAGGATTAGAAAATTAATCCATGACATCCAATATGAATGTTAGAGATGGAGACTTGACATTGATAGATCTGCATGGAACAAGCAGAGTGACAACTCGTGTGGGAAACGTATCCTCGTAACACTCCATATTGGGATAGAATTTTTGAACAATGTGAGGAGTTAATGACAACAATACTTGAGAGGAAATAGCTTCCACTAAAGGTGGAATATGCTCACCATTCAAATCTAAATCCAAAGGAGAAGACATCATCCAAGGGTTAGGTCACCCATAGGGCCAACTAGTAATGGAGGAGATCATGTGCATAAGTGAAATCAAAGAAGAAGGAGAATTACGTGGGAGTAAAGGAAAAAAACTAATAAGTGATGGGATTTTAAATATTCCCACACCAATACTCTCACAAGTTCAATGGGTATCTCCAATAAATGGCATAGAAGTTCCCATAATGGTATAAATAGACAACAACATATAATATTCTAACTAATTGATTGTGAAAATATTGCCTTCATGAGATAAGAAAACCACATGAAAAAGTGAAGACATGATAGATGTCATAATTTATAACCAACTGTGACCAAGGAGTACATTTTAATCTATGGGAGAAATGGCAAACTCAACATCCACGTTTACAATTCTGCCCCCCCTAGCTCGATGGAACATGAAGAGAGAACACCCTGAGGCACAAAGGTATGATTATCAAAGTCTTGTAGTGCAATTCTCAACCTGAAAAGTGCTAGAGAACCAATATTTTTCTAATAGGAGGTAGACATAACACAATTAGAACATCCTGCATCCAAAAGAGCATAGAGTACGTAATATTTGAAAACATGGACCAAGATGTAGAAAGTGACCTAATTAGAGAGTCTAAAATGAGGGGTGTCAATGCCAAAAATATTGAAAATGGATTATGAAGGATCAACCCCTTTGATATTAGTCAACAATGATTTGTGTTGCATAGGGTAGCTATGCAAAACCTAAAAACCATACATGGCATAAGGTTCTTGTGCTAAATATTCAACAATATTTTACTACTTCAAAGCTCATGTACTATGGTTATCTGTTGACTTGCAAATACCACCCTTAGGTGGGTGATATATTGGCTTCAAAGGCTTATTTAGCGTGAGAGGTCCAAAGGGTTCGACAATGGTGATCATGTCCTTAGAAGTAGAGCTCTACTTAGTAGTTTCATAAGACCTAGCTCTTGTGTGAAAGTTAACTTGTTCAGTATAGACATGTATAAGTACATAGCCTTTGGGAAGTTTATGTTTCCCTCCATTTCCCCTAGGTGAAGCCTAAAGAGGTTTCTCTACCATTTTTTGTTGTGGTTGGGCGGGAAATAAATCAACCAATATGGTAGGCTTCTGGGTGGCTTCCTACGGTAGAAGAAGATAGTGTACTTCATACATACATGAGCACTCATGCATAAAATGACAACCTAACAAATTTTACAAGGGAATTTAACCTTACGATGTTCCTCATTTTCATCCTCACCCTAGCTAGGTTGTTTTTGAGTATTTTCCCGGGCAAGTTTGGAGTTATTCTATAGTTTGTTATTTTTATTTTTCTCGCGAGGTTGCTGAGGATTATTTGGTGTTGTGCAGTACAGTATGAGAACCTTGATGTTGTGCTTAGAAGACTATGCTTGTTGAAAAATGGATATGCTTGATGGGTCCTGGGATGTAACAATCAATTGCTCTAGCTGAGATGCTAACTAGCTCACAAAATCAGAGAAAATGGAAACAAGGAAACCATTAGAATGTTGTCCTAGTTTGGGTAATTGTGGGTCATTCAGAGGCTGAGGAGTGATAAAATTTACATCATATAAAGCTCTCGACTGAGAATAAATCAAATCAAGATGTTGGGCACGTAGAATCTCATGTTCCTTAGTAGCTACCCTGACCATGATGGCATCCTTGTCTATAGGTGGAGGCCAGTATCATGTAAAACAATACCAAGTAAATCCATACAATAATATAAATTGAAAAACATTGAAAATGGAGTGTACCTTCTAATTGAAGAGGTTGCTATTTGGTGTAGGTAGCTTGAGGGATCCACTAGAATTCATCACTCTTTGCCTTCAAATGCCAAGAACTTGCACACATTCAAACAATAGATCTACCAAACCACATATCCCACAAGATCCATTAGAATGAATACAATTGAAACCTATTGTATTGCATAAAAAAGACTTGAAACATATATGATTGGAAAGGAATTAGATTTTTATGAAAAAATCATAAGGATACAATATACTAACGACACTAGAGAACTCCTCCTTAGCTTGTAATCCTCATCTCATCATAGATAAAAGATAGTCTCTAGTAACGCAACTATATGTCAGAGCTTTCTCACTAATTATGAATAACATCATATAATTGGGTCTAAGATGGATGTAGCCCCTTTCCCTTCGAATGGGTCATATTATATAAGTTCATTCTATCCTTTGGGAGAATGTATATGGACACCCAGGGGATTGAGAAGTTATGAAAACTCTACATTAATGAACCCATATCCAACTCATACACAAGAAGTTCAAGTTGATCTCCTTTGGAATGAAAAACTCCAGAACGTTTTTCTCAATTATAAGTGTTTTCCCAATTATGAGATAATTATTATTTCATAGTTATGGAATTCTTACAAAATTTTTATGAGAAATTAATCAATTATGTAATTTCACCCCTTTTGCATGTAATAACTTGATTCGGAGATCAGATTTTAGCTCAAAAATGAAATTTCCTAGAATATTTCAAAACTTGCATCAAGTCATAGTGTTCATTTTTTCTAATTCCAATGACACTTGTTTTGCTACTTCAGGGAAAGTAGTGGAAGCTATTGTTTACATGCAGCACGTGGGTTCACTCATGTACTTGGTGAACACACGACCGGATATGTGCTATGTAGTTAACCAACTTAGTCAAGCGATGGTTAGGCTTACCAAGCTGTAATTGAAGGCAACAAAGCATGTGTTGAGATACCTCAAGGGCACTTCTTGTATGAAAGATCATATAGATGGACAGAGGGAGTGAAGCTTCAAGGCTTTACTGATGCAAATTGGGCAAGGTGACCATCCGACTAGAAAATCATATGAGGAGCGATCTTCAGTATTAGGTCAATGATAGTTTTGTTGAGTCCCAAAACTGCACTTCCTTATATACCCTTTCAGCCTTCTTTTTCCATTTACTTCATCCACAGAGCTGTCAAATCATTGCATAATAGTCTAAAAAGAGCTTATGAAATGGTTTCCTAACTATGTTTATGACTGTTGTTTGATTTAGATTTTTGTTCAAGCAGCTACGGAAACTTGTCACTTTCCGCAGCCAGCCCAAGTTTTCGCAGCCATTTTGTTAAAGGCTATGCTACAGGTGTCCAATGGAGAAACCAGCCACATGGGTACGCTGCAAGTGACGTGTACATGGAGTGTGTCCCCTCAGATCTGCCAAATCACTCATAAACAGTCGCAGTCAACGATGGTCAAAGGAAGGGCTAAATGAGGAGTTTTGCGGTGGCACGGCTCTGTTTTGCCCACGTGAAGGTTTGCGTGGCACGATCCTTAGTTTCCGGAGGTACTGGCACACCTGGAGAGCAGCCTGTGAACTGAACCAAGCAGCCACCACTCCATGAATTCATGACCATCACGCTAGATCTCGGGTCAAGGAGATTTACGTGTCTCTTGGCAGCATAAATCTAGGAATTAGTTGCAGCACCTTTTCTTATAAATAACGCGTTGATATACGCTGAATAGATTAGCTTTTGTATTGTAATCTTGACTGTTGTCGCCCACTGTACTGCATTTCACTTTGCTTTAAATACATGAGAAGACTGTTTTTCTGAATCTGATTTGTGACTAAGTGATTGACTGGCCGAGGTTGCAGAGGGCCCCTGTACACCAAAGCTTTGTATAGTTTCTTACTTGCTTTCATTTACTGTTTTTTTAAATCATTGCTTGTATATATATTGTGCTGTTCTGATGTTCATTTGCTGTCTATATTTCCTTTATGTTTCTTTTCTAACTGTTAGCTGATCAGTGCTTCTTTTACAGGTTTTGTTGTAGGTAACCCGGGCAGATTTACATATTCTTTTTGATAACTACTGACATGAGATCATCTTGTCATTTCTACTGATTTTCATTTCCTGAGTTTAATTCCAGCACTGTCATTTTTCAAATTGTGTTTTGTTTATTTACTTTTCTACTACTTAGACATCATATTACTCATCTGTTTATGATTCCCTTTCTATAGTCAAGTGACTCTATTAGTAAGGAATCAGAATATTACTTATTGTAGTATGATTTAGTTTAATTTCCTGCAATTTAGATATCATATTACTCAACTTGTTTATAATTACTTCCTATAGGCAGATTGAGTTGAAGGGTAAAGGATCAGAACAGGGGTTGAAGAAGTGTGACTAGTTAAATCTTAGTTTCCTTTTATGCAATTTAATTTCCTGCAATTTAGATATCATATTACTCAGCTTGTTTATGATTACTTCCTATAGGCAGATTGAGTTGAAGGGTAAAGGATCAGAACAGGGGTTGAAGTAGTGTGATTTAGTTGCTTTGCTTTTAGTCTTTGAGTTGCTTTAAGTTCAGTTTTTACTTTCTTTTTCATACAACAGTAAGGATACTGGGCCATTGTCACTAGTTCACTGTTTGGTACATTTACTTCCTCTTGAGAATTGATTTCATTACAGTCAGTTTAGAGCTTTCTTTTTGAAAACTTTTAAGTTTGGAAATCACTGAAGAAATCACCATTAACATCCATACTTAACTTTCAATTTCGCCATCACACACTAGGGAATCCATAAAAGATAAATCCAAAAACAAACTAAAAAACTCAAAAACGACAAAAGACTAAGAAAATGGTTATCTTGTACATATAGTACACCTCACTTCGTCAGTTTACGAATCCCGGATTGACATTTAAATTAGCAATTTAGAACACACTAAATTGACCAAACATTTTGGCGCCATTGCCGGGGAAGTGAAACTAGGTAGCCAATTTCTTAAAAAAAAATTAAAAAAAAAAAATTCAAGGAAGGAAAATTGATAACCTCTCAAAGTATGCTCTCCTCTTGCACTTAGCGTGATCTGGAGGATCAGAAAAGAGAAAGTTATTGGTTTAATAGTTTCTTGAGTATGCTCTCTTCTTGCACCTAGAGTGACCTGGAAGATCAGAAAGAGAATTATTAGCCTGACTTGAAGAAAAATAAAAATGATATGCATAGAGCAAGAGATTCTAGGGGAAGGTTTTTAGCTAGAGCCAAGAGTTCGATTTTCACAACTCCATCTACTTCAAGGAATAGACAAGAGACACCTCCATCATCTCCAACCCACACTCCTAGCCCTAGGATTCTTGGAATTCAAGAGGCGGTAGTTGAGTTAGGAGACTCTTCCACACCATCCATCAAATCTGAATTAGGAAAAGATCCTTTCTTTCCTTCTACAAGGAGACACATTGTAATTGAAGAAGTAGAATCACCTAAGAAAGAAGAGGGAGAAATTCCTCCTCGTTCGCCATTAGTAGAGGAACCAGAGGACTCTAAAATCTCTAAGGAAGCTACCATGACAGAGGAGGGAGTTAACGGATTTGGTAGAGGTAGAGGTAGAGGAGGGGGAGGAGGAAATCATGGAGGAGGTAGAGGTAAGAATGGGGGAAATAGGGATGGAGATAACTCATTTGGATTTCCTATAGTCGATGAGGATTCTCGAGCAACAATGAAAAATATTTCACCATATGTCCTCCAAAACTTTCATGGGTTAAGAAATGAGGATCCTGAAACATTTCTATTTGAGTTTGAGGTCGTGTGTCGAACTTATGATTATCTGGAAGACTCTCAAAAACTCAAACTGTTTCCTTCAACATTGAAAGGAGCTGCTTTGAAATGGTTCATGGGATTACTCACTCAATCCATTAGGACTTGGAATGATACGAAACAAACATTTTTGGATAGATACCTGGATTATTGTATGCCCACCAACCACAAGGATGAAGTATTTAAAATGGTACAAAGAGAAGATGAAAACTTGGAGGATTTACTTGAAAGATTCCAATACAATCTGAAAAGAGAAAAAATGAGTAACTTAGATGAGGAAACCTTGAAAGCCCTTCTATTAAAAGCCATTAGAGATGAATGGATAGATATTTTGAACATGATGGGAAAAGGAGACATATCTCAACTTCCACTTCATGATATAGCAGAGCTGTGTGTCCATCTCTCAAGAGGAAAATCTAAAACTGGAAAAGGGCCTAGAGATCCTTCTCTCATTAGAGCAAACAAATCTGCAACTGGATCAGTAAGTAGGGCTGAGATTGGCAATATGCTTGATGAATTCAAAACTGATATCTTAGGGAGTCTTAGTGAGCAACTAGACACTCTTAAGATCCACAATAAGCAGAAAGCAGAAGTTGAAGCTTTAGCCATCTTTTTCCCAAAATGTAGAAAGAAACATGCTCTCAGGGAATGTCCCTTAGATGCAAAATTTGTAGAAACATGTGCGATTTGCTCAGAGAATCATGAGACCAAGGATTGTCCTTCAATTCCTGGGCTCAAAGCTATCTTCCAAGAAGATCCAAATAAAATTGAGTCTCTCTGTTTTGTTGCAAGGAGACCTTGGCAAGGGCAACAAAACCAAGGGTTTAACAACTCTATGAACTTTCAAACCCCACCAAATTGGAATCCTTGGCAACAACCTTGGTCCCAACCTCAAAATCCTTTTCAATCATGGGTACAAGGCATGCAAAATCCTTATGGGAGATTTGCTCAATTTTATCAATATCCTCCATCTTTTCAAAACCAACAAGCTCCACAGCTTCCAAATCAAAATCCACAACTATCATTGCCATTTCAACAACAACAACAACCCTCTCAACAGAACCTAAATTCTCAACTCTTACTTCCATTCCAACAGAAGTCAAATCAACTTCCTTCCCAGCCATTGCCGAACCCCAATAATAAAAACCCTCAAAATGCTTACATGGTAGAAGGTCAAAAATTTCATACCTATATGATTGTTCCTCTCAATGGTGTACAACTCAGATCTGGTAGATTTTTAGATAAACCTTCTATAGATGCCCAAAAGCAAAGCATTTCTGAGGAAGATTCTCTTGAAGCCAATAAGGGTTCTGAAGCATCTCTTCAAAACCCAAGCACTCAGAAAGAAAAAGAAAAATAGCTAACCCCCACAACTCCTATAGTTGAGCAACCTGCATCTCCATCCACACCTCCTTTTCCTGAAAGATTACAAATTGACAAAGGGGTGGAAAAAAAAAATCTTGTTGCCTGACTATGATTTTCTAGATGAATTGAAGAATGTCTGTATCAAGATTCCCTTGTTACAAGCCATTCGAGAGATTCCTATTCTAGCAAAAACAATAAAGGAGTTGAGTCTTAAAAGACCAGGAAGGAAAGATACCAAACGCTGAAAGTATAATTAATGATAGACAATTTTACGAATTTGGAGCTCTGCAACGGCGATGGCAGAACCCTAGCTCGGGATCTACAGGCCCCGTTCTGCTGGCGCGCTAGTCGACAATGGATGCTGACAGTTGGGCCCTCCAAGGTTTTACAGATGGGGCCACTGCCATAGGGCAGGGCTGACCGCCTGCCGCTCGACAGTTTAACTTTGCTCGTGATTTGCGGCTTGGGTTTTGGCGTTTTACTGCCTTCTCCCCCGTGGTTTCCTCCCTGCTCGCCAACACCTGCCGCCGACCTCCGATTTCTGTTGCCGCTGACCCGGTATCGAACCCACCAAGCGCCGACTTCCGTTTCCCGCATCCGACGGCCCCGGTCTCGAACCCTTCTGTGCTCCCACCGACAGTTAATATGGTTGAGGAGGACCTGTTAGATTATGGGGAGGACCCCATGCCCAACCAAGAAATATGGGCACATTCCTCCAGACAGTTGATGATACCGCGAAGCGTTGCTCTTGGGGTAACGGCTGGCACTTCCTCACGACCTCAGCAACAGCTGCCGACTGGGAAAGGCAAGGGACCGGAATATCCTCCCCTGGACGTCGCTCTTGATTGCCCACCCCTCTCTCCGGCGACTCTTCAGCTCTTGGGTTCATGTTTCCCAGCTTCGCCATCTCTGGACGCTCCTCTCCATCAACCCATACGACCTCCCCTCCCTCCACCCCCGACCCCTCCCCCTCCATCTAGCTCTCACTCACTCTCGGTCTCATTTATGCCGCTGAATCAGCGTATGCCCCCCCTTACTTCCGGCCCGAACCTGCAGGGTATCGGTTCCTCGACCCCTCGCTCCCCTATTCGTTCTGGATGCTTTACTACGCCTACCCCTGCACAGTCGGTACATTCAGCTCAGCAAAGTTCCTCGGACCCGTGCCGCAAGTTACTCCGAGAGACCCTCTCGGGTAAACGCTCGGAGAAGTTTACAAAAGGAAGATGCCTTAAAGCTAATAATTCTGGTTTCAAGGTAAACTTGGGGCCTGAAGCTCCGCTGCCGGACATTATGGATGCCGCGCGAAAGGTTCTTGTTGGCCGTGTACGTGGACGAAATTACACGGCAGAGAGGCTTAAGTCGTGGGTGGAGGAGATATGGGGACCGCTGCTTAAAGAGTTACCGGAGGTGATGGTTCTTACCAAAGGATGGTTCGCCCTGCACTTCTGCCACCATCAATTCGCGGAATGGATTCTGGGCAAATATTGGCACATTGAGCTTATGCCTGTATTCCTTAAACGCTGGGATCCCTTATTTGATCCTCAGCGCGAACAACTTGGAGCTGGCCCTATCTGGGTGCGCTTACCAGGCTTGCCATGGCAATTTTGGAGTCCCTATGTATTCAAGAAGATAGGCGACACCCTAGGCACCTACCTGGAGCATGATCGCTCATACGAGAAGTCGGGTAAACGCTCCATGGCTCGAATTTTGGTTCACATGGATACTAGACCGGGACTGGAGGAGATTATCGAAATCTATCACAACCATGTCACCAGGAAGCAGATACTGGACTATGAAGGAGTACCCTTTCGTTGCCGCAGATGCCACAAGACTGGACATCTCTATAAGGACTGCCCAATGGTTACAGGGGGGGTCAAGGAGAGCATGCATGGTCCCAGAAATCAACCTCCTGTCACTCCAAAGGTAGATGTCAATTCTACAGAGAATGACCTGAGGCAACAGGAGACGCCAACAAAGGGGCCGGGCGAAGGGGGGAAAAAGAGAACATCCAGGAAATTTACTGTGCCTTCAACTGAGCCGCCGCGTACTAGATCCAAGACAGCTGAAGTCGCTGCAAAGCCGATGGAGACGGCATCTTCACATTCAGGTGATAACTCCACTCCTATTGGTCAACCTTCTATTTTGAATGAATTGCAATCCATTATGCACTCTGCATTCAGAACCTCCCTTTCTGAAAGTGTCTCCTTACCCACCATCCATTGCCCCATCGATCCCCCCCTCCCTACTTTCTCAACTACCCCCCCTTCCTATATCCCGGAGACTGGTGACCCGGATTCCCCTCCCTCCCCGATGGTATCTGGTGGGCACCATTATCTTTTGCCTTCCAGAACTCGGCCTAAAATACTAGGACTGGGATCCTCCCCAGGTAGGCATCGTAAACAAAAGCGAGGCCGGCCATCCCAAATTTCTTCTGCAAAATTATCTGCGGTGGCAGATGTGGCTTCGGGTCGACAGATCACTATTGAAAGGGCACTTAGAGCGAATGAGCCCCAGAACTGGGTGACCCCATGATTTGCCTCTCCTTCAACTGTAGGGGTTTAGCCAGCCCTAAAAAACGATTGGCTCTCAAGAGACTGGTACTTGAATCCAGATGTGATATCATTTTTCTTCAGGAAACCCTATGCTCCTCTGAACTAGCAGTTCGATGTCTACACTCTTTTCTCCCTGGATGGTTCCTTCATGGGGTGGATGCCTGTGGTAGATTTGGTGGTCTACTCATTGGTATCAATCCTAGAATACACAGACCTCTTTCGGTATGGGGAGGAAGAGGATTCCTTGGCATGGACATCACTATGGGTGAGTTGGGCTTACCCATCAGAATTCTCAACATCTATGGACCCAATCAGAACAGGCTCGACTTTTGGCAAAACTTTCTTTCAGAAGGACATATTACACAGAACACTATTATTGGGGGTGATTTTAATTTCTCGTTGGGATCTGGGGAGACATGGGGGATATCTTCACAAGGGGATCCTATCGCGGAACAAATGTCCATGCTCCTCGATGCCCAGCATCTTGTGGACATCCCCATGAATAAAAAACTTCCTACTTGGCACAATCAGCGTACTGGAGAGGCTGCTCTAGGAAGGAGGCTGGACAGGTACATGATGCATGAGGCGCTGATACAGATATTCCCATTATATAGACAGTGGGTTAGCAACGGGGGTCTGTCTGATCATCACCCCATCCTACTTCAAATTAGTGGCAACACACCAAAACCGCGCTCCCCCTACAAATTCTTTGCTGGCCATCTTCAAGACCCAGAATACAACAAGTTGGTCACGGATTTCTGGGCCGCACAGCCCCAGTTGAGAGAAGGGAGGAAAGCTTCGGATTTCTGTGACAGGCTTAAAAAGCTCAACAAATTGTCAGAAACCTGGGCTCGTCTGAAACGAAGCAGAGAGGAACAGTACCTGAAGGATAAGGAAGTTAGAATAGGCCAATTAACAGACGAAAGGGGAATAGGTTATCAATCGGATGAAACAAAAGCGGAACTCTGCCATCTGATTGAGGAAAAATCGAAGATCTTAAAGGAAAGAGAAGAACTCTGGCGTCTGAAGAGCCGAGCCATCTGGCTTAAAGCAGGGGACAACAATACTAAATTTTTTCATAATATTGCCAATGGCAGAAAGGCCGCTAACACTATTTGGCAGCTTCCAATGGAGCCTGATGGTTGGGCAACCACTCATCAACAGCTGGCTAGACTGGGGATCACTCACTTCAAGGGACTCTATACGGCCCCAAATTCAGTTAACCTTCCAGAGATTATCAGACTTGCTGGCAAGTTTCCAAGGTTCGTGTTACAGGAGGACATTGAGGATCTCTGCCAACCAGTCAGTGAACAAGAGCTTGAAAGCACGCTTAAGTGGTTCAAAAAGGATAAGAGCCCAGGACCAGACGGATGGCCTGTGGAATTCTACCTGGCTTTCTATGAGATGATGAAGGATGACCTATTGGCGGTGGTGGAGGAAAGCAGGATCACGGGTCACATTCACCCACCCATGAACCAGACCTTTATAGCCTTGATCCCCAAATCTGACGAGCCCTCATCCTTCAATGACTTTCGGCCTATTTCCCTCTGCAACTGTCTCTATAAAATCATAGCCAAAATCATTGCCAACCGCATAAAGCCAATCCTATCCACACATATCTCGGCTGAGCAATTTGCCTTCCTCAGGAACCGACATATTCAAGAGGCTATTGGCACTGCCCAAGAAGCTTTACACTCTATCAAGCTAAAGAACCTGAAAGGCATCTCCTTAAAAATTGACCTTGCCAAGGCTTTTGATAAAGTTAATTGGTTATACTTGAAGATGATACTTACTCATCTAGGTTTCCCTCATATCCTCATTAATTGGATCATGGGCTGTGTTACTTCGGTATCATTTGCTATACTTATCAATGGTGCGGCTTCGGAACGCTTTCATATCTCTAGGGGGATCAGGCAAGGATGTCCACTATCCCCATTACTTTTCCTCATTGTTATGGAAGGATTGAGCAGGCTTATAGCGGAAGCTAGAAGGACGGGAGACATAAGTGGTCTCAAAATTACGGAGCAGTTTGTCCTTACCCACCTATTGTTTGTGGATGATATATTAATCTTCCTGAATGGCAGTATCAGGGACATCGTGGCCCCTAATGACATCCTACTCCTCTTTTGTAAAGCCACGGGCATGGAAATAAACGAGCAGAAGTCCACCAGGTCCATGATGCATTGCTCACAGCAGGAAGCTCTACTAGCTGGCCAGTTCTTCCCATTCTTAGAATGCCAGTTGATGGATGGTATCAAATATCTGGGATTTAGATTGAAGCCGGATGGGTATAAAATTACTCACTGGCTTTGGCTTATTAACAAAATTGAAAGAAGGATAACAGGTTGGCAGCACCGTCTATTGTCTAAAGCTGGCAGACTCCTACTGATCAAGAAAGTCCTAGAGGCCACCCCTGTTTATTGGATGTCTCTGACTTGGATCCCTAAAGGCATTTTGAACAGGATTCAACAAATATGCTCCCGCTTTCTTTGGAATGGAAACAAAAAAGGAAGGGTATTTGCCTGGACCAGATGGTCCACTGTTGCACTGCCAAAGCAATGGGGTGGTTGGGGTATAAAGTCCCTACAGGAATTTGCACTTGCCCTCACGGCCAAGCAGGGCTGGTCTCTCACCAAGATGGACAGTCTATGGGCTAAGGTTATTCATCACAAATACATATGGCCATCCTGCTTCACGGAGTGGCTTCGCAGACCTTCTTGGAATCAACAGGGTATTTCAGCGATCTGGCGTGCCACTCTCAAGGCGATGCCCCTTATTAGAGATAATCTACTCTGGAGGGTGGGCAATGGGGCCCAGGTTCGTATTGGACTTGACCCTTGGCCTGGATCGGGGAATGCTCACATACTGCCCAGAGATCTGATTCAACACCTCAATCACAGGGGCATCAAATTTTTAGCACAGATCGGAGATCGGGAGCGCTCCACTATATTTTCCCAAGCTTGGATTAATGATGGGCATGGACAGATCCCGGAGGCATGGACAGAACAATGGAATGGATATATACGAGCTCTAATTGAATCTCATATCAAACTTCGGGAAGATGAAGATCAGCTTATATGGGCCCCTGCTAAATCCGGGACATACTCACCCAAACTGGGATATATCAGGCTTATGGAAGCCAGAAAACCTGCAAACCTGCTAGGCTGGTGGAAAATTGTGTGGAAGCTCCAAGTGCAGCCCAGAAACAGGCTTCTCCTGTGGAACATAATCGCAAATAAATTACCTACAGGGGATGCCCTCAAGAAGCGGGCCATCGCAGGACCATCTTGGTGCGTACTTTGCCAAAGTAATGAAGAATCCTTGAACCACCTCTTCCTCCACTGTGAGACAACTAAAGGAATATGGCATCAGGTCACACAGGTACTGAATATCAGAACGAATTGGCAGGGCGAGGACATACCGACTACCTGGACAAATTGGTGGGAAGAGGTTGCCACAGAAAAGGCCTTAAATCTCCCAGCAGTGATTTCGAGTTTCATATGGCAGAGCAGGAACGCCTTTATTTTTGAGAACTGTAGAGTCAACAATCAGCTTCTCTCGGCATCCATTTGTGCTGCCTACAATGAAATTCCTTTTGAGAGCACACCTAACCGACCTAGACTTATTCAGCCTGAAAACATAAATAAGGATATGCCTTGGGCATACTTTGACGGGGTAGCTCCGCCACAAGGATGTGGTGGGGGGATTGTTTTTTTCCTATCTGATACTCATTTTTTTCACCTGAGACTGGGTCTGGGGTCGGGTTCGAACAATTTTGCGGAGCTTATCACTTTGAGACACCTTCTCTATTTTGCCCTCACTAAACATTGCAGACAAATTCAAATTTTTGGGGACTCAAAGATTGTGATTGATTGGACAAACAATAAATCTATCTGTCATGCATATTCTTTGAAACATATCTTGGAAGAAATTGTTTTTCTAAAAACACATTTTGACCAGATCACTGTTTCTCATATCTATAGGGAAAGAAATGCGATTGCTGACCAGCTTTCGAAAGAGGCGGCGGATCGGCCTCTAGGAGATTGGCAGATTGATGAACACACACCAGCTGGGATACACAGGTTCTATCATCGTCCCTACATCGACGGCCTACTGATGGGGGGTCCTCCCCCTCACTAGTTTTTTGTAGCTGCTACTTGGGAGCTTCATTTTGTATAGCAGGAATCTTCTTAATCGGGTATATATTATATGGACATATGGATGTACATATACCTGTATGGCCTTGGGGCTTTATTTTTGAAAATTTTGGGGACTCTGTATTACTGGTGATATACAGCTCATGTATTCACCTAGACTCACTCTGGATATTTATATCTAGTTTCTACTTTGTAACGTGGCTCTGGCCACCCTACAGCATATGCCTCGGCATCTACAACATGTAATATCTATTAAAAACTTTTTAATAGAAATTACGAACTCTATTTTCCACGGAAAAAAAAAAACCAGGAAGGAAACATAGAGATACAAGAAGAATCCACTTGGTAGGAAAAATTTCAGATATCATGATGGGAAAAATTACTATGCAGAAGTATGTAGATCCCGGTAGTCCAATTGTCAAAACACATATCAATGGGGTAGAAATTCCAAATACTTTGATTGATTTAGGGGCTGCTATCAACATTATGAGTAGACAGACTATGGAACAGCTAAAACTTCCTAATCTTCTTTTTACACCTACTTTACTGCAACTTGTAGATCGATCAATTATCAAACCAGATGGTGTATTAGAAGACATTTCGGTCTCCTTAGACTCTTGGGAATATCCAGTAGATTTCATGATTTTAACCCCCAAGAGTAATTTAGGAGGACACCCTCTCATCTTAGGAAGACTTTGGCTAGCCACAGCCGATGCTTTCATCAGTTGTAGGTCTGGGGATATGTATATTTCTGATGGTAATTCGACAAAGAAATTCAATCTGTATACTCCAGCAAAAGCAATTACAGAAATAGAAGATAATGAGTGGATTGATGATGAGGATACTATACAACCTGTCTTTACCATTTCTGAAGTCAGTGAAGATAGTCAAATTCTGAACACATTAGAAAACTTTGAAATATCTTCAGAATATGACCACACACAATTTCAATTAGATTCTGACATTGAGTATCTATCATCTAGACAAATGTCTCTTTTCTCTATGGAAGAGTTTGGTAGTTCCGCCATTGAGATCTTTCCAGGTAAAACATTGAATATCAACAAAAATTTGGAAAGATGACAACAGGAAGAACTAACCAAAATCTTGCAGAAACATTCTACCACATTTGCATGGGAATATACTAATATGAAAGGTATTGACCCTAAGACTTGCATTCATCACATCTACATTGAGGAAAACAGTAGACCAATCAGGCAACCTCAGAGAAGGATGAATCCAAACCTTAGGGAGATAGTGAAAGAAGAGCTCCAAAAACTACTTAATGTAAACTTCATTTATCCAATTTCAGATAGCCGATGGGTTTCTCCTTTGGTTATAGTACCTAAAAAGAATGGTAAATGGAGGGTATGCATTGATTACAGGGAATTGAACAAAGCAACTTTGAAGGATCACTTTCCTTTACCCTTTATCGATCAGGTATTAGATACTTTAGTAGGCAAAAAGTATTTTTCATTTTTGGATGGTTTTAGTGGCTATAATCAGATTCAGGTAGCACCTGAAGATCAGGACAAGACCACATTTACCTGTCCATGGGGAACTTTTGCTTACCGAGTACTTCCTTTTGGATTATGTAATGCACCCGCAACATTTCAAAGGGCAGTACTAGGAATCTTTTCTGATCTAATCCATGATTGTGTAGAGGTTTATATGGATGATTTTACAGTTTATGGTAATTCGTTTGAAGAAGCATTAGAGAATTTGGAAAAAGTCCTTATAAGATGTAAAGAAACAAACCTATCATTGAGTCATGAAAAATGCTTTATGATGTTTACTGAAGGGATTGTTTTAGGACATCATATTTCAGGGGATGGGATTAAAGTTGATAGATCAAAAGTTGAAGTCATCTCCAAGTTGCCTATTCCAAATTGTCAAAAAGATGTTAGAAGTTTTCTTGGATTTACTGGATACTATAGAAGATTTATTGAAAACTTCACCAAAATAGCATCTCCACTCTTCAAATTACTTACAAAAGACTGTGAATTCAAATGGGATCCTGATTATCAATCTGCATTTGAAACTTTGAAAACAAGAATATCTGAAGCACCCATTTTAAGAAGGCCAAATTGGAAACTTCCTTTCCATATTTCCACAGATTCTTCAGATACAACTCTAGGAGCTGTGTTGGGACAAAAGGATTTAGTTCCTTATGCCATTTACTACACCAGTAAAAATTTGACTCCCACCGAGTTAAACTATACTGTGACTGAAAAAGAGTTCTTAGCTATTGTTCATGCAATCAATAAGTTTAGACACTATATAACTGGCTATGAAACTTTTGTCCATACTGATCATTCTGCAATTAGATATCTCATGAATAAACCTGTTACTAATGGCAGAGTTACAAGATGGCTCTTACTTTTACAAGAATTCAATATCACTGTGTTGGATAGACCAGGGAAACAAAATACAGTAGCTGATTTCTTGTCTAGAATCAAAAATACTAATGAAGATTCTCCTGTAGAGGATAAGTTTCCAGATGAGTATTTATTTGCAATAACTACCAAGACTCCTTGGTATGTAGATATTGCTAACTATTTGGTTACAGGAAAGCTACCTCCACATTTATTTCCTGGTGAAAAAAGAAGAATTATTCAGGAGAGTTCAAGTTATTCATGGATTTCTAATGAATTGTTTAAAACAGGGTTAGATTGTGTGATCAGAAGATGTGTTCGGGAAGATGAAATGCCTGACATCCTCAAGGCATGTCATGATGAACCATGCGGTGGACACTTTGCTGACAAAAGGACGGCTTATAAAATCCTTTCTTTAGGATATTATTGGCCTTCCCTTTTCAAAGATGCAAAACAATATGTAAGAAGGTGTGACAGCTGCCAAAGAGTTGGGAGACCAACTCTTTCAAATGAAATGCCATTACAACCACAGGTACTCATCGAACCCTTTGAAAAATGGGCTTTAGATTTCATTGGACCTATTAATCCACCATCTAAACAGAAAAAGTATATATTGGTATGCACTGATTATGTCACTAAATGGGTAGAAGCCAAAGCATTGCCTTTTGCCACTGAAAATTCAGTTGTTCAATTTCTTTTTGAGGATATTTTTACTCGTTTTGGTGTCCCAAAAGAAATTGTGACAGATCAGGGAAGTCAATTTACATCTAACTTGATGGAGAAGCTGATGGAAGAATACAAAATCAAGCACAGAAAATCTACTCCTTACCATCCGCAAGCAAATGGCCAAGTGGAGTCTACAAACAAAGTTCTTGAGAGTATCATCACCAAAACTGTTCATCTACACAGAAAATATTGGGCAGAAAGGCTTCCTGAAGCCTTATGGGCCTATAGAACTACATGGAGGAATACAACAGGACATTCTCCCTATGAACTTGTTTATGGGAAAGAAGTCCTGCTCCCCATTGAGTTTCAAGTCAAGACTTTCAAGATGGCAGTCCAGTTGGGGATGAATCTATCAGAAGCCCAAAAGCACAGAATGGAGCAGCTGAACGAGCTAGATGAGATCAGACAAGAAGCAATTTTAAAGACTGATCTAGTTCAACATCAAAGAGCTAAATGGCATGACAGATACATCAAAGAGAGAAAGTTTCAAGAGGGAGATTGAGCATTACTGTTTGATTCCATGTTCAAAGACTTTAAATGTAAATTTCAGACCCATTGGCTTGGGCCATATGAAATTGACAAAGTCTTTAACAATGGAGCAGTAAGAATCAAGACCATTAATGAATTTCATATTTCTTTTCTTGTGAATGGCCACCGATTGAAAATTTATCATAAGCCACTCTCAAAAGAAGAATTTGTCAAGATGTTCCAAGAGAATTCTGCAATAAAGCTGGTGGAGAAGAATCCTTCTTCCCCACCAGCCTAGCCTTTGATTCTTTCAGTTAAAAAAAAAAAAAAAAAAGAAAAAAAAATTTGTATAAGCCTGAAAACCAATCATAGATTGGCAGTCTTATACAGAAAATATAGAGTGAAAATCAAGGACACTTGACACTCTATATTTTCCAAAAAAAAAAATCTCCTCTCCTTCTCTTTCCATCTTCACTCCACCTCATTCGCCATTCCACTTCATCTCCATCTCATTCACATTTTCTCTTCACTTCACTCCGCTTCATTTTCATTCCATTCCATTCATTTCATTCTCATTTCATCAATAAAAGTTCCTTTCAGAACTATTTTCACTCAGTTAGTTCTTTTCTAACCATATTTGTTCAGCTAAGTGGGTTCTGTCCCAGTATCTGCAGCTGGAAGCAGTTTCCGCAGCCAGAAACGATTTCTGCAGCCACCACCACTCTGTTTTTCAAATTCACAGTTAAAATGTTAGTACAAAATCATGAAAATGCAGGTGTAAGTGGGCAAATGCCATGAAGACATGGAGCATCTCCAAGACATCAAGAAAGAACAGTT
This sequence comes from Pinus tabuliformis, assembly GCA_031772625.1. Lineage (NCBI taxonomy): Eukaryota > Viridiplantae > Streptophyta > Pinopsida > Pinales > Pinaceae > Pinus > Pinus tabuliformis. The sequence continues at coordinate 98,766,196 of CM062811.1, forward strand.
GGTTAAAAGCTATGGGCAAGAAATGACAAAGTTTCCAAAGGTATGAGCAAATTTTTTTATCAAATAGCAATTAAAGTCATGATTATGCATAGTTATCAAACCATGAAAAGTTCTACTATGTGCAATGATTCGATATGATAGCTCCATTACCCACTCCTATCCCACGATATTACTCCATACACCATGCATTCATTTCTTAACGGTCTCATGATGGGTTTTTCGGGTTTAAACTCAAGTTAACTGCACTTTCATTTGCCACCTGTGCTCATAAGATGTGACCAATCTCTTTACGGCTCTTCTTCACCGTATTTTCCGCAGCCATCTATTAAAACGTGTGATCTCCCGTACGCAGCCATTAATTCAAAAAAAAAAAGATCTCGCCTCCACTACCGGTCACTTACCATTTCATTTAAGACCTTCCTTTCATACACACGCACTTCAATTTGTAAACCCATTCACTACTATTTATCCTCTGTTTCGCTTGTAATCCGAAGCATTCCCATTACCTGCTATCGATTGCAGCCCTTGCCTTTTACCATAAACCCTGCAACCGAGCTACTTTCCTCTGCTAAAATTCTCATACGCAATTGCATCCTCATTTGAAATTTAAAACAGGGAAAGGAATGGGAAAACTACTAAGGGCAGAGCCAGAAGGACCGAAATATCTAGAAGGTTACCCTCAAGCCAAGGATTTACTAAAGAAATCTAAATGGTTACAGTTCATTTAAAGGTTTAAAGGCTATAACAAAGAAGTAACCAAGGCTTTTGCACGGTCATTTGATGGTCAGAAAGTGGAGATTGGAAATTTGAAGCTCACGGTGATCGAAACAACAGTAGCAGCTACCACAGGCTTACCTCAGGAGGGTGAGAGATGGTTCAAAAATAAAAGCGTGGATGAACAGGCATGGAGAATCATGCTAAGAAACCCAGGTATGGACACCACCGTGTTTACTAAAGGAATTCTTGTTCATACATTGAAGGAAGAATGGGCTAGTCTGCTATTAGTTATCCAAAAATTTGTCACCTGTGAAGGACGCTTCGATTCGATGTATATGTACCATGCTAGACTTTTGATGAATTTCTTAGAAAATCAGACTCTTAATTTGCCTTATTTCTTACTCTTGAGTTTGAAGAAAATGAGCATTACAGTCCAAAAACACATAGGCAATATAGACCCTCATCTATACCATCATGGACTTATAAAAATTCTTATTGAAGACCACTTAAAGAAAAACAAAGATACATGGGAGCAATTCTTGATAAGAAACTACTTCCAAGAGCCATCTGAGGCCTCTGAAAGTAGCACACCGAAGACACCAAGAAAAAGTAGGAGAAGAGAAAAGAGCACTACAGTCCAAGACTCCCCTACTATAGAAACTCAAGAAACCGGTCAAAAAGAAGAAGAAGATAGAGCTAAAGACAAGAAAAAGAAGAAAGAAAAAGGCAAAAGGACCATCCAAGAAGTCTATCAATCCCCTAAGCAATCCATAGAGGAGGATTATCAACCACTGTTAGAAAGATTAGTACATCTTCAGACTGCTGCTATAGCAAAGAAAAAAGCAAAAGGAAAACAGAGTATACAAGAAAAGGGTACTAGTCCACCATACTTAAGGAGAAGCACAAGGTTAAGAGGAAAATGGAGTAAAACGCAAATAAAATGGCCCACTTCATTGAATTGGGTGGAGAGACACCTGAGAAAACTCCAGCTAGGCATAGTCCACCTCATCCTCAGCCAAGCACTGAAATCAGCCCTCCATATGATGAAAGCCCTTCTCGGCCAGAGTTAGAGAGCAGTCCTCCTCCACCACCAGATTTTTAACTCAGTCCAAGAAAGACACCTGAAGTAGACCCCAATCAACAGGAAGTATATGACTACTTGGAATCATTAGAAAAATCAGCTGCAGGTCCAAGTACCACTCTGCCACTAGATGCACAAGTTCAGTCCTTAAAACAGGAGGTATTTGAATTAGAAGTCCTAAACAGGCATATCAAGTAGGAAAATGAAGCACTCAAAGAGCAGAGCAAAGTAGATAAAATTATCCATGATAACACTATGCTCCATTTAGGACTATGGCAAAAGAAAAACAAGAAACTGAAGAAAAAGTGCAAAAAGTTGAGCAGAACATTGATTAATCTCAAGTTCAGATGTCTAATAAGGAAACCAAGAATGGTGGTAGCACCAAAGAAGAAGAAAAGAGGGCTAGATGTCCTAGCAGAAGCATCAAAACATATGGATTAGAAAGGGGTGACTAAATTTTGGTTGCATGAGGACATGCAACACCTTCACAGTGGGGGTATGTTGAGTCCCAAACCTGCACTTCCTTATATACCCTTTCAGTCTTCTTTTTTCATTTACTTCATCCACCAAGCTGTCAATTCGTTGCATAATATTCTAAAAAGAGCTTATGAAATGGTTTCCTAACTATGTTTATGACTATTGTTTGATTTAGATTTTTGTTCAAGCAGCTGCGGAAACTTGTCACTTTCTGCAGCCAGCCCAAGTTTCCGCAGCCATTTTGTTAAAGGCTATGCTACAGGTGTCCAATGGAGAAACCAGCCACATGGGTAAGCTGCAAGTGATGTGTACATGGAGTGTGTCCCCTCAGATCAGCCAAATCACTCATAAACAGTCGCGGTCAACGATGGTCAAAGGAAGGGCTAAATGAGGAGTTTTGTGGTGGCACGGCTTTGTTTTGCCCACGTGAAGGTTTGCGTGGCACGATCCTTAGTTTTCGGAGGTACTGGAACACCTGGAGAGCAGCCCGTGAACTGAACCAAGCAGCCACCACTCCATGAATTCATGACCATCACGCTAGATCTCGGGTCAAGGAGATTTACGTGTCTCTTGGCAGCATAAATCTAGGAATTAGTTGCAGCACCTTTTCTTATAAATAACGTGTTGAGATACGCTGAATAGATTAGCTTTTGTATTGTAATCTTGACTGTTGTCACCCACTGTACTGCATTTCACTTCGCTTTAAATACATGAGAAGACTGTTTTTCTGAATCTGATTTGTGACTAAGTGATTGACTGGCCGAGGTTGCAGAGGGCCCCTGTACACCAGAGCTTTGTATAGTTTCTTACTTGCTTTCATTTACTGTTTTTTTAAATCATTGCTTGTATATATATTGTGCTGTTATGATGTTCATTTGTTGTCTATATTTCCTTTATGTTTCTTTTCTAACTGTTAGCTGATCAGTGCTTCTTTTATAGGTTTTGTTGTAGGTAACCCGGGTAGATTTACATATTTTTTTTTATAACTACTGACATGAGATCATCTTGTCCTTTCTACTGATTTTCATTTCCTAAGTTTAATTCCAGCACTGTCATTTTTCAAATTGTGTTTTGTTTATTTACTTTTCTGCTACTTAGACATCATATTACTCATCTGTTTATGATTCCCTTTCTATAGTCAAGTGACTCTATTAGTAAGGAATCAGAATATTACTTATTGTAGTATGATTTAGTTTAATTTCCTGCAATTTAGATATCATATTATTCAGCTTGTTTATGATTACTTCCTATAGGCAGATTGAGTTGAAGGGTAAAGGATCAGAACAGGGGTTGAAGTAGTGTGACTAGTTAAATCTTAGTTTCCTTTTATGCAATTTAATTTCCTGCAATTTAGATATCATATTACTCAGCTTGTTTATGATTACTTCCTATAGGCAGATTGAGTTGAAGGGTAAAGGATCAGAACAAGGGTTGAAGTAGTGTGATTTAGTTGCTTTGCTTTCAGTCTTTGAGTTGCTTTAAGTTTAGTTTTTACTTTCTTTTTCATACAGCAGTAAGGATACTGGGCCATTGTCACTAGTTCACTGTTTGGTACATTTACTTCCTCTTGAGAATTGATTTCATTACAGTCAGTTTAGAGCTTTCTTTTGAAAACTTTTAAGTTTGGAAATCACTGAAGAAATCACCATTAACATCCATACTTAACTTTCAATTTCGCCATCACACACTAGGGAATCCATAAAAGATAAATCCAAAAACAAACTAAAAAACTCAAAAATGACAAAATACTAAGAAAATGGTTATCTTGTACATATAGTACACCTCACTTCGTCAGTTTACGAATCCCGGATTGACATTTAAATTAGCAATTTAGAACACACTAAATTGACCAAACATTTTGGCGCCGTTGCCGGGGAAGTGAAACTAGGTAGCCAATTTCTTAAAAAAAAATAAAAAAAAAAAATTCAAGGAAGGAAAATTGATAACCTCTCAAAGTATGCTCTCCTCTTGCACTTAGCGTGATCTGGAGGATCAGAAAAGAGAAAGTTATTGGTTTAATAGTTTCTTGAGTATGCTCTCTTCTTGCACCTAGAGTGACCTGGAAGATCAGAAAGAGAATTATTAGCCTGACTTGAAGAAAAATAAAAATGATATGCATAGAGCAAGAGATTCTAAGGGAAGGTTTTTAGCTAGAGCCAAGAGTTCGATTTTCACAACTCCATCTACTTCAAGGAATAGACAAGAGACACCTCCATCATCTCCAACCCACACTCCTAGCCCTAGGATTCTTGGAATTCAAGAGGCGGTAGTTGAGTTAGGAGACTCTTCCACACCATCCATCGAATCTAAATTAGGAAAAGATCATTTCTTTCCTTCTACAGGGAGACACATTGTAATTGAAGAAGTAGAATCACCTGAGGAAGAAGAGGGAGAAATTCCTCCTCATTCGCCATTAGTAGAGGAACCAGAGGACTCTGAAATCTCTGAGGAAGCTACCATGACAGAGGAGGGAGTTAACGAATTTGGTAGAGGTAGAGGTAGAGGAGGGGGAGGAGGAAATCAAGGAGGAGGTAGAGGTAACAATGGGGGAAATAGGGATGGAGATAACTCATTTGGATTTCCTATAGTCGATGAGGATTCTCGAGCAACAATGAAAACTATTTCACCATCTGTCCTCCCAAACTTTCATGGGTTAAGAAATGATGATCCTGAAACATTTCTATTTGAGTTTGAGGTCATGTGTCGAACTTATGATTATCTAGAAGACTCTCAAAAACTCAAACTGTTTCCTTCAACATTGAAAGGAGCTGCTTTGAAATGGTTCATGGGATTACTCACTCAATCCATTAGGACTTGGAATGATATGAAACAAACATTTTTGGATAGATACCTGGACTATTGTATGCCCACCAACCACAAGGATGAAGTATTTAAAATGGTACAAAGACAAGATGAAAACTTGGAGGATTTACTTGAAAGATTCCAATACAATCTGAAAAGAGCACAAATTAGTAACTCAGATGAGGAAACCTTGAAAGCCCTTCTATTAAAAGCCATTAGAGATGAATGGATAGATATTTTGAACATGATGGGAAAAGGAGACATATCTCAACTTCCACTTCATGATATAGCAGAGCTGTGTGTCCATCTCTCAAGAGGAAAATCTAAAACTGGAAAAGGGCCTAGAGATCCTTCTCTCATCAGAGCAAACAAATCTGCAACTGGATCAGTAAGTAGGGCTGAGATTAGCAATATGCTTGATGAATTCAAAACTGATATCTTAGGGAGCCTTAGTGAGCAACTAGACACTCTTAAGATCCACAATAAGCAGAAAGCAGAAGCTGAAGCTTTAACCATCTTTTGCCCAAAATGTAGAAAGAAACATGCTCTCAGGGAATGTCCCTTGGATGCAAAAGTTGTAGAAACATGTGCGATTTGTTCAGAGAATCATGAGACCAAGGATTGTCCTTCAATTCCTGGGCTCAAAGCTGTCTTCCAAGAAGATCCAAATACAATTGAGTCTCTCTGTTTTGTTGCAAGGAGACCTTGGCAGGGGCAACACAACCAAGGGTTTAACAACTCTATGAAATTTCAAACCCTACCAAATTGGAATCCTTGGCAACAACCTTGGTCCCAACCTCAAAATCCTTTTCAATCATGGGTACAAGGCATGCAAAATCCTTATGGGAGATTTGCTCAATTTTATCAATATCCTCCATCTTTTCAAAACCAACAAGCTCCACAGCTTCCAAATCAAAATCCACAACTATCATTGCCATTTCAACAACAACAACAACCCTCTCAACAGAACCTAAATTCTCAACTCTTGCTTCCATTCCAACAGAAGTCAAATCAACTTCCTTCCCAGCCATTTCCGAACCCCAATAATAAAAACCCTCAAAATGCTTACATGGTAGAAGGTCAACAATTTCCTACCTATATGATTGTTCCTCTCAATGATGTACAACTCAGATCTGGTAGAGTTTTAGATAAACCTTCTATAGATGCCCAAAAGCAAAGCATTTCTGAGGAAGATTCTCTTGAAGCCAATAAGGGTTCTGAAGCATCTCTTCAAAACCCAAGCACTCAGAAAGAAAAAGAAAAATAGCTAACCCCCACAACTCCTATAGTTGAGCAACCTGCATCTCCATCCACACCTCCTTTTCCTAAAAGATTACAAATTGACAAATGGGTGGAAAAACAAATCTTGTTGCCTGACTATGATTTTCTAGATGAATTGAAGAATGTCTGTATCAAGATTCCCTTGTTACAAGCCATTAGAGAGATTCCTATTCTAGCAAAAACAATAAAGGAGTTGAGTCTTAAAAGACTAGGAAGGAAACATAGAGATACAAGAAGAATCCACCTGGTAGGAAAAATTTCAGATATCATGATGGGAAAAATTACTATGCAAAAGTATGTAGATCCCGGTAGTCCAATTGTCAAAACACATATCAATGGGGTAGAAATTCCAAATACTTTGATTGATTTAGGGGCCGCTATCAACATTATGAGTAGACAGGCTATGGAACAGCTAAAACTTCCTAATCTTCTTTTTACACCTACTTTACTGCAACTTGCAGATCGATCAATTATCAAACCAGATGGTGTATTAGAAGACATTTCGGTCTCCTTAGACTCTTGGGAATATCTAGTAGATTTCATGATTTTAACCCCCAAGAGTAATTTAGGAGGACACCCTCTCATCTTAGGAAGACCTTGGCTAGCCACAGCCGATGCTTTCATCAGTTGTAGGTCTAGGGATATGTATATTTCTGATGGTAATTCGACAAAGAAATTAAATCTGTATCCTCCAGCAAAAGCAATTACAAAAATAGAAGATAATGAGTGGATTGATGATGAGGATACTATACAACCTGTCTTTACCATTTCTGAAGTCAGTGAAGATAGTCAAATTCTGAACACATTAGAAAACTTTGAAATATCTTCAGAATATGACCACACACAATTTCAGTTAGATTCTGACATTGAGTATCTATCATTTAGACAAATGTCTCTTTTTTCTATGGAAGAGTTTGGTAGATCCACCATTGAGATCTTTCCAGGTAAAACATTGAATATCAACAAAAATTTGGAAAGATCACAATAGGAAGAACTAACCAAAATCTTGCAAAAACATTCTACCGCATTTGCATGGGAATACACTGATATGAAAGGTATTGACCCTAAGACTTGCATTCATCACATCTACATTGAGGAAAACAGTAGACCAATCAGGCAACCTCAGAGAAGGATGAATCCAAACCTTAGGGAGATAGTGAAAGAAGAGCTCCAAAAACTACTTAATGTAAACTTCATTTATCCAATTTCAGATAGCCGATGGGTTTCTCCTTTGGTTATAGTACCTAAAAAGAATGGTAAATGGAGGGTATGCATTGATTACAGGGAATTGAACAAAGCAACTTTGAATGATCACTTTCCTTTACCCTTTATCGATCATGTATTAGATACTTTAGTAGGAAAAAAGTATTTTTCATTTTTGGATGGTTTTAGTGGCTATAATCAGATTCAGGTAGCACCTGAAGATCAGGACAAGACCACATTTACCTGTCCATGGGGAACTTTTGCTTACCGAGTACTTCCTTTTGGATTATGTAATGCACCCGCAACATTTCAAAGGGCAGTACTAGGAATCTTTTCTGATCTAATCCATGATTGTGTAGAGGTTTATATGGATGATTTTACAGTTTATGGTAATTCGTTTGAAGAGGCATTAGAGAATTTGGAAAAAGTCCTTATAAGATGTAAAGAAACAAACCTATCATTGAGTCATGAAAAATGTTTTATGATGTTTACTGAAGGGATTGTTTTAGGACATCATATTTCAGGGGATGGGATTAAAGTTGATAGATCAAAAGTTGAAGTCATCTCCAAGTTTCCTATTCCAAATTGTCAAAAAGATGTTAGAATTTTTCTTGGATTTACTGGATACTATAGAAGATTTATTGAAAACTTCACCAAAATAGCATCTCCACTCTTCAAATTACTTACAAAAGACTGGAATTCAAATGGGATCCTGATTGTCAATCTGCATTTGAAACTTTGAAAACAAGAATATCTGAAGAACCCATTTTAAGAGGGCCAAATTGGAAACTTCCTTTCCATATTTCCACAGATGCTTCAGATACATCTCTAGGAGCTGTGTTAGGACAAAAGGATTTAGTTCCTTATGCCATTTACTACACCAGTAAAAATTTGACTCCCACCGAGTTAAACTATACTGTGACTGAAAAAGAGTTCTTAGCTGTTGTTCATGCAATCAATAAGTTTAGACACTATATAACTGGCTATGAAACTTTTGTCCATACTGATCATTCTGCAATTAGATATCTCATGAATAAACCTGTTACTAATGGCAGAGTTACAAGATGGCTCTTACTTTTACAATAATTCAATATTACTGTGTTGGATAGACCAGGGAAACAAAATATAGTAGCTGATTTCTTGTCTAGAATCCAAAATACGAATGAAGATTCTCCTGTAGAGGATAAGTTTCTAGATGAGTATTTATTTGCAATAACTACCAAGACTCCTTGGTATGCAGATATTGCTAACTATTTGGTTACAGGAAAGCTACCTCCACATTTATTTCCTGGTGAAAAAAGAAGAATTATTCAAGAGAGTTCAAGTTATTCATGGATTTCTAATGAATTGTTTAAAACAAGGCTAGATTGTGTGATCAGAAGATGTGTTCGGGAAGATGAAATGCCTGACATCCTCAAGGCATGTCATGATGAACCATGCGGTGGACACTTTGCTGACAAAAGGATGGCCTATAAAATCCTTTCTTTAGGATATTATTGGCCTTCCCTTTTCAAAGATGCAAAACAATATGTCAGAAGGTGTGACAGCTGCCAAAGAGTTGGGAGACCGACTCTTTCAAATGAAATGCCATTACAACCACAGGTACTCATCGAACCCTTTGAAAAATGGGCTTTAGATTTCATTGGACCTATTAATCCACCATCTAAACAGAAAAAGTATATATTGGTATGCACTGATTATGTCACTAAATGGGTAGAAGCCAAAGCATTGCCTTTTGCCACTGAAAATTCAGTTGTTCAATTTCTTTTTGAGGATATTTTTACTCGTTTTGGTGTCCCAAAAGAAATTGTGACAGATTAGAGAAGTCAATTTACATCTAACTTGATGGAGAAGCTGATGGAAGAATACAAAATCAAGCACAGAAAATCTACTCCTTACCATCCGCAAGCAAATGGCCAAGTGGAGTCTACAAACAAAGTTCTTGAGAGCATCATCACCAAAACTGTTCATCTACACAGAAAAGATTGGGCAGAAAGGCTTCCTGAAGCCTTATGGGCCTACAGAACTACATGGAGGAATACAACAGGACATTCTCCCTATGAACTTGTTTATGGGAAAGAAGTCCTGCTCCCCATTGAGTTTCAAGTCAAGACTTTCAAGATGGCAATCCAGTTGGGGATGAATCTATCAGAAGCCCAAAAGCACAAAATGGAGCAGCTGAACGAGCTAGATGAGATCAGACAAGAAGCAATTTTAAAGACTGATCTAGTTCAACATCAAAGAGCTAAATGGCATGACAGATACATCAAAGAGAGAAAGTTTCAAGAGGGAGATTGGGCATTACTGTTTGATTCCAAGTTCAAAGACTTTAAAGGTAAATTTCAGACCCATTGGCTTGGGCCATATGAAATTGACAAAGTCTTTAACAATGGAGCAGTAAGAATCCAGACCATTGATGAATTTCAGATTTCTTTTCTTGTGAATGGCCACCGATTGAAAATTTATCATAAGCCACTCTCAAAAGAAGAATTTGTCAAGATGTTCCAAGAGAATTCTGCAATAAAGCTGGTGGAGAAGAATCCTTCTTCCCCACCAGCCTAGCCTTTGATTCTTTCAGTTAAAAAAATAAATAAATAAATAAAAATAAAAATTGTATAAGCCTGAAAACCAATCATAGATTAGCAGTCTTATATAGAAAATATAGAGTGAAAATCAAGGACACTCGACACTCTATATTTTCCAAAAAAAAAATCTCATCTCCTTCTCTTTCCATCTTCACTCCACCTCATTCGCCATTCCACTTCATCTCCATCTCATTCACATTTTCTCTTCACTTCACTCCGCTTCATTTTCATTCCATTCCACTCATTTCCGTGAATTTATAGCGAAATGCCCTGTTTTGCAAGCCCCTATGCCCGTTTTCATACCACATCCATGCCATAACAGATAGTAGACACACGTGCAATGGGATCACCATACGAAGAGACACCGTGTAACATTACATATGCTAAATTAGATTAATTGTAAGATATTTTTAAACTATAAAATATATATTGAGAATATTAAATTAAGATTATTATAACTTTAAGTTATTTACAAAGATGATAAAAAAAATTGAGAGTATCTCTATCTCTCTCTCACATGCTGGGTTCCATAGTGCTTCTCATCTCTTCCATATACCTTTCAGTGCAATTATGGTCAAAGGTGTTTTATGAGGGCAGATGTTGAGCAATGTTGACATGTAATGTTACATTTAAAAATAATATAATAATAGCTATGTTAACAAATTAAAAGTAATAGTAAAAAAAAAAAAAAACTAATACCAACCATAAACAAAAATAATTCAATTATTTCGATATCCATATTAAATAACATAATTAATAACATAGTTGCAAGGAGAGGTGTTTTATTCTGTAAACGGTTGTATTTCGTAAACATTTTGACTCGGACATGTTACATAAAAGTAGAAATAAAATAAAATAAAATAAAAAATTAATAATTATAATTATTAAGTATCATTAATTATTAATAGACGAACCATTCTAGATCCATCTTAACTCTGTCTCTATGAAGTAGAGGGATGAAATCTATCTAGGTGCAAACCTTTCATCATGTTTTGCAATAAAATAAATGTTTGCACCTTAAAGATTTGATATAAATGTTTGCACCTTAAAGATTTAATCCCTCTGCACCCTTGATAGATCCTGAGTTAAAGTAGATCTAAGGCTAGTTTTATTTCAAATAAAATAATATAAATTAAAAAATTCCTCATAATTCCACTTTCTATTGGTATGGAGATGTGTAGTTTATATGATTCTTAATATGGATTTTGACATATAAAATTTAAAAAATATTAATAAGAAAGAGAAATTTAATGTTTATTTATCCATGTGGAGTAAAAGAAATTAACCTGAAACATATATATAAGAAATCTGAAATAATTCTTATGCCATTGATGAGTCCAGGGAAGTTTGTAATTTTTTAAATATTTAATATAATTTTAACTTGTAAAATATAGTGTGAGAGAGATTATATTTTTTTATATATATTTTTTCATTTTGTAATGTGAAACATTTTAATGTGAACATGTAAATAATAAATAAAATATTTGAAAATAAACTATTTCTTATAAATTAAACTATTTTATAAAAAAATATAATCCAAAATGCTAAAATCACAATTTTTCTATGTATGAACTTAAAGTCATTTTCTGGATTTTCACTGTGTAAATTTTAGATGTGAAACATTTTTCTGGATTTTTACTGTGTGTAAATTTTAGATGTGAAACATTTCTGATACACTCACCACCCACTATTAAAAGCCACGCTAAATGTTGGATGGACAACTATAAATACTTGAAAATCCAGAAAATGACATTCACATCATAATTTTGATCTTCTCAAACTTATTTTCCAAATGATTAAATAAATATAATTGCACAATTTTCGTTTTCTCAATTTTATTTTTTTTACAAATAAACCAGTAAACATAATTGTTTTAAAATATTATATTATAAATTAGAAAAATCAAAATCATTGGAAAAGTAATCATTATCATTAATGTGAGAAAATGTATAACCAAGGAAAACAAATTGAAAAAAATGGTAGAACCAGAGGGAGACAGTAAAGGTCCTCTTCACACATTCAGTGTGCACTTCACATATGACTTCATCATCTTGATACCTAGCATGCATAAGATAAAATTACAGACACTCAATAATATATTCTATTAATCATTGAATGAGGAATTTACACACATATTTATACAATCAATAGTCTCAAGATAGGAATGCTATCTTAGACGTACAGTAGTGTGGTTGAGAGATTCTCTCAACCACACACTAAACTAGGAGAAACTATATTCTAGCTTATTCCTATTATGTAGGAACAAACTCCTCAAATAGAAAATTACAACCATAGACAAGTAGGAATTAATTATTTCCAACTCCCCCCCTTAATGACTACTTGTCATGATAGTCAAATCCACCACCATCAGGCGAATTGCATGTACAAAACCTCCAAAAACACAATCTTCCGCCCTCGGACAGATCCACAACTTCTCTGATCCCGCGGATCCCCTTGAAGGTGAATTGGCGCGATCCTTAACGAAAAACCCGTGCCCATTGGCATGATTAATGGCCTAATAGATGCGCCAGTTGGCCTTCCTGGCGCCGCTATCAACGCGAAAAACGCACCAATCCCCTTCTACTCAGAAAAAATCATCTGAGTCCGAGCCAGGTGTTCTGCAGTCCACCTGCTCAATTGAGCACAAAGCTCTCGTGTACACACAACCACAAAGGCAAAAGATTCGCTCAACTTGTCAAACAACGCATTGACATCCACGATTCCAGCCACAAAGGCACCTCAAGCCACATAGGCGATTCAGCCACAAAGGCAAGCTGGCCACAAAGGCACTTCAGTCACAAAGACTATATAGATGGTTTCTGGCTCACCACCAACCATCACTTTACAGTGACAAAAGATGGTTTCAGGCTGACCATAAACCATTACAAAGTGGTTTTAAGATCACCACGAACTTTCAGATGCCTTTAAAAATCTTACATCTGATTCCACATTTTGGAGTTTCTGGGTACATACAATGACTATTACAATAACATGCTAGGGAGTCTATTCCACTAACTCAAACAAACATCTATTTTGCTGTCCACCATAAACGTTGTCGTTGCTCCTTTACCTCCTCTTTTCGATTGTTCATATCATCTTCAACATTATCTTTGGCATCTGTCTAATAGTTATCTTGGATTTCCATATTCCACACAAGTGATTGGTTAGAATAGCCAATTCTATCCAAATCACTACACATCCTATTGAGTTGGCTAGACTCAATATATTAATCAATTCCAAGACAATTCTATTATCTATAAACAACATGATATTCTTCACAAACAATTGAGAAACATATTTCATTTATCATGACCAAAGATTTCTATGATTACCATCCCAGAAATCCTGAGGAGTCATGGGAGCTCCAAAGTCGCCACACCTCATGGGTTGAAGTCAAACTTATCGACCATTGTTGCACGCGACACCAGTGCGTGTCATGGCTCCAGATCTTGGAATACACTCTCCAACAATTGCCTTTCGAACAAGTATCAATTGTCATACATGCAGCTCCACGCTCACCGCAAACATGATAAATACAAATCACTCGGACTTTCCGATCTCCACTCAGCCTGTGATCTGCAGTCCGCCGGCTCTGCTGCCCCAATCAGCCGATCTGCTGCCTCACTGCACGGATCTCACTCTCCGATTGATAGACTGCCCAATTTCTTAACCAAACAAGTCCTACAAAACCAAATATTGGATACAACATCCTGGTACATGCATCGTATAAAAGAGACCTGAACATAACAGGTTTCATATGCTCAGAGTCATTGCATATCAGATTGATCAATCCAGTGCACCCATAGAACTTGGCTAAGAAAGCGGTAGCGTTCGCCTGAGATTCTGCGCTCCTTATCCATTAGAGGCAGGGCCTGAGAACACAGGACTCGCTGCAGCCCTTTCAGAGGACTTGGCAGCCATTGCAGCTCAACCTCATGATTATAAAAGCCAAGTCTGTACATCCGCTGGTTTTGTGAATGAACTGCAAACTACTGATGCCGTGATTTCAAAAGAGCAAAATAAAATGAGAATTTAGTCTGACGGCGAACAAGGTGGGTTATGTCAATTTCTGCTTTAACACCAGAAGCAGCGAGCCCAATCATGACAGCTTTTCCACCATCCCTTACACCGAGCACAGTCTGCATAAAAGTCTCTGGTTTTCCTAATGCTTCCACAGCAATATCAACACCCCTGCCCTTTGTGATTTCCTTGATTGTATCTACAGCATTCACTTTTAATGCATTAACAGTATGGGTTGCTCCCAGATTTCTAGCATTCTCAAGCTTTTCATCTTGAACATCAACAGCAATTATCTTGCTGCCTCCAAAAGCCTTTGCTATCTGTAAACAACTAGATCCTACTTCACCAATACCAATGACAGCGACACTTTCTCCAGCACGTAGGTCAGCTGCATGTCTCATTGCACCATATGCTGTAAAGGCAGCACAACCAAGAACAGCAAACTCTGTATATGGCAATGATGATGGGAGAACAGCTAATGCCGTGGCTGGAACAACACAGTACTCTGCAAGTCCTCCCATGTTATACATGTAAACAGCTGGCTTGCCATTGCTGCGAAGAAATAGACGAGTTTCACCATCATAGAGAGTTCCTTTAGCTCGGTTGTAAGTAAAAAATGGCTCGCAAAGATCTTCTTGCCCCTTTACACAGTAAAAGCAGTTTCCACAAGGCATAATAAAGGCTCCTACAACATGAGCTCCAATGGGAAATCTCTTTATTATACCAGACTCAATATGCGCTCCATGCTCAACTACTTTTCCTGTTATTTCATGGCCCACTACACAAGGCCTTGCAAAAGGCAAGTCACCATTCATGACGTGAAGATCAGAATGGCACACCCCACAGGCTTTGGTCATGATTAAAATTTCTCCAGCCTTGGGGCGGGGCATGTGGAAGTCTTCAATACTGAGAGGCCTTCCGAGTTCCCAGAACACGGTCGCCCGCATGCTGGAAGGGCCGTTCCCCAAGTGGTACCCTCTCGCATCACTGTTGAAAATATAATTTCAACTGTTGAATCGTGCAAATTAATTTCCCAAAACCGCCGCAGCAAAACCATAAACTACTTAATGCAATTTCGGACCGCTTTTGCGTGAAAGCTGTTTTCGTACTCACGACTCCGATGCAATAAAATTTGGGCACGCGTCCCTCCCCATACGTCAGCCTACACAACATTTCGGAGGCTAAAGTTCTGCAGCAAAATGCCTCCCGATATCTTTGTCTGCCGTCCGATCTGCTCCAGCATTCTCGTCCGTTGATTGTGTAAAGCTGCATACGAGCCTGCATCGAATTAAATTATGCGTGGAGTAAAATTCAAGTTTCGTTGACCGCCGATAAAATAATTTAATGAATTAAATATGCCCGTAGGAGTATTGGTAAGTGTTTTAAATTTTAATGTTTTTATATATCGGAGGTATGGGCACATATGCACGTTACGTAATTTTTGGTATGGCATATGTACAATATGTAAGTTTGTTTTAATACGTTGACCATATGTATTGTAAAAAAAAACCACGGTAGTATAGAATGTTTTTTGTATTATGTTTTTTTATAACGAGCCATAAAATATATGCTCGTGGAGTTTATTCATTGAATCTGTAATGAAACACACAACAGTGTGTAGAAAAGAAAGAGAACAGGGGAGGGCTGTAATGTTGTGTTGACCATTGTAAAAAGAACGAAGGAGCAGCGTGCAAATTAACATAGGTTTTTCACACAGCAGTGTGAAGGGGAATACACACCGTGATAATTTTTGTGGAGCTCATGCATAGAAATGCATCGCAGCTTATGTAATGTGAAGAATTGATTTGTAAGTTTTTTTTATAGCAGTATGAGTAAAAGTGTTTCACAGCAGTAAAAGTGAAAAGGGTTTTACAGCAGTAAACCCAGCTCAGTAAATTCTCAAGTGAAAACAGAGTTTTGTTGAATGTAATTTTTGGTGAATCCCTCTCAGCAAAGAGGAAGAATATGTATCAGACATTTTGTTTTAATGAATAGAAATGTTTTTATGGTGGTGAAAAACTCTGTTCTTCAGTCAATTTTTTTTTAAAGCCTCCCTGTGCAAAAAGATCCTGGAGTAAAGGAAACAGAGCATTGCCTCTGTGTGCTTGAATTGTTTGTTTTTGGGATTTTATCAGAAAAATCCCCAACAGTGGTATCAGAGCAGGCTTAGGCTCCTTGAAGGTGTTCAAGAAGCTGAAGGGAGGAGTCTTTTGTTGCAGCAGTAGATCTTCTCCAGCAGAGTGAAGGCTCAGACAAGAAAATACTCAGGTATTTCACAAAGTTTTTTTTATGTGTCGCTGAAGAAACAGTCAGTGTTTTAAAATACACAGTCAAGAAATTGAAGCATAACTAAGGATGCAAGGAATGGCCAGCACAAGCACTGGTATGGGTATGTTTAACACCCAGCTCCCACAGTTTAATGGGAAAAACTATGACTATTGGGCAATAACCATGACAGCCCTATTTGCCTCTCAAGATTTATGGGAAATAGTTGAAGATGGCTTTGAAGAACCAGCAGATGAAAACCAGTTTAATAGATTAACTCCAGCAGAGAAGGATCTGCTGAAGAGCAATAGGAAGAAGGATTCAAAAGCCCGTGTGTTGTTGTATCTAGCAGTAGACCAGAGTGTGTTTCCAAGGTTAGCAGCAGCTAAGACATCCAATGAAGCATGGCAAACTCTCAAGACAGCCTATCAAGGCATGGAGAGAGTGAAGACAGCAAAACTACAATTGCTGAGGAAAGATTTTGAGAATCTGTGCATGAAGGAGTCAGACAACATTGACTCATTCTTCACACATGTAATTGGTCTGATCACACAGATGAGGACTCATGGAGAAACCATTGAAGAAAGGAGGATTGTGGAGAAAATATTGAGGGTCTTACCCTCAAAGTTTGATGCGATTGTCACCACCATTGAAGAGACAAAGGATCTCTCAAACTTTTCAGTTGATGAGCTACATGCATCACTGATAACACATGAGCAGAGGTTGAGTAGAAATGAAAACTCATCTCTAGAGCAAGCCTTCAAGACCCAGATGTCCTTTGGAAGAGGAAGAGGTCAAGGCAAAGGAAACAAGAGAGGAAGAGGCAGAAGCCAGAACAGAGGTGGAAGGAACAGTCCAGCAAATGCTCAAGGAAGAGGCAGCAATCCAAATCAGAACCAAGGCCAAGGCAGCAGCCAACAAAGAGGACAACATCATGCTCAAGGACAAAGGTATGAAAAATCCAATGTCCAATGCTATTATTGTAAAAAATATGGGCATTATGCCAGTGAATGTAGGAAGAAGCAGCATGATATGAGTAATAGACAAAATGCAAATGTCACTAGAGAAAACAGCAGTCAAGATAATGTGTTGATAGCTTGTAACATGGCTGAAACAAACAGTGAGGACATATGGTTTTTAGACTCAGGTTGCAGCAACCATATGACAGGAAACATAGCCCTCTTTTCTGCTCTAGATCAGAATATGAAATCAGAAGTTACACTTGGCACTGATAGTAAAATCTCTGTTATGGGAAAAGGAGAGGTAAAAATATTTACAAAACAAGGAGAGAGGAAAACCATAGCAGATGTCTACTATGTCCCTGGAATGAGATGTAACCTCTTGAGTATTGGACAACTTGTTCAAAAAGGTTACAACGTTTTCTTTGTGAATGATGTGTGCACCATCATGGATATAGCACCCAGCAAAAGATGCATTGCTGAAGTGAAGATGACAAGGAACAGGATGTTCCCTCTTAGAATAAGGGCAGATTTGAAAAACAAAGGAGAAATTGCAGCAGTCACCCAAGAGGCTTTCCAAAGCGTGCCAAAGGATGAAAATTGGTTGTGGCACTTGAGATTTGGACATCTCAATTTTGGAGGTCTAAATTTGTTGAGTAGGAAAGGAATGGTAAGAGGATTACCATTGATAGAGAAACCGGACAGCCTATGTGAAGGTTGCATTTTGGGGAAACAACATAGAGAAAGTTTTCCATCAGGTAAAAGCATAAGGGCAAAGGCACCCTTAGAGATCATCCACTCAGATTTATGTGGACCGATGCAAGCTCCATCATTAGCAGGCAGCCAATATTTCCTAACATTCATTGATGACTGTACAAGAAAAACTTGGGTATATTTCCTTAAAAACAAAAGTGAAGTGTTTGAAAAATTCCAAAATTTCAAGGCATTTGTGGAGAACCAAAGCGGGCTGCATATTAAAGTTTTGAGAACTGATAGAGGAGGTGAGTATATCTCCAAGGAGTTTCTACGATTTTGTAGAGAAAGTGGAATTAATAAGCAATTTACAGCAAGGTACACTCCACAACAAAATGGGGTTGCTGAAAGGAAGAATAGGACCATCATGGATATGGCGAGGAGCATGCTAAAGGCAAAGCATTTGCCAAATGATTATTGGGCTGAAGCTGTAAATTGTGCAGTGTATATTTTGAACAGGTGTCCTACAAAAGCAGTGTTGAACAAAGTGCCGGAAGAAGCATGGAGTGGGAGAAAGCAAGGAGTCACCCACATGAGAGTTTTTGGATGTGTGGCCTATGCACACATTCCAGATCAGCTAAGGAGGAAGTTGGACAGCAAAGGGGAGAAATGTATCTTCATTGGATACAGTGAGGAATCCAAAGCTTACAGGTTGTATATCCCATCCACCAAAAGGTTTTTTGTCAGCAGAGATGTTCAATTCATTGAAGAGGAAGCTTGGGATGGAAGCATAGAGAAAACAGTGAATGTTAAAAACTGTTTGTCTCATGATGAAGATGATGAGGAGGTGGCTGAAATGGATCCCCAAACAGCAGCGCCAACACAAGGACAGCAAGGGACACCATTGAGGATAAATGAAAGTGTTTCTCCAAGCACATCACAAGGAGGAAATTCAAGTGCATCTTCAAGCACTTGCACACCAAATGAAAGAGGTAAGAAGTTTAGAAATCTAAGTGACATTTATGATGAAGGAATGAATTCCTTATTTGCCTTGTATTGTCATGTTGATGATCCTATTCATTTCGAAGATGCAATTAAAGATAGGAAATGGATAGAAGCTATGGATGAAGAGATGAATGCCATAGAGAGAAACAAGACATGGGATTTGGTTGAGCTACCAAAAGGCAAAGAAGTCATTGGAGTGAAATGGGTTTACAAGACCAAGAGCAATGCTAAAGGTAAAATTGAAAGACACAAGGCAAGGCTGGTTGTCAAGGGGTACAAACGGCAGTATGGGAGAGATTATGAGGAGACTTTCGCCCTGGTTGCAAGAATAGAAACCGTGAGAGCAGTGTTGTCCATAGCAGCACAAAACAAATGGAAAGTCTACCAAATGGACGTGAAGTCAACATTCTTAAACGGAGTGTTAAAAGAAGAGGTGTACATTGAACAGCCTCTCGGCTATGAGAAGAAAGGTGAAGAGCACAAAGTGTGCAGATTGAAGAAAGCTCTTTATGGGCTGAAGCAAGCGCCAAGAGCATGGTACAACAGGATAGATTCATATCTATTGGGTAATGAATTCGACAAGTGTGAAGGAGAACCCACCGTCTACATCAAAGAAAAGGATGGTAAAATTTTGATTGTTGTCTTGTATGTTGATGATGTTATTTTCACAGGTAATGATGATCAGCTCATTGAGAATTTTAAATCAGTCATGAAAGAGGAATTTGAAATGACTGACATGGGTTTGTTGAGATACTTCTTAGGCATAGAAGTAGATCAAAATGAAAAAGGAATTTTTATCTCACAAGCTAGATATGTAAATCAAGTATTGAGCAGATTTAACATGCAAGAATGCAAAGCAGCGATCACTCCCACAGTAATGGGATTAAAACTCAGCAGAGAGGACAGCAGCAAGGATTTTGATCCTAGTTTGTACAAGAGTATTGTTGGAAGCCTTATGTATTTAACAGCAACTAGGCCTGACATTATGTTTGCTGTTAGTTTAATTTCCAGATTCATGGAGAGGCCAAAGGAGGCACATTGGCAGGCAGCAAAAAGAATTTTGAGGTATGTTAAAGGTACCAAAATGTTTGGAATTTTATATAATGTCTCAGAACATTCAGATTTGGTTGGATACACTGATAGTGATTGGGCTGGAAGTGTAGATGATTGGAAAAGCACTTCCGGTTATGTTTTTAATATGGGTTCAGGAGCCATTTCATGGGCTTCTAAGAAGCAGTCCATTGTAGCATTGTCTACAGCAGAGGCTGAATATGTGGCAGCTACAGCAGCAGCATGTCAAGCAGTGTGGATGAAAAGAATGTTGAGAAGCTTAGGCCAAGAGCAGGCAAAAGCGACAGTGATCTTTTGTGACAATAGCTCAGCTATTGCATTGTCAAAGAATTTAGTGTTTCATAAGAGAATGAAACACATTGATACAAGGTTTCACTACATCAGAGAATTGGTGAACAATGGAAAAATTGTCCTAGAACATTGCAGGACTCAAGAACAGGTTGCAGACATTTTGACAAAGCCTTTGGATCAGAAAAGCTTTGAATTTTTTAGGAAGTGTCTCGGTATGACCGAATGTCCAGCAGTTGAAATTAAAGGGGAGTGTTGAAAATATAATTTCAACTGTTGAACCGTGCGAATTAATTTCCCAAAACCGCCGCAGCAAAACCATAAACTACTTAATGCAATTTCGGACCGCTTTTGCGTGAAAGCTGTTTTCGTACTCACGACTCCGATGCAATAAAATTTGGGCACGCGTCCCTCCCCATACGTCAGCCTACGCAACATTTCGGAGGCTAAAGTTCTGCAGCAAAATGCCTCCCGATATCTTTGTCCGCCGTCCGATCTGCTCCAGCATTCTCGTCCGTTGATTGTGTAAAGCTGCATACGAGCCTGCATCGAATTAAATTATGCGTGGAGTAAAATTCAAGTTTCGTTGACCGCCGGTAAAATAATTTAATGAATTAAATATGCCCGTAGGAGTATTGGTAAGTGTTTTAAATTTTAATGTTTTTATATATCGGAGGTATGGGCACATATGCACGTTACGTAATTTTTGGTATGGCATATGTACAATATGTAAGTTTTTTTTAATGCGTTGACCATATGTATTGTAAAAACCCACGGTAGTATAGAATGTTTTTTGTATTATGTTTTTTTATAACGAGCCATAAAATATATGCTCGTGGGGTTTGTTCATTGAATCTGTAATGAAACACACAGCAGTGTGTAGAAAAGAAAGAGAACAGGGGAGGGCTGTAATGTTGTGTTGACCATTGTAAAAAGAACGAAGGAGCAGCGTGCAAATTAACATAGGTTTTTCACACAGCAGTGTGAAGGGGAATACACACCGTGATAGTTTTTGTGGAGCTCATGCATAGAAATGCATCGCAGATTATGTAATGTGAAGAATTGATTTGTAAGTTTTTTTTATAGCAGTATGAGTAAAAGTGTTTCACAGCAGTAAAAGTGAAAAGGGTTTTACAGCAGTAAACCCAGCTCAGTAAATTCTCAAGTGAAAACAGAGTTTTGTTGAATGTAATTTTTGGTGAATCCCTCTCAGCAAAGAGGAAGAATATGTATCAGATATTTTGTTTTAATGAATAGAAATGTTTTTATGGTGGTGAAAAACTCTGTTCTTCAGTCAATTTTTTTTTAAAGCCTCCCTGTGCAAAAAGATCCTGGAGTAAAGGAAACAGAGCATTGCCTCTGTGTGCTCGAATTGTTTGTTTTTGGGATTTTATCAGAAAAATCCCCAACAATCACTAGGCAGGAATCGAACTCGTGACGCAGATCTAGCCGATAAACGTCTCAATTCTCTTCGTAAAGCTGGAAAGAAGCATGAAAGGTTAGCCATGAGAGATCTATGCAGGTGCTCTGATCGCATCACTAGGCAGGAGTCATCTTGCCTTCCAAGCGCGACTCGTTTGTGCTTTTGTATTCGGCCGTCAGTCTGCATGACGCATAAAACATATAGTAATGGATAGATAATCTGCCTGAACACTTACCAATGCTGCACCGCCGGCTCAACTACAACATAGGCCTATGCCTCCTCCAATTCGTAGGCACTGGCAGAAGTATAAGCAGGAAACACAGCGTTACCTGCGTACTCTCTGGGGAGCGGGGGTCCATTCGAGGCCTCATGTCCACCGCAAATAGCACCCAAACGCATCTACAATGATCGAAGGTTTTATGACGTATGGTTCCCGATCACCATTTCAACAACTATGGCACCGACAGTAACGCCGCCAAACAGGATTTCACCAGCTATAACGACAACTCCAATGTCATACGGGATGACTTCACCACCTACGGGGAGGACGCCAACTGCCCTAGCAATGAGTCTGAAAGCAACAATCCACACTTCTCCCTCAGGCGGACACAGAGCCACCACGCAGCCACACTTAGCTCCAGGTTGTTAATATCTTTATTTCCTTAGCCCAGGAGGGGCCAGGTCCTCACAGGCTCTGATACCAAGATAAAATTACAGACACTCAATAATATATTCTATTAATCATTAAATGAGGAATTTACACACATATTTATACAATCAATAGTCTCAAGATAAGAATGCTATCTTAGACGTACAGTAGCGTGGTTGAGAGATTCTCTCAACCACACACTAAACTAGGAGAAACTATATTCTAGCTTATTCCTATTATGTAGGAACAAACTCCTCAAATAGAAAATTACAACCATAGACAAGTAGAAATTAATTATTTCCAACTACATATAGAAATATTGAAGTTGGCTTCGTATTCCTATCCCCGTGTTTGTTGTCATCTTCCTGATGAACACAAAAATATTTATTCTTCTCCACTGATCCCAAGCTGCTCTTTTAAGGAACCATATCCTCACATAAGAAACGATTGTGCCATTGAGAAAAAAAAAAAAGGCGAAAGAAAAAAATTGGAAAATCAACCATTGTTGTACTGAATCGACCATTGTTGTTTTGAATTTATAGGAAATGTACTTGATTTATGCTTTTCCATAAAAATGCCAACATATAATCAAAGTGATGCAACGCCTTATGCTAACCTTGAGGAAATGATGATAGGGTTGTAGCTTGGTCTCTTTCCATTGTTGTTTAGGCTTAGTATGAATGGAATAGCACTGACCCATTTTTCCCAAACACGGCCTTAAATCTGCAATTACAGACCCAGGTATGCAGATGAAAAGGAACTGAGTACCTAGAAGAGAACAAATAATAAGGAATATTTGACGCAGTATGGTTCTAAATGTGATATGTCAGGGTGGTGGAGTACCGTTATTTCTTAACTACCAGAATTATGCGCGTTATCTTAATCCGCGGGCTACAGTTAATTTGGTTCCATGGATGGCGGGGCTGTCGGTGGGAAACCCTCACTGTTGCTCTTCCTCTTAATCGTCACCTCATCCTACCTTGTTTTTCGGGAATAGGATTTGTAAACCTCATCTTACTGGCAAAATTTTTAACTTTGATGGGAATATTTGTTTCCTGATTTCATTGTGGTACCGCAAAGGAATATGAAATCCATGTATGGGACCGGCTAGTTAGGCCGATAGGCTTTCTTTCGAATCAGTTTATTTCTAGTTTTCATCTACACTTCCGATATCTGTCTGACATCTGTGTAGAGACTTTTAGGCACCTTTCTGCGTTCCACTTGACATGTGTACACACCGCCAGAGTTCCAGGAGAGTCCGTTTCAATTATTCATGAATTTTATGGTGCACGACTGCTGAATTATCTTCCAACTGATCGGATTCATCCCCATCGATTTCTAACCAAGGCCCGCATCAAATCTAATGCTGATAATACTGTAACAAGCAACATATCTGAGAACAACTGTTCGATCTGTTCACAACAAGCAAATGATAGTGTTCTTCAATTTTGTGGAAACATCGTAGGCGGTTGAGCATGGCTCCATAATTGCTTCGTGCGATACGAGAACTACAACTTCTTTTCAAAGCTAGACACCGACGAGAATTATATGGAGAACTCAAAGGATATTGATACAGGTAATCTATACAAGTTTAGAACTACCACTTCAAATCTCATTTCCAACTTATCCGATAAAGCTTATAATGTTCCAGGAAGCAACGGATTCGCTGAAGGATCAACTCCATATTTTGTTAGTAGCACTGTTTACATTGTCGTTCAGTGTTGGAGAGATATATCCATCAATGACTGCAGGTCATGTCTGCAATTAGCAACAAAAACCCTCTACAAATGTTGTTCTCTGAAGCGAGGAGCTCAAGCACTGTTGGGAAGCTGTAGGGTCTGATACGAAATACACCCTTTTTATGGTACTAGTCCACCTGCATCCTCTGGGCTAAACCCTTCCACAGAACCTGCCCAGACTACCCTGAAACTTAACCAACCATCTGAAGTAATGTACATTAAATCTCTTTGTGTTGAATTGATATTTATGATATGCACCTTACTAGGATTATATAGAGTCTGGTTGTTCCATTTTTTTAAATAACATTACAATATATTCAAGATCTGCTTTACAGGAGGTTCCCCTGCAAAAACATTACCGATAACATTCGATATTGTAGGAGGCGTGATTCTAGCATTAATTTTCCGTCTGTTTTCCATGAGGAATAAACTTCATTGTTCCAATTCACGAAGTCATGGGCAGATCGAATGTACAATATGCGATCTTGAATCTTTTCTCTAACCGTTAAATTTGTGTTATCCAACGAAATTAGATTCTTTATATTCACTTTTTCTTCTTAACATAAATCATCGGCAATTACGAGACATAGTTGACTATACTCCATCCAGAGCAAATTCTTTTCACCCGAAGTTGGTGACTCTTACAATGCATAACTGTCACTCGGTCTTGAGTTTGGAGCTAAATTCTTGCGATGATTTTCATTTTTCCACAATAGAGCTTCATGTACTTGAATGTCTTTCTAACAGGTTCTCTCTAAGAAAAATTACCCTTACTCGGTTGAGTACTCAGGTGCCTTCTCTCACAGTTCTTGATTGTTTTTTCAATCTCGTAGAACTCTCCATGGAAAGAAATCGAATCCTATCACACTCTTTTTGGGAGATAAGGGGTTGTTTTAGAACAAATAGCCATGACTTGGATGTGTGAACGGAATCAGACACGACGCGTATCGAACGGCTGGAAGCGATCATGGAATGCCATTCCTGGTAAACGAGGACTGCATTCAAAAGATGTGTGATGGGAAGAGAAGCAAGAATCACATGAGCTCTGAAATACACGGTGACGATCCCTCGAAATTATCCATCAATTCACGAGTAAGCACTAACCCGAACTGGATGCCTTGGAATTACGTATTATGATATAAAGACTTTTTTGGATGGCAACATAGAGCAGAATGATCAAATATTTTATACCTTGAATAAATGTAGAAGAAGATGTGTGTGTTTTCAATTTAATTGCATTAAATTCAAATATTCTATTCTTCAAATATATTTTATAATGTACATAAATGTTATATGGAATATGTATATTTTTTACATTATTTTTATGGTTATTCAATTATAATTGGTTTATTACATAAAATATTTGGAAAAAAAAATATAATTAAAATCTATTTATAATTAGTACAATGCTAATATTAAATTTTTAAATAGTTTTCGAAAAAGATGGATAACTTCTTTGTAGAGATTGAATAACATTCACAATGGGAAGGTCAAGTCCTAAGTCCTCCTCATGGTTGTTGATATTGAGAATTTTCTTTGATTAATTATGAGTGAGAATGGATCGACTTTTTATTAGGTACCATGATAGATTAAGAGTGCATTATCAATTCCCTTTATAAGCCTTTCTGAGTTTCCATATATAAAGTTGTTTGTAGGAATAAAGTTTGCATTGTTTTTTTTTTTTTTTCAAAAGGTGGAAAAACCTATCAAACTCAGTTTGTCAAACCAACAGTGAGGATAGCCATCTCTGGCTGCTATCCGCGAATGTTAGTTTAACACATCACTGTTATCAAGGAAAACCACGCCACCTGAAATAACCCGCTGGTGGTCCGTAAGGGAGCAGGCTATCACTCCTGCCAGATGCCTCTGGGTCTTGGGCCGTTAACCTGCTTCCTTACGTCCGAGGAAGACGAGCTCTTAGCCAAGCAGAAGCAGTTTTAGGGCATACTCCAGGCCCAATAAAGTTTGCATTGTTACTTTTAAGAATGAGAGTATTTATTATTATTATTATTTATTTCCAAAATATTAAAAAGGTATTTTAGAACTACAAGAAGTATAGAAATATATATATATATATATATATATATATATGATTTAATGAAGGTTTTTGTACTTTATTTTTGTTTCTTTAAATTGTAATGGAGGTGTCGAGCATATGTTTTTAACTCTATATGTTTTAATTATATTTGTTATATAAATGTGTTAATTTAAAAATTTAAAAATATGTATTTAAATATATTTATAGACATTAACTTGTGTTAATTTTTAATTAGATATGGATAAAGTTACATAGGAGGCTTGATTTTTCTAGGGGTTTTCGTGGGCTCTCTTGGCTTAAATTTTTTTTCTCATTGTGGGTGGATCAACCCTCCACCTCCTGGTGGCTATTGACTTCAATGAGCTTGTAAAAACTGGTACTAAGTCTTCAAATTAGTATGAGAGTGAATGACAACATGAACCGACATTACACAATCATGATAATAAAAGGTTTTAGTTATGAACGGAGAATAATCGATGTGCCTCTTTTGTGGTGGCCACCGACCTATTCGACTTGGATCCCCACAACTGTCTCTTTCAGTTTTTCAGTTTCCTTAATTATAGCACAATTTATTATTTTTAGCAGTTTTTTGGGTCGTGAACTTCCAGAGCCATTTTGAATCCCTAAACGACCTTTTGTGAAAAACTGGGAGCAACTAAGACCTTATATATATATATATATATAGATATATATATAATTATAATATTTTAATATTTATTTAATTTAAAAAACATTTGGAAATCTAATAAATTTTTAAAAATCAATTAAAAATGAGTAGAAAGTTAAGCTCCTAGTAACATAATAATAAATAAAAGAGAATATACATGAAAAACATGTCTTATTTCATTTCTTTAATAGCAACAATGACTTTTTAATGTAATTATGTATTTGTCAAAAACTTATTTATTTTTTATCTAAACCAAATAGTAATAAGTTTATAATTTGAATATTATATTATAAACATAGACTTAGGAAGTTTTCTAACTAATTAAACGAAATTAATTGTAATATGAAAAAATCACAATAATATTATGAAATAAAAATAGCTAAATGAAATAATATATATTATCTACTTTTACACATAAAATACAAATTCTTATGACCTTATGTAATGGATGAAATCTTAAAATTTTCCTATGGACTGAATCTTAAAATTTCATATGGATATGTTGTCTTTTTTCCTCGTGAATAGATCATCATTACTTTAAATACAATATATCACGTATGCATTTGAGAGTAAAAAAAATACTATAAAATATCATTTTAAATTGTATGTTCTTTATTTCATTTAATCATTGTTTATATTTTTAAATTATAATTATATAAAAATGCAATTTTTCAAAATGTAAATTTTATTAATATGTTGAAATAAATCAAATATATAAGTATCATATAAATCTTTATTAGTATTAAAAAAATCATTAATTTTTTTTATAACAAATATATATAATTTCCATAATGAGATAATAGTTAATAATAGGGAATATACATTGAAATAAGAATGGAACTTATATTTTGAAGACCACCATATCATAGATTGGAAAAAATTTAAAATATGGAATGCCCTTCATGAAACATCATAGAATGCCTAAAATGAGGCAAAATTAATAAGTACCTACGGTTTCCTTTGGTATAACTAGAAAATCAATATTTCTTCACAATAGTTCTAAATATTTCATTGGTAAAATAAATGGTAAATTGTATATTGGTCAGCTTTCATCTCTCAATATTTCAATTATTATTTTAATTGTGTATTACCAACTTAACACAAATACACTAAAAAACCTAAATCTAATACAACAATTATTATTTCAAACCAAAGTACAAATTTTTCAATTCAACAATTCCAATTTAAGAATCCTATGGGCATCTCTTTGCACTTTTTAAGGTAATGACTCATATATCTTGCACGTATTTTCGATACAAATACTCATACCACAAACACACTATCCAATTTCCCCACTATTCTTGCGGGCAATGCATAGATTGTTTCCACGCTTTCATGTTTCTCTCCATTTATTGGGACTTTAGTTACCACAACCAAAACCGCCAAAAAAAAAAAACATGGACAATAGTATCCACAAAAAAACACCCCTTTGTGAATTGTTTCTACACTTCTGATTCATCTTTCAGCAATGCAATTCCCAATCCCATAGTTAACATATAACAAATTGTTAAACAATTATTCCCTTGTCGTGTTTCCCACTCAATCGTAGATAACCAATGTAGATGCTACCCTTTAACAAGTTATAAACGAACAAGTTATAAAGCACCCTTATTGAAGAAAACTAGATATAAGCTTACGAGTCTCAAATTTCAATTAACCTAACGCATTTACTTGTCTCAAGTGAGTTGAGTGTTCCCCAATTTACTTTACTTCTAACAAAAGCATGTATTTTAGAATGTCATTACAACTAGAAACTAAAACATAAAATACTAGACACTCAAAATATTAATGTATTCTAAAAATCAATCAAATCAAATTAAATTAAATATGTCACAAATCCATTTATGCAAATAAAAATATTTATAAAAAACAATTAATTGAAGGTCATAGAATTAATTGTGTTTTAAATATGCACAAAATGTTTTTATTGTGAAGTTTTATGAACTAACACTCTAAAAATTCGTAAATTGACACGGTAGAGATTTCTTCTACATAGCATTTTTAAAATTCAACTCTCCAATTAAGACGGTCACCCTCCCCTCATCTCTACGTGTCATTTTTAAAAATCAACTCTCCGATTAAAACGGTCACCCTCCCCTCATCTCTACGTGTCATTTTTAAAAATCAACTCTCCCTCCCCTTCCTTTAACGCATGGCATTCTTAAAAATCAACTCTCCGATTAAAATGGTCACCCTCTCCTCCGCAACCTTTAACGCAATCGCCCTCCGCCCTAATATACAAATACTAGTATATCATCTGTACAGAAGATTGTAAGTACTTTACATTGCAACTTGGTTAACCATTTTTTAATTATTATTTTTATTTTTAATTTGGATATTCGGTCTAGATGCTGTTGTGCAACAAAGTCTATCTTTATACACAATGGTCGGTGTACATAAATTTATGATTTTAAAACGTTAGATGTATATTCAATATTATTATAATTTTTATTTTATATATTAAAAATGTGTTGTTTAATTATTATATTTTTATTTTTATTTTTATTAGAATCAGGTGAAATGATTTTTGGTTAAGTAGTGATTATTTTGTTTTTTAAAATGTGTATTTTACTATGTATATAGATTTAGGGTTCTTAAAAATTAAAGCATTTTAATTATGGAAAGTTCACAATTCAAATTTGTAATTCTAACAAATTTTTGTTAGATTTTGAAAGAATTCAATTGGAAAATATATCCTCAAAAATTTTAAAATATATATTAAATAAATTAAGATATAAAAAAAAACTAGAAATAAATTTCCGTATTTTTTCTAAATACATTTCACTTTAAATAGAAATCAGCATAAATTCATAATTAATATCTCATAAATAATATGAAATACTAGTAATAACAATTTGTTATATAACATAGAAATAGAAATAAGGGTTAATTGTTAACTTTTAATAATTTCATGATGATGATGATGGTGGTAGTTAATGTCCCCTGAGATCAAACATTAGTCTATCCGACCTAAAAACAAATTATTTAATTTGATTTAAGATTTTATTCCTATGCTCAAAAAGCTTGGAGAGAAGCCTTCCGAACTCACTATTCAGTGATTTTAGTGATTTCATATTTAATCATTTTAATAATGTTATGTTATTTATAAAGTCAATATAGTTTAAATGTTATATATATTTTTTTCTATTTTTAATAAGTTTTATCAGTCAATTTATCTTGGAAAGATAGTTAAATCTTTATGAAATGTGTTGTGAGAGATTTTGTACATTCAAAAATACTTTTCAAATAATAAAATATAGCAATTTAAATTAAAAAATTATAAAAATAAAATTATATATATATATATATATCTGGTGCATATTGCGGAATAAGGTACCTACAGGAGATTACCTAATGCACAGAGCAATACACTGGCCATCTTGGTGCGTTTTATGCAAAGACGCATCGGAATCCAGTGAGCATCTATTTCTGAGATGCAATGCTACACTAGATTTATGGCGATCTCTCACAAATCACATCTCCCACATTGGCAACTGGGAAGGATCGGGCCTGATCGAAGCTTGGGAAAATTGGGCTCAAAAACATAAGGGATCGAAATGTGTACTTCTTCCGATTCTTGTAAACTGACAGATCTGGAAGGCTCGAAATCGCTCTATTTTTTAGAACAGACCCATCATCTGGACACTGATTGAAGCCGCTATCATGGCTGCCTATAAGGAACTCCCTGACCCTTTGCCCCCAAAAGATTGCCATCCTCACCCGCCCCCTTGCATTGATAAAAACATCCCTTGGGCCTTCTTTGATGGGGCTGCAAATCATCAAAGCTGTGGGGGAGGTTTCATATTACATTTAAATGAACATCATTATTTCACTGTAAAATCGGGCCTGGGCACAGGATCTAATAATTTTGCTGAGCTCATAACCTTGAGACATCTACTCCATTTTGCTCTACACCACCATTGCACCAGCATTAATATTTTTGGGGATTCAAAGACTGTAATAAATTGGTTCAATGGCATATCAGACTGTCACATACACACACTCAGCATCATCCTAAATGAAGTTTTAGTTTTCAAGGCAGCTTTTAACAACATCTCGTGCTCCCATATCTACAGGGAACATAACGGACATGCTGACAAACTATCCAAGGAGGCCGCGTTGATGGACAGAGGCATATGGGAGATCG
Organism: Pinus tabuliformis; assembly: GCA_031772625.1. Taxonomy (NCBI): domain Eukaryota; kingdom Viridiplantae; phylum Streptophyta; class Pinopsida; order Pinales; family Pinaceae; genus Pinus; species Pinus tabuliformis. The sequence continues at coordinate 98,797,306 of CM062811.1, forward strand.
CAGAGGTGAAGGGATGAAATGAATACAAATATTTTCACCGGCCATACATAGACCAAGAATACCAGCATGCACCAAAATATTAATTACTGAAAGGATTTTTGTTTTTTGTCATGCAGACAGTGTCTATCTACGATGATCAGAAAATTGCAAAATTTTGTGCCTTTATGGCAAAATGTAAACAGTATTATATGACAGAACTATCTCTCGGAGAGCTACACAGTGCTCTGCTCGATATATTTATGTAAATATGGAACACTGCTATACACACAGTGGGAATCGCATATGCGTAAACATCTACAATATGTAATTTTTCCAATCTTAATGAAAAATTACAGATTTTTCGAGTATATATATATATATAACATAATTATATTATTTTAACCTACTTTAGAGATAAGATAAGTAATTGAATACCCATTAATAACTATTTGAACAAAAATTAAAAATCACTCTCTAAAATAAACATTATAAAAACAATTTTTGTATTATTTCTTTTTACATTGTCAGGATTATATTCTTATTTTGCAATGATTTCACTGCCTTCAATGGGGAAGAGAGGTTCTTGGCAATATCCTCAAGACAACGTTTTGGACTCTCGCCACGTCTCAGATATGATGCATTGATTTGACATAAAACATTTAGCGATACTTCTCGGAAATTTTATATTCATTGCGATCACAAATCTTACCACGCACCTGATCACAAATCTTACCACGCACCTGATAATGACGCATTGACTAAATATGAATTATTTTTTTTTCAGAGAGACTAAATATGAATTATTTAGTAGAGGTTGTGGGCAATTTCCTTTTCACTGCATTTACAAATCTTTGCCACCAATAAGCTATGATGCATTTAGTTGAGATTGTTGAATATGGCCCATTGCACCATTCGCTCTGTCGGCCTCCCATACTGCAGGTTTATAATCAAAGGCGGCCACGCTTGAAAAGTGTGGGACACGTGGCATATTGACAAGGACAATTTCATCCGGGAGTCAAGATCCTATCCAAACTCTTATCTCTAGGATCCTCTAGATTCACATATTTTTCGAGAGATTTAATTAATCTCAAAAAAAATTTAATCTCATTAAAACATTTTTGAAATCAACTCAAAGAGAAGATTCAATTTCATCTTAACTTACTCATATAAAATTATAGAAAAATACATTTAATTAACAATTAAATTCAATTAGAAAACCAACTACCTTGGTAAATGAAATACCCATAAATTTTGACTTAGAGAATACTCTTGCATCAAGAACACATGTCAATTCAAATCCAGAACAAAAGGACAATGTCCAGGCTCAGCTTGCTCACTATGTCATAGCTGTGCAAATTTTTTGCAGCATGTAAACCTTCCTCTGTCATATGCCCAAGGGAATTGTCCCACTTGCGGAGAGAGAAACTTGGACATACTAGAATAGTCGGAGAGAAAGGTCTCCCCTCTTAGAACGGTTGAACAAAGTAAAGTTTGGCATGAGAATGAAGCTTAGTGTATGTGTGTTGCAAAGAGAGAGTTAGCCATGCCACTCCCCTCCCCAACCTCGAAGATCCCATTGATCAACACAGAAATCAAGAGCACAAGTATATTAGAAATATTGTTCTTATACAAGTTTAAGAATTACTATTTTTCTAAAATTTTAATGAAGTAACATTTATTAGAATTACAATGTGTGATTAGTGAAATTATTAATTTTAATTTAAAAATTTAATATATTTAATTTTTTGGCTAACTAAATTACATCTTGTAATATTTATATATAATATTTAAAATGTAATATTTATACATAATATTTAGATTGTGTTTATAAGGAATAATTTTAGTAATTGAAATTTAAATGGATAATATCATCCATCTATGGTCATGATCCTTAATTTGAGAGAAAACAAAAAATTATATAATATCATTAGCATTATTATGTTATATAATGTAATTAACATAATTGTAACAATTATACCATAAAATGTAATTATATTAAAAATATAAATTTTAATTTTTTATTAATTTAAAATAAAATTATTTAGTGTAAAAAAGAAAATATATAAAATTAGTATAATTATATGACATAATTATGTAATATAATTATCATAATTAAATTATGTAATATAATTAATCTAATTAATAATTATGTCATTAATGTAGTTATATATAAAAAGTTTCACGTGTTCTTGGATAGATGGTGATTGAGTGCTTTGTTAAGGCACTTTTTGATGTGTAGTAATCAATTCAATTGATATATTGGACATGATGAAGATGTAGTGAGGGTAGAGTGTCTAGATATATCTCAAAAACATTTAATTAAAAGAAATGTTATGAAATTAAGTTAAAATAAAATATTTTAATTGTGAAATGAGTTATAGTTTTTGGACTTGTGGTATTGTTAATCCATGGTATTGGCCCATGGTATTGTAACAAAGTTTATTTACAAGTTAATAATATCCATGGTAAATTGGGGGTGAATATCCATGGTTAAGAATCTTGTTATATTGTAAGTATTAATTTTTTATGCGCATATTAATTAAATTTAAATAAGGTTCTAAAATCATTATTAGCCCCTGTAAGACTCTAAATTTTTTTTTTTTGTTGACCATATTAGTTTAGCATTGACCAATGTGACTTAGAATGTTTAACTTTGAAAAAAAAATATTTATTGAAAGCTATTTTTAACATTTGATTAGACCATAGTTTTACTGTGGCATTTGTATAATATAATGTCATGTGGATGGTTGCATCACATATTTTATGCCATAATTTATAGATATGGTTCCAATATTCATGCATAATTTTCAGATATTTGTGTAGTGACTTTTAATCCAAAAACACCTTGAAAATAGTTCATACTCATGTAAATAACATATTTAACATAAGTTCCTTCCCACCATGATTTACACAAGTCCTTGCATAAAAATTTCAAAGAAATAAGATGTAAATAAATATACTTATGAGGTTTCACTTCTCACCATTATGTATGTTCTTCTCAATACTTTTGTGGCATGTAGTCTGAGGAGATGTTTTTGCCAGAAAACAATGAAATTTCAAACATGACTTTGATAAAATCCCGGAAAATTTTGGAAATATGGGTTACAACATTTAACATTTAAATTTGAGGGTTTTTTATGCCCTAGAGGTTTTTTATGGTGTTGAATCCATTTCCACCATCAAAAAAATGATTCAAACATTCTCATTGTTAGAGATTTTGAAAAAACAAAATGTCGTTTGTGTGGCTAAAATTGTCGCTTCTATAGACAACACCCTCGTGTAGGAATAAAATTGTAAATGTGCACACTTACTAGTGGTTACCGCCGCCCAAAATTTATGCAAGTCCTTATGCCTAAGAAATTAATTAATTTATCCACTTCACATCTCAATTTATTAGCCCAATCCAAAATAAGACTATAAGATTGCAACAATTGTTTTAATTTATATGGTCAAATGGATCTTAATTTATAGTTATTATTCATATGTTATATATTTTATTGTGATGTTTGTATTAATATAAACAAAATTACAATATAACAAATTGAATTTTGTTATTTTAATTACTTTTAATATTTTATTATTAATTGAGCTAATATTAAAATGCTTAAGATGTAACATCTCTATTATATTTGTTTTCAAATATTTAAAAAATACTAATATACATACTTTAAATATTTAAAAAATACTAATATACATACTTCCACTTATAATAATGTATATTTTTTATTTAAAGAAATTTTATTATTACTGTAGAAAAAAAAAACTACAAATGATTTTTTAATGTTATATGAAGTTTATTTTTATTTAATTTCATGTAAAATTTAATTAAATTTTCTAAAATAAATATATATTTTTAAATTATTAAATTTATATAATTAGGCCGATAGGCCTTCCTTTGAAAGAGACTTTCGTCGTCTCTTTGTTCCTCATGCTGACACCTGGCGGAATGGGCAATTTGCTTCGTATTTGTTCAGGCTTGATTATCACGCTGACACCTGGCGGAGTGGTTTCTGCAGCCGATTTTACAGTCAGTTGTTACCCATTTTACGCCGGAGTTCCAGTACACCACTTGGGTGCAGCACAATCCCAAGTCCAGGTGCATACACCTGTCTGCACAAACTCACTCCTCCCTCTGCATTCGATAGGGTTTAGAGGTCTGTTCTCTGAGGTTCGTTGCCGCAGCTCCTCTTTTCTTCCTCTCTTGATTTTCTTGTTTGCCGACATCGACATTTCTTGTTATTCTTCAGCAGAGATGGCCTTCTCGTCTGTCTCCGTGACGGTGCTGATGCTCTCTGTCGCCTTCCTGTTGATTAATCTCTTCGCACCTTCCGCCAATGCAGAGGCTCCCGCTCCTGCTCCCTCGTCCGATGGTAAGATCTCGGCCTTTTATTCTTTCTTTTTTTCTGCTTTTTCGGACATTAAAGTTCTGTTCGGTTCGGTTCATTAGGGGATTCGTCACGGGATTTATAACAGGATTGAAGGAATGTATCTTGATGTTGCAGGCACCGCCATCGACCAAGGGATAGCATAAGTGCTCATGTTCCTGGCGCTGGCTTTGACCTACCTCATCCATCCCCTGGACGCCTTCCCTTACAATCTTTTCTGAGCTGCTGGAGATCCGTTATCCGTTTCTTGACAGAGACTATCAGTTTCTTGACAGAGACGAAAGAAAGGGCCTGGATTTGTATAATAGATGGAATTTGAGCATCGGATTTACGTTAGATGACGATGTCGTGCCTGGCAGATCCGAAGGGTTTATTTTTGGCTGCTATTTGATTTTTCTATTACTATTTGTTTTAGGTATTTGGCAATCTTTCTGATTTTTGACAGACACTCTGTAATCTTCACAATTTTTTGGCTTTGTGAATGCTATACTAAGTCTTTCGGACTGCTTTTGCTCCATTCTTGTTTAATATGATTGGGTGATTTTACTAATCCGCTAAATGTGGCGGTTATTTACGGGGTGTTGCTTCATGAGTTTTCCTATGCGGTATCTCAACTTAAAATGCAGCTTGGCACTAATTTGATCAAATTGTCAATGTTTTTGTGGCAAGAGGAAGCAAACAATTTATCGGCAGAGAGGTTTCTTGGGATAGTGGGGAGTTTCGAAACTTTGAAGGAACTTGACATTGGACTTTGGCCATCGCTTGAAAAGATGTTGGTTCCTTTCTACAAGCTACTCGAGAGACTTCCCAATCTCGAGCGTTTGGAGGTTCGTTGCATGTCTATTCGGGTAAGGAATTCATTTTTATGCTAATTTCTTCTTACTCTTATTCTCATTATGCATGTATAATGTTAAAGCCTTGCTTCCCATGGTATGATGACAATATGGAGTCCAAAGCTGTGTTGTGTATTTATGTGCATCGTGGGCAAACTGACCCGCTCTTTATTTATGTGCATCGTTGGTGTGCATCAGCAAAGGCTAGGGCTAAAATCTCATCTAGGGCAGAGTTGACTGATATGCTTTCTAATTTAATGCAGGAGCTAGCCAGAGATCCAGTACCAGCACGCTTAAGCATTCTGTTGATTAATCTTCAATTCTTAGGGGTAGATTTAGTTCAATTAGATGATAGGGAAATCGTCGTGGTAGGTTGCTTGCTTCAGATTACTCCTTCTCTTAAAATTATGGACTTCAGCTTACCAGAGGAATATGCGAAGACACAGTATATAAAGTTTTTGGAAAGGATATCGGAATTGGGGAGAGCTTCCACGCAGATAAGGATACACAAAGAGTGGTACCATAGGAGCCGCTGAAAGATACTCACTTCAGTAACCGTTGATTAAACATAAAATAATGGAAGATACATATTCATATATTTTATTTTACAGTGTTCAAATGTATTTCAGAGGAATTTCCTTCTCGAGGTTTACTGTTTGAACAATTGATGGTATTCACTGTGTAGGCTTTCGTAAATCACAGTATTATATATCGAATGGACATGATTTTCAGACATCGATAACAATTGTATCAGCGTGAATATAATTGTAATTTAGGCGTTCAAAGCTTTGACTAAGAAGAATTTGTTAAACACAATGGGCATTAATACTAAAAAAAAATTTCTATTATTCTTCATCCTACAGTATTAGATGAGAAACCCAGCTTGTGTTAGACTGAGGTGCCATAAATGGACAAGTTCCTCATTCTCATGTTATCCATGATGATGAACCAGCCCATAGATGGATAAATTTTACATTATCTTGGAGTTTCAAGTTACCAGCTGCTTGTGTGCAGTGTCTCAAGTATTGTAATTTCTTTTATTACACTAAAATATGGAATGTATTGTAATTTCTTTTATTACACTAAAATATGGACTGCTTTTGCTCCATTCTTGTTTAATATGATTGGGTGATTTTACTAATCCGCTAAATGTGGCGGTTATTTCATTTCGTTTTTCTTTTTCTCACTAAACTGGATTTGCTATGCTGAAGTGCACTTCTGTAATCTAATGTTTAATTGTTTAATATGATTGGGTGATTTTACTAATCCGCTAAATGTGGCGGTTATTTACGGGTTGTTGCTTCATGAGTTTTCCTATGCGGTATCTCAACTTAAAATGCAGCTTGGCACTAATTTGATCAAATTGTCAATGTTTATGTGGCAAGAGGAAGCAAACAATTTATCGGCAGAGAGGTTTCTTGGGATAGTGGGGAGTTTCGAAACTTTGAAGGAACTTGACATTGGACTTTGGCCATCGCTTGAAAAGATGTTGGTTCCTTTCTACAAGCTACTCGAGAGACTTCCCAATCTCGAGCGTTTGGAGGTTCGTTGCATGTCTATTCGGGTAAGGAATTCATTTTTATGCTAATTTCTTCTTACTCTTATTCTCATTATGCATGTATAATGTTAAAGCCTTGCTTCCCATGGTATGATGACAATATGGAGTCCAAAGCTGTGTTGTGTATTTATGTGCATCGTGGGCAAACTGACCCGCTCTTTATTTATGTGCATCGTTGGTGTGCATCAGCAAAGGCTAGGGCTAAAATCTCATCTAGGGCAGAGTTGACTGATATGCTTTCTAATTTAATGCAGGAGCTAGCCAGAGATCCAGTACCAGCACGCTTAAGCATTCCGTTGATTAATCTTCAATTCTTAGGGGTAGATTTAGTTCAATTAGATGATAGGGAAATCGCCGTGGTAGGTTGCTTGCTTCAGAGCACTCCTGCTCTTAAAATTATGGACTTCAGCTTACCAGAGGAATATGCGAAGACACAGTATATAAAGTTTTTGGAAAGGATATCGGAATTGGGGAGAGCTTCCACGCAGACAAGGATACACAAAGAGTGGTACCATAGGAGCCGCTGAAAGATACTCACTTCAGTAACCGTTGATTAAACATATAATAATGGAAGATACATATTCATATATTTTATTTTACAGTGTTCAAATGTATTTCAGAGGAATTTCCTTCTCGAGGTTTACTGTTTGAACAATTGATGGTATTCACTGTGTAGGCTTTCGTAAATCACAGTATTATATATCGAATGGACATGATTTTCAGACATCGATAACAATTGTATCAGCGTGAATATAATTGTAATTTAGGCATTCAAAGCTTTGACTAAGAAGAATTTGTTAAACACAATGGGCATTAATACTAAAAAAAAAATTCTATTATTCTTCATCCTACAGTATTAGATGAGAAACCCAGCTTGTGTTAGACTGAGGTGCCATAAATGGACAAGTTCCTCATTCTCATGTTATCCATGATGATGAACCAGCCCATAGATGGATAAATTTTACATTATCTTGGAGTTTCAAGTTACCAACTGCTTGTGTGCAGTGTCTCAAGTATTGTAATTTCTTTTATTACACTAAAATATGGAATGTATTGTAATTTCTTTTATTACACTAAAATATGGAATGTATTGTAATTTCTTTTATTACACTAAAATATGGACTGCTTTTGCTCCATTCTTGTTTAATATGATTGGGTGATTTTACTAATCCGCTAAATGTGGCGGTTATTTCATTTCCTTTTTCTTTTTCTCACTAAACTGGATCTGCTATGCTGAAGTGCACTTCTGTAATCTAATGTTTAATTGTTAGCGAAAGAGATTAGTAAGCTTAACACTGTGGTTCTGCAAAATTCACTGTAAATCAATTGAACTGGAGGGTTAGTAAAGGGTTATTGTTGCATCAGATACACTAACTAAACTGTGAGTTAAATGCATTAAGTTTTAAAGGTTTCAACTTACTTTCAAGTGTTTTCTAAATTAAATTTTGATTATTTTAAACTTGTCTAACCTCCCTGGAATGTTACCATGCTCATCTCTAAACACCCCCTGCCCCGCAAGGCCTATATTGCCCTTGGATCTCCTATCAAAACAGAATTTACTCAATGCAGAGCGACTCCAAGTCTGGATGCAGCCTGCCATTTATGCAAAAACTACTTTCCTGAATTGTAGAAGATTTTATAAGTAATTTTGAGATGATAATATATTAAGTTTGACTGAAGAAATGAAATAATTGACCTCGTTGACAATGTATAGTGTTTTACAAAGTGGGCATGTCAATTGCGAGGACTTTTGCTCGCTGTACTGTTAATAATTATAAAATCATTCATAATGGTTTCTTTGACTGGAATTGTTGTGTAAAATTCTTCTCTGTTGTGGAATCAGGGATAGGTGCTACTTTGAACGCAGGCAAACCCAAGAAGGGTTCGATAGTAGCAGTATTTGGCCTGGGGGCTGTTGGGCTTGCTGTAAGTACTAATAACAAGTGCCCTCTTTATGTTCCACTGTATGCATATTAGTATATGTTGCAGTTTTAAAGTCCTCAAACCTTTTTCTAGGGACTATTCTGTTCACTTCCCCTACCTGCATTTTCATTGGGACCAATATGATGAGGGTAGAGTTTAATTATATGTTAGCCTTCTGACCCAAGTTTAACTACGCAGGCTTGTGAAGGTGCAAGAATTGCAGGAGCTGCTCGAATAATTGGAATCGATTTCAATAATGAGAGATATGAACGAAATAATTGTATATTTCCCACTTCCATTATTGGAAAATCTGTGTACATATGTTGATATGTTGACTTGTAGAATTGCCTTTTTAACCCTTTCTTGTAAACTTTCCTTTCTCAGCAAAACAATTTGGAGTAACGGAATTTATAAACCCTAAAGAGTACGAAAACCTATTCAGCAGGTACGTTGAGCTACCCAAAATGATCATCAAACTCTCTCCCAGATCAGAGTATTGGTTGCTTTTGACTAGTGTGGTACTTTAGTACTTAGGTGGGGGAGATTTTAAGTTTTCGCATGGAGTGCACTCATTCACCATCCATTCAAAGCAGTGTAGACTCTTAATTTCCAAACACTTATAAAAAATGTTTACAGGTAATTGCGGAAAAAACTGATGGAGGGGTGGACTGCAGCGTCGAATGCACAGGGAGTATTGAGGCCATGGTTCAAGCTTTGGAATGCTGCCATCATGTACTAGCTCTTGGTTTCCTTTGGTTTAAGATACATCAATCATTTCAATTCTAAGCTGTAGCTTTAAAGTTTAAACTGATTGCTTCGATTTAATTAAGAAAATGCAGGCAATGCATATGTTTGATATCAGAGTTCTGTTTTTGCAGGGTTGGGGTGTAGCCGTTTTAACAGGGGTCCCTCGTTCAGACGCAGTCTTTAAAACGAATCCTGTAAACTTTCTGAGCGAGAAAACGTTGAAAGGAACCTTCTTTGGAAATTATAAGCCTCGTACTGATTTGCCAGGCCTTGTAGAGATGTATTTGAATGGGGTAAGACTTCATAACATAGTTGTAACAGCTTATTCAAACCATAATTGTAGATAATACTGTGTGGTCATATTTCCCAGTTGTTTTTTTTTGTCCGTACCATGACGGGAGCAATCTATGCTTATCATATCTAATTAGAGTTATAATTACGGTTTTAATCTTTCCTTCCTTGATTGTTAAATTTGCAGGAGCTTGAACTGGATAAATTTGTTACAGACAAGGTTTCTTTTGCTGACATCAACAAGGCATTTGATCACATGCTTAAAGGAGAGGGTCTGAGAACTGTAATTAAAGTCATCCAGGATTAGTGACAAATATGAACACAGTTGGAATATCTCCAATGTTATGAAGGCATGCTGAACTATTTCAAATTGTTATGTGATTAATGTCGTGGCTTTTATGTGTAACTATGGTATGCAATTAAAGTCCTGGAAAGCATGTAAACAGTTATAATAATTTTAGGGTAAGTATGATGTTTAAGTTTTGACATTGCTTCCAAAACAGCCATCCAAAAGGTCATTACTATAATAGCTTGATTAGAAATAGATTGAATGAGAAGGTCCAGATGGGGTATTCAATCATCTCCATCCATCTGTTTTGCATCCTCAGTGCTTACTTGAACAATATATCAGCCTTCATATTTATCCCTTGCAGACATGCTGAAAAGATAATGACATGGAATTTTTCCTTGCTTCTCTGATTCCGTCCAATGATGGGCCAGCTGCAAATTTTCCTGATTGAAATTTCCATTTGACCTCTCTGCAATGTGTTTGGAATCTCTTATCACCTGTAGACAATTTAAACCTTTCTCTATTGCTATTTTCAGAATCTACCAAAAAGCATAAAGTTCTGCTCTGTTGTTTGATCCATCTCCTACAGCTCTGCTTTGAAACTGATCTCGTAATTGTCTCTTAAAGTAATGCCTCATGATCCACAATAGCTGGGATTACCTTGACAAGCCTCGTTGAAATAACTCCACACTATTGTTATATATATATCTGGGGATCTTAGTATTATTTGTTTCTTTTCCTTTAAAGGTGGTTGTGTCCCTTAATATGCATATCTATTCTTGTGTCAAACTTGATTAGGAATAACATCTTTGTTTTGAATTCTTTTCATTTCTTGCTAGCCAAATAGCTTAAGTCACTGTACAAGGACAGTCTGATGCCCACATGTAGTTAATACAGAATGTATTTTGAAAACTAGGATTTAGCTTTGTAGTGCTTGAATCATCATTTCATGTTGGTTTTCATTTGTTAGTAGCCAGATCATTTCTCTTACAATATGATTGTAATATCTTTTGTTTCTCTTACAATATGATTGTAATATCTTTTGTTTCTCTTCTGTGGGAAATTTTGTACAGGAGTTCAAACAATGTATATAAATAGAAAGATGCAGAAAATGACAGTCAAATTTTGTACTCAGAATTATGACAAGAAAGCCCCTGTTGGGTTTGTGAGGAAAGAGAGCTTCAACACCAGTTCTGTCTCCAACCGCCAAGATGATCAGTACGCTACTAACATGTTTAGTGAAGAATTTCTGCTATTCTCTTGTAATCTATAGGCCCCCAAAGCTCCTCATAGATGAGAATATTTGCAGGATGTTAATATTGTTGTAAGTTTGTAGTAGTTGTGGAATGACTTACTTTTGTGCTGCTTCTCATCTTCAACAACAAGAGTTTCTGTGGTGAATAAGCAGAATCCATGTCCTGCCTTGTGAAGCAGCTCTCCACTGTGATAGCGTTCTTTGTAATGTCTCTGATAAATCCTTTAGACTTCTATTTCATTCTGTAATATGATGGGATTCACTCTACAAGATTAGGGGATTCACTCTACAGAGTCCATGTCATACCTTCTGAATCAGCTCTCCACTTATGTTAATTTTCTCTGTAATTACCCTAATAAATCCTATATAATGAGATTTCATTTTGTAATATGATGGGATTTCACTCTACAAGATTGGTTTCAGTTTTACTTGTATTGTGGTATATGAAATTTCTCAGTTTTACTTGTAATAGGATGGGATTTCATTCTGTAATATTAGGGGATTTCCCTCTGCAATATTTGCTACTAAATTTTACAATTCCAAATTAATAATCCTATCAGCCTCTCTTTGTACCTTTTGGGACAATTGCTAGTTTATATTTTCACAAATTTCAGAAAATGTTAAATTTATTTTTATATTAAATATCCTATTTAAATAATAAAATATTATCATCTTACCCAACAAAAATTATTTAAATATTATCATCTTACCCAACAAAAAAAACCATAAGAAAATAAATAAATAAATAAATTATCTCCTTTTAAATGCAAGTTTGATGAGCCTGTTCAACAATATGTAATGCTGCAACCAGTCACATTAGAGTTCATCCAATTTAATTTCATTTCAAATCTGACGACCTATCTTCTACGGACCCACCATTAAATTATTAGCCAACCCACCATTAAATTATTAGCCGGATGTATAAAGGTGAATATGAACAACACCTTATTTTGCGGTAATGAAGGATGACTGATACCATGATAATAAAACTACTTTCTGCATCGAATTTAATTTAATTGATATAAAAAATGCTCGTTTAAAAGGTAATAATTTTGCTGGGAAAACACTAAAATAATTTTGGCTTTACATTGAGAATTGAAGAAATATTTGAAAAGCGTAGTTATAACTGTTAAATTTATTATAAAAATTAATTTTTTTTTGACGATGCTAAATTTATTTCTGCCATAAAAAAACCAATTTAAACCCTGCCCCATTGAAATTTCTTAAAAATATTTTCCCATCATTCCAAGCAGAAATTCATACTCCAGGCCAAATTGTAGCCTCTGTAAACACCGCCATATAAAAATCACTTCACGGTTTTCCATTCGACAATTCCACCGTTTTCTTCGTGTGGCCCCGTTCCTTCCTCGCTTTCTTTCAACGGCCCCAACTTTTTCAAAAGAGTAGTCATCCTCGGTGGGGTGGGATGCGTTGGATCCACTCATCAGTTGTATGGCACACAGGATATATACATAATAGAAGTGCGATATTCTGGTATGGCGCACAGCAAATACGAATTATTTGTGCACATAGGATGGCCTAGTGTACCGGAATTAGGCCTGCTCAAACCAGCTGTGCCACAGGGTTTTCATTGGTTGATAATGACGTGCTTCTTCCTGCAATTCATATTTACTGTATGAAGTTTTGAACGGAGGCCGCCGACTCTATGTAAGGTACTGTATCTTCTGAGTGCACTGTACATTTACTGCTTTATCAAATTGCTACCAATAATCAAGTAACAAACTTTAAACAAGTACCACTGAAGAATTTTTATTTAAACTGCCTTTCTCCTCTTGCTATTCCAGCTCCTTGCAGTGTTACTACTGCAATTAGATGTGGAGAACCAGCTTAGATGGGTTACTGCAATTGCCAACCTTGCTGGTTGGTGTGCCATTCTTTCAGCACCTCAATGTTTCCTAGCCACTGTAGAGCTTGATGACTATTGCTACACAAGTTAAGGCCTCATCATTGCCTTAATTTTTCTATTAGTGGTCATCAAGCTCTTACAACGGCCAGACAACGTTGCAGACTCAAAGAATGGCAGTCTAACAGGCAAAAACTGGCTGATTACTGAAACCCATCCAAGCCGGTTCTCCAGATCTTTATCTCTAGCAGGGTTTTTTTGGAAACTGTAGAAATCAGAGGGCAGGAATGGTAGCAATCAGGCTATTGTTGAGGTTTGTATTGAGCACAGTGAACAAATTATATTGATTCTGATTCTAGTTCTTGGTGCCACCTAGCTAAATTATTATTACTAATTCCTCTTGACATTTTCAATGCAGATTCAATGTCGGGATAGTGGTTGTCACCGTCATACTGTGCACTGTGCCAAGTAGCTGAAGTATATGAAATCGGAATTGAAAATGGAGGATCAAGAATATCATTTGCTAAAAGCAAGATGGATCACAAATTCCAGTCTGAAAAGTCAAAATGTACACTCGGCTTCTGAGATTCCAATACAGAATACAGGTTTTGATATCTGAATTTCAAAATATTATATTTTCTCATATTTCTCATCAATTTAATGATGAAGCATAACGTATCCACGAAGGTATTTGAATTGAGGAAGGAATTATGTCAGAATCAAGATATTACAACTAAAAGATCATTACAGATTTAATGGGTAATTTTGGAATGGTAAAAATTATGACTTTGACATATGATCGGTTATAGTTTACAGCGGGTATAGTGCTTATCTCTGATGTGCAGATAATTATATGAATCTGTAAAAATTCATTTTGATTCAATATCAATATTGAATAATAATAACAAGGAGCTAGAATTTTTTTGGTGAAAAAAAAAAGATTGCACTTTCAAATGAGAAGATATTTGGAGTTTGGTTGTATCTGAGTTGGGATCAATTTCAATGTTAAATGGAAGATTTAACTGCTTATTTAAGATACTACAACCAAAATTGTATGAGGATTTAATCTTCAGCAGAATATTGATCTGCTTATTTAGAATACAATACTCTAACCAAAATTGTATTGTATGAGGTTGCCAAAAATACATTATAAAAAAATAATTTATAGACATTCTGTTTGTTTCAAGAAACAAAGTCTGGTTATTCAATTTTTTTTGAAAATTCAATGGTTGTGTCGATTTTTCCAATGGCATATTCTTGACAGTTGTTCAGGTTCTCTACCACTGAAAGTACAGGAAAATGTAAGCACATGGATGTCAATAAAATAATTGATGGTTTTATAGTTCTTTAGCTTTTATTTTAGTTTTGGGTACAATATTAATTTTCATGTGGATTGGCTTTGTATTATTTCAGTTTTATTCGTGAGAATACTTCAGTTTTTTTCTTTCTATCAGGTCCAATTTTCCTTTGATGTTAAAGTGTATTGATTTTGTATTATTTTAATTTTATTAGAAATTTTAGTAGGAAAAAATATTATTTTTAAATAATTTTTAAAAATCAAAATAAATTTTAAAAATTGTAAAGATAATAACCACTGTACTTGTTCTGGATAATTTATTGTTTTTTAAATTTGCAAAGTTTTTCTTTGGAAAATTTTTTGCTTTTTAAGTTTGCACATTTTTTTGAGGAATTAAATTATTTAAAATAAAATAAATAATAAAATATTTAAGCCACTTAAAAAGGATGGGAATGAGGGGCTTGGTCATCTTTTTCTTCACAATAACTCTCACACAGTATATTCTATACTTCATGAAATTTATTAGTTATCTATTATTAAGTATATTTCATATTCTATTAGATATATTCGTTATCCGAAATAAATAGGTTAGGTAACGTCATAATGTTTGATTAGTGTTAATATTTTAAAGCTTTGAATTTTTATTTACTAAATGGTATAGAATCCTTCTACAGAAGCCCAAGTTCATCAAAAGTGGATTTTCGTTTAACAATTTGGGAATATAAAACTAATAGAACTATTATTTTTTTTATAAAATATTTAAATTAAATATTTAATTATATTATTTAAGTTAATTTAAATTATAATATTAATATATTATTATATTTTATTTTAAATGGTTCGGTGAATCATTCATTAATTTCACTATTTGAATTCAAGTTTTTAAAGATATCGTGTAACAAATATTATTAAATTATGAAATAGCGTATTCAAGTTTTTAAAGATATAGTGTAACAAATATTATTAAATTATGAAATAGTGTATGTAATGTAATAGTTGAATACATGTTACTTGTTTAGTTTCCCAAGTGATAAATTAATAGCCAAATTTTTTTTACTATATAAAATTAAAAGTAATAAATACTATTTATAAGATTAAATATAAAATGAATTGTTAAAAAAAAAATATTTAAATTAATAACAAATAATTGAAAAAGTCAAAAATAGGATTATTTTTAATTTCTATGTTATAAATATCATTTTCAATATTTATTATTATTATTTATGTTTTATTTTTCTTTAATAAATGGGAAGAATATTCATAAACATTTTTAAAATATTATTTCAACTTTATTTATCTCTAATAATGTGTAGAATATTAAGGGGTAGCAGGAGGAGGAGGGGGAGGAGGAGGAAGAGGGATTATTTTTAATCTTGAAGGGAAAATCATTGCCAAATACTCTTAGGGGTTTGTTAGGAAAACCAATAATCAATCAGAAATGCACGGCCTATTATTGGATCTATCTCTAGCCCATGAAATGAGAATTTCAGATCTTACAATCTTAGTCGACTCTCTAATCACTATTCAACATCTGATCAATGGTTCACATTCTAAAGATAATCTCCTTAATCTTTTCCTCATAAGGATAAAAAGTCATTTGAGTCTCTTTTACTCAAAACCCCTCTACCATATCCTTAGAAGCCAAAAATCAGAGGTTGACCATCAAGCCAATCCAGACTTCCTTCTAGAAGTCGATCAAAAGATGTCAATGGTCACAAGGACTGACACATTATTCCCTAATCCCTCCCATGAAATCTCCCTATCCTATGCTACCCCTCTTTCACCAGCCTTACGTGAATAAGCCAAGACATAATCTACAAATAAAAATCAAATTCTTAAATTCCACTCAAGTTGGCTTTGTGGCACATGATGAAATCTTGAAGCATGTGTGGGAGGTTATAGTAACCACTATTGGGTGTGAAGCATGATTATCTTCCTGATTCAGAGGTCTTGTTTCAGCTAGGTGTATACCTCGGAAAGATTGTACACCCCTCCACACGGGGGGGACAATTTGGGGTTTGGGGGGGCCTATCCCTCATAGTTGGGGGGTCTAGGGGCTAGCGGGAAGCACCCTCGAAGCCAAAAATAAATGAACATTTTCCTTGTAAAATATTGTAATTTCGTAGTCAATTTGGATCGTTCATTAGGCAGATGATCTAATGGTAGAAGTTATGTTAATTTAGGGTTTTTTTCCTATAAGGCAAACCTTGGTTTATATGAGGGAATTGTATTGCGGCTCTGAATTATTATTTTGAGCGAGAAAGAAAGATGAGACTTTGTGAGAGTGAAGGGAAAATTATAACAAATCTGTTGGAGGTTGCATCTCTTAATTTTGTTGGATAATATAAAAAGAAGGATTGGTTGTTTTGTCGTGGATGCAACCCAAATTGGGTGAACCACGTATATAGTGTCTCTTATTTTATTTGTTTCTATCTTTTTGTTTCCACAATATTTTTATGTGTTACATTTCTCTATTATTTAATTCTCTAACAACTTGTATGAGAGCTGAAGGTCTATTTGGTTGATAAACTTGCAAGAGAGAAGGGTTCCTAGTTCAAGTGGGAGAAATGGCGAAAGATGGTAGGTTGAGGGTTGAAAAATTTAACGCACAAAACTACCAGTTGTGGAAGATGTAGATAGAAGATTATATGTATTAGAAAGATCAGTACCTACGATTAAGTGGAAAATCAAAGAAGTCGACGAGTATGATGGACAAAGAATGGGATCTTCTCAATAGAAACGACAACAATATGGTTGTGTCTAGTAGCGTCAGTGGCATTCAACATTTCAAAGGAAACGACAACAAAAGGTTTAATGACGACATTGGCCAAGTTATATGAAAAACCCTCCGCCTCAAATAAGGTATTTCTTATGAAGCGTCTATTTATTAATATGAACATCTTAAAAAGTGGATATGTTGTTGATCATTAAACGAATTTAACACAGTTACTAGTCAGTTAAGTTCAATAGGGGTAAATTTTGATGATGAAGTTAGGGCTCTATTATTTATGTGCTCATTGCCAGAAAGTTGGAATGGCTTAGTTATGGCTATTAGTAACTCTATCTCTGGATCTAGTACTTTAAAGTTTGATAATGTTGTTGGTACCATCCTTAGTGAGGAAATGTGATGGAAAACACCCGGTGTGACATTAAGTAATACTTTGACTGCAGAGACTAGGGGAAAAAATGGAAAGAGAAAGGATCCCAAGAAATTGTGTTGACACCTAATCCTCAGCGGTTGGGTGAACCTGGAATGTGAACAGTCATCAAGAAGATGAACTGATTAGTCACATTCATGTATATAAACAATAGCTACCTAATGAAATATATCAATCAGATTTTTGCCTAATCTAGAGTTACTCCTGGTCTGACATAGTATCAAAGCCAGTTCTTAAAATAGTCGTAACTCCCTTCATTTCTGTTGTTGTCCTCTGTCGTTCTGCCACTGCCTCTGTTCTGAAATGCTCTGCCTCCTTTGCATTGCATTCTCCTGAGTGCTGCCTCTGTCCTGACACAGTGCTGCCACTGCCTCTGGCAGGCACCAACGCATACCATGTCCTGTAACGGTAAGAGGGTCGTGAGCTTCGGTTTCCTTGCACTGTTGTGACAAACATTTTTTTTCTCTCGCCACTCTGAATGAGGATTCCCCCAGTGCTCGTACAAAGCCGGAGAAAGCAAAGGTTGTGAACTGGCCCGTGTATATTCCGTTCTCGTCCAGGCGATGGTATTTCAATGTACATAAACCGTGGTCATGATCTATGGAACGTGTTGTAGATGCGTGAATATTTGAAGCAGATGAAGGCGATGGTATGTAAACTGTGGAAACGACAATCTTTCCATATTTTTTCATTTCCAAATAATCATTCAGAGCCCATTGGTACTTGGATTAATTCAGCCCAAACCAATCTGCCTGATACTCATCCACCCTTGAATGTACACGCTGGATGTTAGCAACGACATTCGAAATCGAACCCAAAACAGAGCCGACCAATGTCTCCGGTGAGCTAGTCGGGGCAGGAGAGGCTTGGGCCTCTACGACCACAGCATTCTTGGGCTTAGGACTGGCAGTTGCGGGTATAGGAGTAACGGGAGGGAGCTTAATAAAAACCGTATATCTGCCCGCTTTCCTAATCAAAGGAGGGGGGTGTCCATTTTTCCGGTTCGGCTCCGCCATTGTAGTCGCAACCCACTTCTAGACCACCCTAAACCGTGGACTGTATAAATCGTGGACTGAGTTATATTTTGCATAAACCGTGGAGTAAGTTGTAATCTTGTCCTTTTACATCAGTTTGGACTTGGCGGTCATCGTTTTCGACATTGTGTGGAAAGATTCAGTCCTATAACTAAGAGCTGCAGTCGATAAGTGCGACATCGATTTTATTGTGTCATTGTAATAAGTATAAGGTGAAACCGAGTTTGCATCATTATAATAAGTATTCAGATAATCTTGAAAGTATTGAAGTTATGTGTGGATGAACAGCTGGTATTATTCTGGATGCTTTTATCTAACATTAGAGGGATTTGAAGAAAATATGGTGCATAAAGTTTTAGCCTTTGAGAATACTTTTTTGAGTGCAATTTCACTTTTTTATCAGTAGAAGTTTTTATCAGCAGAAGTTTTTTTTTTATCAGCAGCAGAAGTAATTTTTTACAGAATGCATTCAATCATTTCTATGGTAGGAATAGTTCTCACTGGCAAGGAGAACTATCCTGAATGGTCCCGGATGATAAAACACACCCTCATCTTCAATGAGTTGTGGAAGGGAGTGTGTGTCGGAGAAGGAGACAATGACCCAGTACAGCCTACATCAGACAAAGAGCTCGTCATTTGGGATAACAAGAACAGCAAAGCATATGCATTAATCGCAGCATCTGTCAATGAAGAAGTAAGTCGCCATATTTCATCATATTCAACTGCCTTTGAAGCTTTACAAAAGCTCAAAGAACTCTATGACTCACATTCTGCACTTGAAGTTGTTCAGCTCATGATTAAACTCTTCACTCTTGAACTGAAAAATAATGATCCTCTTGCTCTTGCATCTGAAGTTAAATCCATAATGCATGATATCAAATCCACTAAAGTTGAGCTAGATATCCCTCTTATTGCTTTTCTCAAGGCACTCTATCCTACTTATTCCAATTATCTTGAGTCTTTACAAGCAAATGGAAATCTTAAAGATATAACCTTTGACTCTCTTGTGAAAAAGTTTGCTGAAAGAGAGAAAGCCTTTGGAAAGAAGACAATCCCTGAATCTTCTGAAGAGACTGTTTGCCTTGCTCATAAAGAAAAGCATCCTGCTCAAGATTCTACAAGAGGAAGAGGTGGACGAAGAGGAAGAGGAAGATACTTCAAAGGCAGGGGGGGCAGACTTTCTCAAGGAGAAAAGGCAGATCTGCATTGCATTCGCTGCAAACGAAATGGATCACATGATGCTTCTACATGCAAACTACCATGAGACAAAATTGAGCAGAAAAGAAACCAGCAGAAAGGTAAAACTGATGATACAGACAAAGGTAAAGTACCTGAATCCGCTCACTATATTGAGGCACAATGTAACATTGGAGTAAATGAAGATTTGTTTAATGCTTCACTTGCTTCCTCGAAAAATGATTGGTTGCTTGATTCAGGAGCAACCTGTCATATGACTCATAGGAAAGATTTTTTTGAAGATTTCACTGACAATGTTGATGGAGCAGTATACTTTGCAGATCAGTCAAAAATCAAGCCATCAGGGCTTGGCACAATCAAGCTTAAACTGCCTGGTCTTCCAGACTTTCTTCTGGATCATGTTCTATACCTCCCACAGCTCAAGAGAAACTTGTTGTCCTTGGTCCACATCCGCCAGCAAGGTCACTCCATTCATATGTTTGATGGAAAGCTTGAGGTAAGAAAGGAATCTGACCACTCACTTGTCATGAGGGGAATAGAAGAAGAAAGACTTCTTAAACTGCAAGGAACCTCTGCTCATGCACAACATTTCTCATATATTTCTCATCATGAAGAAGGTACACTTCCATCAAGTTTATTATGGCATGCTAGATTTGGACATTTAAACTATGACAGTCTTCGCTTATTGAAGAAAAATGGTGTTGCTGGTTTGCCTACAATTCCTAGGAAACATAAGCAATGTGATGCTTGCATTCTAGGAAAGCATAGCAAACAGTCTTTTCATGATTCACATTCAAGAGAACATAGGAAGCTTGAACTCATTCATTCAGATTTATGTGGTCCAATGCCTGTTCCTTCTGCAAATGGAAATAAATATATCATGACATTTATTGATGATTACACCGGAATGTGTTGGGTTTATTTATTGAAGAACAAATCTGATGCTTTTCAAACATTCAAGAATTTTCATAAGTGGATTAAAAATGATGCACAATCTCATATTGGGTCTATTCGCACTGATAATGGAAAAGAATATACATCAAATGAATTTGAAAACTATCTTCGCCAACATGGGATCAAACATCAAACAACTTTGCCTTATAATCCCCAACAGAATGGTGTAGCTAAAAGAATGAATAGAACAATCTTGAATATGGTACGATCCATGCTTTTCTTCAAAAATGTAAAGATAATGTTTTGGGCTGATGCTATTCTATGTGCTGCATATATAAAGAATAGATGTCCATCTAGTGCTATAAGAAACAAGACTCCTTATGAATTGTGGTATGGACATGTTCCTTCGGTAAAACATCTCAGGATCTTTGGTTCCACCTGTTATGCTTTAATACCAAAGGTACATAGAAACAAACTTGGTGCTAGAAGTCGTAAGTGTATCTTCCTGGGGTATTCAAACACCTCTAAAGCATACCGTCTCTATGATGATGTAAATAAAACGTTTGTTGTATCTAGAGATGTCATTTTTCTTGAATCATCCAAATCTGACAGTGTTGTTGAGCGGCAACTTGATCGCTTGGATAGATTCACAAAAACGAAATCATTTCAAGAGTTTGATAATCAGATTCCACATCTTGAAGGGGGGATTCCTATACTAGATCAACATGTGGAATCTTCTTCTGAAGAACAATCTCCCCTGCATGAAAATCCAACACCGGATGATCCTTTAAGTGATGTAATTGATAGAATTGGGAGACTCAATCTTGATTCAGTCCCAACTCAATCAACAGAGCAGCCTGGACCATCTCAGAAAGGTCCCCCAAAGTGGCTGACAAAGACACTTGAAAGTGTTCATCCTGATGAAATTGGAAAAACAGGAACCAGAAATTCAAACCAACAAAATGGAGGTGATGTAGATGACTCTAATTCACCTATTGATATGGATGTTACTTATGATTGTGAATTGAACTTGTCTACAGATTTTGAACCAACTTCCTTCAAAGAAGCTACTTCTCATGATGAATGGAAAGAAGCGATGAAAAAGGAGTATGATGCCCTCATAAAGAATGGCACTTGGAAGCTGGTTGACCCTCCATTTGGAACCAAACCAATTGGCTGCAAGTGGGTCTACAAGAACAAGTACAAAGCTGATGGCTCACTTGACAATCACAAATCTAGGCTTGTGGCAAAAGGTTTTGCACAGAAGGAAGGGGTCGATTATGAGGAAACTTTTTCCCCCACAGCAAAATGGGCCACCATCCGGACACTCTTTTCACTAGCTGCTCAGAACGGTTGGAAAGTCCATCAAATGGATGTAAAAACTGCATTCTTGAATGGAGATCTAAAAGAGAATGTTTTTAGGTCCCAACCTGAAGGATTTTCTGTGAAAGGACATGAACATAAAGTATGCAAACTTGTGAAGTCCTTGTATGGCCTCAAACAAGCACCACGAGCCTGGTATGAAAAACTAACTGAGCATCTTCTGAAACTCAACTTCAATCATTTTGATCTTGATGATGCAACTTTATTTGTCAAGAAAGTTGGCAAAACAGTTGTATATCTTGTGGTATATGTAGATGATCTTTTAATGACAGGGAACAATGAAAGCTATATTGCATCCATAAAGAAAGAATTAGGAAAAAGTTTTGAAATGACTGATTTGGGCTATGTTCATTACTATCTTGGCATTGAAGTAACCCAACATCCAAAATCCATATTTCTTTCTCAAAAGAAATACATTGGAGATTTGTTAAACAGATTTGGCATGACAGAGTGCAATCCTCTTTCTACTCCAATGGAACAAAACTTAAAGCTCACATCTATTGAAGGAAAGGAATTTGAGGATGCAACAAAGTATAGACAACTTATAGGAAGTCTCATCTACCTCACTACTACCAGACCAAACATTTCGTTTGCTGTTGGAATCCTCTCCAGGTTTATGAAAAAGCCTTGTGAGGGACATTGGTCTGCTGCAAAAAGAGTTCTAAGGTACTTGAAGGGAACTCAAGACCTTGGAATCAAGTATACACAGGTGGACGACTTCAGCTTGATTGGATACTCTGATTCAGACTTCGATGGAGACAAAGAAACTGGAGTATCTACTTCAGGATATGCTATGAGTCTTGGATCAGGAGCTATCTCTTGGAGATCACGCAAACAATCAGTTCCAACAGATTCCACAACAGAAGCAGAATACGTGGCAGCAGCTGAAGCAACAAAAGAAATTGTGTGGCTCAGGAAAATTCTTGAAGATTTGCAGGTAAAACAAGTACAATCAACTCCACTCATGATTGACAACACCTCTGCAATAAAGTTGGCCAAGAACCCAAAATTCCATGATCATACAAAGCACATCAATACTAAATATCATCTGATCCGACATCATGTTGAGGCCAAAACAATCCATCTTCGTCATTGTTCCACAAATGAGAAAATTGCAGACATCTTCACCAAAGCGCTTGGAAGAGAAAAGCTTGAAAGATTCAGAACGATGCTTGGACTCACCAAAATTCCTTCAGATTAAGGGGGGGGGATGTTGACACCTAATCCTCAGTGGTTGGGTGAACCCGGAATGTGAACAGTCATCAAGAAGATGAACTGATTAGTCACATTCATGTATATAAACAATAGCTACCTAATGAAATATATCAATCAGATTTTTGCCTAATCTGGAGTTACTCCTAGTCTGACAAATTGCAATAAGTCAAGAAAAGGAAGATCCAAATCCATATTAGGGATAGTGTGCTGGAAATGTGGGAAGAAATGACGCTTGAAGAAAGATTGCAAATCTCAGAAGGGAAAAGAAGGATATGGATAGAAAGAGAACAATAATGAAGCGAATGTGACAAGATGCTTTGATTCTTTCATTAGAGAATGTTATTGATGCTTGGGTGGCAGATTCAGAGGATTCGTTCCATACCACACCTGATAGGAAACATTTTCATGACTATGTTCACAAAGATTTTGGACAAGTTCGTTTGGGTGATGATAAACCTTGTAAAATCATTGGAATGGGTAAGGTTTTTATAAAGAAACAAAAATATAATTTTAACAATGCAATTAGGTTGTGAAGGTTGTGTGACTACATTCATAGAAAAACCCTCGAAGGTCACTAAAGGAGCCTTGGTAATAGAAAAAGGAGAAAAGGTTGTTATGTTGTATTTAAGCATTGATATTTTTAATTTTGTTAATGTTTTAACCTCCATAGGAGAAAATACGACATTGTGGCATCATAGGCAAGGGCACATGAGTGAGAAAGGGATGCAAATTCTTCACTCAAGAAATTTGTTGCCAGGTTTGAAGCATGTTGATTTGGATTTTTGTGAAAATTGTGTTTATGGAAAACAAAAGGGAGTCAGATTTCTCAGAGTTGAGAAGGAAAATAAGAGCGAAAAATTAGAGCTTGTGCATATAGATGTATGGGTACCTGCTCATGTATCATTTGTCAGTAGCTATAGCTATTATGTTAATTTTATTAAAGGTGCAACTAGAAAAACCTAAATTTATTGTATTCAAAATAAATATGATGTATTTGATACTTTCAAGAAATGGAAATCTTTGGTTTATAATGAGACAGGAAAGAAGTTGAAGTGTTTCATATTAGACAATGGAGGTGAATACTGTAGCAAAGAGTTTAATAACTACTATTCAAAGAATGAAATTCGTAGAGAGAAAACAGTTCCAGGAACACCACAGGAAAATGGTGTGTTAGAAAAGATGAACAAGACAATCATGGAGCATACAAGGTGCATGATGTTGCATGCAATATTTCCCTTACAATTTTGGGCAGATGTTGTAGATATTGTTGCTTATCTAATAAACAAAGGGCCTTCAAGTTCCTTGGATGGTGGTATTCCAGAGAAGACATGGACAAGTAAAAAGGTAAACTATTAATTTTTAAATACTTTCGATTATGAAGCCTTTGACCACATCAATAAAGAAAATAGAAAAAAGGTTGAGGAAAAATCAAAGAAATGTTCATTTTGGATATGGTGTTAATGATTTTGGTTATTTCTTATATGATTATGAAAATCATAAAATTGTCAGGAGAAAAGATGTCATATTCAATTAAAAGGTCTTGTATAAGGACAAGATGTAAGAAAAAGTAAAGGTGTCTAAAAATCATAATGGTCAGCAACCACAACAACAACAAGACCCACAACGACAACATGCACCTCAAATACTTGAAAGTGGCGTTAAAAGATCGATCAGGGTAAGTATACCCCCTAAACGATACTCTCCTTCACTATATTATGTATTGTTGAATGATTATGGTGAACCAGAAATATATGAAGAAGAAATGCAGGTAGAAACCAGGAAGAAGTGGGAGCAAGCCATGGAAGAAGAGATGGACTCCTTGATGCATAACTAGACTTAGGATTGAGTCAAATTGCTTGTAGGTAAAACAACGTTGCAGAATAAATGGGTTT
The DNA here is from genome assembly GCA_031772625.1 of Pinus tabuliformis. NCBI lineage: Eukaryota > Viridiplantae > Streptophyta > Pinopsida > Pinales > Pinaceae > Pinus > Pinus tabuliformis. The sequence continues at coordinate 98,822,500 of CM062811.1, forward strand.
ACAGGTTGAATGAAGAAGATGGAGGTAAACAAAGGTATAAGGCTAGACTTGTGGTGAAGAGTTTTTCACAAAAGAAAGGTATATACTTTGATGGAATGTTTTCTCCTATTGTTAAAATGACTTCAATCAGAACTATTTTAAGTCTAGTGGAAGAAGAATATTTTCATATTTCGAAGTTAGTTGTAAATGCAATCATTCTCCATGGGGATTTGGAGGAAGAAATATGTATGTAGCAACCACAAGGGTATGAGGTTAAAGGGAAGGAGAAATTAGTGTGCAAATTGAAGAAGAGCTTGTATGTCTTAAAACAGGCTCCAAGGCAGTGGTATCTAAAATCTGACAGGTTTATGTATGAAAAGGGTTATACTAGATGTCGCTCTGACCATTGTGTTTATCTTAAAAAGAAAAATGATGGTAGCTATACTATATTTCTATTGTATGTAGATGACATGCTTGTTGCAAGGTCTAACATGTGGGAAATAAACGTGCTCGAAGGAAAATTGGAAAATTCATTTTCAATGAAGAATTTGGGTACTGCAAAATAAATCATTGGTATGAATATAACTAGAGACAAGGAAAATTGTAAATTAACATTGTCTCAAAGTGAGTACATAGAAATTTTTTTGGAAATATTTAATATGCACAATGGAAAACTAGTTAGTACACCTTTTTCTAGCCATTTCAAAATAAGTAAGGAGAAGTTTCCTAAGACTCGGGAAGAGATGGATTATATGTATAAAAATCCATATGCAACAACAACTGGAAGCTTACTATATCCATTGGTATGCACAAGGCCTAATATTGCACATGCAGTGGGAGTTGTAAGCAAGTGTATGAAAAATCCGAGAAAAGAGCATTGGATGGCAGTGAAGTGGATTTTCAAGTATTGGAGAGGTACCAAAAATTAAGCAGTATGCTTTGGTAGTTCAAACATTTCTCTATAGGGATATGTTGATGCAAATATGGAAAGTGATAGAGATAACAATGAGGAGCATCATAGGGTATGTGTTTACTGTAGGTGGAACAACTGTCAGTTGGGTTTCAAAATTGTAAAACATTGTTGCAATTTCAACAATAGAAGCATAGCATGTTGATGCTACAAAGGGTAGTAAAGAAATGATTTGGTTATGAAGGTTTATGGATAATTGAAGCTAGGAAAGGTACATATTAGCTAGAATCTTGCAAATATGCTAACAAAGGTTGTAACCAGGGACAAATTGTGTTTCCGCTAAGTTTCAATTGGTCTTCAAATATGATGATAAGGATGAGGAACAACCAGGTCCAAAGTGGAACCATTGTCCAATAAGTGAAGCAATGGCAAAGTTATTATAATCAGTCTCCAAGTGGGATATTGTTGGGTGTGGATCTTCATTATCTTTCTAATTCATAGGTCTTATTTCAGGCAAGTGTATACCCCAGGAAGACTGTAATCCCTCCACACAGGGGGGTGTGTGTGTACGGGGGGGACTTGTCCATCCCACGAGGGTCCAGGGGCGGTGGAAGGTGGGAGGGGAGTAGGGAGGGCTATCCCTCCCAGCGGGGATTCGAGGGCAGTGCCCCTGAAGCTAAAAATAGATGAAATTTTCCTTGCAAAATATTGTAATTTTGTAGTCAATCTTGGTTGTTCATTACGCGAATGATCTGACAATATAAGCTATATTAATTTAGGGTTTTTTTCCCTAGAAGACAACCCTCGGTCTATATGAGGGAATTGTATTGCGACTTTGAATTATTATTCTAAGAGAGAAAGAGAGAGGAGACTGCGTGAGAGAGAAGAGGAAATTATAACAATTTTTTTGTAGGTTGTATCTCTTCATTTTACTAGATAATATAAAAGGAAGGGCTGGTTGTTTCTCCATGGATGTAGCCCAAAGTGGGTGAACCACATATAACTCTCACTCTCTTGTTTTATGCGTTTATGTATTTTTTTTCCACAACATTTTATGTTCTCCATTGCTCTATTATTTAATTCTATAACAACCCCCACACTTCTATCATTATATTACAAAGGAATACACCTTGTTATGATCCATCACCGCGTACTACGATGATTTTGTCAAGACAAAACATGCATCACCTTAATTGTGATTCGATGGGTTCCACATATGAGGACCATTCCTCCAAGGTTATCTCACAAATTTTGCTTTGACCTCCATCCATCTTCGTTGGCATAGTTTCTCAGCAAATCTCCTCTCCATCCTGCTTCTTTCAAATATTTTATCTCTTCCCCTTTGAGTTTGTCGTGGCATCAATTTATCTTAGCACCAAGCGACTCTATAATGAGCCTCGGGTGAGTTCAAGATTCCTTTTCATTCTAGGGACGAGGCCTTGCCTCCCACATCCCTATTGTTTGGTCAAGTGGAGGATCTTGCTCATGGGGTCCCGCTGTGAGAAGACCATTAGCAGAGCTAGCATGAGTAATAGTGAAATCGTCAATAGCAGTTTGGGTTTCAATTGGGTTAAGCATCTCCAAGTTTTCCTTGTGTTCTTGTGCTTTGATTTTATTTGCCCTCTCTTTCCATTTGTTGGGATTTACTCTGTTCTAAATACCTTCAGTAATTTTGGGTCTTATTGAAATCACCATTGACTAGCCATTCTATCTTGGACCAATATGTTTTTATTCCTCCTCTCACTAGATCCTTGACACCTAGTTTTTGACTTCATTGGTGTCTCCCTACTTACTTCTATCTCCTTCAACTTGGATCTTCACTCTTCTTCTAGTAAATTCACCATAATTTTATTCCATGGTACTGCTATATTATCTTTTGGCAGCCTTCAATCCTCTATCATATCTTGGATCCCTTATGAAACCTCCTACATCCTCTCCTTATAAACTATCTTTATTGCCCCTTCATGTCCCCCCCTCTTTCATGCCAATTATGTCATCTAGTACCCATAGCTCAACCTCGTTTGAGAGCTCCACTTGTAACGCATGAAGAAGACACTTGAAGGATTTACAGGTGGAAAATATGGACTTGAAAACACACGTGGGAGGTTTTCTTTTAAATAAAACCACCAGATTAAGGAATGTTATATATATATATATATAGATATAACCAATCTGTGTAGAGATCCCTTTATTCATCTAACAAGGGAGTGGAAGTGTGTGTGTGTATATATATATATACCCCAAATCATGGTTGTGGAATGGGGAAGGCGAGTAGTACCTTTATACATCAATATAAGACCACTAGTGTGGGCCTTTCATGACAATATATATATGGGTACACAGGGAGGAGTTCTCTTTATAAATTTCAATTAACCACATGCCCCAACCTATATTCTAGCCCCTTTCTTCATTGACGAAGCTCCTTTCATCAACGAGATATCACTTCATGACCACAAGGTACGACCACCATCTTAGATACCGACATTTATTAATAATCATAGCTTGCTCACTTTCGAATACTTCTAGGAAGGGAATGTATCCAAGACATAACATGGCTCCTCTCAATATTTGTCAACTAATTCCTTTGGACCCACCTTTTATAATATTTAAGTGTTTGGACCTTAATAGAAAAAGGACCATAAAACCATGCTCGTGACCACAAATTCAGCCCTCGACATTTTCTTTTGATGCACAAATCCCTAGCACTAACGCTTAGAAGGAGGGTATATATGACCACACCCCGTGACTAGAACGTCACCCCCTGACAATTTAGTACCAAGTCACCTCGACAATTATGTACCGAGTAACCCTTTTTATTTTTGGGAAAGAATCTCTAGGATAGGAATATTTCCCTTTAACTATTGCACTCCAAAATTTGTCTCGACAATAAATATAGATCTCGGCGCTTTGATTTCCTCTTCTTCTTTGACCTCTGGGATGAAGAACCTATCTCTAATTTTTGGCATTTCAATTCTATCCTAGCCTTCATCAAATGAAATGGATTTTGTTTCTTGCAGGATTCTATACAAGGATTTAACTCGTGCTCCTCTTTGATTTCTTCATGATTTCTAGATCTTTATAGTTCCATTGTGCCTTGATTCTACACAATCATTTGGATCATTGATCACACGATTTAATCAATGATTAATGCCTTTATCTTTGCATTCCAACATTTCTTCCTTGATTTCTCTCTCTCCTGAGATTTATCCAATGGATTCTGAGACCTCTATGTACTTCTTACACATTTACTCTAAATGAAATACCTCCTAAGATTTAATGTAACATGCCTACAACACATCTACATTCAGATATGACTTACATGGTTCACTTGCACACTATGACTGATATTCATGTCCACATCAATTAGTTACAATTATAAAGATTCTATTGCACAACATAAATAGTCATTTGGAATTAATCAATCCACTAACACTCGAAATAAAGTGCTCCTTCTTATATTAATTAATTTCTCACAAAATTGTACATAGTAATTACATATAAGGTCACCATGCCTCATTCACATATAATAGGCCTTCGATTTGGCCTTAGCTAGTCTCAGCCTCCACACTCAATCTCACAACTCTCCTCTTTTTCCGCACACCTCAATTACATGCTCTTAGGCTACATAGTTATTCAAAGTATTCTGAAACCATAATTAGATTCAGGTCCATAAAATCCTGAACAAACTCCTCTCTTTAGGATCCTCTAGATGCACATATTTCTCAAGAGATCTAACTAATCCCAAAATCTCTCTAACCTCATCCAAGCATTCTTGAAATCTACTCAAAGGGCATATTCAATTTCATCTTAAATTACTCATATAAGATTTATTATAAAAACATAAGAAAATATATTTAACTAACAATTAAATTCAATTAGGAAACCAACTCCCTTGGTAAATGAAAGACATCTAGGTTTTGACTTGGAGGTAAGATGCTCCTACATCACAGGCACATTTCAATTCAAATAAAAAATAGAAGGACAATGTCCAAGCATGATAGCAAGCTTGTTGACTATTCCATATCCCTACAAATTTTATGCCTTGTGTCAACCTTCCTCTGTAATAAGGCTAAGGGAATTGTCCCACCCAATCTGAGGGAGAAACATGGGCATACTAGAATAGTTAGAGAGCAAGGTCTTCCCTCTTAGAATGATCGAACGAAGTAAAGTTTGTCATGGCAATGAAGATTAGTGTATGTGTGTTGCATAGGGTGGGTTAGCCATACCACTCCCCACTCAAAACCTCCAACACCCCATTGACCAACGCTCAAATTAAGGCACAAGTATATTAGAATATTATTCTTATACAAGTTTAAGAATTATTAATTTTATAAAATTTTAATGTGATAACTTTTAATAGAATTACAATATGTGATTAGTGAAATTATTAATTTTAATTTTAAAATTTAATATATTTAATTTTTTTTAGTTAATTAAATTACATCTGTAATATTTATATATAATATTTAAATTTTATATATAAGGAATAATTCTAATAATTGAGATTTAAAGGGATAATATAATCCATCTCAATTCAAATTGTAATTATCCTTAATCTAAGAGATAAAAAAATAAATTATATAATATAAGTAGCATTATTAATTATGTATTGTAATTAACATTATTGTAATAATTATAACATAAAATGAAATTATATAAAAAAACACATTTACAATTTTATTAATTTAAAATAAATCTTATTTAAGGTAAAAAAGAAAATATATAAAATTAGCATAATTATATAATGTAATTAGCATAATTAAATTATGTAATATAGTTAGCCTAATTATAATAATTGTGTCATTAATGTAATTATATATAAAAACATATTTATAATTTAACATATTTATAATTTTATTAATTTAAAATAAATATTATTTAATGTAAAAAATATAAATATAAAATATAAAATTCCATGAAATAGATAGACATCCATAATTTAAAATGGTTATGATTAAATTCAGATAGAAATATATGTATTTGCTAAAAACAATTTCATACATGAATACTGAAATATTAATTTTCCCTGAAGAAATTTTTCATCCATGAAGGAAGTTGCAGCCATTTGAAGTCATCTCATGAACACTCTTCCTTCGGTCCCTTGCGTCATCCACACCACCTGTGCCTGTGCCATCACCCTGAGAAACACTCCCACACTCAATTTGGCCACCAGATTTTGTGCATGCCAATGAATCTTTTGTTAATGTTCTTGATCAGAATAGCGCAAGCATGCAACAGCATCGAGCACATCTGCATCAGTTGCTAAAAGAAAAATATTGCAACTAAATGATCATTACAGATTTACAAATTTTAAAAGTAACAGATTTGTTTTTGGTATGAAGTTAATTCCTATTAATCTTAGGAAATGATGTAATCTTTTATTATATTGTAATGGGTATTTTGTAGTTATAAAGATTATGTCTTTAACATATAATATTTTTACTGTTTGGTAGAAAATTATATAAATATGTAAAAGTTCACTTTCATTCAATATTGAATAACAAGGAGCTAGACTTTTTTTCGGGGAAAAAAATTACAGTCTCAACTCAGAAGATATTTTGAATTCAGTTGTTCCTCCTAAGTTGGGATCAATTTCAATGTTAAATGGATGAGTGAACTGTTTATTTAGGATACCGCAATAAAAGTTGAGAAGACATTTAAGTCAGGATGAGGTTGCGCAGCCTGAATTGGGATCAATTTCAATGTTAAATGGAAAACTAATAAAATATTGTAAAAAATTGAAAAGATTTTTGGAGTTAGGCTAAGTTTGAGTTGAGATCAATTTCAATGTTAAATGGAAAATTAAAATTCTTCTTAGTCCCTGCCTCGTGAGGGACTATAGCGTTCACATTCTAGTCGAATTTTATTGATCGTCCATTATTTTGTTATTTTTTGTCATTTTAGCGAAAGTTCCGGGAAAATGTAGATTTTCTTTATTTTGTATGAATTCAAAAATAATTTTATAATTCTCTAGAAATATTATTTCTAATATTTGATTGGTCTAACACCTTCCGATGGGACATAATTCCCTTGGTGGAGAGCGTTTTATTTGTGGTATTCGTCAGTCCCTGACAATTGATTTAAAAATAAATAAAACACTACTTTTTTGAGTGGCCATTTTGATGATGACTTCTCTCACACTAACACTGACATTGATATTGTTAAGGTACTAATCTTCCCCATGATTACAAAACTGACATAGTTGCAAGTTCTTTGTGTAGGCGAGGGAGGGGCTACGACGATGGCAGGTATACAAGTCATTTTGCGAAGATAATGGGGAATATTATCATGTTTTGTTGTGTGGATATTTTACTGTGTGGATTACAAAGTTTGTGTGGGAGAGTAGTTGCATAGAGATTTTGAATTTAGAGCTATGTATATTTGGGAATGATTAATATTGTTAATTTCAATTTTCTAATTTTTCTAGGCTATGCAGTTTGGATCTGCATTATCAGATGAACATCAAACAATGTTTGTAGATCTCTTTTTAGTTCGGTTTGGACAAAATTTAATAGGTCAAGCTTGTATAGTGGTGGTTGTATAGAGGAAGCATGTGGTTGTTCGAAGGTGGTGGTGTGAAGGAAGTGTGTATAGAAGAAGCGTGTGTAGAGGAAGTTGTGTGGAGACTGTCGATAATCAATTAATTCAATATTGCTCTGAGCATTAATGCTAGAATCGAATAATTGCGGATGACAAGGAATGTGCATGAGATTTAATTGTGTGGAGCTTTTACTATGTTGAGCTTTTATGGCAAAGACAAAATTAGGATAGTGTATTTTTAGGAGAACTATGAATATGTATCATATGAAGGTATGTGCAGGAGAAGAAGCGTGTGCGAATGTGGGAGATTTCATTATGCAGATCTTTTACTATGTTGAGATTTTATGGCAAAAACGAAATTAGGCCATGGTATTTTATGGAGAACTATTATTATGTATCATATGAAGGTATGTGCAGGAGAACGGGAAATATTATTATGTTCCATTGTGTGGATATGGTGTATGCTTGTCGATTTTTCAATAAAATCTAATAATTTTACAAATTTTCAAATTGTATATCATATGAATGTGTATGAAAGATGGAGCATATATTTTATTGTGTGGAGTACGAAGTATGTGCAGAAAAGAAATTGTGTATAGCTTTGATTAGGACAGGGTACAAAGCTTGTGTGAGATTTCATTATATGAAGCTTTTATTAGGACTGGGTATTTTCAGGACAATTGGGGGTGCATGTGGAAATTAATGAAGATGGGATATGTTTATTGATTTTTTGAACAAATCTACTACTTTTACACCTTCCCTGATGGTATATCATATAAATTTATATGGAGGATGGGGTATGTGTAGGAGAGTGGGAAATATTATTAAGTTTTGTTGTACGAATATTTTGTTGTGCGGAGCACGGAGTATGTGCAAGGGAGTAATTGCATAGAGATTTTCTTTTAGAACTATGAATCTTTGCAGAGGACGGGGTGTTTGCAAGAGAACGTGATGATTAAAGTTGTTAATTTTCATTGTGCAGTGTTTTTACTATGTGTTTGTGTGGGAGAACGTGTGGTGCACAACACAATTTTGTAATTCAACTTCTTTTCCTTATGTAGTAACGCATAATCAATTGCATTTAGCTAGTTTTGTACTCAGTCATGCTTTAAAAATATTCATTTACAATTGACTACTATAACTTTTATGACTTACGATAAGAAAAAATATAGTACGTTTTCACATTTTTGTGATCATATATCGTATGAATGTATACGGAGGACAATATATGTGCAGGAGAACAGGGAATATTATTATGGTTCATTGCAAAAAGATTTTACCGTGTGAAGTATGAAGTATGTGTCTTTGCAAAGAATAGGGTATTTGCGGGAGAAGACAATGATTAAAATTTTTAATTTTCATTGTGTAGGTGAACAAATGATTTTGTAATTTTGTCTCTTTTCAACGGTTTACAAATACTCATTTACAATTGAATTCTACAACTTATATGACTTATAGTATAAGCTTTAATATGGGTTTCGCACAAGGAAAAGCTTCATATAATAAAACATGTTTCTATATTTACTAGGACTTATTTAAATACTTACTTTAAGTAAACAAATTGTATATGTCTATAAACATATTACTTATGAAAATTGGTTTACACTTGAGCATTGCAAAATGAAATATGGAGTTTTTCATAGTGTTTCTAATTACGAGAGTTCTTTGACAGTGTGTTATTTATCTGAACGTTAGTCAATGTCCATGATGATCTCATCATCTTTTTCATTGGAATCCTCTTCATTTATCGAATCCTTCATTTTGTTGAATATAATTTTATGTGCTCAAAAGATGGGTATATGATACTAGAATTAATGACAGGTGCGTCATTTATGGTTCGTTGGCATTGCATCATATGCCCATATTCTCAGTATAAAACCTTGCTTGATGAATCAACTTCACAACTACTCCCCACTAGTTTGTAAAAATGAACCAAATTTGATTTACAAATAACTTGACACACTCATTTCTCGTAGTATCATAAAGGAAACCAATGTTTACATAATACTACAAAGTATTATAGAGAAAAATTTGACAAACCAAAAACTCACACCATTGGAAAAAGTGAACAAGGAAATCAGTATAGAAGCTTGCAATATTGTGCATTTTTTGTATCTCTGCACTATTGCTATTTGTCCAAGCTCATAATTATAGATAACGGTTTATATAAGGCAACAAAATCTCATACAATACTTGAAGCTATTAAATGAAATTTACAAAGAGAAATGCTACACAGCCCATTGTTTTGTCTATCACTACAAATAGTGTTTTCCCCCTTACTATACTATCTATTTCAAATATTTTCAATTTTGTTTTGTTAGAAATCACCATCTGCCACTATTTTCAGTTTAAAACATGCTACAAAGATAAAACTGCCATCCAGACTTTTCATCATCTTGATGTTTGTCCTCTGATTAATAGAAAACAAAGCTACAAATAATTACAAGTCATCTCAACATTCAATTCACCGAATACACATCTTCTCATGCATTCAGAAAACCATATAAGCATGAAAAAATCAAATCTAGAAACATGATTCCGTACACTTTGAACTTAACACAAATGCATATATGTGAAAACAGAGCATTTCTTATGAAAATTGACAATGTGAATAACATGTGATAGGGATGTATGTATGGAAGTAGAAACATCACAACACGCATCTACCTACTAAGAAAACAATAAAGCAAGTGTGTAGTTAGGACATGTTTCGAAATACATCCTCAAATAAGAAATAGAAAATAGATTTTTATATTTATTATCTTAGTAAAATTTGCATAAAACGTTCATATAACATCCACACATGCACAACAACTTTCGCACAACTTCATCAACATAACTACATATGCACTCAATAACACCCTTATTTGACATTCGAAACTATGCACAAGAAACCTCTAAATAGCTACCCTCAAAATTGATATTAAATAATTATTATACCTTCTGAAATACGTCCTAAATAAAAATCAAAAAACGAGATTTGTATATTTATTATCTTATTAAACTTTAAGCAAAACTTTAGCATAACATCCACATATGCACAAAAACCTATGCACATGATGTCTTTCAAATATCATTTATTCCCTTTCCTTTAATTCAATTAAATTTATTATACAATTTAATTGAAAAACAAATGTGTGCAAAAATAATAATTTGATGTTCATAACACAAAAAGGCTTATGGATATTTTGTCAAGAAAATAAAGTTTGTGTATAAATATATGCAATGTACCTATTACTTGATCAAAACTATAAGCTTTTTCCCCAAAATATGATGTATTCATTTTCTTCTTAACCCCAAATGCCTATTGTGTGAAGTCATGAAAATAGAGAAGAAGAGATTCAAACCTCAATGTAATGACCATTTATCACTTATGGTACCTACGTAGTGAAATCCATGAAATATCTTATTTATGATGCTATAGACTTTAGATGGGGAAAGTCGCTAAGCATGCAGACATAAAATACTCCCCACTTTATAGGGCTCATGTTCTAGACATCAGTGCATTTGAATCATAACACATCGACAAACAATATAAACTCTTGTTCATTGTATATATTATTTTAATTCTTCTTTGAATTAATTTCATGTCAGTATCTATTGCTGGTGTGATTTTTGCGCTACTCGATTCTTTTGTTGGGTTTATTATATTTGTTGTAGTTTTATAGATGTAGTAGATTTGTAGCACTTGTTATTTGATGTAGATGATTATTACATTGTGCTAAGGATAATGTAATGTGTTGATATGTGTTGAGCATATTTTTTCGATTATAATATTATGTGTTGAGGATATGGGGATATGATATTACAATTAACGACAAGTGCATCATTTATGTTTTGTTGGCAATGCATCATATGCCCATATTCTCAGCACAGAACATTGTGATCAAGTAGGGGATCCTGATAATTGTAAGGCTCCTCTTCAGATCATTTTGGTTCATTTGGACCATAGCAGACCAACAAACAATATATTCTTTCATTCGTTCTAGATATTGCTTTAACTATCGTATGAATTATTAACATGGCATTATCTATTACTAGTGCGATTACAGGAATTTCCATTTTCGGTAGATGATTATTACGCTCATTTTATCATTAATAATTTCATATCGAGATCGATACACTTATGTGTGAAAAGTATGTGAAATATTTTTAGTTTAGTTCGAAAAGGATAACTTACACGTGGAATTTTTCAAATTTATAGCAATCAATTCAGGAATAGTGGAGGTTGTTTTATTTCAATTCAATTATGATTATTATAGCAATTATGGTACTTGTTTCGTATTTTGTGAGATTTCTTACCATCAGCTTCATTAACTTTCCTTCATCAATATTGCATTCAAGGCATTGTGACGGTTAAAAATATAGACTAGATAACAATGTATCTAGATAATGATGAGGATGATTAAATTGTGATTAGAAAATCACGCCAGTTACTTTATTTCAATAGAAATTGTCATTATTATTATTATAGGAATAATGGTAATTTATTTGTATTAGAATAGGGATTGCGTTGAATTGTGATTGGAAAACAAAGCTACAAATAATTACAAGTCATCTCAACATTCAATTCACCGAGTACACATCTTCTCATGCATTCAGAAAACCATATAAGCATGAAAAAATCAAATCTAGAAACATGATTTCCGTACACTTTGAACTTAACACAAATGCATATATGTGAAAATTGAGCATTTCTTGTGCGAATTGACAATGGGTAGAACATGTGATAGGGATGTATGTATGGAAGTAGAAACATCGCAACACACATCTACCTACTAAGAAATCAATAAAGCAAGTGTGTAGTTAGGACATGTTGTGAAATATGTCCACAAATAAGAAATAGAAAAGAGATTTGTATATTTATTATCTTAGTAAACTTTGCATAAAAATTTCGTATAACACCCACACACGCACAACAACTTTCGCACAACTTCATAAACATAACTACTTATGCACTCAATAACACCCTTATTTGACATTCGAAACTATGCACATGAAACCTCTGAATAGCTACCTTCGAAATTGATATTAAATAATGATTATACATTGTGAAATATGTCCCTAAATAACAATTAAAAAATGAGATTTGTATATTCATTATCTTAGTAAACTTTAAGCAAAACTTTAGCATAACATCCACATATGCACAACAACCTACGCACATGATGTCTTTCACATATCATCTATTCTCTTTTCTTTAATTCTATTAAATTTATTATACAATTTAATTGAAAAAACAAATGTGTGCAAAAATAATAATTTGATGTTCATAACACAATAAGGCTTATGGATATTTCGTCAAGAAAATAAAGTTTGTGTATAAATATATGCAATTTACCTATTACTCAATCAAAACTATAAGTTTTTTTCCCAAAATATGATGTATTCATTTTCTTCTTAACCCAAAATGCCTAATGTGTGAAGTGATGCAAATAGAGGAGAGGAGATTCAAACCTGGAAGTGATGATTGTTTATCACTTATGGTACCTGTGTAGTGAACTCCCTGAAATATCTTGTTTACAATGCTATAGACTTTAGATGGGGAAAGTCGCTAAGCGTGCAGACATAAAATACTCCCCACTTTGTAGGGCTCATGTTCTGGACATCAGTGCATTTGGATCATAACACATCGACAAACAATATAAATTCTTGTTCGTTGTATATATTCTTTTATTTCTTCTTTGAATTAATTTGATGTCATTATCCGTTGCTAGTGTGATTGTTGTGCTACTTGATTCTTTTGTTGGGTTCATTATATTTCTTGTAGTTTTATAGATGTAACAAATTCGCAGGACTTGCTATTTTTGGTAGATGATTATTACATTGTGCTAAGGATAATGTAATGTGATGATATGTGTTGAGAATAGTTTGTCGATTATAATATTATGTGTTGAGGATATGGGGATATGATATTACAATTAATGACAAGTGCATCATTTATGCCCATATTCTTAGCACAGAAAATTGTGATCAAGTAGGGGATCTTGATAATTGTAGGGCTCCTCTTTGGATCGTTTTGGTTCATTTGGACTACAACACACTGACAAAAAATATAAGAATTCAAGCTTTTGTGATCCATGTCTTAATGTATAAAATGGTTTTTTTTGAAAGAAATCACATTGAATATTTTTCTTCCGAAAAACATTTTATACATTAAAACAATATAAGCTTTCATTCGTACTAGATATTACTTTAGCTCTCATATGAATTATTAACATGGCATTATTTATTATTAGTGTGATTGCAGGAATTTCCATTTTTGGTAGACGATTATTACGCTCACTTTATAATTAATAATTTTAGATCGAGATCGATACACTTATGTGTGAAAAGTATGTGAAATATTTTTAGTTCAGTTCGAAAAGGATAACTTACACGTGGAATTTCTCAAATTTATAGCTATCACTTCGGGAATAGTGGCGATCGTTTTATTTCAATTTAATTATGATTATTATAGCAATTATGATACTTGTTTCGTATTTTGTAAGATTGCTTACCATCAGCTTCACTGACTTTCCTTCATCAATATTGCATTTAAGGCATTGTGATGGTTAAAAATAGACTAGATAACGATGTATCTAGATAATTATGCGGATGATTAAATTGTGATTAGGAAATAACGCTAGTTGCTTTATTTCAATAGAAATGTGATTATTATTATTATTATAGCAATAATGGTAATTTATTCGTACTGGGATAGGGATTGCGTTGAATTACTTATTGTCACTTCTCTTGGCTATATTGCATTGATAAAAATGTATATAGGTAACGATGAGGACGATTAAAATGTGATTAGGAAATAAAGTTGTCTGCTTTCTTTCAATTCAATTGTCATCTCTCTACGAGGAGCATAAATACCAGTTTCTCTTCTCGAGGAGCAAAATTCGTGCTCAGTTGAATGTTGGCGGTGGCAGGCTACATAAGTCGTTGTGCAGAGATACTTTTACAATTTTCTAGATCATATACTATATGAATGTTTACAAAGTACGGGGTATGTGCAGGAGAATGGGGAATATTATCATCTTTAGTTGTGTGGAGATTTTACTGTGTAGATAACGAAGCTTGTGTGGGAGAGCAGTTGCGTAGATATTTTTATTTTAGAGCTATGTATCTTTGTAGAATGATTAATATTGTTAATTTCAATGTTCTGATTTTTCCAGGCTATGTAGTCTTGATCTTCATTATCGAATGAGCATCAAGCAGTGCTTGTTGAGATCTTTCTAGTTCGATCCGGCTAAAAGTTAATAGGTTAAGCTTGTACAATGGTGTATGCGCGAAGGAAGCATGTGGTTGTTCGAAGGTGGTTGTGTGAAGGAAGCATGTATAGAATAAGCATGTGTGGAGGATGTTGTGTATAGAGTGGCGTTAATCAATTAATTCAATATTGTTCTGAGCATTAGTGTCAGAATTAAATATTTGCAGAGGACAGGGTATGTGTGGGGGATTTCATTGTGCAAAGGTTTTACTTTGTTGAGATTTTATGACAAAGATAGAATTAGGACGAGGTGTTTTCGAGAGAACTATGATTATGTATCATATGAAAATAGTTCTTTTACAATTTGTTATTGATGTGAATGGGAACTTTCATTGTGTAGAGATTTTACTATGCTGAGCTTCATATCAGAAACTTTATTCAGTAGGGATGAAATTAGGACGTGGTTTTTCTAGGAGGATGGGAGGTGCATATAGAAATTAATGTTAATCTATTACTATGATTGTTATTCTTTCTACAGAGGTTTGACTGTGTTAAACATGGAATATGTAAGTCGGTTTATCACAATACAGATAAATGTGATGCATGGAAATTAATTGTTATTTTAGAATTCAGTCACAACTTGAAAATTCAAAGAAAGATTGGCATTGTTCACTATTGAATTGTAGAAGCTATTCTAGCCTTATTTGCTTTATTAACGAAGGGAAAAAAAAAATTAACAGTTGTGTAAATCAATGCATATTTTTTATACCAGAAGCAACTTTGGCTTCATTAACTTTTGGATTGAGCTGAGAAGGGGGAGAATGTTGGTCCACTCAAGATTTTTGTTTGCTATGTGCAGAACGATGTTATGTGGAAGTTCGTTGTATGGGAGAACTTCTGCACGAGAACCTCGACACAAAGAACTTTTGCACACCGTTTTTAATATAAACTTGTGCATAACTCAAAACTCTTCATTTTTTGAACCTAAAACTACCATTAATTTATGCCTCTATGTGATGGCGAATTTTGTAGGTGCTATGTAAGTCACTCTATATTGGCCAAAGCTACAAATAAGTTTAACTTAACTACAAAACCAATAATTAGCTTTATTACACTCATATTAAATAGCTAAGTCTAATTATTAGAAATATAAGAAATAATTTGTTATTATTATTATTATTATTCTTTTTGCGGAGCTTTGATTATGCGAAAGATGAGATATGTATGCTGATTTATAACAATACAAATAAATGTGATGCATGGAAATTAATTGTTATTTTCGAATTCAGTGACAACTCAAAAATTCGAAGAAAGATGGGCATTGTTCACTATTGGGTTGTAGAATCTATTCTAAACTAATTTGCTTTATTAACGAGGAAAAAAACTAGTAGTTGTGTAAATTAGTACATATTTTCAATATCAGAAGCGACTTTGACTTCATTAACTTTTGGCTCGAGCTGAGAAGGGGGGGAACGTTGGTCAATGGCCATGATATCATCATCCTTGTCATTGGCGTCCTCTTCAACATTGACATTTTCTGCCTGGGTCAAATTATGCAGACAAATACTCAATGTTTCGGTTGCCAATTGCAGTCGCTCCATCTTCAATTCTAGTAATGCCATTTTCAGATTTAGAAGGTTGAAATGGACCTATGCTTCATATTTAATCATTTTAGTATGCTTTAAGACCAAATCGATGAGAAATTTCAGAGCATCAACTATTGTAGCTAAAAAGTTCACGACCTCCTATTGTACAGCTCCAGAATTGGTTCCATAGAGTTCAATCCCTATTATAGTTTCCAATAAAATTGGCGAATTATGGTTCTGATCATTGATTTTATGTTTGCAGAGCCATTCTAGCAATGTAAATATAGCATCAAGGTAACTTTTCTTGATTTTTAGTCTCTGTCTCTTCTGTTAATGCTGGTTTTGAGTCCGCATAATGTATATGTTCATTGTCCCAAGGATGTGTGGAGAATGGTGTATGACCAAGAAAATGGAGGTGCAGAAGGAAATTTATGTCATCACATTTTCTTATTACATTCATACAAATTTTCTTAAGGTAAGGCTTTTTTGGTTTGCGTTTTATGTGATTAAAGATTTGGACATATTTAATTTTATGGAGTTTTTTTAGTAAATTATCTAACAATGTTTAGAATTAAGATATTGCTAATAGTATATAATAATACTAATAATGTCGAAGGACTATGCGGAAAGAAACAACTTACAACACATTCATACAAATTTTCTTAAGGTAAGGCTTTTTTAGTTTGTGTTTTATGCGATTAAAGATTTGGATAGATTTCATTTTGTGGAGTTTTTTTAGTAAATTATTTGGAAATGTTTAGAATTAAGATATTACCAATAATATATAATAATAATAATAATTGCAAAGAACTTTGTAGAAAGAAACAACTTACGGAAATGGAGAACTTCCATTATCATAACATAGCCTTTAATCAATTAATAGTTATCTTTGTCTAAATAGAAATACTTTTGAATTTGTGAATTAAGTCCAGAATTTCATTTCAAAATACAACAAAAAAAATTGAATGTCAGCATGAACAAAAACAAAAGTACTTTTTTGTAAATTTATGACTGCAAATGTGTATGAATTATGTGCAAGGTCTGTGATTGTGTGGATTTAAAGCTTGAAAGTTTCTTTCCTAGTATGGATTTCCTCTGTAGTTTCATATATATGCCTATTTACATAACGATTGCCATAAATAGAGATTTTACTCTGCGGAGAGCACAACCTTAGAACGTTTAATTTCGTGAAGCTTATTTGCATAATTTCTCAATGCGATGGATCATTGGCCAAATTTTTCATTTTATTGGTGGATCATTGAGAAAATTGTTCATTTTGTCGATTGTAATGTTATGTGCTAAGGATATGGGCATATGATATGATCATTAGTAACAAGTTGATCAAAGTGTTCATTTTGTCATCCAACAATATTTCTGGGACCGAAATCATTAATAAGACTACATTTTGTAAAACTTACTTGCATTCAATCAATATGATGGATCATTTACCAAAATTTGTTATTTTGTCGATTATAACATTATGTACAACATTAATGACAGGTACATCATTTCGAGTTTGTTATCACTACATCATATGCCCATATTCTCATATTAATGATATAAGCAAATGCATGTGGGCACAAGTTTCTCTTTACGATGAGCAAAAAAAGAAAAAAAAACATGGTCGATTGAATGTTAGTTTTTTTCTATCGTAATGATATATTGCAAAAAACTTTTTCAATTTTCAATTGAGTCTAGATGGTATCTCCAATAAATGTTTGTGTTTTATACGATATTTAGAGATATTATTCAGACACAATTTAAAGTTGAAGGTGTGTTCATCTATGCTTTTTCCTTTTAGGCAAATCATCTATTTTGCTTAGATCTAGATCTCTATGCAATTGCTTTTTCGGGTATGTACTATAAAGTTGCTTTGTTGGTAGCGGCGTCCATTAACAATGACATTTAGCCCTACATTTCTTGTTTCTGTGTATAATGACCATGTTTAACTATATTGTCCATGAGGCAGAAACATATGAATTTAAATAAATATGAAATTGTGTGATACATTATACCAAAAAAGTGATGTTAAGTGGGTTCTGTTGTTTAAAAATCAGTATTATACAGAAGAAAAATGTGTGGGGGAACTGTGCAAAGGGGAAAATTAATGTGGATGTGTACTTTCATGATATTCAATTCCATGTATTTGATTTTCATTTTATCGATTATAATGTTATGTGTAGAGAATATGGGGATATGATACTAGAATTAAATATAAGTGCATCATTTCTGGTTCCTTGGCACTATTTTATATGCCCATATTCTTAACACAAAACATTGTGATCGAGTAGGGGCTCCTGATAATCGTAGGGCTTCTCTGTGGAGCGTTTTGGTGCATTTGGACCATAGCAGACCAACAAACAATATAAGATTTCGTTCGTTCTAGATATTATTTTAGCTCTCTTCTGAATTATTAACATGGCCTTATCTATTGCTAGTGTGGTTGTAGGAATTGCCATTTCCGGAAGACGATTATTGCACTCACTTTATAATTAGTACTTGAAAATTGAGATCGATACACTTATGTGTGAAAAGTACGTGAAATCTTTTTATATCATATAAAAATTGCATTTGTTATTCCACATACTAGTTCTTTGCCATAAATCATAAATCAAAGGTTCTAAGTTTTATATAGATTTTGTGACATAATTTTAAAACTATTAATAATAATAATAATGTGTTAATGCATTTTCTCGTTAGCTTAATAATAATAAATCAAATGTTCTAATTTTTATAACACTTCTGTGGTGTAATTTTAACACATAATGTGTCGGTAGTTGCATTGGCTAGCTATTGCTCACTGGTTTTTTCTCTTTTTTCTTGGGGGGGTGGGGGGAATACATGTTTCTATATTTCATAGTTCTTTTTTAGATAAGGCTCATTACCAATGGTTTTATTCTAGTTGTCAGAATCAAAACTTTGTTCTAAGAATCGTGTTTTTTAATTTTCGAACACAGATACATATTTTATGATATGCGTATTAGGTATGTTGTGGTTCATTTGTTTTATGACTCTATATCTCATTCATAGACAATAATTTTACGTGAAATCAATTATATCTGTATCATTTAACTTGTTTTCTTATAAATTATTTATGTTGTGCTTGTCATTAAGTAAAAATTCATAGTGAAATTATTATTATTATTTACAATTAAAATATCACCAATAATATAAACATAAACAATCTTATTATATGCATAATGAAAACTTGAAAGTTTCTTCCGCACAATGAACATCTTTTGCACTTCTACATGTCCTATAAACAAAGCTTTTGCTCAATGTTATTTATGTTTAATGAAAAATGTTCTATGTAACATATTTCACACTTGCAATAGTCAAACCCAGTTTTTCATTTGCAAAAGTGAGATCTAGTGAATATATACAAAATTGAAAAAAAAAATTGTGCAATTTAACAGCTTTGAGAACATTATTGATTCAGAAGGTGTTTTCAGCTACGAAATGGATATGGTTAGCAGAGAAAGCGAAGAAGTTATTTGCACTGATACCTTTAATTTACTTGGTGTTGTCGATGAGAACTTCCACTGGTCAATTGCATATGAGCGTTATGTTAATCTGCCAATGGAAGAGAAAAATGGTAACAAGATTTGGACTACTGGATTAGTGAATGTTGCATGTGTGCCAACAATTTTTTATTTCAGGGAAATTGTTCATTTATGCGCGAAATTTTTTGATTCAGAAATAAGAATAATTATGTTGTGAACAAAGAGAATACCTTTGAATGTGAAAACATTTACATGAATATTCAAGTTATCGTAAGCTAATGTTCACTTATGATTGTTCGAAGAAAATAGTTTCACGATCTTAGAAGCAAGTGAATCAAATGTTATTATGGATTTATTTTTTCCGAGTCACCAAGTTCCTTGCAATCTATTTGTTCTAGAAATATATTCATTTAAACCTTCGTTTAGAGACTTTTGTTCATTTTGTGCACGTATCATGGGCCAAGAAACTACAACAAGAGTTCCAAAATGCATTGTCTATATGTTTTATTATACATACAAAAGGGATTGTGTATTCGATTAGGTTGATATCATTTATATTGAATTAGATTTTCAATTAACCAATTTATGCAAGACCAAAATATTATTCATGATATCATATCTCATAATAGCTTTGATTTCAAGCGATAGCTTTAGTGGTTTTCCATGTAATCCTAAATTCAATGTGAATCAAGAACCAATGCAATTTTGGTATCCTATACTGTGGAAGAATAATGCTTCTTCAAACTTTTGTCTAATTCAAGATGTTTTTGTGAGGCAAATCAACTACATGATAACTGGACAAGAACCTCATCATATATCTGGACATGCACAAGTTTTCCTATGGGGAAAAGGTATGCATGAAGAAAGAGAAAGTAATACACTAATTCAAATATATGGGTTTCAAGATAAGCCATTGCTATTTCCGAAATTTGTTACAGACATGTATTTTGTTGTTGAAGTCTATAGGCAATACCTTGACTAGCTAGATATATTTGAAAGCAAAAAGACAAAATAGTTCATTCCTTTGTCATTTACTGTTGGAGAAATCATAGTAAAAATTGTTTCCCATGTTACAGAGTTCGCACAGAATTTGAACACTTTTAACTTAAGTAAAGTTGAATCAATTAAAGCTTTGATGAAGAGGGCCTATTTCATGCAAACTTGAAAATAATTAGATACGGAAACTTGTTTGCAAAAATTAGAGAACAGAGCGAATAATGTCTAAATGCATTGACAAAAAAGAAGTGGCTAATCATAAATACTGAATATATCATGGAAGTATCAAGTATTAATATTTTTGAAAATCAATATGTACATTGCATAAACGATACCCATGGAAATCAAGGGCTAATCATAGATGTTGAACAAATCATCCACGAATTAGGAATCAATAGTTTTGTAGAGAAATCTATATACTGGATAAATGATATTGATGTGATTTCATCATCAAGTGAAAACATGACAAAATATATTACAAATATGAAAGTGATTTACGACAAGCTATCAAATAACGTGAAGCACAAAAATCCTAATTGAAGTTTTATTTCAAAAGAAGTGTATGTTGTTGAATCACCAATTTCAAAATTCCTATGAGAAAAATAAATGTTGATGAAACTATAAACGAAGAAGTTGACAACATTAAGCTACCTGATTGGATTGGTGTTTGTTTTCCTGAAAATCAAGAAATAATAGCACAAATTGCTAATGAATCTATTATTTTTTATGATGGTTCTGTCACATTGCAAAATGAAAAGTATGAAAATAGTAGTAAACAAATGAAGATTGAAAAGGTAAAGCTTCACAAAAATAACATTTTAGACTAAACATAAATGCAGGTTGATTTGTCTGGAGCTACAATCACATCGCTCATGGAGTTGCATCAAGTTACCGATAATGTGTTTGCAGAGTCTCTTTATCAACGAGAAGCAGAAAACTTAAAGTTAAAAACAAGAATAAAGGATCTATAAGATGTTACAAATCCAAGTCCTTTGTTGATGACTTCATTAGCAATATGAACAAAAATTCCCATAGCTACTATTTGTGGCACATAATATAGATTTGCTAAATATATCAGTTTTCTAATGCGGTGAAAACATATATTATTAGCAATATATGGAAATGATTACAAATCATTGAACATGCATGGAAAGTAGCTTCCGATCTAAAGCACTTGGGACAAAGAGCTAAGTCATTTGTCGAGTGCATTGAATGTGATCTCGAAGGAGATAGTTATTTCGTGAATAATTACTTATTTTCTTTCAACCAAAGACTTGATTTGCTTTCTCATGCAGAGCAAGGAGAGAAGAATCAACCAAATGCAAATCAAATAAAGCAACTCAAAGTTGCATAGTCTTAGAGAATCAGAAGAATGGAAAACATTATTTCTGAATATCAAAACATAGAGAATCAAAGGGCATATTCATATGTCAAAATTGTACATATTGTGAATAATATGAACAACCCACGTATTACATGTGACTTTGGTTTAATTTCAAGAGAAACGTTAATAGTTGAATTGGATAAACTGAAACAGTCAAAGGCATCTGAATTCGACGATATAGCTGATTTAATACACATGAAGGCAATGAATGGCTAATTGGCTTGTTAATGTTAATGAATAGAACTATGTTCTGGATGTGTAATTGTAATGCGAGGTCACAAAAATTGAGAAACATATATTTAATCAAAGTTTTAAATTGCAAATTATAGTTGCTCCTATGAAACATTGCATAGAGGAAAAGTTAAAGAAATTATTTCAAGAAACCAACAATGCTAAAAACAGTTATCAGTTAAGAAATAAGGACATATTGTTTTACATAGTGTAAGTTATATTAAATCTTGGAATGCTCACTTTTATGTTTAATAGTTATCAAATGTTCATATTTTTATATATTTTATTACGAATTGGGTCAATCTATGGATGCATATTTTCGCTCTTCATTGCAATTGGCTTTTTCATACACCCATTTAAGCATTTGCATAAAGTTTTTGATAAACACTTTACAAATCAAATGTTGCTTTATGTATGCATAATTGCTGAGGTAGTTTACATGTGCACATGGTTTTCCTCTTTATTCTTATTTTTTTTGCTCATATCTTTGTTTCAAAGTCACATTATCATTTATTATATGTATTTAATTATTTGTTTCTATAAATTTGTGGAAATGCATGAGCACAAAGTTAAAGACACAAAAGAACTAGAATGGCAACTATGAATACCATACTGAATTGCGATATTAGAAAAGTGTTGTTATCGACAAAATAGATATTGTGAGTAGTTGTATAGTATTATTGTTATTCAAATTGAACACCTTATTGTTAAAAACTCATTGCTTTGTGCAAATTTAGACATTGTTTATCAATTTTGTGAACAATTTGAACATAATTGTTCTTTTCTTAATAAAAATGGAAATGGATTTTTAGTAACTATTTTTTATTGTCGGGAATTTGTTTTGCCTATGATGTTTATTTTGATTATAGCTATGCTAATTTGAACGTGATTACAATTTGAAATTAACTACAATTGTTTCTACATGGATGGCATATTTTAGTTTCATATAATACTAATAAAAAGACCATTTTTTTTACTTTGAATATTGTCATCTAGCTTTGACCAATCTTTGCAATTTGTTCTATTCTCTTATCTATAGGCTATAGAAAATGAACATTAAAAATTGTTTTCACAAATAAAAAGAATTGAAATCTAATCTCTGAAATCATTTTGTATTCCACATAATGAAATCATTGCCTCAAACTCCCTCCCCACCATGGTCTTGTCATCATTTTTGTAAATAACTTGTGACCACTTTAAATCTATCATAATTGAATATATCATATATGAAATGAAATTTAAATATATCATTGTTAATGATATAAAATGACATTTTTCTATTATTGATTTTAATGATATTCATTAAGCAGTGATCATCATCAATGTTGCAATTTTGCTAGTACTTATGGTAAATACGTTTCATATTCTTTAGAAATCAAAATCAAGATAATTCAGGACATTTACTCTATAAAATAATTTTCCAATTTTCCAATTTTCCAATTTTGGATTAGATAATTGCAAATTTGGCGATTATACTCGTATTATTCAATATTAAAGGAACTTAGTTCATCAGATAAATAATAAAAATTCCATTTTGTAAGTTGTTTATTTCAACAAAGTAAAAGGAACGTTCAATTGTAGAATTGCAACTCGTCATATTCTCTTCTTTGCAAATTTCCTGATGACCTCGAATTTAAATGCAATGAGAATAAGAGCTATAACTAATATTCCTAAATAATACTAATTACATTTTCTAAAGGTTACAATGAAAACTTTGCAGGAAGAAGCTCTTGAATAAAAAAACATGAGTATCAAAATCGAATTGCATGCAAAGCAATTATTAACATTGTAACTGACGTAAGTAAAGATGTTTATGTTTATGCACATGCATTGTTTCTTTTCCACTCGTGTTTTTTCCAGAGAAATAGTTCTGCACAACTGCTCCCGCACAACATTTTCACATAGCTATTTTTGTAGTTGCGAAATACGTTGATAAATAATAATAATAATAATAATAACAAAATACAAATGCACATTGGCATAATTGCAAAACAAATTCATAACACGCAACAAACTCTCGATATTTCATTGTACTAAGCCCTGCATTTCGTACAATCTATTAATAATAAAATAACGACTAGTTTTGTATACAAATAAGAATGTCCACATAGCTTTTTCTAGCAGGATAATACCAAATAGCACTACTAAACTCACTACTAAAAAAAAAAACAACAACAACCACCTCACCATCCATATCCATATTGCATTCTCATTACAATCACAACATACCACTCAGTCAAGAAATATTCTCGGACTAATCTCTAATTCGTTAACTATACTTTCTCCACATGTTCTTTGTCTATCACTAATTTCTCTCACTAATTACATATAGATACAAGCTACTCATTAGTACACCAACAATACCAACAAGAACCACAACAGCAAGGGACATGCCAGAACTAGCAACAAGAGCACAAACTACCAATCCTCATATATTTTTCTCTAATCTAGGACAATTGAATTGAATGCTAAATATTGGCCTATTAAAAGCAATATATACTTGAAGGGGGAAAGCATGGAGATGGGTTACACTTTTTGACGAAACAAGGGCCGTTTTGGTGGAAAAAAGACACTCAATCGAGAAATGTAAGTGCTCGATTGATTCATTTTAAATGACTTGATTAAACTAACTCTTGATCGAGCATTAAGCTAACTCTTGATTGAGATCCTCTGTAACCCCAAGTTAAGAGCTCGATCAAGCTTTAAGGCTCGAGTGATCCCTAAAGCTCGATCGAGCCTTAAAGCTGGAAATTTTAAAATTTATGTACATACCAATAATGATATGCAAACTTTAAATTTGTAAGTGATTAAAAAAAACCATGTTTAATTACTAATTCAATTTGAATAAATAATTAACAATTGTGTGGATTAATTTCTGATCACATTTCTAGCATTTTGGGGTATAGATTTGAAAAAGGATTCTATCACACTTGCAATTGAAATTATAAAATTCTTATATTTATAATTTGGTAATTTAAAATTTAGTTTTTAATATGATTTAAATTTTCAATGTTATAATTTAAATAATAAGTTGATTAAGCATAAGAAAATTTATCAATTTGATTTTAATAAATATTATAATTGTTTATACGAATAAGTGTAAATCAAAAATGTGAATTTGACACTGTTGGAAATGTATGTTTTATAAAATTCACTGAAGAGTTAACAAACCTGATTTATATATATATATAACCATTTGTTCAGGAAAACAATGAGTGCAGTAATAATTAACATAGTTGTAATAGTTGTACATTATAATTAATATAAGTGTAATGGATGTAATGGTACCTATTGTTATAAATCTCTCTAAACCTATAAAATGTGATTGTAAATCCCTCCCCGGGGGCAGTGAAGTAATTGAGTGAGTCTACTCTCGGTAAGGTGACCTTCCAAGAGGATGGGGGAGTCATTTACGGTGATAGGTTCGACCTCTACATAATTTGAGCCTCGTGAGGGGACACTTGCCAGTCCTTAAGATGCCATTTTTCTCCCAATATTGTTTCCCGGATGTTCTGGATGATCCCTTCCCAAACAACCTCCTGGGGAAGAAGATGGTTCTTAAATATTCAGTGGTTCCGCTCTTTCTAGATGGCCCATAGAGTTAATCCCAAGACAAGCCC
Organism: Pinus tabuliformis; assembly: GCA_031772625.1. Lineage (NCBI taxonomy): Eukaryota > Viridiplantae > Streptophyta > Pinopsida > Pinales > Pinaceae > Pinus > Pinus tabuliformis. The sequence goes on from CM062811.1 coordinate 98,848,447, forward strand.
CTACGCTCTGTTAAGGACAGGACTAGAAAATATTCCACCAAAGGAGGATGGTTTCTTGAATTCTTTGGTTATCCTGATTCATTCTTCCGAAGATATCCCCCATCCATCGCCACTTTTTTTCAGCAAAGGGGCAAGAGTTGAGCATGTGTTCTAAATCTTCGCTACGCTGTTTACGCAGCGTACAAAATGATGGACCATAGAAACCCCATCGTTGAAGCTGATCCCAGGTTAAAATGTGGCCCCTACACACTAGCCATAGGAAGTGGGCCACCTTTGGCCACCATCCTCCTTTCCAAATCTTCTTCCAAATAAGGTCCTCGCAGCTTGGTTCTTGACCTAAAAAAACCATAACAAAATTTAGAAACATGGCAAAAATATATATATATATATATATATATATATATATATATATATATATATAAACAAACAAAAATACAAGAAACAAAAGACTGAACATAGATAAAAGACAAAAAAATGAACATAGAAATGTAAAAAATATATATATATATTAAAACATTGAAAAAAGATGACAAAAAAATATTGAGAAAAATAAAAACTAAAACAAACAAAAAATTCAAAAAAATAATAACAAGAGAATAAAATTATATATTAAAATATAAACAAATTAAAAACATGACAAGAAAAATAAACAAATATAAAAAATGATAAAGAAAAAAAAACATAAAAATGTAAAAAAAACACACAAAATAAACCTATAAATAATAAAAAATTTAAAAATATATTTTAAGAAGATAAAAATTTAAAGAATTTTTTTTTAAATTACAAAAAAAATATTTCAAAAAGATACAAAATTTAAGAAAAAAAAATAGATAATTAAAAAAAAACGAAATAAAAATCTTAAAATATAATAAGAACTAAAAGAATTGAACAAAAAATTAAAATAAAAAATGGTTAAATTAAAATTTAATTAAAAAATAAAAATTTAAACATAAAATAAATAAAAATAAAAATTCGGCGCAATGGGCCCAGGGGTTGGAGAGTTGATTCTAAGAACCAACCCTCTGGCCCCTAGGCCCGTTGGACTGCAAGGTTGGGCAGTGTGGGGGTTGTATGTAGCGCCCCTTCCCCCCACCTTGTGGTCCCATGAGCCTAGGTGTCAAACCAATGAGTCGGCAGTTGGCGTGCGACGAGTTGGGTGGGTGCGCTCTCGGTTATGTGCGACAAGCTAAGTGAGCGACAAGTAGGTGGGTGCGACGAGTCGACCAAAGGGCGAGTCGGTTGCGATGATGGGATGAGTTGGGGCAGTTGGTTAAAAGCTCCCGGGGCACAAGTGCAACGAGCCAAGGAGGGTCGAAAAACCAAAATTCGGCTAAGTGTGTGAAGTTACGACGGTGAACTTATATCGTGCGAAGTTGGGCATGTGGACCTAGCGGGGTGGCAACATGGGCGAGCCAACAAAACGTTGGGGTGCAGTTGGCCGAATTGGTAGGTCGACCTGGGCAGGCCGACCCATGAGTACACCGTGGGGGAAACGTATATATTCGTGGACGCCATGGGAGGAGAAGGCAAGAAAGTTTGAAGTTCAAGCATTCTAAAGCAGTTCATGGACAAGGTGGACGAGCAAGAGAGTGGGTGAATGAGTTAAGGGCAAGGTGCAGATGGTTCTTGGCCACAACACCAAGCCAAGGAGCAGGAGCGCAGCAAACTCGAGTAGGCGGACCATAGGTTGGGCGGGCGGCCGCACCGCAGCAGGCAAACGAGCCACAGGTCAGTGTGCGGGCAGGTTATAGGCGGGCGAGCAAACTCGGTGGCAGGTCTGCGAGTTTGTCAGTTGGTGGACGATGCGCCTGGGCGAGCTGGGTGGGCACCCCGCGAAGGACGTTGTTGCACAACGGCCGAATGACGAGTTCGCATGGGTTAACTCTGTGGTAAGGCATGTGGAGGTGCGGACGGAGTGCGCCGAGTGGTTGGGCGAGCTGCGAATAGGGGCCAGGCAGGGCGACATGTCGTGGGCGAGCTAAACGGGCGCGAGTTGTGTTGAATGGCTACGGGCGGTATATATGGTGGGCACGACGAGTTGGTGTGGAGAGCGACCCGGGGGTGGGCACCCCTACCTGACGAGTTGGGCGACCCGACCCGACAAGGGCAGGCACTCCAAACGGTGGTTCGGGTAAGCTGCAAGGAGTAGGTTGAGTTGCACAATTTTAATAGAAATTGTACAAGGGAAATTTGGGGTTTCTTCACAAAGATTGTAATTTATATATTTTATGAAATATTGTTATTATCATTGTGGGTAGACTCATATTCAAGGAGTTTCACCTCCCATTAAATATTTCCGATGTACATATGTGTAAATGATAATGATGATGAAAGAAGTTTAAATTGAATGTTTCCACTGTGTTATGAATGTTAATACTTAGAAAGTGAAAAATAAACTATGGAATGTTAGGCATAGTCCACACTTGAAAGTATTGTTGAAAAGAAATTGGGTGGTGGTGTTACACCTCCTACAAGCATTTGAAAGAATACCGCCAAGGTAGGGGCATGACAGGTGGTATCAGAGCTTTGTATTCCATGGGATTTGGTGACAAGTTTAGCAGGGATGAATCATTATGCTTGGGCCAAGTTGGATGACAAGACATGGCAAGTTTGGAAGAATGCCAAGGGAGGCCCTTATTGACCTTATACAGGTTGAAGTGGATGAAAGAAGAGAACCCATGGAATCGAGATGAACTTGAAGTCTTGGAGAAAAATGTTGAAGACAAACTTCTTCGACTTACTTGGGCAATGGAGCAGGATGTAACTGCAAATTGCGATGATGAAGAAGAGGAAGTCGTGATGTTTGAGGATGTTGCAGATATGAAAATGATGGAGGAGGAACTTGAAATTGCTCAAGTTGGACCAGGATCGTGCAATTCCCAGACATTGGTGGACGAGGATACTCACATGGAGAAGCCTCATGATTAAGTATTCCTATTACTACTTGTGTTTCATTGGATCTTTTGGAGGATGGGCCATATCCAGGGAAGGGTAAAGTCAATTTGCCAATGCGATGGTCGAGACCAAGAAGCAGCCTTGGTGGAACCTTTAGGGAGAGAGCTATGATGGAAGGGACCTATGTGTGATGATATGATTGAGACTTGGATGAAGATGATTGATGTTGTGATGGGTCTACTTAGCTGGACAACATGGGCAGCTTGAGTCATGGACATCGAGTTGGATAGATGGAGCATGGCAGTCTTATGCAGGGACATTATGTAGGTGCCCTTGTAGAGATGTCACTTATGGACATCCAATGAGTAGTGCCAAGGCAGGAATGTTGTGCAGATGAGTTTGCTGATGTGACATGGAGACTTTTACTTATGAGCCGATGGGGATGTTGTGCACTTGTGTACAACAAAGCCATGGACTTGGTGGATTTGTGAGCAGACTATGGAGTATCCATACTACATGGAGAGCTGAGGCATCTTGCAGGGACATTTGGGTCCGAGACATGTATGCTTTCTAGGATGTTGGCTGGAGATGATTCATGGAGCTCATGATGACATGAGATTGTTGTAGCTTTTAGGGACTTCATATTATAGTGGACTTGGAGGATCTGATGGATTGAGGAGCTGAGGTCAGTGACTTTGATGTAGTATGGGGTGCATACTCTTGAGCACATTTATGGGGATACTTGGGAGAGTGACTTGATGTGGAGGATCAATATGAGACACTTTGGAGTTGATGGAGTTGCAGCAATGATGATGCCTTGGTGGCAACACTTGGGCATGGGTTGAGCCGAGACTTAACCACTTTTGATACATGGAAGCTGATTGGTTTCTGACCATGGGCAGCACATGGATGATGAGACAGGTGTATACTTATTTCTTTAGTAGACTTGAGGGATGGCACATTATAGATATGATGGAGGTTGCTTCATGGACCTAGATGTGGCACATTGAGAGTCGGTTTGATGAGAGGATCTCTTCATTTTGAGGAGATGGATCTTACACATATATGGATGATGATGTTGGGATAGATGCGACTGATTGACATGCAGCACATTGACACCAACATCATGGACAACATGTTGCGGATGAGATGGAGATTACTTCATGGACTTGGACATGGCTTATTTACACTTTGATGGAGATGGAGATGGATTCTTGATCGAGTTGATGGTGTGACGGGATGCTGAGAGAAACAACCGATGATGGCATGAGGAGGTGCATTCTCATGGTTTGGGCGTGACAGTTGGACTAATCACCCGACTAATTCGAGTCATGTGGGATATCAGTGTACCGAGATGTCTTAGAGTTGGATTGGAGTATCATGACAGCGGTTCACACGATGACGATACATGATGGGGTCAACACTATATGTTGCAATGAGCATGTAGCTCGAGTTGGGGGGAAAAGCCGTCCACGGTGGGGCAGCATGTGGAGATTGCGACGAAAGTGGTTAATGATCATGGATTGAGGAGACTTTACGATTCATGCAGATATGAGCCTTTATGGTTTGTGCGATGGCAGAGCAGAGGTGGGCAGCATGGACATTTTTTATGTTGGAGCTAGCGACACTTTGCGATGTTGTATGATGGTGTTGTCGAGGACGAAAACCATTTAGAGTGGGGGAGTATGTCAAGCCCACGATTCAGCGGTTGGCGTGCGACGAGTTGGGTGGGCGCACTCCCGGTTATGTGCGACGAGGCGGGCAAGCGAGGAGTCAGTGGGTGTGACGAGAAGGTGAGAGGGTGAGTCGGTTGCGACGATGGGAACGAGTTGGAGGATCGACGAGCTGGGGCGGTCGGTTAAAAGCGCCCGAGGCACAAGTGCAACGAGCCAACAAAGGGTCAAAAAACCAAAATTCGGCTAAGTGTACGAAGTTACGATGGTGAACTTATATCGTGTGAAGTTGGGCATGTCGACCCAACGGGGTGGCGACATAGGCGAGCCGACGTAACGTTGGGGTGTGGTTGGCTAAATTGGCAGGTTGGCTTGGCAAGCCGACCCATGAGTAAACTATGGGGGAAATGTATATATTGGTGGACGCCATGGGATGAGAAGGCAAGCAAGTTTGAAGTTCAAGCATTTTAAAGCAGTTCATGGACAAGGTGGACAAGTAAGAGAGTGGGCTAATGAGTTAAGGGCGAGCTGCAGACGGTTCTTGGCAGCAGTACCAGGCCAAGGAGCAGGAGCGCAGCGAACTTGGGTAGGCGGACTGTAGGTCGGGCGAGCGGTCGCACCGCAACAGACAGGTGAGCCACAGGTCAATGTGTGGGAGCATTACGAGTAGGCAGGCGAGCTCGGTGGCAGGTCTACGAGTTGGTCGGTTGGTGGGTGGTGTGCCCAGGGCGAGCTGGGTGGGCAACCCACAAAGGGCATCATTGCACGATAGTCAAATGACGAGTTCGCGTGGGTTAACTCTGCGGTAGGACGTGCGGAGGTGTGGAAGGAGTGTCGGGTGGTTGGGCGAGCTGCGAACAGGTGCCGTGCAGCGCGACACGCCGTGGACGCACTGAACGAGCGCAAGTTGTGTTGAACAGGGACGGGTGGTATAAACAATGGGCATGACAAGTTGGTGTGGATGGCGACCTGGGGGTGGGTACCCCTGCCCGACGAGTTGGGCGACCCGACCCGGCAAGGGCGGGTGCTCCAAATGGTGGTTCAGGTAGGCTGCATGGAGCAGGCTGAGTTGCACGATTTTAATAGAAATTGTACAAGGGAAATTTGGGGTTTCCTCACAAAGACTGTAATTTATATATTTTATGAAATATTGTTATTATCATTGTGGGAAGACTCATATTCAGGGAGTTTCCCCTCCCATTAAAGATTTCTGCTGTGCATATGTGTGAATGATAATGATGATGAAAGAAGTTTAAATTGAATGTTTTCGTTGTGTTATGAATGTTAATACTTAGAAAGTGAAAAATAAACTAAGTATGGAATGATAGGCATAGTCCAAACTTTAAAGTATTGTTGAAAAGAAATCGGGTGGTGGTATCGCACCTCCTACGAGTGGTTGAAAGACTACCGCCAAGGTAGGGTCGTGACACTAGGGGTGTAGAGGTCGATTCTTGGAATCAACCACCACCCTCTTAGGCCCATTGGGTTGCAGGGGTGGGGGTGGAGGGGGTTGTGTGCGCCCTTGCACCCCCAACCCCTACGGCCCAACAAGCCCGGGATGGGTGGAAGCTGATTTCGAGAATCAACCTCCACCCCCATGGGCTCGTTGGGCCGATTTTTTTTTTTGTTTTTTCTTTTATTTTATGTTTAAAGTTCTTTTTTTAAATTAAATTTTATTTTAATCATTTTCGAATTTTTTTAAGATTTTATTATATTTTAAGATTTTTATTTTTGTAATGTTTTATTATTATTATTATTGTTATTATTATCTAATATCATTTTTTTCCTTAAATTTTGTATCTTTTTGAAATAGTTATTTGTACTTTTTAAATTATTTTTTTTAAGTATAATTTTTTTTGTTTTTTTATCATTTATGAGTTTCTTTTGTGTTTTTTTTACATTTTTATGTTTTTTTTGGTCATTTTTTTTATATTTTTTTTCATGTTTTTAATTTGTTTATAATTTAACATATATTTTTATTCTCTTTATCATTTTTTTAAATTTTTTGTTTGTTTTAGCTTTTATTTTTCTCCAATTTTAAATTATTTTTTTTAATATATGCTTTCTTTTACAGTTCTATGTTCGTTTTTTTTTTGTTTATATATATATTTACTATGTTTTTTTTAATTTCGTTATGTTTTAATATATATTTTTAATTAATTATTATTATTTTTTTAAATTGTGTTTTTTTTCTCAATTTTTTAATGTTTTTAATTTTTTTTTTTCGGTCAGGAACTAGACTAATAGAAAAATCATTTTAATTCATGCTTGAAAAATGTCAAAATTTTAAGGGTGTTTTTAGTTATGATATTTCTATTTAACGCCATGATTTAAAATTGTTGTAATTTTAAGGGTTTTCTGAGTCATGATATTTTTATTTAACACTATCGCTGAAAATTGTTGGAATTTTAAGGTTTTTCAGATTCATGATATAAATAAAATAAAATAAAATGTTATGACAACATCAACACTTTTTGTTTTTAGGGTGTCCTTTGCACAAAAAAAAAAATTGGCTTTTATTGGTTTTCACTGTCATTTTTCAAAAATGTTAAAAATTTACCCCAAAAAACGCGTTATTCCATCATCAACATTTTTAATTTTCCTGATGTTTTTCATGTTTTTTTTTTGTTTTTTGGCTAGAGTTCTCGTTTTGAGTTTACAGTTCCCGTTTCAAAGTTTACATTGTTCTAATTTGAATTCGAGTAAAAAATATTTTTGAAATAATAATATTATAAAATTTAATTAGTTTAGTTTGTTGTTTCTTATTTATTTATTTATTATAATTTGATTTATTTTTATTGAAATTTCTACATAAAAAAATTATAAAATGATTAAGTATAAAAATATGTTATATTTAAAATCAAAACAATAAACAAATTATCATTTTTAAGAATTTCAAAATTGAAAAAACAAAGTTAAAATCTTTTATAGAAAGTTATCTATATATTATTATAATTAGTTTCTTTTTCTTGGTAAAATAAAATAAAATTTGGATTTATAATTAAGGAAAAATAGAGTTTGGAATATATTTGAATATTTATAAAAAATATTTTTGTGGAATAAATAAATTTTATAATTCGCTTAAAGACAAGTGTTGAGAGGCTTCATTTTTTTTCTTTTCTTTTTTTTAAGATAATTATGATAGCTTGATCAAGCCTCTATTTAACCATGTTCAAGGCTTGATCAAGGGTTTATTAAAACCTTGATCGAGCTATTTGAAATTTGAGTTTCAATCGCTTGATCAAGCTATTGAGGGCCTGCAAAACAGAGTTTTAGTTTCTCTTCAACAGATTTTTCTGCAACACCATTTTGTACCCTAGTTGACTCCAAGCAGAATTTGTCCTTAAGTGGTGGAGTTGATCATGTTGGATTCAGGAAGGAACCCTCTATCCAATGGCATATGAGTTTGACATTTTCGAATTCATATGATATTTTTTATCTAATTTCTTTTAAACATAATTCTTGAAATATTTTTGGACAATTTTAAAGGCGCTGAATAAAAAATCAATAACATAAAATATACACAACTAAAAACTTTCAAAAAATATCACTATCTTCATTTACGAGTCCTCTTTAAAAGGGTACTCTTTGTTTTTCAATTTATTTAAAGAATTGAAAAAAACCTCACATGAACACATGTGTCTCCAAAATGCAATTGAAATATTACTTCTCCAACTTCAAAAAATATTTTAAAAAATAATTTTTTATTATGAAAAAATTAGTTCTCTCTGTGTAGATTATATATATATATATATAGTTTTAAAAATTACACATTTTATACTAGGTTATGTTACATGAACACACGTATACCTCTTAAGGTTTGTGAAAATTTGTAAGGACATATATTGTATTTAATGGAAGATTGAGAGATTATAGGACACCAAATGTTTTTGCAAAAAATATCATTAGAAAAACAACATAATTCTCCACATACTGCCACTTTACTTTGAATAAAAATCCCCAATGCTTATATGAATTTTGAGAGATGCAATTCAATAAAATAAGAAAAACATGAACCTTCATCACCACATTTGGCCCAAAAGTGTAACCCATCTTCATGCTTTCACCATTCATTGAATATACATAGAAAAGGGTATTTTATAATATCGATAGATATAATGATGACAACTTAACTTCTTTGATACAGCTATATATATATATATATATATATATCAAAAGCGTTCTAATTGGCAGAAACACAACGAAACTTGACCAATCACTGTCAGTCCTTCTTTGAACGCATATGGTTGGAACCCAAAAGGAGATAAACCCCAGTTCATAACATATTGGGTCCGCTAGAAATGTTAACCCATGCACATATTCAAGCGTGATTATTGTCTGATTATTCAACCAACGAACGGTTTTGATGGTCGGATCTCAACAAGGCTTTAATCTCGTTGTATAAAACCTTATCGCGTCCGTTTTCAGAATTAAGGTCCGCGCTTGTTGGCACGCGATATGCGTCTGATTGCCTTTCAACGGATGGTCCATTCGCCTCCGAACTTTAAACTAGTTTTAATGATTTTCTCAGGTCCGCTAGCCTAGGTAACTTGCTTGCAAGTTTCCACGCGATCACCATGGATCTTCTTCCATCGGACAGCTATGATGTTTACTCTGCCATTCCTCTTCCATCATTATTATCCATCGATCTGGCCGATCTGATAGTTCCCGTTCTTTGTCGTTTTAATTCTTTGTACGTCGCCGATCTTCCATTTTCAACGATGCAACTTAATCTCCACCATTATTTCGCCCTTCACTATCTCTTTACAATCCTTTAGAAAATTGAGAAAAAATCTGTGTCCTCCACTTTAGAAGATAATTCTCAATCTTCCTCTATCTACTGTGAAAACCAATTTCACTCACTTTCGGCTGATCCCTCCGTCCATTCAAAAGGGAAATCACGATTTCTACATGCCTACACACAGGTTTTATTAGACAATTAAATACTAATCTCGTAAAGGAAATTTCGTTAGTCATTCATGCTATTCAACACAAAAATTCCACAGTATTTATTAGATTCACAGTCAATGCACCATAAGGCTATTACGACACATACAAACACAAATTCCCACACATGACATATATACAAATCCACATTGTTTTGGTACTTCTATAAAATATTTACAAGGAAAATAGTGACATTCGATTGTTTCAGTTCTTTTCCATAAAATACAACTATTGCTCTCTAACCCCTAGCTCAACCTCTCGCTAACCTCTTGAATTATTCAAAAGATCACAATTTATACAAAAATGGATTCATGAACCAATTTAGATCAAATCCAACAATCTCTCACTCTCTCCCAAAGTATCCTCCAGCTCCACTCTTTTCTCAAACAGAATCGCAAATTAATCATTTAAATCCTTCAAATCCTTACTCTTCCTAGGATTACTTAATTGTCTTTAAGATCTGTACATTCGCGACATATTTTCCATTAATCAAACTACATTCCAATCTCTTTAAAACTCAAAATAAACTTGGAAAAATAAATAAATAATTAAGGGAACCCACTCCCTTTAGTAAATGTGTGATAAGACTCTTAGGTCTTATAAAACTTGAAGAATGCTCCTCCATCAGACTTCCCAGGTTGAAATAATTCATGGATTCTTGTTCATGAGTCTTTCCACTTCCTCTATTGTAAACTTCATTAGATTTCATCTTCCAATTGGTTGTCTGACCTTTTCCAATTGCAGGCACATTTATGGCCTTCTCTCTTTCTCTTGGATGCCAAAATTTGTGTTGTGGATGTCCTTTTTGCTCTGCTTTCATAAGCTTCTCCTTTGCATAATGTTTTGGTGTTGATATCCTGCATAAACAACTCCTCAAACAACATAAATTTATATTCCTCTGTTTGTTTTTGTCTTGTCATCATCTCAATAGAATTGAGCTCTAACTTTATGTATTTTCCACTATTTTGTACCAGACTATTCATTTTGATTTCTGACTCAATCACCAGCGTCCTCTTTTGTCTATAAGCCATTTTATTTATGTTTTCTTGTATATCCTTCCATCTTTCCTTGACTTGCTGACTTTGACAATTTCTCATGCTCGTCACCTTTGTAGTTTTCATCATCCACCTATCCAATAGCTTGAGTAGAATCCTCCCAATCTCAAAAGAAGATTGTTTCTTGTTTGATACAAGAACATATAACCTTTCAATCACATATTGTCCACCAGCTGCAAATAATTTAGTTATTGAACTTGGTTCAATTGCCTCCATATTCCTATTAAATTTAACTGAACTGTTCATCCCAATTTTCAATTGCAAATTCAAAATAAACTCTCGATATTCCAATCTTCTTTGAATCAAGAACAAAACCTGTTTGTGGACTGTACTTTCACATCCTCTACAATTTTCTTTCTCTTCTACAATGACTTGTTTAAGAGTTATGCCAACTCTCCTTCCTTCATCCAGAACTTCTGAGTCAACTAGTTGCTTTCTCCCATCTTCTTGTTTCCATAAGGAAAACAGTCTTTCTACAATTCTGGAACTTACATACTCCTTCATGTTTACTTGTGCAAACATATCTCCAAGAGAAGTTTGTCCTTCATCCTGAAAACCACATTCAATAATTAATAATTCAAAATCAGAAAATACATTACATTTTCCATTAATTCTGCTCCATAATTTCTCTGATTTTTCATCCTCTTGATATGCATATGACATGCCAAACTTGTCATGTTGTCTTGTCTTGAAAAAGTCTTCTTTGTCTTCACTTTGCTCTGAATGCTGTCTAATTTCTGAATTCTGTTCTCTGCTCTTATATTTGGCCTTCCTTCCTTTCACACTTATTTTCATTCTTCATGTTTCTTCCCTACAAATCTGTAAGCCACTAAGTTGCCTTTTCCATTCCTCTTTCTTTTCAATCAAAATCTGCCAATCTCTGATTTTAGAACCTAAATTTCTCTTTGTTCCTATACAGGAAACAAAATCACCATAAACAATAGATTTTCCATTCCACTGTAAAGTCCCTTTTACAACAGTAAAAAATACTGTCAACATCATGAATATCACATTCCACTGAACTCCTTTATTGCTCACTGCACATGCATAGTTCACGAAAGCATCCTTGCCTTCATCCTCTGAGATTGCTTGTCTCTTTCCAAGTTGTTGATTACATTCACCCTTACTCTTTTTGCAATTTATACAAATAACAATGTCTTCAATTTTCTGATGTGCATCAGTCTCTACCAACCTCTCTTTAAGTTCTTGGTTGTCCTCTTTTCCTCTCCTCTTCACAGCCTTTAATGGATTAACTGTACCTCCTTGGGATGAATTCTCTTTATAAATATTTGTTCTACCATCTTCCATAGTACACTCTTTAGTAAGAGTCATTTCCATTAATGTTCCACTATGTCCTTCCAAGACAATTTCTTTCCCATTAACTATCAATACATAATCATAATTTTTGAATAAAAATTGAAGATAATTCCATTACCTCAAGTGTTTGTACAGCACATATACTCTTGGTTGCTCCTGTCATAAGGTTATCTTCGTACGTCTTTTCTACTTCTCCTTTTGCAATTTTCACTTTCCTTTTGTCTTCAGACTGTCTGCTATCTTTTTGCCAAGTCTTACTAGATTCATCATCCTCAGCCTCCTTAGTAGTTTTCAACATTTGTCCATGTTCAATATCTTTGAATACATTTTCAATCAAGAATTGTTCTATTACATCCATCTCTTCTAACAGCTTCATTTCTTCAGCAACCTGCATAAACATATCTTCTAAAGCTTGTTCATCACCTGCATAAATACACAAATCATTAGTTTCAAAAATACTAGGCTCCTCTTTCTTTGATGTTTCAATCATTACATCTCTCTGCTGATTCGAACTTGTCCAACATTTCAGGAAATCATCAATGATTCCTTCCTCAGCAAGGTAAACCTCTTGCTCAGGTCTACAATAGTCATCTTCCATCTCTAACTTAGCTACTCTGAGTTCTTCTCTTAATTTGATATACATTCTCCTCTTTATCTGTTTCTGCAACAACTTCCACTCTATCTTCCTTGTTTCATAGTCCAACCATACCTTTGGTCCTTTTCACATTTTTCTAGCAGCATTATTATGGCATCCACACTTGCTTTCAAGTCTACAATGTATCTATCAAATATCTCATGACTCATCTCCTCTCCTTTTCCATTTTCCTTGGTATCTTTCTTTCTTCTGTTATGGCTTCTCTCTCAACCCCTGCTATGACTATCAATAGTCATTTCCTCATTATCTCTATGAGTTCCTCACTCACTATGAGTTGCACTAAGCCTCTGCAACAGCAAGTCCTCCCTGTTGTCACTTACCTCACCAATCCCCTCTCTGGACTTGGTCTTTTGGAAATCATTGGTTCTCTATCTCTGGAAGCTCTTGAGCACTCTCTTTTTCTCTTTTTAGGTTTATACCCTCAACTCACCTTCTTTTGAGAACAATTTAATAGTCCTCCATGTCCAACTTTCAGCTGGAATATTTAGTTTCACTGACACTAACACAACTCCTCCCTTTCTTTACACAGTCTGCTACTGTGTGCTGCTACTATCATTCTCTTTCCCTATAAAAACAATTCAAATGAACCAAACATCAAAATACAACTCATACCTGAGATATATTCAAATGATCTATCTCTTTGACCTTTCACTGGTTTGGCAATACACATTGTGCTTTACTTTTCACTGTCCGCACTTCAGTTCTTCTTTCAATTGAATTTATGTTCTTGCTTAGTACATCCATATTCACTTTATTTCCTTACAGTATCTCTGCTGCAATTCCTTCACTTGCTCCTTTGTCATAGCTACTTGGTTGAAACTTCATTACCTGGTACTTGCATTCACCTACATACATCATTGAAGTTTTAAAACCTACAAGATCCTTCCTGATCTTGTCTTCCGCAAATCCCTTTTCCACAGTCTATCTTGAATGAATTGACTAAAATCTTCATTTCCTGTAACATTTCATAGTTCATCTCTGCATAAAATCTTATGTTCTAATCTCCCAACACCAATTCCTTTCAGATCATATCCCTCTATATCTGAATCTATTACCAATGCAATTCTACACATTTTGAGAATAAAATTCAATCTTTCAACCAATCTCCATAGAGCATTAGTCTAGCTCTGATACCAAAATTGATGACAGCTTAGCTGCTTTGATACAGCTAAGTTGTATCTTTACAAAATTAGCATGTGGACCTATGGGTTATGGGCCCACATAGATATATATATATATATATATATATATATATATATATGTATATATATATATATATATATATATATATATATATAGATATCGAAAAGCGTTCTAATTGGCGGAAACACAACGAAACCCGACCAATCACCATTGGTCCTTCTTTGAACGCATATGGCCGGAACCCAAAAGGAGATAAACCCTAGTTCATAACATATCGGGTCCGCTAGAAATGTTAACCCACGCGCACATTCGAGCGCGATTACCGTCTGATCATTCAACCAATGAACGATCTAGATGGCTGGATCTCAACAAGGTTTTAATCTCGTTGTATAAAACCTTATCGCGTCTATTTTCAGAATTAAGGTTTGTGCTTGTTGGCACGTGATATGCGTCTGATCGCCTTTCAATGGATGATCTGATCACCTCTGGACTTTAAACTCATTTTAATGATTTTCTCAGGTCCGCTAGCTGAGGTAACTTGCTTGCAAGTTTCCACGCGATCACTGTGGATCTTCTTCCATCGGACGACTATGATGTTTCCTCCGCCATTCCTCTTCCATTGTTATTATCCGTCGATCTGGCCAATCTGACGGTTCTCGTTCTTTTCCGTTTTAATTCTTTCTACACCGTCGATATTCCATTTTCAATGATGCAACTTAATCTCCATCGTTCTTTCGCCCTTCACTGTCTCTTTACAATCCTTTAGAAAATTGATCAAAATCCTGCGTCCTCCACTATAGAAGATAATTCTCAATCTTCCTTTGTCTACTGTGAAAACCAATTTCGCTCACTTCCAGCTGATCCCTCCATCCATTTAAAAGGGAAATCTCAATTTCTACATGCCTATACACAAGTTTTATTAGACAATTAAATACTAATCCCGTAAAGGAAATTTTGTCAGTCATTCATGCTATTCAACACAAAAATTCCACAGTATTTCTTAGATTCACAGTCAATGCACCATAAGGCTATTAAGACACATACATATACAAATTTCCACACATGACATATATACAAATCCACACTGTTTTGGCATTTTTATAAAATATTTACAAGGAAAACAATCACATTCCACTATTTCAGTTCTTTTCCATAAAATCCATCTACTACTCTCTAACCCCTAGCTAACCTCTCACTAACCTCTCGAATTATTCAAAAGATCACAATTTATACAAAAACGGATTCATGAACCAATCTAGTTCATATCCAACAATCTCTCACTCTCCCAAAGTATCTCTCCAGCTCCACTCTTTTCTCAAACAGAATCCCAAATTAATCATTTAAATCCCTCAAATCCTCACTCTTCCTAGGATTACTTAACTATCTCTAAGATCTCTACATTCACGACATATTCTCCATTAATCAAATTACATTCCAATCTCTTTAAAACTCAAAATAAACTTGGAAAATTAAATAAATAATTAAGGGAACCCACTCCCTTTAGTAAATGTGTGATAAGACTCTTAGGTCTTATAAACCTTGAAGAATGCTCCTGCATCATACAACCTTATCGATATCTTTGCAATTAGTTGTGATAAGGTCATTGCGTATAGATTTACTGAATAGATATTAATAGTATTACTTACTTTTAATTAATTTTTGCACACTATATGTGAATATCAAGATTCTTTATCAGGAACATAGAGACTTCTTTCAATAGTTTGTACGTTATTTTCTATTGTTATTATGGTTACGAGATTTAGTATGTCATAAAAATGAATATTAATTTGACTAAAACCCGCTACAATACGCAACACTAAAATTGAGAAACTAACTAATAACTTTTGTGCAGAAACTTAGCCTATTGTACTAAACTTAGCTCATAATGCGAAGCTTATAGCCTATTGTGTGAAACTTAGCTCATTGTGTGGAGCTTATAGCATATTGTGCAGAACTTAGCTCATTGCATGGAGCTATTTATTTATTTAGGTGCAAATACCGAGTTTCTTTATCGGCAATGTAGATAATTATTTCAAGAGTTTGTACATTATGTGCTATTGTTATGATGGATACAAGATATAGTATGTCATAAACATGAATATTAATTTGGCTAAAACCCGCTACAATACACAATACTAAAATTGATAAATGAGATTTGATACTATATATGGTTTTGATCTTTCTACAAATTACTGTTTTCATCCAACTAGAAGTTTCGTAGTTGTTCAGACAAAAAATACAGTGTGCAAAGTACTTAATGCAAAAAAACATATTTTCACTTAGGAACACAAATTGTATTAAAGTTAACATGTCCATACTTCGTCAACCCTTGTGCAGAGATTTTACTGTGCAGAGTGACGTCAAAGTTTGGATGTATGTGAATGCGGAAGTTTATGTTCCTTGTTCTAGACACCATCCTTCCACACATATTTGAAACACCATCCTTTTGTACATATTTGAAACCATTATGTTCTCATTTCAAAGAAAGAATATCGATTTCTAATGCAATTGAAATAATGATTATTTAATCAAGCTAAATCTAATGACTATCGTATGCAGTAGAAGCTATGTGAACACATTTTTATTCTCTTGAGATTACTGAATGGCGTAGCTTCTATTTAAAAGAAGCATGTTCGAAGGAAAAATGCATATTCATATTTCTTTGATTGTGTCCACTAAATGACATTATTGAATTCGAAAGTAGCTATTCGAAAATGGTTGTGCATATCTAGAAACAAATGCATGTTCAATAGCGCTTTCACTTTTCCCAAATTTTGTCCAGTATTTAATCAAATAAAAAATACATTGACCATTGTGTGAAGGAAGATATATGCCAGTGTTTAGAGACATGATTTAGTGTTAATAAAACAATTAATTAAGGGCCTTTATTGTTAGAATTTTTTTTGTAAGCTTGGCGGGACTACATCTTCATCATGTCCAATATATCATCCCAATTCGGGTGGGGAATCGAACAGGTGACTTCACATCAAGGAGTTCTTTAACAGAGCACCCGATCACCGTGTATCCAAGACCCCATGGACATGCTTTTATTACTATATTAGATGTAATATGTTTTGACACCTTCACCTTGAAGATCACGATGTCATGGGGGCAGGTCCCAAATTTGGGTCGCTCATGAGGATTTTGCTAGGGGTGCGCATCCCCCGACTCCATTAGTCTCACTATGGCAGGAAACATAAGAGATGATAGTGGTTTGCGTCATTGCACCTATACTTTCCCGTCATAGCCACTAGATGCTTGAAGGGAAAGTGGCATGGCACCCTTGGAACATCAAGGAAATTTCTTGAAGGGCATGACCAACTTCGCACCCTTGACATCACAAATAAACTGTTAGGCGTGGCACCCTTGGAACTTCAAGGGAAGTTCTTGAAGGGCATGACCAACTTGGTACCCTTGGAATCATTACAAATAAATTAATTAATAAATATAATCAAGATATGAGAACCCTGTAAATTCACATCAAGTGGTAATTGATGTTAGAACCGAAGTAATTAAATCAAGAATACAATTTGGGTTAAGGGTATCGTAGGAAGAAATAAAATATTTTACCTTGAAAACTCTACCCTTCCCACATTGGAAAATATTAGATAGATAATGTAATTAAGTAACTTAATTAGGTAAAAGCGGGAAAGAGGGACATAGATGTAAGTATAACATAATTAAAAGAAGAGGGTGGTGAATTAAAATAAGATTAATAAATTAAATTTTAGAGAAATTTAGAGAACCTCCATGTGGCAACAACCAACATAAGAATATCCATCTAGGAGGCAAATTGAGTTAAATTAGGAAGTAGTTAGGGGATCAAATTTGTGACTTATCAATTGACTTGAGTAATGAACACAATCTAAGGAGTAGAAAAGGGGGATCAAGAGGCAACTAGGAGAAGAAATAGGAAGTCATGTTGGGGAAAGGAAAAATAGAGTTCTAAATTAAAATTTGAGTAAATAATTTTGGAGATCCTTGGTAAGAGAGTGACACATGGGTGGGTGAATAATCAAACTAATGGATTAACAACATAATTAATTATGCATGAAATGCCAAGTGTCACATATGAAGACTCCTATAAAAAAAGGGGCAGGCCATGGGAGAAAGGACTTTTATTTTACCCTATTTTTGGATGGATGAGACTATGTCAGAGTAGTGACTACGAGCTATAGTGAGTTTGATGACATAGAGGACTTTAGAGAGGGGACTCACGAGCCAAAGAATGCTCTGCTCTACCAGCTAATACATTTCCTCCATTGTACAACCCCATTGCAGCTTGGGGGTCCGTGAGGAAGGATAGTACCCAAGGAGTAAGCTGGGAGGTCAACCGACGGGTCACTACATTCGGATTAAGTACGTCAACATTCACACTTGGAGGTGACCGACAACAAAGGAGTGCAAGTAGTGGCAAGTCAAGATTGAATCTTGTAACCTAGTGAATGGTACCTATGTTATTATAATGTTATTTTATATGACTTCATTATGACTTTAATAGTTAATAACATGTAAAATAGATGATATGTTTAATGCAGTGAAATTCAAGAATGTTTTAGACAAGAACTTAATAATTTTGAGTTCCCAATGCTAGTTTCTTATGGTTGTATTCTTAGTTTAAAAAAAAAAAATTATACGGTTGACCCCTACACTGAAAAAAAGCTCTATAAGATTTGGAAAGAGAGAAAAATTGTCTCCATAGTTTGTGGGACCTTTTGAAATCTTAGAAAGGAAAGGGTGGGTGGCATATAGGCTTTACCTACCCCTATCTTTAGCGCATATGCATGATGTGTTTCATGTTTCTGTTTTGCATCGTTATATTTTAGATCCTTCGCATGTTATTGACTTTGGTCATTTGCAGGTTTTGGATAAGGGAATGTCAGTGGCCGAACTAGTTCGCGTACTGGACCAGCGAACTTTACAGCTTAGACGACAGTTAGTGGACCAGGTTAAGGTCTAGTGGGACAATTATAGTCCCAGTTCAGCGACTTGGGAGGACGCCGAGGAGATACGTCACCGTTTTCCTTACCTATTCCAAGGACTTCGAGACGAGGTCTATTATTAAGAGGGGGTGTATGTAGTGCCCCGCTCTAGTTGGCTGATAGTGATATGACATTAACATTTATTTAGCCCTAAGGCTCGCACTTTATTCTTTGAGGACCTCAGGTTGAGGATCCAGACACATGACTCTATTATTAGTGGTTGTGATATTAATGGTTGTGATGTTTATGTATGTTCTCCATTGATATTATGATGATGATAACATTAACGGTTATATATGTTCTCTATTGGTATTGTGATGATTGTAGCATTAATGGTTATGCATGTTCTCTATTAATATTATGATGACTGTAGCATAAATGGTTATGTTTGTTCTCTATTGAAATTATAATGATAATAGCAGTAAAGGATATGTATGCTCTATATTGAAATCATGATGATGATAGCTTTGATGGATAGGTATGTTTTCTATTGATGTTACAATGATAATAGCTTTGATGGATATGTATGTTCCATTGATGTTATGATGATGATAGTTGTGATGGATGTGTCCCCTATGATAGCTACTTACATTAGTTCTGGTTCACAATGAACAATGACGCGAATGACTAGGTGACGTTGATGATGATATTATGGAAATGGCTAACAATGAGAAACTTTGCTACTAATGATTATTGAGTATGACAGGAAACCACCAGAAGCACTCGCATATGATGAGTTGACAACCCCTGATTCGATGAAAATTAATATTTTGTCTTTGAAATTCTAAGTCAATTTTGAAACTTGCTATATATATATATTATGATGATATGTTAGTGGTTGTAGGCACAGATTAGTTTCTTGGCTAATTGAGTCACATATGGGTGATGGAGTTGTACAATTGGATGGAACTGAATGGGAGGGGTGGGATAGTGTCCCTAATCACACCCGCTAGCACTCCCATCATGACTTGGGCTGGAAAGGTTGAAACACCTTCGTCTTGAAGATCACAATGTCATGAGGGCAGGTCCCAAATTTGGGTCGCTCATGAGGATTTTACTGGGGGCATGCATCAAGGTAGATTCCTTGATCCTCAACACCATTAGTCTCACAATGGCATGCAACATAAAAGATGATAGTGGTCTGCATCGTTGCACATATACTTCCCCTCATAGCCACTAGATGCTTGAAGGGCAAGTGGCATGGCACCCTTGGAACTTTAAGGGAATTTCTTGAAGGGCATGACCAACTTGGCACCCTTAGCATCGCAAAGAAACTGCTAGGCATGACACCCTTGGAACTTCAAAGGAAGTTCTTGAAGGGCACGACCAACTTGGCACCCTTGGAATCATTAAAATTAAATAAATTAATAAATATAATCAAGATATGAAAACCCTGTAAATTCACATCAAGTGGTAGTTGATGTTAGAACCGAGGTAATTAAATCAAGAATAAAATTTGGATTAAGGGGATCATAGGAAGAAATAAAATATTTTACCTTGAAAACTCTACCCTTCCCATGTTGGAAAATATTAAGTAGATAATGTACTTAAGAAACTTAATTAGGTAAAAGGGGGAAATAGGGACATAGATGTAAGTATAAATATTAATCCTAAAATAGTTAAACCTAATTAAGAGAAGAGGGTGGTGAATTAAAATAATATTAATAAATTAAATTTTAGAGAAATTTAGAGAACCTGTGTTCTGAGAGAGACACCAATGAAAAATAAATAAAAATAATATATATATATATATATATATATATATATATATATATATATGAGGACACATAGGTGGATCAACGAGATCTTGTATGCTGATGGGAAGAAGGGAATTAAGTGTGGTTGTTCGCTATGGATTGGATCACTTGGGATCGATATGATTTGTGTTTCATGTGTGCCAAGAAGGAATCAATAATTCCAACAAGTCAAAATTTCCCTGAGCCGCTCGTGGGAAAAATGTTCACTGAGTGACTCATCATTCAACTGAGCACAGTTTATGATAACGTACATGGTCAAATTTAGAGCATGGTGTGATATTTCCAGTGGTAGCTGAATCGATTGAGTTGAATTCTGATTGCAATCCATCCGGGCCTCCAAATCGGATCGGGATCAGTGTTGATCGATGAATTTTCTTCTTGCCAGTAGTTTTCGTGACGTATGAATCTATGCAAGTGGCATTGACGTAGATGGCTACTGAATATTTGATATATGTATACATGTGCATTGATAGGGTGTCTGCAGAGGTCGATCGAGATTTTGAAGGGTAAGTTTTTATAAACAGTCAACTTGATGGTGATGCGACAATGATGTGTCGATTGGTGTAAACACTGATACCTTAAGCAAATCAGTGCATATAGACGTAGTGTTTATTCCCTTATGGAGTTGGTAAGATAGTGCATTGAATTATGCATTGGCTCAACGCTCAACATGAATACAATATACGTAGCACTCACATTCCTACAGCACAATTGTTAGTTTCATGTGCATTGATCATTATAGTCAGGGCATGGTTGGTGGTACATTATGAAATTGCAATAGAAATATAACATTGACGTTGAGAATTCAGTAGACAGAGGGCTGACACAAATTACCCATCTGTATCATTTGTTGAGGCGATTGCAAGGGGTGGCAGAGATTCAATTTAATGCAGCAAAACTACATTGTATGATCCCTAAGTTATATGTTGGAAGCATCATTTTTGAATCATGTACCAGAGTGGTTTTAATAGCAACATGGCTACTATGTTTTATATTTAGCTGACAGTGTTTCATAGGGGTTCATATAGTGAGTTGAAGGTTCCACGACATGGTTTTCTATGGCATGTCGTTGATCATTTTGTAGTCTTAATATGAAGTAATGTGTTGTTGTAATAGTGATTCCAAGGGATCTCCAATATGGATATTGTTAATGTTGTTCTTGGTGTAGGATTAGTTTATGTTGTATGCAATTGGTCAAAGTCCTGGGCAGATTGAGTTTTGAGTAATCAATTTTGTATGTTGTTGAGAAGGGTCTAAAGTGCTCTCTACAGGTTGTGTTTGAAGTGTATGTGAGATAATTGTTGCAAGGGATTGTGGGTTTGATAGTATCTTGTACGGTCAAGGGTAGAGTTTGTGCCTCAATTGAGTAACGTTGTTAGGATTTTATATATATATATATATATATATATATATATATATATATATTGACGTATATGGGAAACAATGTATTGAGAACTATAATAGCATTGTGAACATAACTTTATTCCCTCATAACATCTCAGAGAGAGGACATTTGCTGATGTATATTGATGCCATGTTGATATTGGTGAGCAGAGATTGATGATATATCTTTCATTGTTGCATCTTTATGCACATTGTCACAACTTTATATTATTGGTTTATGTTACACATTAAAGGGGCAGTAGTACAGTAAAATGGAGTATTCAGCATAGCAGTACTTTAGTGGAATGCAATTTGGACTAGAAAACAAAACATAACAAAACAAAACAACAAACCTTTTTCAAAGGGGGTCCATGCCATTCTTCAGTGAAAACAACCAGGGGATCTGTTGAGTCTTGAAAATGTCATTCATTTCCATTACACTTTCACTATTATGTCCATTATATCACCTCCATTTCACCTCCATTTCACTACTATGTCACCACATTCATCCCACTTTCATTATCATTGGGCCACCTTTATGTTTTTCCAATCTTTATTATTTCTAAGCTTTTTAAGTGAATTTGTGGTTAAACATTAGAAAATAATGTGCATATGCTTATACCTAACAAATGGGTTGAGATTGTTGACATGTGTAGGTTGAAAGGAGGCTTCTAGAAGACCCTTATGTGGCACCCCAAGGCCAAATTCGAATTTGAGTGGAAAGAATCATGGGATCATGAGGATATGTGTCACATCTCCTAATTGTATTGTAACTCTAAAAAGACATGTGTCTTATCAGTTCCTATTTTGATTAGGACTCTAGAGGTAGAGGGAGAGATTCATGGACTATCATTAATGAGATGGCTCTCATCTTTTTGTATAAATAGGAGATCTCTCTCCTTCATTTGTTAGTCTTTAGTCCCTAGTTCTTAAGTTTGTAATTCTTCCTTGATGGCTTTTGAAAGCTTTGGAGAACTTTGTTGTACTTTGTACTTTTGAAGAAATTGAATAAAGCTTTGATGTTCTCAACATGGAAGGAGATGTGAAGTAGATGTCATGGAGCATATTAGGATGTAAGGTAGAGTAGATTTCATTTTGTAAATATTGCTTTGTAGAATGTAAAGTAGAGTAGATTTCATTTTGTAAATATTGCTTTGTAGAATGTAAGGTAGATTAAATTTTTCATTCATGCAATTTTAATTCATGCAAGTGTGTTTAATTTTGCTTTGATTTCATAGGTGGTAGAGGGCCCCTGCCTTGTATAGTTGTCATTTAATTTTGCATTTTATTTCACCATGTATATTAGCTGTACATAAATTTCTTTCAAGTTGATTGTAGATTAGTGATGCACATAGCCTTTTAATGAACTAATGACGTGATAGAATCATCTTGTCCTTTTGCTGAAGCAGCAAGGATACTGGGTCTCATAGTCATTAGCTCATTATTTGGTTATTGCATTTTATTTTGATTGAACTAGTTGTATATTTACACTTTTGTTTAAATACTAACTCCATCAATAACATGTTTTAAGTTCTTTTGAAGTGCTAAGTTTTGGAAATTACCATTAGGGACATAGGCCTTGTCTTGAAATCTTTATCCATACTTGTCCTTTAAAAGTATTCTTAAGACCTTAGAATAGGATTTCCATTTGCATTAAACACTTTAGAAAACCAACAAAAACAAAATCCCAAAAACAACATAAACTAAACAACAACGAAGTAAGAGAAAGGTTAACTAAGCACATATAGTGCACCACACTTCATCAGTTTACGATACCCGGATTGATAATTTATGTAGAGCAATTTAAGACATTAAATTGACTAGACATTTTGGCGCCGTTGCCAGGGAAGTGCAATTAGGAGACCTTATTTCTTACATCTGAAAAAAAAAATTAACAATTCTTGAGTATGCTCTCCTCTTGCACTTTGTGTGATCTGGAGGATCAGAAAAAGAATTATTATATAAAAAAAGAAAAAAAATAGGAGACAAAATAAACTTCATCACTTCAATTGATTCAAGAAAAAAAAAAAAAAAAAAAGACAAAATAAACTTCATTTCATTTCCATTTTCACTCCATACCATCCATTTCATCAATAAAAGTTATTTCCCCGTGATCATTTCCATTAAGATTGCCTAACTATCTCTATTTAGCTAAGTGGTTGCTGTGCCAAGTTTCCGCAGCTGGAATCAGTTTCCGCAGCCAGAATCAGTTTCCGCAGCCACCACTCTGTTTTTCAAATTTACAGTCAATATGTTAGTGCAATAAAATGAAAATGCAGGTATGACTAAGCATATGCTATGAAGACATGTACATGGAGCATCTACAAACATCAATAAGGAGCAATTGAGTAAGGGCTAATGGACAAACAAAGACAAGGATTCTAAAGGTATGGGCAGAAATTCTTTCAAATAACTGGCACAATTTTGCATAGTTATTAAACCATTAAAGCTCACCATATGCAATGATTATTTCCACGACCTTACTCCATAAACCTTACATCTACTCCTTAAACGGTCTCATGATTATTTTTCAGGTTCAACTTATAGATGTCTGCACTCCCACTTTTCTTTATGAAATGGCTTCACGATTCTTCAAATAATGTATCCTTCATTAGTGTGTGTTTCCTATGGTTGGATTGGAAATTTCTGTAGCTACCCTCCCTCTTCAATGAATGCCTTCAAATCAGCGACTACATTCATCTTAGAAGGATTTCATTATTCATATACCAATTGTGAGGGTAAGTGATCGGGTGACCTGTGATGGTTGCAGAGATAAAGCCTGTTCCTGCTCCTCCTATCAGTCGCCCCAATTCTTCAACTCTATCCCTCTGTCTAAAGATCACAAGCCTAACAGGGTTGATGAACGGGAACGTATTGAGCAAGCCGGGGGCAATGTTATGTCGGCTGGAACATGGAGAGTAGGAGGTGTTCTTGGTGTATCTCGGGCATCTGGCAATCGGTTATTGAAACAATATGTTGTGGTTGAACCTGAGATTCAGGAAGCAATAATTGATGATGATTCTTGTAATTGTTGAACCTGTGTAATACACCTGCAGAACAGTAGATCAAACAAGAAAAAAGAATGCAGCAATAAAAACATCAACTCAAAAAGAATGCAGAACAGAGAATTGTTAACTCAGAAAAACGTAAACAGCAAAAAAAGTCAAATTTAAAACGCTCGATTTGCCCAAATGGAGACGAATTTAGAAAAACTAAAACATGGGTTTTTTTGCCAGGTGGGTTAATTAGATAACCCAGAAACCGTTTGAAGAAATTTGTGGCGGTCTGGGAGAAATATTCGGTTCTTTGGAGCCCATTTTTGACTGCCGCGCGTGAAAAAAAACAGAACTTTCAATTAAATGAGCGGACAGTGATTTAATTCGGCTGTGTGCTGGCACCACCACGTCTTCCACCCTTTGCCACCACGTCTTCTGCCCTTATGCCACCCGTTTGCAAATCATTAATACCTGTTTAGCAACAGTCTGAATTGAACACGGCACTGTCTAACTCCATTACATACGGCTCTTCACAGCAATGACGTGTCCATAAAACTCCGCCAAGCAAGAGGTGTTTAAAACTCATACGGCTCCTCTCCACCGTATTTTGTGCAACCATTTCATCAACGTGTAAACGTTTCTCACACAGCCGTTCAGTTCAAAAAAAAAAAAAATCCAACTCCACTTCCCTACCATACCATTGTGTTAAAGCTGCACCTTGTTCGCTACGTCTCCATTTCATTTTGTTCATCCTCTGTTTCTGCTTACAGCTCCTGAACACTCCCGTACCCCTATCCATCTTCCATTTTCAGTCATTATTCTTCCATAAACCTTGCAACATAGTCATCTTACCTCTGTTAAACCATCACACGTAGTTGAATTCCAGGTTGAATTTTAAACAAAGGAAAGGATGGGTCGGTTATTAAGGGCAGAACCGAAAGGGCCAAATAGTTATGATCATGGTTATAGGTTGTTTGTCAAATTATAAGTCCATCAATAAAACTGTTTTTCTCCATTCACAGAGTTCCTAAATGCAGACAATAAAAAAAAAAAAAATCGGTTCACTGTTTTAGCCACTTTCCGCAGCTAGCCCAACTTTCTGTAGCTAGCCCAACTTTCCGCAGCTAGCCCAACTTTCCGTCGCTGTTTTGTTAAACTCTAAGTTGCAGGTGTCATCAAGCAAAACAAGTCACATGGGTAGCTGGGAGAATGTTAGTACATGGATGGTGTCCTATTCATTTGGTCAAATTTGATGAAAAAAACCCCGATCAAAGGGAAGTCAAGTTGAGTGTTATCACAGAGTCGCCACACTGAGTCGCCACACTAAGTCGCTGCATGTCAAGAAAAAATAATAATTTTGAATCAATGAAATGAACAAGTTATTTTCTCACTTTTCTGAAGGTATTGATTAATTTTGGACTGATGATGAAATATGAATGGCTAACTTTGTATTCAAGATTTTTAGCTACAGAACCGTGCACATTCCGCAGCTAAAGTCCAATTCCGCAGCTGTTCTCCAATTCCGCAGCCAGAAAAAACCTCATTGTTCAAATCAGCCTATCTTTCTCATACAAAATCAGATTTTGATGATTTAACTATCATTGGAAAGATCTCAACAAGATCTATATAATGAGAAATCTATCATTAGAGTTTGAAATGGCAAATAATGAAATAAATTGCTGAAAAGAAGCAACATTCAACTTGGGCACCAATTTCAAAGCAGGTATAAATTCTTTTGATTTTTCCTTTGAGAACTTGTTTCATTAATACAAATTCTTAGTTTTGTGTGTAAATATCATAACTAGAGAGATTGATCACCTCTCTCCTTTGATAATCTTACATTCCATTGCAGAAGAAGTATTAGTTTTTTTGCAGGTTCCAGGAGGAAGGACAAATGACTACAAGAGAATGGTGTCTCTCTAAGAGACCAATTTATTTCATAAGAGGATGATTAGCAACAAAGAGGAAATATGCTGATGCAAAATCAGATCCAAACACTTGAAAAACTTTCAGATACTATTGTCTCCATCACATCTATACTTCATAATAAACCATTCATCTCATTTTCCTCCATATTTTCCATTTACATTCACATACACTTTCCATCTCTTTTTGTCCATTCATAACCCACAAATAAAAGCAAGAGGCTCATTCATATGCTTATTGCCCATTGCCATTTCTACTCTCCATTTCCATCTTCCATTTTCATCTTACATTTCCTGTAATTTTCATTCAGCAAATAAGCCCTGCTTCAATGCAAATTATTGAGTCCATAGTCCTTTGAGTCTAAGTTCTTTGTAAAAACACCTTGAGGCTTGCATGCCTTAATGGCAAGTCCTCATGCTGATAAACAATGGGAATACATTAATGTCCCTTGTTCGTTAGATCTTCTAGGTGACTCGACATCAGCAAATTCATTCGTACCTAGCAAGATGTGTTTGGGCATCTTGACTGTCATTGTCATCAATGGTGAGAGTTCTCGTGTTGACTAGTGGCATCCATTAATGGCCACTAAGCCAACAATTTCCTACTATGTTCGACATCAGAACATCTTTTCACATAATAGGAATTGTGCCAATGAGTTTTGAAGACATGAAGACTATTATTTTCAGCATTTTGGAGCAGATTCAGCAAGTTTTAGTAGAAGCAATAAAAAGTCATCTTATCTCTCTATCCATGACTCCTCTTGTTTAGCCACTTGAAGAAGAATATGATCAGAAATTTTCAGCCACTACACATATAACTCATCCATTCCAAAGGGTAAGTGAAGGTACGTCATTTTCTAACTTTTGACCATAAAATTCCATAAAAAGCTAGAATGATAATTTTTGGAAAAACATTTCTCTTCCTCATTTCATAAAATTGCCAATACCATCAGTTGGGGGGGGAATACATTCATATTCATATCTTGCCATGTCCATATCATATTCAAGAGCTCACATACTTCCAACATATATTAATTATTACATTGCTATTATGAGCATACAATGGCTTTTGAAAAAAAAGTGCTTAAAGGATAAATTGGATACAAACAAAATCATGGTTGTCACACAAGAACCAACCATCATGCAATCCAATAAAGATATACTTTGCAACAATAATCAAAATATCATTATGCAAAGTTCAAAGATCAAAATAGAAGGCAAAAAAAAAAAAAAATGGTTGTAACACAAAAACCAACCATGTTGCAATTCAAGTAAAACACTTTGCAGAAATATGAAGTTATCAAATGATATCATGCAAAGTTAAGCCAAAGCTCATGGATCAAAAGAGTTAATGTAATACATATTGCATGAGGACATGCAATAGCTTCAGTTGGGGGTTATGTTGAGTCTTGAAAATGTCATTCATTTCCATTACACTTTCACTATTATGTCCATTATATCACCTCCATTTCACTACTATGTCACCACATTCATCCCACTTTCATTATCATTGGGCCACCTTTATGTTTTTCCAATCTTTATTATTTCTAAGCCTTTTAAGTGAATTTGTGGTTAAACATTAGAAAATAATGTGCATATGCTTATACCTAACAAATGGGTTGAGATTGTTGACATGTGTAGGTTGAAAGGAGGCTTCTAGAAGACCCTTATGTGGCACCCCAAGGCCAAATTCGAATTTGAGTGGAAAGAATCATGGGATCATGAGGATATGTGTCACATCTCCCAATTGTATTGTAACTCTAAAAAGACATGTGTCTTATCAGTTCCTATTTTGATTAGGACTCTAGAGGTAAAGGGAGAGATTCATGGACTATCATTAATGAGATGGCTCTCATCTTTTTGTATAAATAGGAGATCTCTCTCCTTCATTTGTTAGTCTTTAGTCCCTAGTTCTTAAGTTTGTAGTTCTTCCTTGATGGCTTTTGAAAGCTTTGGAGAACTTTGTTGTACTTTGTACTTTTGAAGAAATTGAATAAAGCTTTGATGTTCTCAACATGGAAGGAGATGTGAAGTAGATGTCATGGAGCATATTAGGATGTAAGGTAGAGTAGATTTCATTTTGTAAATATTGCTTTGTAGAATGTAAGGTAGAGTAGATTTCATTTTGTAAATATTGCTTTGTAGAATGTAAGGTAGATTAGATTTTTCATTCATGCAATTTTAATTCATGCAAGTGTGTTTAATTTTGCTTTGATTTCATAGGTGGTAGAGGGCCCCTGCCTTGTATAGTTGTCATTTAATTTTGCATTTTATTTCACCATGTATATTAGCTGTACATAACAAAGCTTTTTGATTACTGTTGTTTTACATTTTTCTCATGTATATTAGCTGTACATAACAAGTTGTTTTGATTACTGTTGTTTTACATTTTTCTCATGTATATTAGCTGTACATAAATTTCTTTCAAGTTGATTGTAGATTAGTGATGCACATAGCCTTTTAATGAACTAATGACGTGATAGAATCATCTTGTCCTTTTGCTGAAGCAGCAAGGATACTGGGTCTCATAGTCATTAGCTCATTATTTGGTTATTGCATTTTATTTTGATTAAACTAGTTGTATATTTACACTTTTGTTTAAATATTAACTCCATCAATAACATGTTTTAAGTTCTTTTGAAGTGCTAAGTTTTGGAAATT
Source organism: Pinus tabuliformis (assembly GCA_031772625.1). Classification (NCBI taxonomy): domain Eukaryota; kingdom Viridiplantae; phylum Streptophyta; class Pinopsida; order Pinales; family Pinaceae; genus Pinus; species Pinus tabuliformis. The sequence continues at coordinate 98,877,836 of CM062811.1, forward strand.
ACCATTAGGGACATAAGCCTTGTCTTGAAATCTTTATCCATACTTGTCCTTTAAAAGTATTCTTAAGACCTTAGAATAGGATTTCCATTTGCATTAAACACTTTAGAAAACCAACAAGAACAAAACCCCAAAAACAACATAAACTATACAACAACGAAGTAAGAGAAAGGTTAACTAAGCACATATAGTGCACCACACTTCATCAGTGTACGATACCCGGATTGATAATTTATGTAGAACAATTTAAGACATTAAATTGACTAAACAGGATCTACAGAAGGAGCAGGAAATAGGGCGCAAAATCTTTGCACTTGGGACAGATTTGAAGCATATGAGGGTTATAGTGAAATCCCTTTTCAAACTAGATGAACTGGATGCACTCCTTTCCAAAGTGAACCAGTTAGAGGTGAGGAAACTAATTTGGGCTCTAAAACTAGCTACGCTTGCTATCATACAATACAAGTTCTTGGAGGAACCTTGTGAAGGGGTCATACTTCCAGTTGCATCTTGTCTCAGTAATATCATGAGACTAACCGCCCCTATAGCTCCTTACAATGATGATGTTATGAAGAGAGTTTTTAGACTGATAATAGAGACCTTTTAGGGCTTGCACAACAATGCGGGTTCTACCTTTGGGAAGAAGATTGAGATTCTAGAATCATGGCCATGGTCAGAACATATGAAATCATGTTTGATCTAGAGTGTGATGACTTGATCCATCAGATGTTCCAATGCTTCTTCAGCATTAAGAAACATCAACCTGACAAGGTCAAAACAAACATGTTGTCCATTTTGTCTTCAATTATAGGATACCATGATGCCATTGCAGGAAATTGCAGTCTGAGTTGTTGGCCATTTGGAAGGGGGAATAACAGGTATCACCTATTTCTTATGAACTAGCTGAAAGGTTGGTTAAGCATAACTTTGGTATATTTAGGAGACGATTGACCCAAGAGGAGTTGTGGAGGATTGGTGGTGACCAACCATGCAACAGGAATGAGCTGAGGAGTAAGGGTCTTTGCTTCATCTGCAAAGAGCCTTGGGGACCTGGCCACTCGTGCATGAGTGACACTGAGGAGATGGCGGGGGTAGAACAAGAGAAGATTCCTTCTGACTTTCAAGACCAGGATTCTTCTTTTACAGTTGAATCCATGATTTCTTATGAGGACACCTTTGAGGAGCATGAGCAGTCATGGGGAGTTTCTGATAGGAGCTCAGAGACGCAGTCGTGTTTGGTAGAGGAGATCGATGAGCAACAATGTGTTCCCATTCAAAATGAGCAGTACATAGTTGAACTCAGTGCACATGATGGGCCATCTTTGGAGAGTTAACTAGTGGCTCATGTTGAGCCCATGATGGAGGAGGATGAGCAGCAATCCTTGGGGCCAACCATTGGTGAGGGACATATAGATGTGAACACAACTAGTAGGGTTATAGTTCTAGCAGACACTTGTCATCAAGAGGTGCTAGAGTCTGTTTTGCAGGAGGTTAGTAGACTAGAGGAACATGGAGCTTCTTAATAGATTAGAGAGGGTCTTATGTAGATGGTGGTGCACCCATCTTTGGGCCTACGCACTGATGAGGGGTAGATAGGTGCAGTGGCCGCCAGTAGAGCTACAATGTTTCCAGGCATCAACCCTCTCCAGGAGTGCATAGACAGGGCGTGAAGCATAGTTTGGCCACTCATATCCTTTGTAAGGATAGAGGCATGGTTCTCTCAGTGTATATTGTCAATTGACCAGATAGAGAAGCATGAGTTGAGCATGGACCAATGTCAACATAGCAGACTTGTTCCTTACACCGATGTCCATGGCTTACATTGGCAGGAGATCATGAGTTGGTATCCTATTGATGAAGTATCATTCTTAGTCTAGGGCACAATACAATAGGAGTCCTTAGATGAGAGGGTTACTACATCATTCAGTGGGCAGTGGGTTGTGGACCAACAGTTCATCAGTATTTCAATAGCACTAGCCCAACATCAGTAGAGTGGAGCTGACCTCGACCTATGCCAGAAGTTGGATTGGAGAGAGGTTATGAGTTGGTATTCGTTTGATGGAACAATAGCTATAGCCAGAGACAGAGCACAGTCCGAGCCATGGGACTTCAGTGATGATTGGCCATGGTGGCATTGGGATCCAGGTGGGTATACTGGTAGTAGGTTGAGGCAGAGATGAGCATGGGATCTAGGTATTGAGGGATCCAGTCATGTTTGGACTGCTTGGAGGCATGATGTGGACTAGTGGTTCATACGGGATCCTGGTATCAGTTTGCAAATGCCTCCATGGTGGACAAGTGTGGATCGCTTAAGGGAAAGCAATCTTGAGGCAGGAGGATTTGGCATATCCCCATTTTTATTTTCCTCCATAGTACAAACAGGGTGGATTTCCAGGGCACGGGATGGCTGGATCATGGGAGTAGGTTTATGTCATCAAGGGTTTTGAGGGAGTTTTGAGGAGATTCTATGGGATCTGATGGCATCCGCTTGGCATATTCCATCACCCGCACAATTTGTCTTTTGTTTCGTTGCATTCCGACAACTTTCAAAAAATTGTATTATTATGGGGCCTAACTTAATTAATTATGCTCGAGGTGACATTCCAAGAAGATTAATTGATGGAACACCTAAGTATAATAGATCTTTGGAACTGTAACAAAAACATCTACATGATGGGATGCTGAGAAGTGGATTTCAATGGTTGAAGAGAGTGTGTGGCCAATTTACCATTTTCCCTCATTACAAAGAATATTTTAATTGAAATAAAAAGAGGGAAAAGTGCTCCATGATTAAAATAATAACAAAATAGGAGGTTCTAGAGGGGTCCATCAGATTTATAAAAAGAGGAGGAGGCCATTAAGGGACATCTTGAATTTGTATTTTCTTCTTGTGGAGAGGTTTGAAAACTCGGTTCTCTACTTCAACAATAGTCCCAGGATGGAAACCCTCGGGTAATTTTGGTCAGAGTGGACGAAAAACCACCTCATTTCCTTGGTGGATTCAGCTAGAATTCATATGTGCAGTGATTGATTTCAGTTAAACTTTGGGAGTGTCGGTCTCAACACTGGAGCAAATCAGTTTTGGAGACCATATTATCTATCTCATCTATTTCAGTTATATCATCATGCACACTCTTTCAATTATTTATTATAATGAAAGATGAGATTATTTCTACTCATTATGTTATTGAATTGCATGCACTCTACTTGTTATATTTTACATGGCAATCTTTTGTTAATTGAATAGTAATTTTCTAGTGAAATTTGGTTCAGTTAAATTTCTGCTTATGCAACTAGGTCTAGAGTGCTTATGCAAGTTGGATGGGTGATTCTCGATTTAAGATTCGTTTTGAATTTAAGTACTTAAAGTTATGATTAGCTTCTTATGACAATAGTACTTGATGAGTTATGAAACAACCGTATAACCAAGAATGTTCTGAATTATCAAGTGCCAATGTTAAATCCACAAGCTTCTTAACCAGTGATAGCAATTAAGGGAAATTATTCATTTAACAATTTGCCAATGATTATCAACATAGGATGCTAATTACTCAAGATATTCCAATGATTATTATCAACAATCTTACGCCAACGATAATTATCTAAGATAAGGCCAATATTATGTTCTTTAGACAATGCCAACTAGATGCCAAAATACATAAGAGAAAGAGATACTTCAATGCCAATGAAATTTCAATGCCCAAAGTGACTTAAGCCATCCAACAATATTAGAGTGTGAAGCTTTAATTTCGGAAAATAACAAAGTTTAACAAAATTGTTGCTCAGAATTCAGACAGTGAAATTTTAAAGAAGAATTTATCAATTAATAACATAGGTACATACCTCGCTTCTGGGTTTGAAGTCAATCTTGAGTTGTCGTAGCTCCAAATTTACTCCTATTACCAAAATGACCAAAACCTTCTTGCCAAACTGGGCTCGGTACCCAGCTCCAAAATACTTCAAAATTGAAGCACTTTAGCCACCATGCCCAAAAGCTTCAAGAACAGTGACTCAAATCTCCAATCCTAATTAAGTTCTCCTCCGAACTGCATTTCGTTCCCATTTAGCAGACCCCTCCTCCCCCCTACATTCCTCCTTTTCCTTTCTTATATAGAATTTCCCCACCTGCCTCCAAATGGTGAATCATGTTCGTAGTTCCTCTAGCGGAGGGATAAGGTGATAAGCGTTAGTTTTAGGTTGAATGGGCATTTTCCACTTGGGTCAAAGGTTGACCGCGAATTTCTTTTATATCTTATTAAGTTATATGTATTAGTTGTTAAACTCTTCATGACTTTACATTATGCTCCTCTTTATTGCATAGTATATATAATAGGTTCTTTTTTAGTTAGTTTAGTTTGTATTTTATAATTTCTTCTTTTAGATTATTTTAATATATATTATAATTACTTGTATATTTTGGGTTTTGTATCTACTTTGTTATTTTATATAATATGTATTATATTCAATGAATATATATATATATATATATATTCCCTTTTATTTCTATAATACATTGTCTTTCCTTTTATTTTGTATAGTTACATACATCAAGTACCTTACTCAATATACTAAGTTAAATATTCACTTAGAATTTTCAATAATTATTTCGTTTATCTTTTATTAGGTAATTTCATAATAAGTTAATATGCAATGCATGCATATGTAGCTATCATATGCATGCTTCGTACGCATGCTAATATCTCTATGTTCCTTTTAGTTCGAAATGGGTCATTACTTAGAGTATTAGAGATATGATGTGTGAGTTCTTATTTAGTGAGATTTTGTGATTCTTAGAGGCTATGAATGAGCTTACAAGAAACAAATAAGTGTTAGGTTTTAAATAACCAATGTTTAGACAAGCTTCTTCACAAGAGCACTTAGAATCATGAGCATTAATTAAACTTTAGGACAACAATAAGCAAATCACTCTAAATCCAAGAAATAGCAAGCATATAAGAAACTAATATGATCAATGAAACATTAAATGACTTGCCAAGTGATTATGAAAGATAGCTACCCTTCTTATGATGGATTATTCAATGTATATCAGATCTAAAATCACTTATTACAACAATAGAAAAAATATGCAAACAATGTGCAATCAATGTGAGAGTGTGTGCCAAATTGTGCCCAACAATTGCCAAATGATAAAACAACTTTTCCAATATGAAAATATGAGTTTTTAGCCCTCTTAAGATGTAGTATTCAGAAAATATCAGATCTGATCACACTTTTATGCAGAGATATCAGTCACTACAAATTGAAGATTTATGCCAAAATATTGATGCCCAAGACACTTAGTTGTTATGACAATATGCTAAATATCACACTAATTGATTTTATGCCTCTAAATGTGTTCTCTCCAAATTATATTAGATCTTATCTATTTGATGATGCATAGATATTCCAGTCAACAAACACGCAGATCTAAGCTCAAGAAACAATGCCCAAGTAGCCAAAACACTAGTAAAATTTTATCATGAAATTCTTAGTGCATTTAGACTACTTAGATGTGATTTTTAGGGCATTTAATCATGAATTTGTCACTGTTATGATATATTTATTACAGCTGTAGCAAAACAGTGAGAAGGCAATGGTTTAGAGATCAAACCTTAGGCCCAAGGCCTTGTAGATCACTTCCCCAAGTTGCCAAAAAATTCTCCAAAGTACTTGGCACCTAAAAACACCACTTTGAGTCAATTTCACTTGCAAAACTCACAAATTTTCAGTTTAGAAAATTTTCAGAGATAGATTAGGGCAAATGAGGGCAAAGAAGAAGGCCAAAAGGGAAAGAACAAGGCTAAGGAAGGCAATGGCTAAGGTCAAAAGGCCTTATAGGCCTAGTGGCTCAAGGGAAAGGCCTTAGGAGGCCTACGACAAGCCCTAGAGGGTTTCCGCTTGGCTAGAAGGAGGGTCGAGAGGCTCCCAGGGGTTGCGGCCTAAGGTTTTGAGGCCCTAAGGCTCGCGACACTCTAAGGGAAGCATCTAAGAGGCTACCGCAAGCCCTTTAGGGCTATGGCCCAAGGAAAAAAGGGAGGAGGAGGGGGGCAAAAGGGCATAGGCTTCACGTCCAGACCTAAAAGGCCCAAAAACTCAAATGTAGGGGAGAAAAAGGGAGGCTGAGGCCCTCTGGCGCTGACGGCTAGGCTCTGGAGGGCCTATGGGGGTGACGTAGGCCCTAAAAAGGTTGACATTGGGAGAGAGAAGGAGGACGTTGAGGCTGGAGGAGGTTGTTGGGCCTTTGGCCTTAAAAAAGTTCGAAACCCTTGCTCCAAAAATAAATTTGCTTCAAATCTTCAAATTTATTGCAAAATCTTCAATGGCTAGCCCTAATTTTTTTTTTTAACTAGATCTTGCCCTCAAGGACCTAGATCTAGCTCTAATCCATCTCTTCTCATTTGATCTCACCTGCACAAATGAATTTACAAATATCCAAAAACCCCAATATATACAAAATAATTCAAAATAATTCAAAACCCCAAAAGCCCAGCTGCAAAACAAATTTCAGAAAAAAAATTAATTAAAAAAATCTATTTTACAAATATATTTACAAAATGGACAAATATACAATTCTTTTGAAAAGAAATTTTAAGAGATTGGAATTTTTATAAATCTTTGATAATGGCTAAATGTATTTCGAAAGATAAATGTAGAAACCATAACCTTAGCGAATTTAGAGAACCATAAAAATAATTGGGATCCAAACAAAGTCAGCCTCTGTCCACAGTTCGTGAACTTGGAGTCCAAGGGTTGGGGAACTTGCAAACACTATATATTTCTTAAAGATAATCGTTAGAACACCAGTGAATCAGATCATCTAAGATAAACCCACAACTTACCAATAGAATGTTCTTATCACCTACAATGAAATAACGATTAATAATAATTACAACGTACAATGTAGGAATGCTCGTACCCAACACATACAACAAATCAACATATCAGAGACAATGAACTGCACCCCAGAGACTTTATTATGATTATTTGAATGTTCCCAGTGGGACAGTAATTTACACCAGCTTCTCATAGTTATATTAGCCAAAATCAGATGGCTTGAGACACAAATGACTCTCAATTTATAGATAAATCCTTCAAGTGGAAAATAACAGCTAGTTGGTTTGATCCTCGTCAAAATAATTTCATTCGTTGATAAATATTTGATGATCTTTTAATCTCAACTGTTGAAATCATTATTTTTGAGGGGTTTTTGAATTTCTCATAAAACCCCTTTTTTATCAGCTCAAAAATATATATTTTAAACTAATTTCCTCAAAAAAAATTACTTTGACTTGACAACCAATGCCCAAGGGTCCAATTTTTTTATAAATTTCGAATATTCCCTTGGTGGAGAACCTCCAATAATTAATTCTTTTGATACCCACAAATTTTTCCACCTGAAGAATTTAAATCCTCTAGGAATTTAAATTTGACTCTAATTTATTAATTTTTTGGCTTAGGATTATTTTTTTTTTGCTAAAAAAATTAATTAATTGACACTTGAGGGGATTAATTATAATTTCCACCCTCAAATATTTTAGCCATGGTGTCTACTTATGAGGGACCATGCACTAAAATATTTTTTTACATAAGATTTTACATAATTCAACCCTCAAAGGGGGAATACCCATTCATTATAGACCCTTCAATTAATTATCCAATTTTGTGACAATATGATCTAGTAGACCAAGTGATTTGTAATCAAATAATTTAGCCAATTAGCTTAAATTATTCTCAAAACGCTTTTACATAAGACTCGACTAAAACACTAGGACTCACCTAAACCTTTGACGATAAATTCCACCCTAGCTTTGGGATGAGGTTGAGGGGAAAAACTTTGTTGATCATTTGTGTTTAAAAACACAAATCAATCTTTTAGACAAAAAAACCTCTTAGAATGAAATTCGTTGCCAAAATAATAGGCTTATCTAGGTTGTTACATACATGGTCTTACTGGGATCATTTACATTACAAATTTGCAGAATGGGCTTACAATGACTAAAAACTAATGGCCGGTGATCTTGATCTTTGAAGAAAAAAATAGTACCACTGCTTCCTTGGAACTTTGACAAAATGTGTGCAACATGACCCAAACAAGGTCAAGGGTTTGGGGTTGAACAACAAACTAATGGACTTGACCAAATTAGGGATGAAAAGAGGATCAAAGGAATTATATTTTTCTTGAATTTTGAATGCAATGATCCTAATGAACGCACTAACCCAAGCAAACCTAGGGAGAAAATGGTCATTGCGCCAGGACTGGCAATATTTTGAGATTACTCTGTCAAATTAACTTAAAATTTGGAGAACCTCTCAAGAAGACACCAACACAGTTCTTAACCGATTTTCAAGGGTTTTTTATGGCTAGAAACAATTTTGTGTGATTCCCTAGGAAACCTACTAGGTTTAGGCCTTAGAAAAAAAAGACGAAGTGAAAAGAGTTTTCGTTTAACAATCACCTAGGACTAGACCAGTGCTTAGCCTATTGGGAGAATGGAGTCTAATGAAATCAATGTTTAGAAATGATTATTCCCAACCAAGGAGTACCCGAGCAACTTCGTATGACCTAGAAGCAGTGACAAGGTTACTAGGAAAATGTATACTTCTTGATGTTGCAAATTGATGACTTCTCAAGGCAAATCATGAAAAATCATTTACCCCTAGGACAATAATTCACCATAATTCACAATAATCATATGAAAAATCCCTCACATAGACAAAATTAGCAACTTCGAATTAGCATTAGGGTAGCTACACCAACTTCATGAACGAAAATATTTCATAGATCATTAAATGAGACAAGGTACAAAATAAAACATGAAAAAGAGTACTCATAAGTATAGCAAAATTATTCCAATAATCAAAGTGTGATAAAATCGAAGCTCCAAGAAAAGAATTAAGTTCTTCCAAATATCGAAATGCATTAAAAAACCAATTCGTCCATCAAAGGCTATAGCGAAATTCCCAGAAGAAACAAATGATCCAAATCAAAGTGATGATCAAATGGAATGATCATCACATCAATATATATCCTCCATAAGGGGTTCAATTTGCCTAATAATGCCCTTACTAATAAAATAATGTGCCAAAATAACATCCCTTGGTGACAAGCCCAGCAAGATAGCTCCATAATACAACAATAAACCTCCCAAGAGGGAAAATTAATAGATACAATAGGTCGAAGGGCCATTGAAGAGGCCTAATGGAGTCCAATGTGTGTCAATATGAATAAATGAGCTCCAAACATAGTGATCAAGGTATTGGCCCCTTGATATCCAAGCAAACAACCTGTGGTGTCCCCAAGTGGCTATATGTGTGAGAATTTCTGAATCTACACATCAGAAACCCCTACTGCAATCACTAGTTTATCATATCCTACTTGTACTTTGCATTTAACAAGTTATTTAATTACTTAAACATCGATGAAAAACACCATTGCAGCTACAGATACATACAGATCATGAACTGAAATAAATTGAGACAATCACACAAGGGACGCCATTATTTTTGGACAATCGTCCCCGAAAAACCCAATGTGGGAAAACTGGTGCAGCATATAGAGGGTTTGTGTTATTAAGCATATTTCTGAATACAACTAGGGTGCCAAATGTAGCTCACCAAACAGAGAATAACCTTGGCAGAAGTACCTCTATCTGGAGACAAATATTTCGGAAAATCCAACAACTGGATGATCAAACCCCACAGATGACCCTATTGTCCCGAGTGCTGGGCAGCGATGGCTACTCCAAGATCTGCATTGGGATTGTGTCACCTCCTCTAGGAGTTGCGTCACCTTCTTTGTGAGCCTCCCTTTCTCAGAAAGTCGATATGTTGAACTGCTCTCTCTCTCTCTGCCCCACAAAAAAACCCCAGCGCTACCTCTAAGGGCCTGCGTCAGCCCTTCCAGCTTCTGAGTCACCTGTGTCAGCCCCTCTGGACTCTGTGCCACCCTCTCGGGAGCTGTGGTGTCTCTCCTAGTGCTGCTCTGCCTCTTTGTTATGTATTCTTTGGCCTTGGATTGAAGTCCCTCTATCAAACTGCCCCTCACTGCAACTCAGATCACTAGCTCGATTTTCTCAGCAAAGCTTGCCCCAGAAAAATCGAACTCTTTGATCTCTTGGTGTATCTCCAACTGATCCTCAAGCCTCCTCTTATACTTTTCATGTTGATTAATCAACGGTCGTGATCTAATCTCTAATCAACAGCTAGGATTAAAACATGCTTGATCTTCATCACTTAGAACTTTCTCACCCATATTTTTATTAATACACATTAATATTTTTATTTTCCTCAGTTTAGACTTAGGAACTCATTAAAAATATTAATTATTTTAATAACTCCTTATCCGAGTGGAATTTCTCCAAACGATTGCTGGGTTCTGAAGATCTCATGTGTTTTAGCCCTTCCACCAACTTTTGGAGCTAGAGCACATCCGATGCTACCCAAAATCAACACTCACTCTTAGCGAGGAATGTGCTCTAGCAAAACCTCCCAATAGAAGCATCACATTGATCCACGACATCGGCCCTATGTGCTATTGATTCTTGGCCTACTGCCCTTCATCCACTGCACTGTTGCTTCCTGTACTGCTTCCCATGACTCTGCCATTGTCACTACTACATCTATATTGCAGCTCCCTCTCAAAATGTTGCATCGTGCTACCCATAACACTGCCACTGCTAACTACTGCACTGCAACTCAGTTGCTGAGAAGTAAGTAATTGAAAACTCACCCAAACGCTAACATCCTAATCAGTATGGATGCCTAGTGATGTTGAATCTACCTCTGCTACTAATCTGTGTTGACCCTCTGCGTCTAGTGCGCTGCTGCAAACTGCTCTGTGCCTCTCACACTGCTACAACATCCACTGCGCTGCCTCAGACTCTGGCACTCTAGTTCTACCACTGTCGCTCCATCACACCTTGCTCCAACCGATTCCCATCATTCTGCTACTGTCATTAAGGGCTCCCATCGCTGTATGTGATTCAATAGTTTGGGCACCTCAAGGATCCTGCCCTATGTAGCCCTCCTGACTACAACTCGATGTCGCCCCACATCTTCTCCAAAGGTGCATGAGCACTCATGGCACAATCGTCATCCTCGCCTTCCTTGTCCGCTTTTGCTGGAGCAACCTTTGGTTCAGAAGCTTCCCCCTTGCCCTTCTTCCTGGGGCACTAAGTGGTTTAATGTCCCATCTCCTGACAATTGAAGCATCTAACCTTGGTGATGTCCTTCTTCTTCCTCTTTTGTTGCCCCTGTTGTCCCGTTGATGCGAGAGTTGCATCCTCCTCCTCCTTCTTGACCTAGGTTCCCTTAATGCTACTCCCTGCCTTGGTCAATCTCATGAGCTCTTCTTGTCGAAGAGCTACCCACATCTCCTCCCAACTAGGGAGAGTCGCTCTGCCCAAAATACTTTGGACAAATGTCTCCTAGTCCTCGGTGACTGCATTCAGGGCAGTCCTGACCATGAAATCAGGATCTGGTGTAGACCCCATGGAATTCAACTGGTCGTGAATCCCTTGCAACCTGAGAAGGAAGGGATCGATCTCCTCTCCTTTCTACATCTAATATTGTCTCAACTGATTTTCTAATAGCATCTTCCATGCATGGAAGAGCCCTGATACAAGGTGGTCAGGGTCTCCCACATCTCCCTTATTGTGTTGTTCTCGGCAATGTGTGGTACTACATGATCTTTGACCCCATCTAGGATCATGCACTTGGCCTTAGCCTGGGCCTCCTCGTATTTCTTCAATGGATCAACGTCGACCAGTTTAGCAACAACCTTCAAGGCATAGTCCTTGATGCGATGTTTGTCTAGGATTGCCAAGATCCTAGCCTTCCAAATGACAAAATTGGATGCTCCATCCAATCTGTCCTAATCCCTCAACCCATTCATTGCCATCTCTGCTAAACAATAGGACTAGTTCTCTTCTCCCTCTCCTGCTGTCAATCGAGCAAGACTTGGATCTAGATTCCTTAGGTGCAAGAAACCCTCTAAGGAACAACTCCTCTCTATACTCCCTCTGAGTCTTGATTTCCCTCTCGGAAATCCTCTGACCAACTATCGAATCACTCCTCTCCAATCCTCCTTTGTTGTTGCAACCTGGATCTAGATTTCTTGGCTAGAAATTTGTCAAGGCAGTGACTCCCTCTACCTTGGTGCAGTCTCCTTAGACATTGTTCTGCACCAACAGAAAGAGCGTCCCACCAGCTCCTTAAACTGAAAATGTGCTCAACTTCCTTAGCCTCGGCAACTTGAAGAATCTAATCACTTCAGGATCTACACAACCACTATGTAGGTTGGAGTTCCTCCTAGCCAACCGCGTCAATCCTTCCTGGCTCAAAAAGATGACGTGGCTCTGCGTGAGCCTGATCTACCCCCCTCTGCCTCTACGCTGGCCTTGATGGCTGACACAGCGACTATGTGGGCTCCTCACAGGTATTGCATCACCTCCACCTGGCTCAGAGTGCTGACACAGGCACTGCGTGAGCCTCTACGTCACTTTATCTGCACTGCGTCACTCCTCCTTCTACGTCTCTGGCTCTGGAACAACGTTGTCACTCAAGACAGCTGCATTTCTACTGCAAATTCTTCAGATTTCTTAGCTGGTTTCTTCAGTCACCTATGATCTGCAACCTAGCTCTGATACCATGTGAGAATTTATGAATCTACACATCAGAAAACCATACTACAATCATTGGTTTATCATCTCCTACTTGTTCTTTGCATTTAACAAGTTATTTAATTACATAAACATCGATGAAAAACACTATTGCAGCCTACACATACATACAGATCATGAACTGAAATAAACTGAGACAATCACACAAGGGACACCGTTATTTTTGGACAAACGTCCCCGGAAAAACCCAATGTGGGAAAATTGGTACAGCATATAGAGGATTTGTATTATTAAGCAAATTTTTGAATACAACTAAGCTGCCAAATGCGGCTCACCCAACATAGAATAACCTTGGCAGAAGTACCTCTATCTGGAGACAGATATTTCGACAAATCCAACCACTGGATGATCAAACCCCACAGATGACCCTGTTGTCCCTAGTGCTGGGCAGCGATGGCTACTCCAAGCTCTGCGCTACGACTGCGTCACCTCCTCTGGGAGCTACGTCACCCTTTTTGTGAGCCTCCCTTGCTCAGAAAGTCGATATGTTGAACTTCTCTCTCTCTGCCCCACAGAAAAACCCCAACGCTGCCTCTAAGGGCCTGCGTCAACCCTTCCAGCTTCTGCGTCAACCCCTCTGGACTCTGCGCCACCCTCTCTAGAGCTGCGTTGTCTCTCCTGGTGCTGCTCTGCCTCTCTGCTATGTATTCTTCGGCCTTGGACTGAAGTCCCTCTACCAAACTGCCCCTCATTGCAACTCAGATCACTAGCTCGATTTTCTCAGCAAACCTTGCCCTAGAAAAATCGAACTGTTTGATCTCTTGGTGTATCTCCAACTGACCCTCAAGCCTCCTCTTATACTTTTCCTATTGATGAATCAACAGTCGTGATCTAATCTCTAATCAACGAGTAAAATTAAAACAAGCTTGACCCTCATCACTTAGATCCTTCTCACCCATATTTTTATTAATACACATTAATATTTCATTTTCCTAAGTTTATACTTAGGAACTCACTAAAAATATTAATTATTTCAATAACTCCTTATCCGGGTGGAATTTCTCCAAACGATTTATGGGTTCTGGAGATCTCATGTGTTCTAGCCCCTCCACCAAATTTCAGAGCTAGAGCACATTTGATGCTACCCAAAATAAACAATATGGGGGCACAAAACATCCTCATGGGTCTCCAAATGGATCAAACAAGCCTATATCCCATCTGTAAGGGCTAGAAGAATGGTGCAAGCCCTCCCATTATCTCCTGCGGCGAGACACATCCTCATCTGGGCCATAGATCAGCTACCAAGTGTGTGGTGAGAGAGTGAAGCCAGTTGGGTAAGGTGGTCCAGGTGCATCATCATCATCCAAAAGGTGGAACACAAGCAAGCAATAGGTGGAACTGAAGGATCCCATGAAGTGGCAATCTGCTCTGAGCTATGGTGGAGACTCGTGGCTCTCAATGCTCACCCTACAAATGCCAATATGACCCTCTAGAGGGCTTGGACCTCGTATAGGGAGACCAAGCCCAAGACGAAGACCCACCTGCAATCTTGTATAAGATCCAATGTGTCCCCTCACCTTCCAGTACAACAAATCATTAGTGCAATTGAGTAAATAAGCTTACAAATCATGGAACCAAGTGGACACTTCATGGTGGCATGCCCTTCCATAATGGGATTTAGAACATACAAGTGTCTCCAAGTTCAAGAAGAAGATTAACCAAGGACACTATTAGATGGTTTTAGCCTCCAAGGGGGTGACATGTCCATGGTACATTTGTGAAATGGCAGGTGCCATGTGATATAATGGTGTAACGGAATGGGGCATCAAGGGAAGGCTCCAAGCCACATGCCATAGTACAGTGGTAGCCATAATGAGAGAAGCCCACACCTGGGCGTATGAATGTAGGAGGGAGAAATCATGGTACATGAGTTACCCCGAGCTTTGTTTTTCCACCCTTCTTCATATGCCTTGTTATTTTTTCTTTTGTAATTGCTTGGGGCTCCAGGGGATGAGAGATTGACGTGTAGGATATAATAGCGAATACCCCCTTTAAGGTGGGGCATTTCATCACCCACCAAGGGTTGGGACAATCGTGGGTTCCTAAATGATGTAAGAAGCCAATCTAAAGGACCCTAGGAACCAGGGCGATGGCCATGATGAAAGGGGTAGAGCTCACGTTTGGCTTTTTCCCACGTGCTAAATTTGTATGTCTCGACCATCTTTTGCATTTTATGGTACATTTCATGTTGAGAGTGGCCAAATTATGTTTTTTCTTTTCTTTTAGCTACATCAACCTTCAGGGCATCGTTCTAGGCTCGACCCAAAGTGTGGACAAGGGGAGAGGGAGGCTAACTCCTTGTGGACCCAATGGACAAATGTGGACCCGGATGGGAAATATAGTGAATGGGGTTATAATGAGCGGATCGGAGTGATGTATATAGTGTTGGGAAACAGTACCACGTAACCAAAATTTGGGTTTCCCGTGTTGTGTCACCCCTAAAGCTAATAGCTAATAAAGAAGATCCCATGGGACTAAGATACAAGGCTAACCATCAAATTGGACATAGGATACAAGAGTACAAACCAAGCCCACTCTTTCCGCCAAATCCCCCACCAATCCATGCCCAAGAGTGTCCATGATAAGTAAACAAAAATACCCAACTACACAATAAAAGCCATACCTTTTGGGTTGGCAGTACCACCTTCAAACATACGTCATAACAGATGGGCAAGGGAGCACATGGCTAGCTCAGGTGGCGGAGATAGTGGCACATCGCGCCATCTAGTGGCTGCAAGGGGTTGCTGGCTACCAACTGAGGACCATATAGGAGATAAATTTTCTCCTATGGATACCACCCACTGATGGTGGGCAACATTCCCATTTTAATATGATTGTATACTTTGTCTCCTATATATATACTGAGGAGACCTAGTCTTAGGATCATCAAATTTTGTCTTGTTCATTGTATTTATTGTATAAGGAGGTTTCCCCCTCGAAGTGGACTATAATTATTGATTTATTATCAATTTTAAGACGCAAGGATCATAACATTAAAAATGCAAGATTTAGATGAGATAAAGTCCAACTTGCAAGAAAAACCTCAAAATAGTCCAACTATTTTACCTAGTCGAATTCGACCCTATGCCCTAGCCCTAGCGGCTTGCCTTGATGGGCTGAATTAGGTGAAGAGTGAGAAAGGAATAAAGTTTTTATAATTTTGACCACCTTTTTAGATGTCAATGCCTATTAACGACCTGGGTGATGGAGTCTAAAGGAAAATTACTATGAAAGTATCAAACCTTGGGAGGTAGTAAGGGAGAAAACCCTAAATTTCCACTCTAAAACCCTAGATATCATTCAATACGGGGATAAAAGCAAGAGAAATGCTTTCTAGGAGGTTCTCAAGGGATGTTCAATATAATTAAAGCATGAAACATTTCACCAAAGATTTCACATAAAGATATGCATTTATAAATGGAATATTGAAACCCTAGCAAGATACACTACATACAATAATCATAAAAATATATTCAATAAAAGTACTCACAAGATATCAATGAACAATCATTCTTTATCCCAAAATGATGTCTCCACAACAAGGACTAGTCTCTAATAGAAAAATATCCACGAAGATCACATCTCCACAAGAGTAGCGAGGTACAAGATCTAGGTCAAAATCTTTAAATAGGCCAGATTAGTTCACAAAAGATGATGCTAAGAAAGAGTGAGATGACCTTTTATTTATATGTGGCATACCTCACCTAATTTTAACTAATGAAGACCCTAAACAAGTATAATTATGAGAAAACATAAAATAAACCTTGGGTTACAAGCCAATCTACTAGTTCAACAAGAAATAATGCCAAAATAGACTGACACATGTGAACTGTGAGCCTCTAATATGTTGATGTCATGCACTTTTTAAGCTCCAAATGTTAATTCATGGTGAAAGGAGGGCTAAAAGTATCTCCAAGCATCATGATCATCCATCATTTGAGGAGTCATTGTTAAATCCATCCTCAAAGAACTCTAAGGGTCCCAAATCAAGTTGAGGTGCCCCCACCTCATCTTCATGGGTCTCATAGCACCTCCTCTCTCTAGCATTGGGGCTCCATCAGGGGCAACAAGCCCTCCTTAGTCCTGCTATGGAAAACCATCCTCATCTAGGATTTGAATCATGCCTTGTCCATCAAGCAGTGTCAAGGCCAACCTAGGGGCATGTTGGATCCAGTGGTGCAATCATCAAGAATTCTCCATGCTACATAAAAGAAGATCAGCATCTTGGGTCCTGGAGGTACTCTATGATGTGTGTAAGCTTCTCAAGTCATCATACTACCCAATGCTTTGTTTCAAGTGGACAACCTTGCATCTACTAAGTCTTCAATCTCTTTGCAGGGCCTGGGCACCTATGGAGTGGTTACCCACAAGGTTTGTGCTGCTATGGACCACCTAGCAAGACCAACTTAAACTCCAACCAAAGAAACCATTCATTAGAGACTAAGATCATATAAGCATCCAACTAGATCAAACGTGTATGTTAAGGACATAATAATACTTCAAATTGGGATCACCTTCCAATATCTAACTAGACCAAGTCTTGTAAAGGTGTTCCTTACATTCGTAGGGGTGGCTAATAGTCAACCCTATTAGGTGCTTCCAACCCCTAAGGCGAGGTGGCATTTCCAAGGTTAACCCTTCAATCAATAAGTGTGGTGTAAATGAGTGGCAATGGAAGGGAAAGATTTTATGGCCCAAGTGCCATGGTCAAGGGGACCAACTAATGAAAGTCCACATCCTGAGTGTATAGATGTAATGGAGAGATAAATTGTGGAGGCATGACGTATCCTACTCAACCTAGTTTTTCCACCCCTCTAGTGAGCTTTTTACTTCTTTTTTATAATGCTTCATATTATGATGCATCACTTAAGGATTAGATATTAATTTGTGTGAAATATCATTTAATTTACCCCTTAAGATGAGACATTTATCACTCATCAGAGTTGGGACATGCAAAGGTTCCTTTTGATGAGAAGGAGCATCAAGCACTCAGGAACTAAGTGATGGTTAATGAGGAGGTAGAACTCATGTTAGGCTTTTTCCCATGTGCTAAATTATATCCCAGCCATATTTTGCATTTTGACTTTCTTTTTCTTTCATTATGGTCATATTAAGCTTTTCATTCTTTTAGCTACATCAACCTCCAAGGCCATGTTTCCTAGCTCTACTCAAGGATATGGATAAGAGGGTGCCAAATCTCAACGAGCCAATGGCAAGGCCCAAAGAATGGAGATAGTATATAAAGGGTTTTTAATGTGACATGGCAAGTGCTAAGTATGGTGTAAGATAATGAACACGCTACTTCAATCCAAGTTTTCTAAGAAGTTCCCCTCCTATAACCCTAAGGAATCAAGGGAGGTCCCACAGGACAATGGCTAAAGAATAACCCCCCTAGTAAGGTGAGAGAACAATATTATAATCAACATTGATCGATTTTCCAAATCGCTCCTTTATCCATACTAAATTCCCAAAACATCATGTATGTGCACCCGATTGCAAAATGATCAAAGCACCTATTGAGCAACAACCCACCTTCATTTAAGAGGAATGTTGGATGGTGAGAGGTGCATGGTTGATGCAAATGGAAAAGGAATATGGAGTATCATCATCAAGAAGTCAATGTCAACGGTTGTTGGCTAGCTGATTGTCAAAAGTAGGAGAAAAGTTTTCTCTTATGGGGTTACCATTTTGGTGGGTAACATCTGCTCCAACTCGGGGGCATGAGCTCAATGTAGAGCACATGATTCACATTCTAAAACAAGGAGTTCATTAGAACTCCAGTAATCCCTAGGCTTGTAAACCTGTTACCTGCACACTCAAATCAACTTGTTTGGAAGCATGTACAATGGGTATTGGTTATCACCCTTATTTTCTATATAAAAAATCTGTACAAAAAAGAAAAAGCTAACTAAAGTGCAATCTAATCTACAATGCAACACAACAATATGAATAATGCAATAATTAGAATGCTCGCACAATATGCAATGAAACTAACTACATAAAACTTAATTAGTTTCCATTAAACAAAGTGAGGCAGCTCCCTCCTACCTGTGAAGGCAATAGTTCACCATCAATTGTAGCAATATAGAAGTACCCAACCCCAACTTTTCCATGGATCCTAACTGGGATAGGGTTCCATTTGACAAGAATGAGATCACCTATTTGGTCTCTAAACCCACTGTTTCTTTTGAAATGTCTATTTCTTAAGGTTATTTTTCACATGATAGACATTTTGCAAAGGATCAACTTGCTTCAATCTTTTATGGCCCTTTCATTTGAAATGACTTTGATCTATACCCTTAGGAAGTTGAGTAACCTTTGGTTTTCCAACAGGCTTAGGGAAATGGAAAGGCTCCATATCCTCCACATGTTCAGCCATATGTGGTTCCCTGTAAGGGATGAATGGGGCTTCATCAATGGTAGCTATAGGGCCATATTACAGATCCATTTGTAATTGTCTTCCAATTGAAGCACACCATTTCCTAGACAATAACATTCCCTTGGAATCTGGCACATCTATGACTACAATATCCATCAACGCGGAAATATATTTATTAGCAGCCAAGAAACCTTAACATCCTTCACTAGACCATAAACAGGTATAGATTTAGAGTCAAAACCACATACATTCTTATAAGGTTTACTAATCTCCATTTCTAATTGATTCATGACTCTCAGTTTACATTAGCAAAAGCATCGAAGTCAAGCATAAAATTATGCAAAATGAGGTTTTTGATCACTAAGGACAACAAGAATGCCTTATGCCCTCCATTTCTTTTATCATTATACATGTTTTGTAGGATAACTGGAGGGTCATCAAGCTCCTTTTCAAAGTTGAAAGCCTTCCTAAATTGTCCCCTTTGGGGTTCAAGCTTAGCTATCTCCAAAAGAGGGACCTATACATTTACTTTAGCCAAAACATTTGCTAAGTCAATCCAGAGATATATGATGGTTTTGGGGATTTGGCTTAGGGATGTTCTCAGGTTGTATGGGAAGCCTATTCTTCTTTTGGAAGGTAACATTAGAACTTGTGCTTGCTTGGCTTTGGTTAACATTTCTTCTTGAGTATTGCAATCCCTTAAATCTTCCATTGTTTTCGACAACCATGATTAATTCATCTTGATCACTAGTATCTTCATCATGATCTTGCTCGGGCTCTTGTTGGAAATAAGAATCACCAAGCAATATATTGAACAAGGCACCATCATTAATAATATTGAGGTGCTTTGGGGTTTCCTCCTCCTCTACTTGATTGTATGGACACTCTTTAAGAGTATGAAACTCATTGCAGGGTTGACGCCAAGGATTCCCCTCTTGTCCCACCATGTTGGTCGAGGCAAGGGTGTTTGGAACATTCTTTTGTGAGGAGTGTGTTGATTTTTTAGTGCTAATTAGACAAGCACAATTTTCTGCAACTCATAATTAATTTCAATGATACATGATATTACTTTAACACACTCCAAAACATCATTAAGTAATTACACTCAGAAAATTCAACTGGTCAAACATTTATTGTCTAACAAATTCGACTCCTTAGAAACTTCAGCCTCTTCCTTAGATAGCTTCCCACATCTGAGAGAGAGAGAGAAAAATGTGAGTGATGAGTGACTGTGAAAATGAGAAGTTCAACTATCTTTTTATAGTGATTTTAGGGTACCCAAGAGGCACGTCTCTTTGCAAATTAAATTCAAATATTAAATCAAATTTTCTTTCTTTTAATTTAAAATTTAATTTTCTTTCTTTTAACTTGTGTAGCTAGGGAATACCTCCCGCAGCTACCCAAAAAATCAACAAAGTGGTCTCCTAAAGGTGCCTTTTTCTTGAGAGGTCTTTTGTTAAACTGTGGCTTTGAGGAAAATGTTTATGTGATCCCCTTTACCTTTACAATATTGACAAATTCTTCATCATTGCCATTTGTCCTTGCATCAACTCATTAGTGACTTGTTGCACTCAAATTATCAAAGTTCCAGGGAAGCAGAAATGTTAGCTTTTGTCAACAAGGATCAGATCACATATTAGCACTCCATCTGTCATAGCCATCCCATTCTGCAAGTTATATATTGTAATGATCTTAGTAAAACCTTGAGTCTATGTAACAACCTAGATAAGCCTATAATTTGATGACAAATTTCATCCTAAGAAGTTTTTAAACTCACTGATTACGTGTTTTTTTCGACACGGCTAATCAAAGGAGATTTTTCCCTCCAACTTAAATCCCCAAAGCTAGGGCGAAATTTATTGTCGAACTATTAGGTGAGTCCTAGTGTTCTAGTCGAGTCTGATGTAAAAGTGGTTTACGAATAATTTAAGCTAATCGGCTAAATTATTTTAATTACAAATCACTTGGTTTATTAAATTATATTGAGTCGCAGATAGGTTATGTGTCTTGAGGGTCTAAGACGAATGTGTATTCCCTCTTTGAGTCTTGTAAATAAAAAATCATATGTATTAGAGGGTTGGAAAAATAATTAATCCCCTCGTGTAAATTAATTAATTTTTCTAGCAAAATAAAATTAAATCCTAAGCTAAAAAATTAATTAATTAGAGTCAAAATTAAATTGTTTAGGAAAATAAATTCTTCAAATGGAAAAATTCGTGGGTCTTGAAAAAATCAATTTTTTAAGGTCCTCCACCAAGAGAATATTGTATTTTTCAAGAAAATTTAGACCCTTGGACCTTGGTGGTTAAATCTAAATCAATTTTTTTGAGGAAATTAGCTCTAAATGATTAATTTTAACCTAATTAAAATGAAATTAAATGATAAATTCGAAAATTCCTCAAAAATAAGAAATCAGAGGCTAAGATTAAAAGATCTTCAAATATTTATCAATGACCAAGATTATTTTGATAATGATCAAAGAAATTAACTGTTATTTTTCCATTTGGAGGATTTATCTATAAATTAGAGTCATTTGAGTCTCCAGTCATCTTGCTCTATGACTAAAAACATTTTTCTGAAGCAACTTTGTAATATTGTCTCGCTGGGAACTATTTTTTCAATCATAATAAAGGCTTTGGGTTGCAATTCAAAGTGTTCTTGCTTATTTATTTGTGGTATGTGCTGATTACAGGCATCTCTATGTTGCGTTGAATATTGGTAAGATTTGTTTTTTCATTAGATGGAGGTAGAACCATACTATTGATAGTTTTGGGCTAATCTTAGGTGGTTTGATTCTCCATGTGATCTAACAAATTATTTTGAGATAAATTCATAGTGTTTGCAGGTACTTCAGTCCTTGGCCTCCAAGTTCACGAACTTGGACAATAACCATTGTTGCTTGGATTCCAAATATTTATATGGTGGATTAAATCTTCGCTAAGGCTTAGTATACATTGGGGTTTCTAAACTATTTTTAGCCATTCTTCAAAGGAAAAATACTCCAAAAAAATACATTTCTCAAAAATTTTAAATTTTTAAAACCCTTATATATTTGTAGATTTTGTGAATAATTTTGCAGATCTAACTTGTAAATTATTTTTTCTAACTTGGGTTTTGGGGATTTTTAGTATTTTGTATATATTTGGGTTTTGGGTGCTTTTATTTTCATTTTTACAGGTTGGATCAAGGAGTAAGGTGAGAGAAGAGTTAGATCTAGGCCCTTGAGGGTAAGATCTAGTCTCTTGACAGTTTTGCAGGGACATTTATTGAATATTTGACGGCAAAATTCAGATCCGGAAAAGGAAAAAAAAATCGAGACACACGTTTTCATTTTTTGGCCTCCTCTTTCCATTCCAGCCTCTAATCTATCATCCCGACCCTTTTATCCCTGCAATTTTGCTTCCCTTAGCCTCATTCTCCAATCCTTGGCCTATTTTGCCCCAAAATTGAACCAAAACCCTAAGCTGAAGTTTTAAAGCTAAATACTTGGCGGTTTTGTAGGATTAAGGTCTTAAATTTCTTAATTTTTCAAGCAACAAAGTGATCCCAAAATTTCAACGATTTTCAATGGTGGGATCTAAACCCTTGTTTTCTGCAGTTTTATTAGAGAAAGCAAATTACTAATAACTAGGCCCTAAAATCACAAACTAAATGGTCAAAATCATTTAAAATTGCAAAATCTTCATTTTCACAAATTTTGGCCTCTTGGATATTTGAGTTTTGGCCTAGATATAACATTTAAGCTTGTTGTATTTTTCTGCATCACTGAAAAATTTCTGCATAACTGGAAACTTGGACTCCCAAATGGTCTTTGACAAATAGTCTTTATTGAGAAGTGGGACCACACAAGGCCAAGTGGACCCAACACAGGTTCGGGGATGGAAAGTAACAACCACTAATGTTCCTATCCTAGACAAGGTGAAGGGAAAGGACCAAACAAGAATATTCACTTTAAAGGGTTGAATTGATCCTATTAGTGTCTAGCCTTGGGGATGCCTAGGTAGGATTCGGTCCTTGAGCTAGGGCTTGGGATACCAGGAGATTCCACCATCAGAATGGCCTCAAATTTGAAGGAGAGGAAGGAGACCCACCAGCGCAGTAGCCTAAAGGAGATTGAATTTTTTCCTTGGACGAATTTCCAGGAAATTGATGCCCTAGGTGACCCAATGGGGCTATACTTGGGAAAAAGGGGGAAAATGGTAAAAAGAAGGTTAATAGGATCACCCTTTTATGGAACCAATGCCTAATTCACTTAGGGATATGGAGTCAAGGATGGTAATGAGTAAGAACTTGGATTCTTGATCAAGGAGGCCCAGAAAGTCAACTTCATCCAATGTAGATAGTAAGAAAAGAAAAGTGACTTTCAAGAATTTATACTTTAAAGAAAATGATGCAAGCTTCTCGAGATAAATAATCTATAGGACATTTCATTCATATAACATTGGCCCATACATTCAATAACTAAAACATTGCTCAATGCCACATCACAATAATGCAGCAACTAGCCCTAATTTTAGCCAAATGCAGCAACAAGAATAACAACGATAAAAAGAACTTACAATGTTATAGAGTATATCCAACCAGAAATTCGTTTGCATAACAAAGCTCCAAGATAAGAGAAATAGCCCAAATCCATACATCAAAATTCATCCATCTCCAAAAATATCCTCCAAGGAAAAAGTGCGAAAATTCTCTAAGACTAGAGAGATCCCAAGTCAAGTGATGATACAAATGAATGTATCTAACATCAATATATAGCCTCCTAAGGAGTTCAAATTAGCCTATGGGCCCCTAATGATAAAATAATGTGCAAATAATAACCCCTAATGGTGACAAGCCCACCATACTAGCTCATAATGTAAAAACAAGCCTCACAAGGGGCCAAATAATGATGTATGCATGTTGTAGGGCCCTCCAAAGGATCAATAGCATCCTGAAGTGCCATATTGAGGAATAAATTCCTCGGAATATGATGGACAAGGGGGTGGCCCCTTGTTCTCCAAGTAGTAGACCTGTGGTGCTCTCAGTGGGTTTGAGGGCACATCAATGACCCCATGGGTCTCCATATGAATCAGAGATGTCTGTAGATCTTCTGCAATGGTCTAGGTGGTAGAATGAATGTTTCCATGACATCGTACAAGTGTCGGGCCACCTGCCAAGAGTGTGGGGCTCCTGTGGGGCCCTGTTGGGCATAGTGTACCAATCATGTCACCATCGTCCCAAAAGTGGATCACTAGTAGTCTCTAAACATCCATGAAGATCTATGGAGTGTTGTATGCTGCTATGGAGGCCCATGGTTATCTATGCACACCCTACATGTGCCAATGTGTACCTTTGGGGGTCAGGATCCCATATAGGGAAGCCAAACTCAAATGGAAACCACCTGCAATCCTGCATAAGATCCAATGCGTTCCCTAGGCTTCCAATATAATCAGTCATTAGAATAATTGAGTAAAGGAGCTTACAAACCATGGATAACAAAGTGGGCACTTCATAATGGCATGCCCTTCCGTAGTGGGCTTTGGCATGTGCTAGTGCCTCCAAACTCCAAAGGGGGTTAGACAAGTACCTTATTAGGTGGTTTCAACTCTTAGAGGGGATAGTATGTCCAAGGTACACCCTTCTAATGGGGGTGCCAAGTGACAAATAGGTGAGATGGAATAGGGAATGAGAGGGGCAACCCTGGGCCACATAATGGGGCATAGGGGTAGCTAGATAAGGGGAAACCCACACCCGGGTATATAATGTATAGGAGAGAGCAGTTGTTGTACATGAGGTGCCCTGGCCTTGATTTTTCCACCCTTCTTTATATGCCTTTTGTCTTTTATGAATTTTCTTTGATTAACTGATCGGGGCTCAAAGGACAAGAGCATGATGTTTATAATATAGCAGTGATTACCCCTTTCGAGGTAGGGCAGTTCATTTCCCTCCAGGGGTCAGGACAATCATGGGTTCCTGAATGATAGAGGATGCTCATCTAGGGCCTATGGAACCAAGGTGATGGCCATGGATGGGGTAGAGCTCATATGTCGACTTTTGCCCACGTGCTAATTATTTTTGTCCCGTCCATCTTTTGCAATTTGTGATACAATTTTCTGTTAAATATGTCCATTTATGCTTTTCACTTTTTCTTTTAATTGCTTCAACCTTCGAGGCATCATTCTAGGCTTGACCCAAGGTGGGGGCAAGGGGATAGGTAGGCTAGCCCTATGTGGACCTAGAATGGGAATGTGGACCAAGGTGGGAGAAAAGATGAATGGGGGTATAATGAGTGGAAATGGAGTGATATGTGTGGATAAAGGAGCAGGACCAGGCACCCAAAATCGAGGTTTCCCAAGTAGTACCACCCTAGAACCAAATGGTCAATAAAGGGTATCCCACGAGTCTAAGATCCAAGGGTAACAACCAAAAGAGATCAAGGGGACAGGAGCACAAGCTAAGCCCACTCTTTCCGCCAAATCCCCCCAACAATCCATACCCAGAAGTATCCATGATAAGTAAACCCAATACTCAATTACCAAATGACAAGACGTACCTTTAGATTCATGAGGCCCACCTTCAAACATGTAATCAATACAGGTGGGTGAGGGACCACATGGTTAGCTCAAGTGGCAGAGAAATGGAACAACGAGCTAGTAGGAGGCATCAAGGGGCTATTGGTTGTTGGCTAAGGCTCATCATGGAGAAAAATTTCTCCTAGGGATATCACCCACAAGGTGGTGGGTGACAGGTCTCGTAATAGAAAATCTAATTTAATCAATAATCTTGCTTAATTTCAACCAAGTGGCTAGGCCACTCATCCGTGTCTCCCAAGTAAGTTTAATCTCAACTTGCTTTCCTTCACTTCATTCCATAGAGACTACCCCCCATAGCCTGTTGATGGGAGACAACTAGAACGGAGTGGGCAGAGATCAAAGTGATAGCCCCAGTCCTGAGCATTGTTGCGGTGCGTGTACAATATGGGCAACAACATGACTTTATCAAATTTTTGGGCAAATTCTTGCAAGGAAGGATCCACCTGGGCATTGGGCTTACCCTTAGGTTTTATTCTAGCCCTGGATAAGTGACCAAATCAGTTTTGGGTGACTTCAAGTTTTGCTCTATTTCGGCAGCCAAGACTTTAGCTTCATCTAGACACTGAGGCTTCTTGTCCTTTAGAGCATATTATAAATTTCCAAGGAATCCTATACATACCTATCAAGAATTGTCTCATCTAATGGTCTATATAGACCGAGGACTTCCTTGAGCATGTTTTCAAAGTGTTGGGTGAATTCTTTAACAAATTCATTTACATTTTTCTTAGCTTCTTGAAGTTTTTCAAGAAGCATGATGCCCTCCTTGACTATGGCCCATATTTTTTCAAAAGCTTGTTGAAAGATATCCTAGTCAGTAATGCTACTTTGGGGTAGACTAAGGTACCAATCCCTCACATTTCCTTCTAAAGTCAAGGCAAATAGCATCATAACTGTTAAAATTGGCAACTAGGGCCAAACTTCATGTGGATCATCTTATTCATGGCTGATAATAATTTTATTAGATTCCTCTCGTCGAGAGGTGTAGGATTGATATAAAGATCATCCGATTCCGATAAGTATTCATGGAGATATGAATTTATTTTGATTATGGAATTATTATCAAGCCGACCTACAACTCATGTAGGCTCAGAAGCCCAACAGTCGCATCTATTCAAACACCAATGTTTTGTATAAATACAGGAGGACTTTTCCTCATTTGGACTCACTCATCTCATCACATCTCTCTCTCTCTCTCTACTGCGCAGAAAAGAGTCTCTTCTCTACTGTGCAGAAAAGGGTCTCTCCCTCACACATGTGAAGCCGGACGCTACTGAAATTGAAGCTAAAATTGCAGAAGTAAAGATTGACCTGCGTGGACTAGAAGATCTCCTCATCTGAACTACGTTGTAGGTTCATCTGAACCTCCTCTGGAAGCCGCAACTTTTGGTGGTGGAATCAAGTCAATCCGACGGACGATTCGCAAAATATTGACTGCCCTAGTTTGAAGCCAGAAGCTGCTGAAACTAACGCTGCAACTGCAGAAGTAAAATTTGACCTGCATGGACTAGAAGATCTCCTCATCTGAACTGCGTTGTAGGTTCATCTAAACCTCCTCTGGAAGCTGCAACTTTTGGTGGTGGAATCAAGCCGATCCGACGGTCGGTTTGTGAGATATCGTTTGCCCTAGTTTGATGATGAAGCCGCTAATGCTGATGCTGCTGATCTAGGGTTTGCTACTGCTGATATAAATCAGATTTATTGTACTATTTCTCTCTACTGAATTATTGAAGATAAAAGAAGATTTGATCAAAGGGTTTCCCCACACATTGTGGGGTTTGTCCCTGGCTAGCCGCCACATCTTGTGTCTCTTGTCTTGGCTTGTTTTCTGTCGATCGTTTAATGTTCTATTTGCACTTTACTTTATGTACATGTGATTGCTAATCTATGGAATAATAAGGAAAAGAAGTAAGCTGTTATAAGCATAGAACATACCATACCTTAACATGGTATCAGAGCTGAGGTGAAGACAAAGCCCAAGCAAGAGTAAGAGCAATCACCGAAGAGAAGATTGGCAAGGCTATCCTAAAAGAACTATGGGGTCCTCAACACTCTTTCCTGCCGAAGACAAGCTTCGTGAGAAAGCTGACTATCACAGACGGAAGATGTCTACCAATCTAACCCTAGAAGATCAAGGAGTGTTGGACCATGTAAGAGGTAATATTGTTGAGCCTCCATCAAATGCATCCACTGTTGCCTAGAACAAATGGAAAAACAGAGAAGTCAAAACAAAGAAGATCATTCGGGACTCTATCGACAAGCACTTGGTGGCCTACATCTCTGAACTGGACACCTCCAAGGAAATCTATGAAAGACTGGTGAGTTTATTTAAAGTTAATGATGCAAATCAAGTTTTGTTTCTTAGAAATAAGCTGAGGGAAATCAAGACGGGTAAAGATGAGAGTATGCAAGCATACTTCTTAAGAATCACCGAAATCAAGAACGATCTCCTATCTATTGGGGAGACTATTACTGACAAAGAAATGGCACTCACGACTCTTGGAGGATTACCATCCGAATGGTACGTGTTCAGGACTACTCTTCTGAACAATAATGTAATTCATGGTTTCGAGGAATTAATGGCTAAATGCATTCAAGAAGAAACAAGGGTAGAAGAGCAAGAAATGCCCATGCCTAAAGGTCCTCCTGCTGCCTTTTCTTCTCATGCTAAGAAAAGAAATAATTCTGGGACTAAATTAAAAGGAAAGGCTAGACCTAAGGGTGGAAGACAAGGATGATGTTACATCTGCGATAAAGCAGGTCACTATGCAAGGGAGTGCCCTGATAGAAAGGACTCACACCGGGACAATGATCAAAATCCCTCTGATGGCAATCAAAGGAATGACAAATTCATAGCAAAGGTAAGAGGAGAGCTGGGAATCAAGGAAGAGGACAACCATTCAAGAAGGCTAGAAATTCCAGGATGTATTAAATGCACCTAACCTCAAATAGACCCTGGTGTCCATCTCGGGGATAGAAGAAAAAGGCTACATGGTAACCTTTAGCGATGGCAAGGTACGTATATGGAAAAATAATGTTAAAGATGCCTTTACTCTTGGGTTTCGTGTTGATTCAATATATCAGGTCGATGGAAGTCCACTAGGTGTCATGTCTTATGACACATCTCTTCAGTCCAAACTTTGGCATCGAAGGTTTGCCCCCCTTCATTATAAAGCTCTACTCGGTGTAAGACAAATGGTGACAAAGATGCCCGAATTCCGAGTAGAGAAAGAAGGTGTATGTCCAGGATGTGCCGAAAGAAAGCTCAAAAGGGGACCATTCCCCTCAAGCCTAAGCGAGACCTCCGATATATTACAGTTGGTTCACTCAGGAATATCTGAGGTTGGCAGGGAGACTACTACACCACATACTCCAGAGCAGAATGGTGTGGCACCGTACGATTGTGGAAGCTATCTCTATGGGTAGATGATGTATGAACGCCTGATGTAGAAGAACCCATGGATCTAATTGATCCTCATCCACATGAGCCTTCCTCTTCTAGGAAGAGGCCTTCATGGCTTAGGGGGATACTTGATGATGTTGAAGGACATGCTGCACCCTGAGGAACCTTCCGTCAAAGTAAGAAACCTAACAGGTATCAGGGATACCTGACCATCATGAGCACGATTATACAAAATGAGCCTTCATCATTCTCAGATGTTGTCAAGCATCAAGTACGGAAAGATGCTATGACGATTATGGAGAATGATGTTTGGGAAGTAGTTCCCAGACCCCAGGACAAGACAATTGTTACTTCAAAATGGCTTTACAAGATAAAGCTGCAACAGATGGGAGTATCGAAAATTATAAGGCTCGTTTTGTTGCTCGTGGTTTCTCCCAGAAGGAAGGTATAGACCTTGATATTTGCACTTGTTGCCAGATATACAACCATCCGCTTGATCATAGCCCTTGTGGCTTCACAAGGATGGAACCTACATCAGATGGATGTCAAGACCGCGTTCTTGCACGGTTCGATCAAAGAAGAGGTCTATGTGGAACAACCCGAAGGATTTGAGATTTATGATCGAAAATCTCATGTATGCAGGTTGAAGAAGGCTCTCTATGGGCTGAAGCAAGCACCCCGAGCATGGTATGAGAGGATCGATAGCTACTTGATGACGCTGTGATTCACTAGGAGTGAAGCCGATCCTAACCTTTACTTTAAGGTTGAAGATGACAAGCCTCTCATACTAGTGTTGTATGTGGATGACCTCTTTCTAACAGGTGCAGACCCTCTCATTCACAAATGTAAGAGCGAGTTGGCTTCTTATTTGAAATGAAGGACCTAGGACTGATGCACTATTTCCTAGGACTTGAAGTGTGGCAGAAGGCAAGGGAAATTTTCCTATCTCAAGGAAAATATGTGGTGAAGATTCTAAAAAGATTTGGTATGGAGGACTGCAAGCCTGTGACTACCTCGAGGATCTTAACTTTCAGAAGTTATATGGTAGTGATGTTGGACCAAATTTGGGAAATGCCTGTGAGTTTCAAAAACTCATTCGCATTGATGTTCTTGGTGAACCTCCGTCCGAACATATGTTTTGCAGTTAGCATTGTGAGCTCATATTTGGTTGAGCCTCACTAGATTGGTGCCAAGAATCTTCTGAGATGTCTTCAAGACACAATATCTCATGGAATGAGATACACTGCCGGAAATATGAAACTGCATGATTATTCGAATGTTGATTAGGCAGGTAATGTGGAGGATCATTGGAGCACTTTTTAGTGTTATTTCTCTTTGGAATCTGCTTCAATATAATGAATGAGCAGGAAGCAGAAGTCGGTTGCCATAAGCATCGCTGAGACCGAATACATATCTACGAGTATGATCTCGTATGAAGCTGCCTGGTTGGGGAAGCTCTTCAGTGAGTTGTTTGAACACATACCACTTGGATTCTCTGTAACAACTAGAGGTGGTATTCGATTATTGAGGAATCCCATATTCGTCGATTGCTCTAGCAGATAAACATCATCTGGGATATGGTAAGTCGATGAGCAAGGAGGCTCCATCGCATTAAGATGATGTACAAGTCGATACACCTTGTCAAAGCCCCGAGGAAAGATCTAATCTGTGATTTTCCCAAACGACTTGGAGTCATCAAGAAACCCTTGTACAAGGGTCCTGCATGTTGCATACATTGAGTTCTGGGAGCTCTGAGGGCTTGCGGTTCTTACTGGAGCAACATACGACCATAAGGTGACTCACCCTCTCCTGGTGGTGTGCACTGGAACGAGATGATTCGCTCTCTTGTGGGACAAGATGATTCACTCTCTTGTGGGACAGGATGATTCGCTCTCCTATGGACAGGATGATTCGCTCTCCTGTGAACAAGATGATTTGCTCTCTTGTGGGACAAGATGATTCGCTCTCTTGTGGGACACAATGATTCACTCTCTTGTGGACAAGATGATTTGCTCTCCTGTGAACAAGATGATTTGCTCTCTTGTGGGACAAGATGATTCGCTCTCTTGTGGGACAAGATGATTCGCTCCCCTGTGTAGCAGGATTGATGTGTTCTCCTGTGAGGCCTGGATTGATGTGTTCTCCATGGCGATTGTAGCAGGATTGATGTTTTCTCCTGTGAGGCCTGGATTGATGTGTTCTCCACGGCAATTGTAGCAGAATTGATGTGTTCTCTTGTGAGGCCTGGATTGATGTGTTCTCCATGGCGGCCTGGATTGATGTGTTCTCCATGGTGATTGTAGCAGGATTGATGTGTTCTCCTGTGAGGACAAGATTGATTAGTTCTCCTATCGAGGCATCCTACCCATGAAGTCTAGGACTCATGGGAAGTACCTCTCATCTGATCAATGAGCAGAGAAATGAAGTTAGGGGCCATAGTAGTACCGATGGACGCGTCATTGTATCTACCATACTCCCTATGCTAGGATGACCTCCATTGATTTGGGATCAATGATACTTCTCTGGGACCAATGGTAGGAGTTGTACCATACTATGACGCTGACTTCAGGTCGGTTGAGACTGGTCTGGGACCAGTGGTACATACTCTGAGACTGACTTCGTGTCAGTGCAGTACTGGTCTGGGACCAGTGAGAGTGGTACATACTATGACGCTAACTTCGGGTCGATTGAGACTGGTCTGGGACCAATGGTATATACTCTGAGACTGACTTCGTGTCAATGCAGTACTGGTCTAGGACCAGTGAGAGTGGTACATACTATGACACTGACTTTGGGTCAGTTGAGACTGGTCTAGGACCAGTGGTACACTCTCTGAGACTGTAATACTGGTCTGGGACTAGTGGTAGGAGTGGTACTTACTATGAAGCTGACTTCGGGTCGATTGAGATTGGTCTGGGACCAGTGGTATGCACTCTGAGACTAACTTTGAGTCAGTGGAGGATGATACTGGTCTGGGACCAGTGGAGTTGTACTCACTATGATGCTGACTTCGAGTCGGTTGAGACTGGTCTGGGACCAGTGGTACATACTCTGAGACTGACTTTGAGTCAGTGTGATACATCCTCAATCATTTCTTCTTCTTCATAATTCGGACAAAGGCAGAGCAGAACAAAACAATGCAAGAGAAGAGCAGAACAGAGCATATCAATACATATCAGTACAGGGCAGAACAAGACAAAGCAGAACAGGCAGTATAGAGTAGAGCAGGGCAAGGGTCAGGCTATACAAGGCAGTGCATTTGATGGATGAATAGTAGCGACCAACAGACAGATGGCAGATGAAGTTCTCCCTAGTTGAGAGGGAGTGTTAAAATTGGCAACTAGGGCCAAACTTCATGTGGGTCATCTTATTCATGGCTGATAATATTTTTACTAGATTCCTCTCGTCGAGAGGTGTAGGATTGATATAAAGATCATCCGATTCTGATAAGTATTCATGGAGATATGAATTTATTTGATTATGGAATTATTATCAAGCCGACCTACAACTCATGTAGGCTCAAAAGCCCAACAGTCGCATCTATTCAAACACCAATGTTGTGTATAAATACAGGAGGACTTTTCCTCATTTGGACTCACTCACCTCATCACATCTCTCTCTCTCTACTGCGTAGAAAAGAGTCTCTTCTCTACTACGCAAAAAAGGGTCTCTCCCTCACACATGTGAAGCCGGAAGCTGCTGAAACTGAAGCTGCAACTGCAAAAGTAAAGATTGACCTGCGTGGACTAGAAGATCTCCTCATCTGAACTGCGTTGTAGGTTCATCTGAACCTCCTCTAAAAGCTGCAACTTTTGGTGGTGGAATCAAGTCAATCCGACGGGCAGTTTGCAAGATATCGACTGCCCTAGTTTGAAGCCAGAAGCTGCTGAAACTAAAGCTGCAACTGCAGAAGTAAAATTTGACCTGTGTGGACTAGAAGATCTCATCATCTGAACTGCGTTGTAGGTTCATCTGAACCTCCTCTGGAAGCTGTAACTTTTGGTGGTGGAATCAAGCCGATCCGACGATCGATTTGTGAGATATCGTCTGCCTTAGTTTGATGATGAGGCCGTTAATGCTGATGTTGCTGATCTAGGGTTTGCTACTATTGATATAAATCAGATTTATTGTACTATTTCTCTCTGCTGAATTATTGAAGATAAAAGAAGATTTGATAAGAGGGTTTCCCCACACATTGTGGTGTTTGTCCCTGGCTAGCTGCCACATCTTGTGTCTCTTGTCTAGGCTTGTTTTCTGTCGATCGTTTAATGTTCTATCTGCACTTTACTTTATGTACATGTGATCGCTAATCTGTGGAATATAATAAGGAAAAGAAGTAAGCTATTATAAGCATAGAACATACCATACCTTAACAATAACTACATCTTACTCCTTAATCGACTTAGCACTCACAACCCAATAAAACTCATGCATATGTTTTTCCTGCAGTAAAAGCATACACACCATTGAATCTAGGCAACCATTCATCATACTTCTCAAGTAGTGGATGAGGAGCATTAGAGAATTTTCTTATGTTCAAGGGCTTGAATGTTGCAATGAGCCAAGGCTTGTCCATGGTGATAAGGATAGTGTCATCCATGTGTAGGCTTCTAACCACGGGAGTCTTTGGATTTACAGGAGATGTAGTTGTGTCAAATGTCTTGCGAGTAGACTTCTTCTTTTAGGGGTAGTGTTATCCATGAGTAGGCTTCTAACCGCGGGAGCGTTTGGAATTACAAGAGATGTTGTTTCGTCAAATATCTTGCGAGTAGACTTCTTTCTTGGAGCTATGATATTTTCAAAATAACTTCCAGGGGAACTAATTGGATTATCATCAAGACTCGCCAAAAGAGAATTTATTTTGTCATTTCAAATATTCTCTTCAAAGGAAATTGAAGCTTAATCTTCAAATAACAAAGAGGTTGACTCAAATCCTCCCCGACAATGGCACCAAAAATGTTTCCTCAAAATCTAGCAGGTCTTGTGAGAGGCCTCACAAGACAAGGGTTTGACCTAATACAACAATGGGGTGGAGATCACTCTCACCTAAGCACTCCACCTCCTACTCTTTAGAGGAATTTCACCAAAATGGGGACTTCTCGGTATAATTCACCTAAAGGATATTCTAAGTCAATAGCTCAATGGTGATAGTTTCAATAGTCTCATATAGCACACTAAGACTAAGAACAGGGCTCAACCCAATGTGATAAGGAATAGTGTATCCTCAAAAGAACTTATAAGAAGGGCTTATAACCTAGGGTTTAGATGATATGATATAAAAAAATTGCACAATTAGGCATATAAGATAAAGAAAAGGTTCATAAGAAAATATGATCAACAAATGGGAGAAACAAACCTTTAACAAGCCCTAAGTTGAAGCCTTAATGCTAGATTAGGGTGTTATAGGTAAGAATTAACTAGGGTTTGTGACTTCAATCCTAAGGAGGCTATTCCAACCATGCAAAATTCAAGATTTAAATGAGATAAGGTCCAACCAACAAGAACAACCTCAAAATAGGCCAAATATTTTACTCTTGTTGAATTCAGCCCTAATGGCTTGCCTCGAAGGGTCGAATCAAGTGAGGAGAGAGAAAAGAATACAGTTTTTATAATCTTAACCACCTTTGTGGATGTCAGTGCCTACTAACTACTTGGGTGATGGAGTCTAGGGGGAAATTACAATGGAAATATCAAACTTTGGAAGGGAGTAAGGGGGGAAACCCTAGGTTTCCACTTTAAAACCCTAGCTATCATTCAATACGAGGATAAAAGCAAGAGAAAATCTCTCTAGGAGGTTCTCAAGGGATGTTCAAGATTCTTAATTAAAGCATGCAACATTTCACCAAAAATTTCATATAAAGATATGCATTTAGACATGGAATATAGAAACCCTAGCAAGATACACTTCATACAATAACCATAAAAATACATTTAATAATAAAAGTACTCACAAGATATCAATGAACAATCCTTCTTTATCCCAAAATGACGTCTCCACAACAAGGACTAGTCTCCAATAGCAAAATATCCACAAAGATCACATTTCCACAAGAGTAGCGAGGTACAAGAGCTAGGCCGAAATAGTCCACAAGTGATGATGCTAAGAAAGAGTGAGGTGCCCTTTTATTTATATGAGGTCTACCTCACCTAATTTTAACTAATGAAGCCCATAAAGAAGTTTGATTATGATTAAACCTAAAATAAACTTGGGGTTACAAGCCAACCCACTAGCTCAACATGAAATAATGCCAAAATAGATCCACAGAGCTGAGCCATAAGCCTCTAATATGATGACATCGTGCCCCTTTTGGGCTCCAAAAGTTGATTCATGGTGAAAGGAAGGTTAAAAGTATCTCCAAGCATCACAATCATCCATCATTTGAGGAATAATCCTCAAATCCATCCTCAAAGTAGCTACAAGGGTTCCAAATCAAGCTGAGGTACCCCCGCGTCATCTCCATGGGTCTCCAAATGTCAACACAATGCCTCCTCTCTCTAGTGTTGGGGCTCCATGAAGTGCAACAAGCCCTCCCTAGTCCTCCTATGGAAAACTACCCCCATCTAGGCTCTGAATCATGCCTTGCCCATCAGGTAGTGTTAAGGTCAACTTGGGGGCATGCTAGGTCCAGTGGTGCAATCATCAAGAATCCTCCATGTTGGGTAAAATAAGATCAATGCCCTGCTCCTGGTGGTACTCTAGGATGTGTATTGGTTGCTCAAGTCATCATACTACCCAACGCTTGATTGCAAGTAGGCAGCGTTGCATTTGCTAAGTCTTCAATCTCTTTGTAAGGCCTAGGTACCTATGGAGTGGGTTTCCTCAAGGCTTGTGCTGCTATGGATCACCTGGCAAGACCAACTTAAACTCCAGTGAAAGCAACCATTCATTAGAGACTAAGATCATATAAGCATCTAAGTGGATCAAACTTGTATGTTAAGGGCTTACTAATACTTCAAACTGGGATCACCTTCAAATATTTAACAAGACCAAGTCCCGTAAAGGTGTTCCCTACTTCGGTTGGGGTGGCTAATAGTCAACCCTTGAGGGGAGGTGGCATTTCCAAGGTTAACGCCTCAATCAATAGGTGTTGGTGTAAATGAGTTACAATAGAGAGGAAATACTTCATGGCCAAGTACCATGGTCAAGGGGACCAACTGATGGAATTCCACATCCTAAGGGTATAGATGTAATGGAGGGAGCAATCATGGAGGAGTGAGTTAGTTACTCTTCTAGGCCTACTTTTTCCACCTCTCTAGTGCACCTTTCACTTGTTTTTGATAATGCTTCGTATTATGGTGCATAGCTCAAGGATTAGAACTTGCTTTGCATGGTATAGCATTTAATTTACCCCTTAAGACAATGCAGTTTATTGCTCATCAGAGTTGGGACATGCAACGGTTCCTTTTAATGATGAGGAGAATCAAACGCTCAGGAATTGGGTGATGGCTAATGACGAGTGTAGAACTCATACTAGGCTTTTGCCCATGCGCCAGCTTATGTCCCAACCATCTTTTGCATTTTGACTTTATTTTTCTTTCATTGTGACCGTATTATACCTTTCTATTCTTTTAGCTACATCAACCTCCAAGGCCATGTTTCTTAGCCCTACTCAAGAATGTGGATAACAAGGTGCCATATCCCAATGAGCCAATGACAAGTTAGAACCCAAGAATGGAGATGGTATATAAAGGGCTTAAAAGTTATAATGTGACATGGGAAGTGCTAAATATGGTGTAAGGGATAATGAACACGCTACTTCAATCCAGGTTTACCAAGTAATGCTCCTCCTATAACCCTAAGGCCTCAAGGGAGGTCCCACTAGACTAAGGCTAAAGATTAACCCCCTGGTAAGGTGAGAGAACAAGATTATAGTCAAGATCAGTCAATTTTCTAGATCACCCTTGTATCCATACTAAATGCCCAAAACATCAAGTATAAGCACCCGATTGCAAAATGATTAAAGTACTTGTTGATTAGCAGTCCACCTTCATTTAAGAGGAATGTCAGATGGTGAGAGGTGCATGGTTGATGTAGATGGCAGAGTCATATGGCATATCATCATCAAGAAGTGAATGTCAGGGGCTGTAAGCTGGCTAGCTGTCAAATGTAGGAGAAAAGATTTCTCCTGTGGGGTTACCCATTTTCATGGGTGACAATGACCAAATATAGCATTATATTCATATAATATTTAACTGAATTAATTCCTGTTACCATGTTTTAAGAAGAAGGATTTTGAGATTGGTCTTCTATTGTGGAAAATTTCTACATATTTCTTCCATCATTGAATAATTAGACCTGTAAACCATGTTTTTATTTTGGTACAGAAGGTATGTTACATGGGGTCAATTAGAGAAGCTTTCTCTTTCGCTTGGAGAGAAGTTTAAGTGCTGTTCTTGTAAGCTCTATTTGATATACTTGTAGTTGTCTTGTAAAAAGAGACTCAGTTTTTCCAAAAACAGAAGTTAAAAAACAATGCCAAGATGGAAGATCAGAAAACATGACTAAGGCGATATTAGACAAAACGGATGTTCATATAATATTAATGTGATTTGGAGGGGACAAACGAAGCCATCCAAAAAATAGAGGTCCTTGCAAACCATTATGCTAACAACTAGATTTGAGTGAAAAAGGTGGAGGTTATTGCTAGTTATCATACTGCATGTTAAATTTTTCATTTGTTGTCATACAACAGTGGCAAGTAAATGAGATGCTGTGAGACTCATCACACATCCTACAATTTCATACAACTTAAAAATAATAAAAATTCAAGTTTCCCTTTAAGCTTAATGAAGTTATAGCATGTATTGCCTCTAGTGAAAGCCTTCTTCATCCATTTTGATAAGCATCTACTTGCAATAGAACTTCCTTTTCAGGTAGAATTTTCACACATATCAAACATGTACCCCATCTTCATGAGTACTTTCACTTTCGCCATAATCCAGGATTCGGCTTGAAAATTTGCTTCAGCAGAACCATTTTTGGAACATTCCAGTGCTCAACATGCCTGCACATTTCATTTAGAAATTCAAGCAAATGAATTTACTGTTTTGTTCAGAACAAAGATTGTCAGATCAGACAAATTCTGGAAGTTTTCAAAAATTTCTTAGCCTTATTTAGTAGGGCTTTCTATTAAGAGGCAAAGGTTTGCATTATCAATATTTATACTGTCAAGAATAAGCAAAGAAAGCATACCTGCATATTTTCCCTGATTGAGAATCATAGTAATACTCTGTGTAGCCTGTGGCTACAAAATCACATAAAAAATATCCATCATAAATTTTAATCTCTTGAATAACTCAACCAACCAGTTAATCCTGTTATTAAGTAAAATTATTGGAAACAACTGTACCAGACAATATAGGCCTCCAAGGGAATGCCAAAACACAGATGAAGCGCCAATTGCCAATACCTCTATCCTGCATGAGTAATTATATAAGACTACTTAATGAATGTTAGAAAACTGGTCAGCCAATTTATAAGTATATGTTAAAAAAGAAAACAAAAAAAATAATAATAAAATAATGAGTTCACATATGCCATTTCCTTGTAGAGCCTTTTACAACGAAATCTAGCACTTAGTGCAAAGCCTAACTAGGTGACCTAGACAATGTGCAACATACAATAGAGTTACCACTGTCACCTAAATCATTGCTCCCCTCTCTTGAGTGAAGGAGACAATCCAACACAAGGGAGACTTTCCTAGTAGGGCTTAGGGATCAAGTAACCCAAGGATCTTATGCTAAATGCCCTCTAAGGATTCTACAACAAAATCCACTAGATAGTGACAATACAAACTAAGGTTTATCGAGGATGAACGAGCAATTCCAAGACTCAGAATCAAAGGGCCTATGGGTCAATCTAAATGTTAGAGTTAGCCTAAGGAGTCCGAAATAGGTTACCCAAACACACCGGATCAAGAAAAACCCAAGGCTGCTATTAAACTAGGGTTTTGGGGCAGCAAATTGCTGCAAAATTAAAGTTTAAAACAGTAGCAAATTTAGCTGTTAGAATTGTATAAAAATTATATAGAATGAAGGATAATTTAAGAGTAAACTAATGACAAAATTACAATCAATTTTGACAGTTAATCTATCATATAACAACAAATAAAGGATGATGTCAACCATAGAAAATGGCTGAAAATGCATGAAAATTTTGAACTAGCTTCACTAATTCACCTTTAAACAAAGCCTGAGTGTAGGGCATACATTAATAAGTCATTAATTGTTAAAGACACAGTTTTCTGCATTCTTACTGCGATTAACAATAAAACAAAAAAAATGAATTTAGGATTTTAAAACAATGCTACAAATGATAAAGACTACTGCCTTATCAATCTAGAACAAATGGGGTCTAGGATAAAAACTATTATAGGATTTCTTTTGGAGTGATTCTGAATCCAAACAAAACTAGGACAAATAGACTAACTTACCCTAAGGTTTGCAATTTAGGTTCTCAATTTTTTGAATGATTAAGGGAAAGAAAAATCCATCACTATTCTTCAAATACTTGGAGGAAGGGCTTAGCTCAACAAGGGATGATGAAGTGAATATCAAATAAACCAACTTAGCACAAGAACATACATCCCATGGAAAATAAAAATAAAAAAACATAAAGCAACTAAACTAACTTGCTTCACCATGCAACATCCAAGATCCACCATAAGCATCCATAAAAAGAGATCAAATCACATCACATCATCTAGAAAGTTGCTCAACTAGGTCTCCATTGTGCACTAGAGAGAAAGAGTCAAGACCACTAATGAACAAGTGTAATAATCCATGTGTGACAATGATCCAAGGGAAATCAACTCCCCTCTACTTATATAGGATAGCCAAGTTAGTTTTCCTTAAATTACACTAAAAAGCCTTAAAAAATGATTAAATCCATAATACAAGGTGAATATGTCACAAGCCAACGCCTAAATATAGCCAAATCAATGAAATAACATAAAATTAAGCCTTAATTAGCCCATACATGTGAGTCAAATTTCCTCCAAAGGTGATGTCATCATCTAAGGGGCATCTCTCTCCATGAGAAAGTGTAAGGAACAACGTAAGGGATGTGTCTTATCTCTTAAGTCATGGATCTCGATCCAATGAGGTGGCATATCACTAAAAGAGCCATCCAAATTCCACATCATCCTCAAATGGGTTCACATTGTTGGAAAATTGCAATATGGCAGCTATTAAAACAAATTGTCCTTATTCCTTAATACATGTTTGTGAATCTTATTTATCTTCTTGTGTTTCTTTATTAGATCTTTTCATCAAAAAAATATCAAGATCAAAATAGTAAAGACAATGGACACAAATATTAGGCTCCAAGCCAGGGCAAAACCCCTCTGAGGGGAAAACCCAGGAAAACTCTCCTCGTATAGAATCTGCTTCAATTGACACAACAAAGATCCAAACCCTAGACCAAGTCCTCCTCCAAGCACCCAGTTAGACCTTCCAATAGAATCAGATCACCATAGCTCAATCCCGCATCATCTGCAACTTCGACCACAACTTTGACCCTATAACTTTAGCATTGTAGCTACTGCAAAAACCCTAATTTAGCTTCTTCAAGAGATCCTTCTTTGAGCAAGGCAAATCTTCCTGACGTCAGCAAAGTCAAAATAGAGTATTTCCTATCCCAGCAACTTGATACTGTAACTCATCCTACTGCAACTCGAACCTGCAATTTCGGCCTTTCTAGAAGCTGTAGAAACCCTAATTCTTTGTTGATTGTTGTAGCATCAGATGTGTTCTAGCCACGAAATTTGATGGAGAGGCTAGAATACATGTATTCTCCAAAATCCAGAAATCGTTTCTAGAAATTCCACCTAGAGATGACTTAATTAAAATAATTAACTTTTTTTTAATGGTTCCTAAGTCTAAACTTAGGAAATTTGGTTAATTAAAGGGTATTAATTAAGTCATGGTGAGAATCTTCTAGAAGAAGACATGGATCGATTTCTAGTTAATCTAAGCCATTGATTATGTTTTAATCTTGGTCGTTGAAGCCTCAACGAGAGATTATAAGAAGAAATTCAATGGGGGTTGGAGAACACACTTGTGCAGTGCGATTTTGCTGGGAAGTCGATTTCCTAAGTAGCTGCTGTGAGTTGTCGGAAGTGACTTAGTAAAGTAGAAGCAGTGAGAGAAGGGCAAGGATAGTGGACTGGAGGAGAATTTTCCAGATACGGGGAGTGCAAGGCAGAGAAGACAAAGAGAGGTTCAGAGAGGCAGCACAAAGCTTCAGAGGGAGTCTGAGATTCAGTTGGGAAAGTCGAATTCTAGAGCCAGAAGTCGGGGTGTGAGACTGGAGGGCCAGAGGATCGAAGTTCCAGCCAGCAGGAGATCAAAGGAGGAGGTGACGCAGAGCCCAAAGACTGTGATGCAGATCTGCATAGGCTGACATAGAGGCTGCGCAGAGGCAGTGTAGGGCCAACCATCCAGAGCTTGGATCAAATTCGAATCACAAGTGACAGTGTGAGATTTTTCTCACTATCTCCTTGTCAGTATTTCTCTGTATCAGATTGCCAGTTTGGGCATCTAACGATTTGTACTCATATTACTACTGCATAATAAATAAAACCCTCAGTTGCTGCACCGGTTTTCCCACATTGGGTTTTTCCGGGGACATTTGTCCAAAAACAACAGTGTATATGTGTGTTTATTTCTCTCCAGTGCAGTATTTAGTTTCCGCAGTATTTTATTATGTGTAGGTGGCAATGTATGTATTTCAATATATTTCAATATTTGTCGTCGAAAACTGCAAGTAATTTGTTCAAGTAATTTAACAAATAGGAGAAATATCATCAATTTTTTGCAGTAGGAATCGGGTTACCAATTTTTCACATGGTATCGAAGCACAGATCGTAAGCCGAAGAGCTCAGCGCAGAAGATAGGAGGCAATTCGAATCTCTGCAGAGGCAGCAGTGCGAAACCCTCCAAGGCAACGCAGTCCCTTGGGCCAAGAGGGTCAGTTTTTGAGGAAATTTATTTCTCTAAGAGAGTCGACAAAGAAACTAAATTTTCCAGATCAAAGATTACCAGAGGCAAAGGGAGTAGCATTAGTTTCCTTGTAGAGCAAATCTTCAGCTGGGATGCAGATTTTGTAGCGGTTTGCTAGTGCAAATAGCGTTAGGATGAAGGAAGAGCACACACTGAGGGAATTCTTTCCTCAGGGAACTTCTAGCCCAGAAGTTTGATTTTTTGTAGCAGAGCAATAGTAGCTATGAGCAGATTTGACCACTCTAGCAGGGAGTGCGAAAAGCCAGTCAGCAGCTATGCAAAGGAGAAGAGGAGGAATTCAACATTTTTGCTAAGATGGCCACAGATGGGCAGGATCCATGGAAGAGTAGCAGATTAGATCCAGTTGCTACAAATTTCTCACATGGATCAGTATCCTTGCTATGGGAGCCCAACATAATTAGTAGCAGGAGGATCACAGTGTCAGCAGGCACAACTAGTCATTCAAATGACATTTGCAGAACTAGTTGCAGTGACACAGGTAGTGTGAATTGCCTAGTTGCAGTATGCAGGTGCAGTTCTAGTGAGGAGATTCCCAGCGTAGAGCTTCGCAGTCCAGTTTCTAGTGTAGGAGGACCCTGTGAATTGCCGGCAGGGAGTAGAGAGATTTCCCATAGGGAGATCGAGACTCAGAGAGAGTCTAGTTTCAAAGGGAGCAGCCCTATGGAAGCTAGTACTTCAAGATCTGGGGAGATCAGACTCATTATTGCAGTGGTTGCAGCAACACTGTAGAAGCATCAGTAAAGTAGTAAAAATAGCAGCATGAGTAGATCAGATTTCGCGATGATGACAGCCATACCTCTAGGAGTGAGGTGGGGTGATTTAGTTTTGTTGCCCCAGAGAGCTACAAGATGGGCAGGATTCTTGAGGAGGTCTGCCTCATGAATCAATGCCTTGCTATGGGAGCCCAAAACATGCAGTAACAGGATGGATTAGTGGCAGTTGGTGCAGTTAGGTGCCAGAGTGACAGATGCAGTGGCTAGTAGCAGTCAGCTGTTGGGCAGCATAGAGCAGAGTTGGCAGCAGTGCAGTTGGCACAAAGCAGAGTCAGCGACAGCGCAAAGGCTTCAATGGCAGTGCAGATTCTAGTTGTTAGTGTCTGTCATTCCTACCAGTCACCAATGATCAAATATGCTCTTACAAGGTTGTGTTAGGGTCTTAAATCAAATTTTAATTATTTTATTATGTTTCTAGACTAAAATTTGGTCACTTTCTAGTGTGTCTAGGTCTATTACTGCTCCTATCAAAATTTTCATGTTCTGGTCATTGCCATCACTCAGTTGGATGTGCCATCACTGAAAGTTCATCATTATCATCTCAATCATACCATCATGGTCCTCATTCAGCTCAGTGTCACCATTAGGTCATTAGGGTCAAAGTCATCAAAATCTGTCATTTCATTCATAAATCCAGCAAATGAAGGAGTAGTAATAGGGAATTCGCTCTAAAGGTTTTTGTTTCAAAATGTAATTTATTTCAATATTATGTAATAAGTTCTATGTTCCAAAGCTGCATTCAAATGTTCTAAAGCTACATAGTTTCCAAAGCAAAGGTGAAAAACACATGGTGGGCCACCCTACCACTATGAAGAATTGACTTCCACAAGCTATAAAAGATCACACCAATTCATTTCTCTCACTTATTTCATCAACAAAGAGCTCTCACTTACCAACAAGCCACTTCCATAGCGTTTCAGAGGCAAAAGATACTCTGAAAACTCAATCCAAGCAGCCACATTGCGCTTTAAGCAATTTTGCTGCGTTTTCTCAACAACAGTCACAAAACATGTTTTCAAAGGTTTTCAAGGGGCAATTGAAGTTTCATCAGAATTTTTCAAGTAATTTCAATTCTATGTACACCTCCATCAGTTTGATTTCCTTGTTTGCATGGTGCATA
This sequence comes from Pinus tabuliformis, assembly GCA_031772625.1. Lineage (NCBI taxonomy): Eukaryota > Viridiplantae > Streptophyta > Pinopsida > Pinales > Pinaceae > Pinus > Pinus tabuliformis. The sequence goes on from CM062811.1 coordinate 98,921,783, forward strand.
ACCTCCATTTGCCCCCACGCTGTGTTTTTGGCAGTTTCCTAACTAGGACTGTGTAAAATTTCCCTAGACTAAATCCTACACCATATTCATCCCTTTCCACTTCCCAAAGTTCACTAACACCCCTATCTACTTCCCTAAATTTTCCTACCCTCATTTCCCTTCCCTAAACCCTTCATCCTATCCCCTCATCCACTTCCCCTGTTTTTCCCACTAGGGTTTTCCCTTGCACACTACCAACATGGAAGAAGAAAAGAAGTCCTATAATAAGGGAGGTCAAATTTCAAGGTATGAACCACTCAACACCCATGAGATGATGTCCTGCCCATTGTCAAAGCAATTCTTTCAGAATGTAGGGTGTTTAGGGTTTTGTGAGCAAGTTCAACAGGTCAAGTATCATGCCAAGTTGACCAGCTTGTTTGCCACTAATCTTAGGAGAGATAAGGTCACTGTTGCAGGGGTCAGTTTCACCATTTCTACTAAAGCCATAGCAGCAGCCACATGGATACCAAACAATGGGGAGAAATGGTTTAAGAGCCTGGACTTGGATGTGAAAAACTACCAACCTTTCATCAAAGGTCACTATAAACACAACATTAAGAAGGTTTTTCCTTTTGGACAGCTCCTTGAGAAGTTTGCCCCATTGATGAAGATCATTATGAAGTATTTTACATGTGAGGGAAAATTTTCTAGATTGTACAAGTATCATGTCAGGTTGCTCATGCATTTCACAAGGGTAAAACCACTTAACCTACCCTACTACCTCTACAAGAGCTTGGCTAAAATGGCAAAGAAGGTGCAACATAAACAAAGTGATCATCAAACCAGCGTTTTTCACCATGCCCTCATCAAAATCATTGTATTGCATCAGCTTGCACAAAATAACATCACTTGGGAGACATTCATTCAATCAAATGTATTTTTGTCTTTTACTAGTCAGTCAACTAGCCCAAGTACACCATCAACATCATCCAAGCATATGGAGATTGGCTCATCTAGCAGAACTGCAGTCAAGAGGACACCTAGGCCTGAGGTGACTCAAACATATCAGAGAGGAAGGAGGCTTGTGTTTACTCCACATATTGTGGAAGGGGCCAATCTTACATCAGCAAAACAGGTATCACCATCACAGCATGAGACACCTTTGCAAGATGAGGAGCCATTCCATCTTGACACTGATATGGTAGACTTGAAGGTCAATGAGGAGCATAAGACAGTAGAGCAGGGTATCATGGAGAAAGATGTTGAGATCAAAGAGCTTAAGGACAGCTTGTCTAAGGCTAACTTCATGATTTCATTCCTATAGCAGGAGAATAGGCAATTGAAGGTAAATCAACTACTCTTGAGTAAGCATAAGGTTGATGTTGGCAAAAAGGATGTAAAGGGAAAAGTGGTAGTTGACACAGATGATTCAGATGAACATCAAGAGTAGGTGACAAGGAAGAGGCCAAGGACTAGAGGCCTCAAAAGGGCACTTCAGCAACAAAGAGGACAAATGTCTTCAACTAACCTAATTGCAGCAGAAATCAATGAGAATAAGGAGTTTTGGCTTGACAAAGTGAATTGTCATTTGGAGAAGCTTCTTAAGAGGGCCAACTAAGACAACAACTTGCAAAGACACATGGATGCTCATTATTACACAAGGAATCAGGTCTCCAAGGTCAAGATCAAGCAATTGAAGGAAAATCAAGGAAACCCTAATCAAGCCAAAAGAGAAAGCTAAGTTGGATTTGCTTGTTGATGCTTCCCTCATAGCATAGCATACCTTCTCAAGTCTTCATGGAGCAGCTCTGGACCAATTTTGAAGAGATTTGGAGAAATTTTGGTTTTTGGTGAATTTTTGAGACAGTCACTGGGTAAAAAACGCAGCATGCCCCACATTTTGCTTTTGATAGGGAGCTCCAAATGACATTTTGTTTTCATATTCAGATTTGGCATCACTTGTACATCACTTCTAGCCTTTGGGAGCAGACCTTTAGCAAGTTTTGGTAGGTGAAAAGGGCTGAAAACTACTCAAAAAACACCTCTTTACCCTCTTTTTGAAGAGCACACTGCGCTTTTGAGAGTACCTCTGGGAGAATGAAGTTTTGGAGGGCTAGGAGCAACCTTTTTCAGCCCCTGAAGATTCCATCATGTAGTAGACATCCACAGCTTTCCAATGAGCCATCAAGATCCTGATTTGGACCTCAGGAAGGCCTCCAAAAATCAATTCTCCCAAATTTGTTGCGCTTTCTCCTGGCACGTTGCGCTTTTGCCTGTAATAACTTTTTCTCAGTTTTATCAGCTAGATTCGAGTTTTTATGATGTAATTAATTATCCTTGATGTAATTATGATGTAATGAAGGGTAAATGATATGGTTAGAGTTGTTTTTATGTAAATTTAGGCCTCATTTATGAGCGTAGTTCAGTCAAAGTTTAAATGGAGGATTTGTTTTAACATCCCTAGATATTAGAGTTTTGTTGAACACCTTATGTAAACAGTTCCTAAACTGAAGGATTCGACCCTGAGAGAGGGGAATATGGTTTTTAGTCTATATGTAGTATTTTTCAGTCATAGAACAGGTTGGACATCAGTGGGTTGAACTCTTGGAGCTTGTACTTCATCACTTTTGCAGAAATTGAAGGGACGTGAGTTGAACTCTTGGAGCTTGTACTTCATCACTTTTGCAGAAATTCAAAGGACAGTTGCAACTATTATTCAGGAATTCTTGTGTTGTGAGTTTGTGATCATGTTTTCTCTCAGTTATAGTCTTATATGAATGAAAATTCCATTCTCGTTCCATGCTTATGCTTTTCAATGATTTTCCTTAAAGGTTATAAACAAAATTCTTAGTTTTAAGCTCTGATTTGATAGGAACTTCATGTTTATGTCTCTTGTCTTCTGATAAATGAATTCATGCTTGCCATGCTCATTTTGATCTCTGTTTTTTCATCCTACACTACATCGGCAAAACCCCAAAGTATCACAAAGGCATAACTACCCTGCTCCTTTATATCTCTTGCAGTTGAACCCTTTGATCTTTTGACCTAGTTCCCTGATTTTCCCTCTTGATCCAACAAAAGCCTAAAACTTTCAAAACCCTACCTGAGCTAAACATATCTAGCCTAACATCCTTTCCCATTCCAGTCATCATTGGTTGTGAATTCATAGAGATATCCCTCTCTGGTTCAGCAAGGCTAGCTGTTGAACCCTAAGTGGTTTGAGGTTCCTTCCTTCGACCTCCTTATCAGCCTTAAGACATTGTGGAGGATAACACTAGCAGCAGTCAAAACTCAGGTGACAGATGCATCAGACTGACCATAGTTGGATCAGTAATTTTGGATGTTTTTCCATTGCAACAGCAGCAGATGGAGAAGGGAGTTATAGTGCAGATGCAATGTTGGCAACAGTTCAGCAAAGCCAGCAGTAGCACGGATGCAATGTTTATCAGAGTTGTGCAGTAGTTGGTGGGCAACAACAACCAGACATCAGCAGTGTAACAGGAGATGGTGCAAAGACAGGGTGTTGCTTCAGTGGGTTGCACCGCTAGAACACATTCCTTGCTAAGAGGGAGTGTTGATTTTTCTGGCATAGGATGTGTTCTAGCCACGAAATTTGGTGGAGAGGCTAGAATACATGTCTTCTCCAAAACCCAGAAATCGTTTCTGTAAATTTCACCTAGAGACGACTTAATTAAAATAATTAACTTTTCTTTAATGGTTCCTAAGTCTAAACTTAGAAAATCTAGTTAATTAAAGGGTTTTAATTAAGTCATGGTGAGAATCTTCAAGAAGAAGACATGGATTGATTTCTAGTTAATCTAGGCCATCGATTATGTTTTAATCTTGGTTGTTGAAGCCTCAACGAGATATTATAAGAAGAAATTCGATGGGGGTTGGAGAACACACTTGTGCAGTTCGATTTTGCTGGGAAGTCGATTTCCTAAGTAGCAGTTGTGAGTTATCGGAAGTGACTTAGTAAGTCGAAGCAATGAGAGAGGGGTAGGAATAGTAGTCCGAAGGAGAGCTTTCCAAATCCGGGGAGTGCAAGGCACAAAAGACAAAGAGAGGTTCAGAAAGGCAGCGCAGTGCCATGCAAAGGCAGCGTAGAGCTTCAAAGGGAGTCTGAGATTTAGCTGGGAAAGTCGAATTCTAGAGCCAGAAGCTGGGGTGTGAGACCGAATGGTCAGAGGATCAAAGTTCCAGCCAGCAGGAGATCAGAGGAGGAGGTGACGCAGAGCCCAAAAACTATGACGCAGATCTATGTAGGTTGACGCAGACACTGCACAGAGGCATCGTGGGGCCAACCATCCAGAGCTTGGATCAAATTCGAATCGCCAGTGACAGTGTGAGAAATTTCTCACTATCTCCTTGTTAGTATTTCTCTATATCAGATTGCCAGTTTGGGCACCTAAGGATTTGTACTCAGATTACTACTACATAATAAATAAAACCCTCAATTGTTGCACCAGGTTTCCCACATTGGGCTTTTCCGGAGACATTTGTTCAAAAACAACAGTATATATGTGTGTGTTTATTTCTCTCCAGTGCAATATTTAGTTTCCGCAGTATTTTATTTTGTGTAGGCTGCACTATATGCATTTCAATATTTGTTGTAGAAAAATGCAAGTAATTTGTTTAAGTAATTTAACAAATAGGAGAAATATCATTAGTTTGTTGCAGTGGGAATTGGGTCACCGATTTTTCACATGGTTTCAGAGCACAGATCGTAAGCCGGAGAGCTCAGCGCAGAAGGAAGGATGCAGTTCAAATCTCTGCACAGGTAGCAATTCGAAACCCTCTAAGGCAGCACAATCCCTTGGGCCAAGAGGGTCAATTTTTGAGGAAATTTATTTCTCTTAGAGAGTCGATAGAGAAACCAAATTTTCCAGATCAAAGATTACCAGAGGCAAAGGGAGTAGCATCAGCTTCCTTGCAAAGCATATCTTCAGCTGGGGCGCAGATTTTGCAACGGTTTGCCAGTGCAAATAGCGTCAGGATGAAGGAAGAGCACACACTAAGGGAATTCTTTCCTCAGGGAACTTCTAGCCCAGAAGTTTGATTTTTCCTAGCACAGCAGCAGTACTTGTGAGCAGATTTGACCACTCTAGCAAGAAGTGAGAAAAGCCAGTCAGCAGCTACGCAGAGGAAAAGAGGAATTCGATATTTTTGCAGAGATGGCCACAGATGGGCAGGATCCATGGAAGAGCAACAGATTAGATCTAGTTGCTGCAAATTTCTCACATGGATCGGTATCCTTGCTACGGAAGCCCAACAGAATTAGTAGCAGGAGGATCACAGTGTTAGCAGACACAGCTAGTCATTCATATGGTAGTTGCAGAACTAGTTGCAGTGACACAGGCAATGTGAATTGCCCAGTTGTAGTATGGAGGTGCAGTTCTAGCCAGGAGATTCCCAGCGCAGAGCTTTGCATTCCAATTTCCAGTGCAAGAGGACTGTGTGAGTTACCAAGAGGGAGTAGAGAGATTTCCCATAGGGAGATCGAGACTCAGAGGGAGTCTAGTTTCAAAAGGAGCCGCCCTATGGAATCTAGTACTTCAAGATCCATGGAGATCAGACTCATTACTGCAGTAGTTGCAACAGCACTACAGAAGCATCAACAGAGCAGTAAAAACAACAGTACGAGTAGATCAGATTTCACGATGATGACAGCCATACCTCTAAGAGTGAGGTGGGGTGATTTAGTTTTGTAGCCCCGGAGAGCTACTAGATGGCAGGATTCTTAAGGAGGTCCACCTCATGAATCAATACCTTGCTACAAGAGCTCAAAACATGTAGTAGCAGGATGGATCAGTGGCAATTGGTGCAGTCAGGTGCCAGAGTGACGGATGCAGTGGCTACTAGCAGTCAGATGATGGGCAGCGCAGAGCAGAGTTGGCAACAGTGCAGTTGGCACAAAGAAGAGCCAACAACAACAAAGAGGCTTCAGTGGCAGCGCAGATTCTAATAGCGGTCAGAACTTAAGTGACAAATGCATCATACTAACCACAGTCGGTTCAGTAATTTTGGATGTTTTTCCATTGCAGTAGTTGTAGTTGCAGCAACAACAGATGGAGAAGGGAGTTGTAGTGCAGATGAAATGTTGGCAACAGTTTAGCAGGGCCAGCAGCCACACGGATGCAGTGTTTACTAGAGTTGCGTAGTAGTTGGTGGGCAACAACAGCCAGACATCCGTAGTGTAATAGGAGATGGTGCAAAGACAGGGTGTTGCTTCAGTGGGTTGTAGTGCTAGAACACATTCCTCGCTAAGAGGGAGTGTTGATTTTTGTACCATCAGATGTGTTCTAGCCACAAAATTTGGTGGCGATGCTAGAATACAAGTATTCTCCAAAACCCAGCAATCGTTTCTGGAAATTCCACCTAGAGATGACTTAATTAAAATAATTAACTTTTTTTTAATGGTTCCTAAATTTAAACTTAGGAAATCTTGTTAATTAAAGACTTTTTTTTTATGGTTCCTAAATCTAAACTTAGGAAATCTTGTTAATTAAAGGGTATTAACTAAGTCATGGTGAGAATCTTCTAGAAGAAGACATGGATCAATTTCTAGTTAATCTAAGCCATCGATTATGTTTTAATCTTGGTTGTTGAAGCCTCAACGAGAGATTATAACAAGAAATTCGATGGGGGTTGGAGAACACACTTGTGCAGTTAGATTTTTCTAGGAAGTTGATCTCTTGAGTAGCAGCTGTGAGTTGTCGGAAGTGACTTAGTAAAGTCGAAGCAGTGAGAGAAGGGCAGGGATAGTAGACCGAAGGAGAGTTTTCTAGATCCAGGGAGTGCAAGGCAGAGAAGACAGAGAGAGTTTTAGAGAGGCAGCATAGTGCCACGCAGAGGCAATGCAAAGCTTCAAAGGTAGTCCTTGATTCAGCTAGGAAAGTTGAATTCCAGAGCCAAAAGTCGGGGTGTGAGACTAGAGGGCCAAAGGATCGAAGTTCCAAACAGCAGGAGATCAGAGGAGGAGGTGATGCAGAAATAATTTTGAGAAATAATTTTTCATAAATTTTTCTTTGATAAATGGCTAAAAATACTTTTGAAAATTAATGCACACTATAGCCTTAGCGAAGTTAAATCAACCATACAAGTCTCCGGAGACCAAACAAGGTCAGTTCATGCCCACAATTTGTGAACTTGGGGACCAAAGACTGGGGCCCCTGCAAAAACTATATATTTTTCTCAGGAAAAATTGTTAGACATATGGCGAATCAAATCATCTAAGATAAACTTAGAATCTATCAATAGAATAACTTTGTTCCCATCTAATGAAAAACAAATTTTAAAATTAATAAGCATAATATAGGAAAGTTCATACCAAACACATACCACAAATCAATGAACAATGAACACCATGCACTGCACCCGAAAGTCTTCATTATGATTCAAATAAACGTTCCCAGCGGGACTGTATTGCTACATAAATTCTTCTGCAGCAATTTCCTAGCCAAACATTAGATGGTTTTGACACACAAAGGACTCTATATATAGATAATTCCTCCAAGTGGAAAAATAACAGCTAGTTGGCTTGATCCTCATCAAAATAATCTTGGCCGTTGATAAATCATTGATGATCTTTTAATCTTAGCCATTGAAAATATTTATTTTGAGGAATTTTCGAATTTTTCATTAAATCCCTTTTTTATTAGTTCAAAATTAATTATTTTGAGCTAATTTCTTCAAAATTTTGACTTTGACTTAAACACCACGGTCTAAGGGTCCATTTTTTCTTGAAATTTCCAATTTTCCCTTAATGTGGGGCCTCCAAAAATTAATTCCTTTGAGACCCACGAATTTTTTCACTTGGAGAATTTAATTTCTCTAAACATTTTAATTTTGACTCTAATTAATTAATTTTATAGCTTAGGATTTTAATTTGATTTTGCCAGAAAAATTAATTAATTGACATTTGAGGGAATTAAATATTTTTTCAACCCTCTAATATTTTAGCCATGGTGTCTAAGTATGAGGGACCATGCACTAAAATATTTTTTCATTAGATTTTTTATAAATTCAACCCTCAAAGGGGAAATACTTGTTCGGCTTAGGCCCTCAAATTACATACCCAATTCTGTGACACTATGATCTAGTAAACCAAGTGATTTGTAATAAAATAATTTAGCCAATTAGCTTAAATTATTCTCAAATCACTTTTACATAAGACTCGACTAGAACATTAGGACTCACCTAAGACTTTGACAAAGAATTCCACCCTAGCTTTGGGGTGAGGTTGGAGGGAAAAACTCTACTGACCATCCGTGTTTAGAAACACAAATGAATCAGTGAAACGAAAAACCTCATAAAATGAAATTATCGTTAAAAGGAGAGAAAAACGTTGTCGACCATCCATGTTTAGAAACACAAATGAATCAGTGACACGAAAAACCTCCTAAGATGAAATTATCGTCAAAATAATAGCCTTACCTAGGTTATTACATACATTCATGGTCTTACTAGCATCATTTACATTAAAATTTTGCAGAATGGGTTTACAATAACATAGTGCAGACGGCTAATGATCTTGATCCTTTGAAGAAAAATGTGGTACATCTACTTCCTCAGAACTTTGACAAAATGGGTGCAACAGGGTCAGAAACATAAAGTATGTAAGCTTGTCAAATCCTTGTATGGCCTCAAGCAAGCACCACGAGCCTGGTACAAGAAATTGACTAAGCATCTTCTAAAACTCAATTTCAAACACTATGATCTTGATGATGCAACTTTGTTTGTCAAGAAAGTTGGCAAAACAATTGTATATCTTGTGGTGTATGTAGATGATCTTCTGATGACAGGGAACAATGAGAATTACATTGCATCCATAAAGAAAGAACTGAGGAAAGGTTTTGAAATGATAGATTTGGGATATGTTCACTACTATCTTAGTATTGAAGTAACCCAACATCCGAAGTTTATATTCCTCTCTCAGAAGAAGTACATTGGAGATTTGTTGAACAAGTTTGGCATGGTTGAGTGCAATCCTTTGACTACTCCAATGGAACATAATTTAAAGCTCACATCCACTGAAGGAAAAGAATTTGAGGATGCAACAAAGTACAAACAACTCATAAGAAGTCTCAACTACCTGACTACTACTAGACCAGACATTTCATTTGTTGTTGGAATCCTCTCCAAGTTTATGCAAAATCCTTGTGAGGGTCATTGGTCTGCTGCAAAAAGAGTTCTAAAGTACTTGAAGGGAACTCAAGACTTTGGACTCAAGTATACACAGGTGGATGACTTCAACTTGATTGGATACTCTGATTCAGATTTTGATGGAGATAAAGAAACTGGAGTATCTACTTTAGGTTATGTTATGAGTCTTGGATTAGGAGTTGTCTCTTGGAGGTCACGCAAACAGTCAATTCCAACAGATTCCACAACTGAGGCAAAATATGTGGCAGCAGTTGAAGCAACAAAGGAAATTGTGTGGCTCAGGAAAATTTTGGAAGATTTACAGGAGAAACAAGTGCATTCAACTCCTCTTTTGATTGACAACACTTCTGCAATAAAGTTGGCCAAGAACCCAAAGTTCCATGATCGAACCAAGCACATCAATACAAAGTATCATCTAATTCGACATCATGTTGAGGCCAAGACTATTCACCTTCGCCATTGTTCCACAAATGAGCAGATTGCAAACATCTTCACCAAAGCACTTGGAAGAGAAAAGTTTGAAAGATTCAGAATGATGCTTGGACTCACCAACATCCCTTCAGATTAGTGGGGGGATGTTGACACCTATATTTCAATTATGAATTGGAGAAAGCCAAGAGAAATTGGAATTGGAATCCCAAGAGTCTCTCCACTCGTGTATATATCCATGCTTTGGTTAATGCAATAACACAAGTCGCATTGTGGAGTTACTCACCTGACCTGACAGTGAGGATTACTTTGAAGTGGCTTACTCCAGAGTGGAAGTCATTCATCAAATGAGTCGTTACCAAAGAGAAGTTGCCAGACTAGTATAGGTTATGGGATGACTTCAATAAGGAATAATTGCGAGATGAGGATCTTCATCTGAAGAAGAAGGCTTCCGATGATGACGTGGCTCTTGCAGCAGGGATGAAGGTAAAGAAAAAGGACTTAAGTTGAAGTGTTTCAACTGTGGCAAGTATGGTCATTATTCGACGAAGTGTCCAAAGAAGAAAAAGGGAGATGATAAGAAGAAGAAGGGGAAGGAGGTTGCAAGTGTCACCACTTCTACTGAGATAGATGACCTCTCTAGGAGATTGGAGAGTGAGCATTTTTCTCTGATTTCTCATTTCTTTGAGGGTGCCATCGACGAGGCTGCATGGTACGTGGACAGCGGTGTGTCAAAGCATATGATAGGTTCGCAAGATGTGTTCAAGACTCTAGCTGAGTGGGACTCGAAGTTGCACATGGTGGTGGGAAGCAAGAGTCAAAAGGAGATCAAAGGATCTGGTATCGTGCCATTCAAGATGGAGTCAAGCCAGTTGATGCAAGTTCAGGATGTACCATATTTCAAATATAATGTATTGTCTACCTCAGTGATCAAGTAGAAGGGGTTTGACGTGATTTTCCAGGATGGAAAAGCAAAGCTCAAGCCCAAAGGCTTTAGCTCTGGCGGTGTGGTCATTGGAGTTAAGGAGAATGGTTTATACAGGATGATGGGCAAGCCTATAGATCATGAGAAGCAAAAGCAAGAGAAGGTCTAGGTTCCAGAGGCTCAAACGGATTCAAGTTCTAGCGGGAGTTTGCAGGTTTAGGGGTAGAATGTGCAGCCCAAGAAGAGTGTGTGGTGAGTGGGGAGGAAGGGTGGTTTTACAGCTGGCAAGAAGGAACCTTGGGATGGCCTGAAAGTATTTCAAGAGAAGAAGCAGGAGCCTTCTCGTGGAAATGACACTTCCAAGAAGGGCGTAGTTCATGCTACAGGGTAAGCTAGAGCTGTAAGCGCCAAAAGTTGGGCTAGTGTCACCAACAGTGATAGTGATGACGAGTTACTTCCAGTCTTGGAAGCACCTCCCTCGCTAAGAGGGAGTGTTGATATTTGTAGCTTGGGAGGTACTCCATGTTAGTTTTTGTAGCATCGGATGGTGTTCTAGTCTCGACAGTTGTCAGAGAGGCTAAGAAACACTGGGACTCCATAACCCATAAAAGATTTTAAGGAAAATCCACCTAGAATTGCCTTAATTAAGTTAATTAATCAGTAATTAAATTTTCCCCAAGTCTAACTTAGGGAAAATGATTAATTAACAACAATTAATTGAGGAAGGTGAAATTTCTCTAGAAACTCACACGAATCGACTAGGAAATGATCTCAGCCATTAATTAAGTTTTAATCTTGGCCATTGGAGTCTTAACTGGAGACTATAAGAAGTCGATGGGTATATGGAGGAACACACTTGAGATCGATTTCCTTGGGCAGTTCAACTTTCTAGAGAGCAACAACATTCTGCAGGAAGAGTTTGAGCCAAAGAGCGAACACAAAGACAGAGAGGGGCAAAGACAGTGAATCCAGAGGAAGTCTTCCAGTTCCGGAGAGTCAGCTACAGGAGGGTCAAGTTTCCTCAGTGAAGTTGCGCAATCCTGGCACAGAAGCTTCAGAGGCAAAGGTCAATTTGGCCAGATAATGGGCCGATTCAGTTGCTGGAGACTAGGAGAATTTCTGGAGATGGCCAGCGAGTCATTCTCAGAAGTCGAGTTGGGAAGACAGCTTAATCAATTGCAGTTTCCAGGCAGAGTGTACCAGTGCATGTGCGGAAGTGGCGCAGAGGCTGACACTGGGGTTTCATGTAGCTCAGTATTTGTGAATCTTGGAGTAAGATCAGTGTCGGGTGGGACAAAATTTGTCTCACAAGTTTTTGTGACCAATTTTCTTGTAGTGGATTGTGATTTTGGGCATCCAGTTGCACTCAAAACTTTCTCACTACTACTTAATAATAAAAACCCTCGAATGCTACACCGGTTTTCCCACATTGGGTTTTTCCGAGTACTTTTGTCCAAAAACAACAGTGCTATATTTCTGTATGCGCCAGTATTTTCTCAATTTCCAATTTATCTTCCGCGGTATTTATTTTGGTGAAAATTGCAGTTGTGAATTATTAGTTGTTTGTCATAGCAAATAAACTGCTAATTAATTTACAATTAGAAGAATAATTTCCATTTGCTGCAATAGTAAAAAATTTCACATGGTATCAAAGCAAATTTGATCAAGTAGGAAGCTTAGAAGCGGAAGGAAGAAATCCTTCAAATTTAGAGGGAGTCTAGCAGCTCAATTTCTAGATTTGTGTAGAAGATGACCACACAGTTCGAACTGTTGGGCAGAGGGTTCAATTTTTCTAGTGCAGGTGGTAGGAAAATTTCGCAAAGCCCAATAGCAGTTCCATCAGGCCGTAGTGAAGCTGGGAAGTAATTCTGGTGAAGCATATCAATATTTTCACTGAGCAGATTGGTGCAAAAGGGTTTTGCAACAAATTTGCTAAAGCAGAATCAATGCTGGGTGGAAGAGAAAGTGCACATGCAGAGGGAATTTCTCTCAGGGGGTTTCTAGCTTCAGAAATCCAAATTTCCAGTTGCAGTCGGTAGTAGAAGCGAGCAGATTTTCTCTCCAGAAGGGAGTGCAAATAGCAAAGCTAGCATCCAACCAGGAGAAAGAGGGAGATTTCAGCTTCAATTGGAGATTTTGAAGAGATGGCCACAGTTAGATTGAGAGATCAAGACAGATTGGATGGTGCCTCCAATTATGTCATTTAGAAGGCTAGGATGTCCTTTCTCCTTGATGACCATAGTCTAAAGACCTATGCAGACAATGTTGCGGCAGAACCTACTGATGCAGACCAACTGAAGGAATTCAAGAAGGATATGGCTAAGGCGAAACAGATGATCCTGGATGGAGTCCGGGACCATATAGTCTCGCATATATTAGCCAAGAATACAGCTAAGGAGATGTAGGCTGTGTTACCCACCATTTTGTGGGTAATATCCCTACGAGAATTTCTTTCCTCCAAGATGGTCTTCAACCGGCAACCAGCAACCCCTTGCAGCCATCAGCTAGCTCCTGGTGCCATTTCTCCACCACCTAAGTCAGCGATGTGATCCCTCGCCCATCTGCCATGATTGTATGTTTGAAGGCGGGCCTCCTAAATCTAAAGGTATCACTTGTCATTTGGACATTGAGCATTGTAGTTTGCTTATCATGGACACTTCTGGGTATGGATTAAAGGGGGGATTTGGTAGAAAGAATGGGCTAGGTCTGTGCTTCTGTCCCCTAAACCCCTTTTAAGAATTAACCTTGCATTCTAGTCCCGTGGGATCTCGTCTACTTACCCTTTGGTCCCAGGGATGGTATTTCACGGGAAACCCCGATTTTGGTTGTGTAGTGTCGCTCCCTTATCCGCTCATATTACCCTCTTTCCATTCATTATTACCCTATCCATCATTTCTTCCACCTGGGTCCACATTCCTCCATCAGGTCCGTTACCGCTCAAACTAGCGGGGGACCTAAGGGGGATCCCTAAAGTGCAAATGCTAGACCAAGGGCAACAAATGGAGGCTTAGCCCACTGTCACCTCAGTTAAAGCTCCCTTCTATTTACGTACTTTCACCGATGGGAGGAGACACGATATTTATGGAGTCACTAATAAAGCATAAGTCAATGGATATGAGTGACCCAAATAAGCCCTTTCCCAGAAGAGTTTGAAGGATGGAGCTTGCTTGCTTTCTAAGCAAGGTACTATGTATCCTAGGGAAAGGAAGAGAGGATTTGAGGGTCAAGTTTATGGGATAATACTTGTGAAGGAGTTTGCCAATCCCTAAAATCCTTCTTAGAATTGGTATCCTGGATGGTTCTTGAAGAATGGTCTTTCACGGGAGCAGGACCACACGGGGCCAAGTGGACCCAGTCTAGGGTATAAGGAAAGAATGTAGCAACCAGTGATATTTTTACCCTAGACAAAGGTGGGGAAAGGATCAAAGAAATAATTTTCACTTGAAGATATCGTTTGACCTTTTGAGGCACTAGCCTTGGGGATGGGAAGGCAAGTTTTGATCCCGGAGCTAGGGCTTGACTTTTCTTTCAACTCGCTTGACTTTTCTTTCAACTCCACCATCGAAATGGCTTCAAATCTGGAGGAGGGATAGAGAAAAGGCCAACGCAGGAGACCCTAGGAGATCAAATTTTTTTGATGGCTAACTTGTTGGGAAAATGATGCCCTAGTCACCCCAAGGTGGTTAATCCCGGAAGGATGTGAGAAAATATTGATTTTAGTGACCACCTTTGGTAGATCAGTGCCTTAATCTTTGGGATACTGGAGTCTACGTTGAGTAAGAGTATGTTTTCTTGGTTTCCAGTCAAGGAGGCCTTAAGATTACTTCGATTTGTCTTCTAGGTCAAGAGGAAGCAACCTCGTAGCTTTAATACTTCGATGTGCAAGAGGAATGGCTTGTCAAGGTCAAATTTTACCCCTAGGATATTTCACTCACATTACATCGCCCATACGTTGGAGGAATGCTATAATAGAAACAAATTCTACAATATTAAACAGTAATGCATGCAACAATTATCCCTAGAATATCGAAAACCCCAATCCAACATATATGAGAAAAGTAAACAAGATAACGTCAAAATGTCCGTACTTACATGTAATAAAGTATATCCAACCATTCACAATTAACAATAAGGAAGCTCCAAGAGAAGATAGACAAATATCCACACATCAAAACTCATCCATAAAGCTCTAATTCATCCACTAAGAAAAAGTGTGAAATTCTCAAGAGAGAGAAGAGATCCAATCCAAAGTGATGATGAGAAATGATCTCACCTCACTTGTATTTATACACATCTTAGGAGTTCAAATTAGCCTCCTTGGCCTACATAAGCCCCAAAAATAAAATAATGTTCTAATAATACAACTTTTGGTGACAAGCCCACCAAACTAGCTCACAAACGAAAAGATAAGCCTCTCAAGAGGTCAAATAATAATCTATGCATGTCGTGGACCCTCTAAGAGGCCTAATGAGGTCCATGTGTGCCATAAAGAAGAGATGGACCCTCAAAAGCAATGGGCAACGGGGTGGCCCCTTGTAATAACCTATGGTGCGCCAAATGACATCTGGGGGCACATAAGTGTCTTCATGGGCCTCCAAACAAATCGAAAATGCCTGTAGGTTGCCCTCAAGGGCTAGGATGATGGTGTAGGTGATGCCACATCATCATGGAAGTCCTGGGCCATCTGCCAAGTGTATCGTGTAGATCTGCAGCCGGATGGGCATGATGGATCAAGTGCATCCTCCTCATCCAATAAGCGAACCACTAGCAATTTCTGAATGCATGTGGGGATCCATGGCGTGCAATGTGCTGTTGTGGAGGCCAATGGCTCTCAACGCTCACCCTACATGTGCCAATGTATCCCTCGAGAGGATTAGGACCCCGTATAGAGAGACCAAAACCCAAATGGAAACCATTTGCAGTCCTGCAAAAGATCCAATGTGTCCCCTAGCCTTCTAGTACAACAAGTCATTAGAGAAATCGAATAAATGAGCTTACCTAATCATGCACCACAGGTGGGGACTTCATAATGGCCTGCCCTTCCATAATGGGCGTCGAGATGTGCCAATGTTTCCTACACTCCAAATGGGGTTAACCAAGTACCCCATTAGGTGGTTTCTACTTCTAAAGGGGATAATATTCAAGCTACATCCTTCAAAAGGTGGTGGCATGTGACAACATGGTTAATGAAGTAGGGGATGAGAAGGGGCAGCAACCCTGGGTCACATGCTAGGGTGCAAGGGTAGCTAAGAGGGAAGCCCATACTAGGGTTTATAATGTATAGGGGGGAGAAATCGTGGTACATGAGGTGCGTCGGCCTTGGCTTTTCCACCCTTCCTTTATGCCTTTTGCCTTTTTATGATTTTCTTTGATTGACTACTTAGGGCTCAAGGAGTTAGAGCATGATGTGTACGATATAGCAGTGACATCCCCCTTTTAAGGTGGGGTGGTTCATCGCCCACCAGGCTTTGGGTCAATCATGGGTTCCTATATGATGAAGGACGCTCATAGAACCTGTAGGAACTAGGGTGATGGCCATGATGATGGGGTGGAGCTCATATATTGGCTTTTGCCCACGTGCTAAATGTGTTTGTCCCGACCATCTTTTGCATTTTGTGGTACTTTTCCTGTTGAATGTGGCCATATATGCTTTTAACTATCTTTTCAGCTGCATCAACCTCCGGGCTTCAATCTAGGCCATGACCCAAGGTGTGGGCAAAGGGAAGGGGCAGGCTAACCCTATGTCGGCCCAATGGAGGAATGTGGACCCAGGCAGGAAAAATGATGGATGGGGTAATAATGAATGGAAAAAGGGTAATATAAGCGGATGAGGGAGTGGGACCATGCAACCAAAGTCGGGGTTTCCCGTGAAATACCATCCCTGAAACCAGATGGTCAGTAAAAGAGATCCCACGGGACTAGAATCCAAGGTTAATTTCTAAAAGGGATCTAGGGGACAGAAGCACAGACCTAGCCCATTCTTTCCGCAAAATCCCCCCATTAATTCATGCCCAGAAGTGTCCATGATAAGCAAACTACAATACTCAATTTCCAAATGACGAGGCATACCTTTAGATTCGGGAGGCCCACCTTCAAACATATGATCATGGCAGATGGATGAGGGGCCACATGGCTGGCTCAGGTGATGGAGAAGATGGCACAATGAGCTAGTTGCTAGCTACAAAGGGCTGCTGCCAGCTGGCTGCCGACTGAGGATCATCTTGGAGAAAAAAAATTCTCCTAGGGATATTACCCACAAAATGGTGGGTAACAGGGTCCACATA
This sequence comes from Pinus tabuliformis, assembly GCA_031772625.1. Lineage (NCBI taxonomy): Eukaryota > Viridiplantae > Streptophyta > Pinopsida > Pinales > Pinaceae > Pinus > Pinus tabuliformis. Next base: position 98,938,565 of record CM062811.1, read on the forward strand.
AGGTCAGCTCACACTTTCCCCTTGCCCACGCCTTGGGTCATGGCCTGGAATGAAGCCCGAAGGTTGATGCAGCTGAAAAGAAAGTTAAAAGCATATACAACCACATTTAACAGGAAAAGTACCACAAAATGCAAAAGACTTTTGGGACAAAAACATTTAGCACATGGGCAAAATCCAATACATGAGCTCTACCCCACCATCATGGCCATCACCCTTGTTCCTACAGGTTCTATGAGCCTTCTTCATCATATAGGAACCCATGATTGTCCCAACCCCTGGTTGGCAATGAATCGCCCCACCTTAAAAGGGGGAATTCACTGCTATATCTTATACATCATCCTCTAACCCTTTGAGCCCCAAGCAGTTAATCAAAGAAAATCATAAAAGGAAAAAGGCATCTAAAGAAGGGTGGAAAAATCAAGGTCGAGGCACCTCATGTACCACGATTGCTTCCTCCTACACATTATAATCCCAAGTGTGGGCTTCCCTCTTATTAGCTACCCTTGTACCCTAGCATGTGACCTAGGGTTGCCCCTTCTCATCCCTTACTTCATCCACCTATCTGTCACATGCCACCATCTTTTGACGGATGTACCTTGACTATATTATCCCGTTTAGAGGTAGAAACCACCTAATGGGATACTTGGTTAACCCCATTAGGAGTTTAGGGGACATTGCCACATCCCAAAGACTAGTATGGAAGTGCAGGCCATTGTGAAGTCCCCACCTATGGTCCATAATTAGGTAAGCTCATTAACTCGATTTCTCTAATGACTTGTTGTACTGGAAGGCTAGGGGGAACACTGGATCCTATACAGGATTACAGATGGTTTCCATTTGGGTTCGGTCTCCCTATACGGGGTCCTAATACTCCAGAGGGCTACATTGGCACATATAGGGTGAGTGTTGAGAGCCATGGGCCTCCACAGCAACAAATTGCACTTCATGGATCTCCACATCCATTCAGAGATTGCTCGTGGTTCACTTATTCGATGAAGAGGATGCACCTGATCCACCATGCCCAGCTAGTCCCAGATCTACACCATACACTTGGCAGAAGATCCAGGACTTGTATGATGATGTGGCATCACCTACATTATCATCCTAGCCCTTGTGGGAAACCTACAAGCATCTTCGATTTGTTTGGAGACCCATGAGGACATTTGTGTGCCCCCAGATGTCATTTGGAGCACCACAGGTTATTACAAGGGGCCAACCCCTTGTCCACTACTTTTGAGGGTCCTATTCTTCATTGTGGCACCCATGAACCTCATTAGGCCTCTTAGAGGACCCTACAACATGCATAGATTATTATTTGACTTCTTGAGAGGCTTAGTTTTTCATTTATGAGCTAGTTTGGTGGGCTTGTCACCAAAAGGTTTTATTATTAACACATTATTTTATTTTTGGGGCTTATGTAGGCTAAAGAGCATAATTCAAACTCCTAAGATGTGTATAAATACAAGTAAGGTGAGATCGTTTCTCATCATCACTTTGGATTGGATCTCTATCTTCTTTAGAGAATTTCGCACTTTTTCTGGAGGATGAATTGGAGCATTTATGGATGAATTTTGATGTATGGTTATTGGTCTATCTTCTCTTGGAACTTCTCTATTGTAATTTGTGAATGGATGGATATACTCTACTGCATGTAAGTACAAAATTTTGATGTTATTCATGTTACTTTTGTCATATATGCTGGATTGGGATTTTCGTTGTTTTAGGGCCAGTTGTTGCATGCAAATTATTGCTTAATATTGTGGAATTGTCTCTATTATAACGCTCTCTCCATGTATGGGCCATGTAGTGTGACCGAAATCTCATAGGGGTAAAATCGGACCTTGATAAGCCATTCCTCTTGTGCATTTGAAGTATAAAAGCTGCAAGATTGCTTTCACTTGAACTAGAGGATTTGTGAAGTAATTTTGAGGCATCCTTGACCGAGAACCAAGAAATATTACACATAATCAACATAGACGCCATTCTCCCAAGAATTAAGGCACTAATCTACCAAGGGTGGTCACCAAAACTCTCATTCTTTCACCTTCTCCCAAGTCTACCCATATTGGGGTGCCTAAGGCATCAATTTCCCAACAAGCTAGCCACTGAAAAAATTCAATCTCCTATGTCTCATGCAGTGGCCTTTCCTCTAGCCCTCCAAATTTGAAGACATTCTGATGATGGAATTGGGAGAAAAGCCAAGCCCTAGCTCCGGGACCAAAACTTGCCCTACCATCCCCAAGGCTAGCACTTCCTAGGGTCAAACCAACATCTCTGAGCAATTATATTTTCTTTGATCCTCTCCCCACCTTGTCTAGGGTAAGAATATCATTGGTTGCTACATTCCTTCCTCATACCCTAGACTGGGTCCACTTGGCCCCATGTGGTCCCACTCCTTTGAAAGACCATTCTTCAAGAACCATCCAGGATACCAATTCTAACAAGGATTTTAGGGATTGGGAAACTCCTTCACAAGTCTTATCCCATAAACCTAACCCTCAAATCCTCTCTTCCTAGATTACCTAGTACCTTGCTTACAAAGCAAGCAATCTTTATCCTTCAAATTCTGGGAAAGGGTTATTCGGGTCACTCATATCCATTGACCTAAGTCACCTAACACGGGGACATGGGACACAAAGGACACGAGGATTCGAGTGTCAAACACAGACACATTGACCCCCCAGAACAGGACATGTTATATATATATATATATATATATATATATATATATATATATATATTAAAAAATAGATATTTCTTACACAAATTCTCATTCATGATACAAATTCATTGATTCAAACATAGATCTTCATCTAGATGTAAGTTTTACAAAGTAACATTATGCATACAAATACAATTGTGACATAAATGATAAATCATAATACATATTCAATTCATCAATGATCCAATAGGAGAAAGACAAGATATTGTAGTTTTCTCATTAAGTCATCAAAATCAAAATGTGTTACATAGGTAGTACAATGCCAATGACAAATAGAAATAGCAAATACAAAACAACTACAAGTCTACAAGCCTCAAGGCAGTAGGTAGCTCATGAGTCATCAATCCTCATCATCAAAATCAACATCACTGTACTCATCATCATGGTCACCACTGCTCTCCTCTGCTGCATCCTCCTCCTCTGTATCCAAAGTCATCTCTGCATCTGCTGGTGTGGAGGATGACCCCTCTACAGTATCACCATCATCAAATGTGATAGGCTCTAGCACTAGCTCATTGAGATCCAAGTTGGCCAATGCCAACTCAACACTGTTGTCCAAACCCATATCATGATGAAAGACATCCCACATCTTTGTCTTTCCCTTCAACCACTCATCCCTCTGCATGTAAATAAGATGAAGGTTGGTGTGCACATACACCATTGTCTCTGCCCTGGACTGCTCAAGCTTGCTCTTCTTGACACTATACAAATTCCCATATGTGCTCCAATTCCTCTCACAACAAGAGGATGAAGTCACCTGAGAGAGGAGCCACATGGCTAACTGCCACAAAGGAGGGCTTGTTGCCCCATGAGTTGCCCACCAAGAATAGGGCTTCTTAGCCCCCCTGTCTCTAATCACATCATATCCTATAAATCGACCAATGCCAGTGGAAAACTCTGCAAAGGCATCCTCCACCTCATCAAGGGATGCTCTATCCTGAAAAATCCACTTGAATGCATCTTTCCTCCCTTGTGAGATTTCACCATCCATGTGAGGAGGGAATCTGCGGGAAGGTCCACCATTTAGCCACTCATGGTTGTAGTATTTTGGGTTCAATGAGTGAGCCAAATAATGTAAAGGTGTGCAATTCTTGTCCCATCTGCTGACAAGAATATCATGTATGGTGGTGAAGAAGGCCTTTGATGATGTCTCATACTCGGGGCACTCACTCTATAAAATAATGCTCCTCATAGACTCAATCATGGAATCCCATCCCTCATAAACCTCTCCTAGGATGGGTTGGTCTGTATCTGCAAATCGAAGCAAAGAAATGATAGGGTCCATGATCTTAATAAGTATATCTATCCTCCCCCACCAAGCATCATCTAACATTGTGTCCTTCACTCTTTTTGAGGCTGCTTGATCTGACTTTCTCCAAAAAACCAAAACTCTTAAATAATCATGGCCCCAAGAGCGGTCTTGACCTCCCTCAACCTTTTCAAAATGATGAATGAAGAGGCAAATCGTGTATCCACAATCTTCAACAATGATAGATTGGTGCACTCCTTGTAGATAGTGAGGGAATTTGTATGATTTTGTACAAATTTGCAGTATGTCGTGCATCCTCAATAATGATTCCAATCCAAATCACATCAAAAGCAATAGATTTAAGTGCTAAGATCAATGAATGGACAATGCAAGGTGTCCAAAACACTTTTGGATATTTAGCTTCCACAATCATGCCAACAACCTTGCAAACAGGTGCATTATCTGTGTTGATTTATGGTAGCATCGGATGTACTCTAAGCTTCAAAATTTGTTGGGAGGCTTGGACACATGTATTCTACAATACCTAGAAGTCGTTTTGGGAAATTCCACCCGAAGGCAGTTTTATTAAAATAATTAATTATTTTTAATGGGTGCCTAGGTCTAAACTTAGGAAATTAAAATAATTAAAGGGTATTAATCAAACTATGGGTGAAACTTCTAAAAGAAGACGAGGATCAAGTCAATATGATCTGAGCCATTGTGTAATATTCCCAATTAGCCATGGCTAATTGGAATATTCAATTTTGTTCAATTTTTGCCTTCTATAGTTATTTGTAAATAAAAAAAGTGAGGAAGGGGGACATAACTCACTTTTAGAATAATAAGTCACTTCCTAGTAGCACAACGTTGTGACTTAAAGGGGAGCCAAGGGGGCCAAAGGGGGACGCGGAAATGGAGCCCACGCAAACACATGGAGGAACTGCGCAGGAGGGAAAGAACACGTGGCAAGAGGGGAATCACACAGGAGGAGGAGCCTTGGGATTGAGAAAGGCAAGGGTTATAAAAGAGAGAGGAACCCCCTCATTTGGATCATTCAGTTATGAGAATTTGTGATAGTCATTTCGACCTAGAGCACGCTGGCTGTTTAGCTAGTCTGCAGCACTGTTTAGTGCATTGAGTGTCTCCGTTCGGAGATCTCACCCTTAGCCCCGGGGGACTTCGAGTGCCTACTCGGGCAAGGTATTTCCATTGGCATTTCAGCAGTAGATACATCAACATTTCAGCAGCAGTTTATCAGCATTTTGGAGGACTGCGCAACACTGAGAGAGGGACGCAGTTCTGGAGGACTGCGCAGCGCTGAGAGAGGGACGCAGTTCTGGTTTTGTGCTGGGAGGTAGAGCAGGGGATCAGCCCTTGCAGCTGGAGAGTTTTTGGCAGGGGTTTCAGGCATATTTCTGGAGGGTTGCATTCAGTGGCAGCGCAGAGCACTGAGAGACTGCACAGAACCCCAAGGGAGTGATTTTCGGGGGTCGACCATTCCAGGAGAGCTTTCTGGGTTTTCTGAGTTTCTTGAGTAGAGTCTGATTCGAGAGTTTCAGCCTTTTCTGAGGAGGAGAGCAGCCCCAAATCCTCATTTGATTTCTAGCAGCAGCAGTAGCATAGCAATTTCCCAGCAGCTTGGACGCAAATCAGAGAGGGGCCATTCCTTCGTTATTCTGAGTGTATTTCTTCACTTGCCTAGTGCAAATAGAGGTGCCATCTTCCTGATCACCTCCTGTACTCATTTTATTACTCAGTATAATAAAATGGCTTAGCATTCTCTCTGCGTTTCTTGTGTATCTGCTTATGGTGTATTTGATATATATCGTACCATTGTTATTTGTATCTCTTTGAGCGTCCTTGTCTATTATACCACTTGTGTGTTTCTATTATACTCTTAGACAGAGTCTGGAAAGGGCTAGGTAGCCTCCGGATCTCGTCCTCTTTTTAGAGGTGACATATCTGGTAAATGCCCTCCCAGTCCATCTATGGTTGGAGTTTGCTTGTGTTTGAGGTATATTCCTGATAAGGGATATTACACATTGATTAGAATCTAATCTAGGTCGTTGATTACTCAACTAGAGGATTATAAGGACTTCGATGGGCATTTGGAAAACACACCGGGCAGATACTCAGTTACCCAAGTAAGATTGATTTTTCACTAGTCGAAGTTCGGCAAGAGGAAATCGAATCAAAGGGAGAGTTGCAGATGAGAAGAAGAGAGGGCATCAACAACAGTCAGGGGTGCAGGAGCAAAAAGAAGATGCAGGGTAGAGGAGGGACAATGTTGAGGCTATCATGTTGTGATTGAAACTGGAAATACGCAATCCCCACGCAGAAGTTGACGCAGTGAGACGCAGAGGGGGCAGCAGGTCCTCTCCAGAGTCAGAATTTAGCTAAGAAGCGTGAGAATATCATCTGTAATATTTCTCACATAAATTCCTCTTCTATTCTTCTGGTTGTATCTTGTACATGAGATTTTTTTTGAGATCAATAAAGAAACCCTCATTTGCTGCACCAGTTTTCCCACATTGGGTTTTTCCGAGCACAATTGTTCAAAAATATCTGTCATTGTGATTATACTTGTGCTAGTAATTTTTCTTGCATTTACTTTCCACAGTATTTTAATTGTGAAGGCTGCAGTAGAATTTATTTCGATATTTGTTGTAGAAACACTGTGAATAACTTATTTCCGAAATAATAAGTAGAAGAAATAATATCAATCACTGCAATCGGATCTCTACTTAGAAATTTTCACAATCTGTAATGATTTGCACACAAGAATCAACGCCTACATCTTCAATAACTTTAATAAACAACTCACTCATATATTGTGCATCCTTGTATTGTCCAAGTGCATCCACTGATTTCAAGAAAACTGGAACATTCAAGGAAGACACCATGAAGTTTATGAGTGGGTGTCATGCTGGATCTGTCCATCCATTAGAAACAATGTTAACCCCAAATGTTGGCCATGCTGATTTAACAGGATCAAGCATTTTTTCCACCTCTTTCTTTGCCTTCGTCAACAATGTGGTTCTAAGCTTCTTTGACCTAGGAGGCACATACCCTCATGGAGCCCCTTGAGTTAGAGCTCGGCACATCTCAATATATAGAGGTGAGCGTGCAACATTAAAGGATATGAAGTTCTAATAGAAAAAAAGGCAATGGTGAGATCAAACTCTTCTCGTTTCTCTTTCTGAAAAATCTTGTCCATTGGACCAAGTGCAATTGCCTTTCTTTTTGCTGCTTGTCCCCCACCAGAACTCTCAAATGGGAATTTGTTGTTGCTTTTCCTCAAGAATGGAAGGGGGTCATCATTCTTGTTTTTTTTAGATTTTGCAGCCACATTTTCCATACCAACATTGGCCTCTCTTTCCATTTCTTTCCTCTTTGGTAAAGGCACCTTTGTACAAGCTGCAATTCCACAACTTGATAAAGCCAACAAATGAGCTTTCACACGGTAATATGTGCTCATGAAATTAATGTTGCAATAGTTACATTTCCAAGCAACATTGCCTCCTCCCTTCATCTTGTTGCCTGGCCCTTGCTCTCTTGTGACATATTTCCACAAGGGATATTTGTTATCTTGAGGATGTTGTCTTCCCTCAACATTTGAAGTTGTTGTTGCAGCCCCACTTGCAATAGAGGGAACACTTGTAGTAGACCCTAATGAAATTGGAACAAGAGGGGCATCTCTAATGGGAACATTCTTCCCCTTCCCTTGCCCTTTCCCTGTTGCCCTTGATTGAGCCATGAATGCTGTAAAAAATAAACAAAAAATGCACAAATTTGTAAAAGAAATGCAAATGCAAACTGCTATAATACAAATGCAAAAAAAATAGAGAGAAAATGCACTTACTTGTTGCTTGAATCTCCTTGAAAATTCTCCCACACCCTTTTCTCTTTGCTCTCACCCTTTGCTCTTAGCTCTCACACACCCTTTGCTCACCCACAATGACTTTGGTGAAGAATACAATGGCCAAAACGCACTTTTAAAGGTGCGCGGAGGGCAAAATTCCGCCACACGTGACCTGGGATCAGGACACAATTGGACACGTGTCCCATCGAATCGTCTCTGATTTAGGACACGTGGGGCCAGGGGAGCGAATTTGGTTTCTTAGCCATTGACTTATCCTTATTTAGTGACTCCACACATACCGGGTCTCCTCCCATCAGTGAAAGTCCATAAATAGAAGGGAGCCTTAGCTGAGGTGACAGTGGGCTAAGACTCCATTTGTTGCCCTTGGCCTAACATTTGCCCTTTAGGGATTCCCCTTAGGTCCCCTGCTAGTTTGAGCGGTAACATTTTGACGTCGTTGTCAGGGGCACGAAACGTGTGCTTTATTCCACATAGGACATTATTAACATATCACTTGGCGACTCCATTGGAGGAACGAAGTCCTAGTTCCTCATTGAACTTCAAAGTCAATGCTTGTAGGGTGAAGCAAGAATTTGTGAAGGCATTTTAATTCACCTTGGCGACTCCATTTTCGCATTATATGCAAGATCATGAAAAATGGTTAAAGAAAGTATCCACAACATTAGCCCTGAAGAAGAACAAGACCTATGAGAAAGATTGGATTCGTGGTCTGAGCTTTGTGATCATCTGATAGAGCACAAGAACGAGGACTTCATACTCAATTTTTATAACAAGAGTAGGTCAAACCTCGACAGCATAAGGAGTATGAAGAAGGGCCCACGAATTATCTCCTCTTCGAGCTTGCCTATTATGTTGGTGCATTTAATTCCCTGTCTCACAAGATCAAGGAAAAATATGGCTCATTACCAAATGAGGATTTGGATGACCAGGATGACCAAGAAAATGAGGATGATGAGCAAATACTAGTTATGGAATTGGGTGCGAATAGCAGTGAAGTGAAAGACATATCCTCTAAGGATGATGAAGATTTGGATCCTAAAAGCCTCCAAATCACACAAGGACAAATGGATGAATACAATAGGTCATGCAGTGGTTTAGTAAGGGAATGTAATTCTAATGAGGTATTCTCCCGTTTATATGATGAAGAGGTGAAGCTTCATAAGATGAAATGTGAATATAAAGAGAACCCTACTAATGCTCTTCTCCTAGAAGCATATTACCAAAATCATGTAACAAATACCTTAGCCATTGTTCTTCAAGAGAAGAGAGAAGAAGAGAGGTCCCGCTTGTCAACCAACCAAGATGAAGATGGCCTTGACGATCTTGGTGATGAACAGGAAGATGAGTAATTGTTAGGGCCGCAAGATGGACATGATGTTTTTGAGAGCACATATGTTGAGGAGAATGAGGTTATTGAAAGTAAGGTTGAGACAGACCCTACCTCTCTCAAGGGTATCACCCTTGATGACTCTCCTTTTGAGAACCTTGAAGAAGGTGATCCCACGAGTTCCTTGGAAGATGACATTGGAGATTATTTCCGCATTGAAAAGGAGAAATGGGAGATTGTTGGGCCTCAATTTGGTTGTGTTCCCATTTATGACACTAACAAAGAAGACAAGGTTGAGATTTGTTTTCCCTTTATCCCAGACATTACTTGCGATGACATATCCATCGCTACCCTGGGAAGGAGAAATATTATTTTCCCTTGCATAAAGAAGGACAATCTTTGATGGAAGTGATTGACTCTCCTTTTAATGAAAGCCCAATCTTTGACTCTCCTTTTAATTAAAGCCCAATCTTTGATGTTTATAATGAGGAAAGAAACGAGACTCTTACCTACCCACCTTACGATTATGTATTCAAATCACTTGAGCCTTTAGATTGTGGGGAAGGAAAACCCGTTGAATATGACACTTCACCCTCCCTTTTGCCTTTCCCTCATGTTCATCATGTTGAGTCTTCCTCAAGTAAGTCCCTCGTCCCTTTTGGTATAGCCTCGAGTGACCATGCCCCTTTTCCCTTTCTGAATATGGTGTCAAGAAAGAACCCTTCATTGAATGTACTTTATCCCCTTTGACCCATCCTCGAGATTATGATCACTCTGTGACCTTCCCTCTCTAATGCGACCATCACATTGAGAGACCTTTTTGTTGCACTCCTTCCTTCTCTCACCCTTCGTTCCCCTCTCATCACAACCATATGACATCTTCAAAGCATGATATTACAAACAATGATTGTGATGAGCAGCTCCTGAGATTGATTATTCATTCCACCATTGTGTACCTAGAAGGAAATCCCGAGACCTCTAGATTGACTTATATTTTTTCTCCTAGGACTTCCCTTTGCCTCGGATGGAGATCACATTTTCCCGCCTCCCACCCGCTTCATCCATATGACTATGTCCACATTCGACTTGGGAGTTGTTGCATGAGTAATCATACTAACAGGCATATGTATATTGATGTGATTATGTGTTGGTTGCACTGGCTTTATGATTACACTTAGCATTAGCATTATCACATGCATGTTAGGGTAGGATTTATTGCATGCTGATTTTTGCATTAGAAACAACATCATATGATATTTCTCATGGTAGATAGGAGCATATCTGCATATTTTATTTTTCTGTTGATTTTGTGGCCTAACATACTAGCATGTGCGATCATGAGACACCGCAAAAGCAAGTTGCCCTGTGTTTTTCCACTTATTATATGTGCAGGTGACAAGTCTACAATAACCAAGAGATTGTTGGAGTTCTCGTGACCTCTCGTTCAAGTAGCTTCACCCATTTCTTCGAGGTATCATGTCCCATTTGGAGCCAGATGTTACCCACCATTTTGTGGCTAATATCCCTGCAAAAAAAAATATCCTCCAAGATGGTCCTCAACCGGTAGCCAGCAACCCCTTGCAGCCATCAGCTAGCTCATTGTGCCATTTCTCCGCCACCTGAGCCAGCTATGTGGTCCCTCGCCCATCTGCCATGATCATATGTTTGAAGGTGGGCCTCCTGAATCTAAAGGTATGCCTTGTCATTTGGACATTGAGTATTGTAGTTTGCTTATCATGGACACTTCTGGGTATGGATTAATGGGGGGATTCAGCAGAAAGAATGGGCTAGGTCTGTGCTTTTGTCCCCTAGCCCCCTTTTAGGAATTAACCTTGCATTCTAGTCCTATGGGATCTCTTTTACTGACCATTTGGTACCAAGGATGGTATTTCACAGAAAACCTCGATTTTGGTTGTGTGGTCCCACTCCCTTATCTGCTCATATTACCCTCTTTCCATTCAGAATTACCCCATCCATCATTTCTCCCGACTAGGTCCACATTCCTCCATCGAGTCCACATAGGGTCAGTGCGCCCCTTCCCCTTGCCCACACCTTGGGTCATGGTCTGGAATGAAGCTCGGAGGTTGATGCAACTGAAAAGAAAGTTGAAAGCATATATGGCCACATTCAACAAGAAAAGTACCACAAAATGCAAAAGATGGTCAGGACATAAACATTTAGCACGCGGGAAAAATCCAATACATGAGCTCTACCCCACCATAATGGCCATCAACCTGGTTCCTACAGGTTCTATGAGCCTTCTTCATCATATAGGAACCCATGATTGTCCCAACCCTTGGTGGGCAATGAACCACCCAACCTTAAAAGGGGAAATTCACTGTTATATCTTATACATCATGCTCTAGCACCTTGAGCCCTGAGCAGTTAATCAAAGAAAATCATAAAAGGGAAAAAGGAATATAAAGAAGGGTGCAAAAAATCATGGTCGGGGCACCTCATGTACCACGATTTCTCTCCTACACATTATAAACCCAAGTGTGGGCTTCCCTCTTATTAGCTACCCTTGTACCCCAACATGTGACCCAGGGCTGCCCCTTCTCATCCCCTATTTCATCCACCTATCTGTCACATGCCACCACCTTTTGAAGGATGTACCTTGACTATATTATCCCCTTTAGAGGTAGAAATCACCTAATAGGATACTTGGTTAACCCCATTAGGAGTTTAGGAGACATTGGCACATCCCGAAGCCTATTATGGGAGGGTAGACCATTATGAAGTCCCTACCTGTGGTCCATGATTAGGTAAGCTCATTAACTCGATTTCTCTAATGACTTGTTGTACTGGAAGGCTATGGGGTGCATTTGATCTTCTACAAGATTGCAAATGGTTTCCATTTGGGTTTGGTCTCCCTATACAGGGTCCTAATCCTCCAGAAGGCTACATTGGCACATATAGGGTGAGCGTTGAGATCCATAGGCCTCCACAATAGTAGATTGCACTTCATGGATCTCCACAGCCATTTGGAGATTGTTCGTGGTTCACTTATTGGACAAGGAGGATGCACCTGATCCATCATGACCAGCTAACCCCAGATCTACACCATACACTTGGCAGATGATCCAGGACTTGTACGATGATGTGGCATCACCTACATTATCATCCTAGCCCTTGCGGGCAACCTACAAGCATCTTCAATTTGTTTGGAGACCCATGAGGACACTTGTGTGCCCCCAGATGACATTTGGAGCACCACAGGTTATTACAAGGGGCCAACCCCTTGTCCACTGCTTTTGAGGGTCTTATTTTTTATTAAGGCACCCATGGACCTCATTAGTCTTCTTCGAGGGCCCTACGACATGCATAGATTATTATTTGACCTCTTGAGAGGCTTAGTTTTTCATTTATGAGCTAGTTTGGTGGGCTTGTCACCAAAATGTTTTATTCTTAGCACATTATTTTATTTTTGGGGCTTATGTAGCCCAAGGAGGCTAATTCAAACTCCTAAGATGTCTACAAATACAAGTGAGTTGAGGTCATTTCTCATTATCACTTTGGATTGGATCCCTCTCTTCTTTAGAGAATTTCGCACTTTTCGTGGAGGATGAATTGGAGCATTTATGGATGAATTTTGATGTATGGTTATTGGTCTATCTTCTCTTGGAGCTTATCTATTGTCATTTGTGAATGGTTGGATATACTCTACTGCATGTAAGTACAAAATTTCGATGTTATTCATGTTACTTTTATCATATATGCTGGATTGAGATTTTCATTATTTTAGGGCTACTTGTTGCATGCAAATTATTTCTTAATATTGTGGGATTGTCTCTATTATAACGTTCTCTCCATGTATGGGCCATGTAGTGGGAGCGAAATCTCCTAGGGGTAAAATCGAACCTTGATAAGCCATTCCTCTTGTGCATTTGAAGTACATACGCTGCAAGATTGCTTTCACTTGACCTAGAGGGTTTGTGAAGTCATTTTGAGGCCTCCATCACTGGCAACCAAGAAATATTACACATAATCAACATAGACTCCATTCTCCCAAGGATTAAGGCACTAATCTACCAAGGGTGGTCACCAAAACTCTCATTCTTTCACCTTCTCCCAAGTCTACTCACAATGGGGTGCCTAGGGCATCAGTTTCCTGACAAGCTAGCACTGAAAAAATTCGATCTCCTAGGGTCTCCTGCGTTGGCCTTTCCTCTAGCCCTCCTCCAAATTTGAAGACATTCCGACGATGGAATTGGGAGAAAATCCAAGCCCTAGCTCCGAGACCAAAACTTGCCCTGCCATCCTCAAGGCTAGCACTTCCCAAGGTCAAACCAACATCTTTGAATAATTATATTTTCTTTGATCCTCTCTCCACCTTGTCTAGGGTAAGAATATCATTGGTTGCTACATTCCTTCCTCATACCCTAGACCGGGTCCACTTGGCCCCGTGTGGTCCCACTCCTTTGAAAGACCATTCTTCAAGAACCATCTGGGATACCAATTCTAATAAGGATTTTAGGGATTGGGAAAATCCTTCACACGTATTATCCCATAAACCTAACCCTCAAATCCTCTCTTCCTAGATTACCTAGTACCTTGCTTACAAAGCAACCAATATTTATCCTTCAAATCTTGGGAAAGGGTTATTCGGGTCACTCATATCCATTGTCTTATCCTTTATTAGTGACGCCACACATACCGGGTCTCCTCACATCAGTGAAAGTCCGTAAATAGAAGGGAGCCTTAGCTGAGGTAACAGTGGGCTAAGACTCCATTTGTTGCCCTTGGCCTAGCATTTGCCCTTTAGGGTTTCCCCTTAGGTCCCTTGCTAGTTTGAGCAGTAACAGGATGCTCTCGCACAACTGTACCAGAATCCTTCCAAGCAATGCAAGTTGTTCTTGAAAGAGAAGTTGAGGAACATCAGGATGCATAAGGGTGAAGACATTGATCCCTTTCTCACCAGAATTCAGGAAATCTGGGATCAAGCTGCAGTCATTGGGGAAGCGCCTCAAGATACAAAGGTTGTGCGTTTTGCCCTGAACAGTGCCTCGGAGGATTAGTAAATCTTTGTCCAAGGCATTTTGGGATGAGATACTCTAGCTAGGTGGTACAGGATGTGGTCAAACCTACAACAGGAGGAGATGAGGTGAGCACTTGTGAAGACCTCCATCAGGAAAAACGGCAGTAAGGGATCGAAAGGTGAGAAAGAGGAAGATAATGTGGCCTGTTACCCATCATTTTGTGGGTGATATCCCTAGGAAAGTTTTTCTCCAAGATGGTCCTCAGCCAGAAACCAACAGCCCCTTGCAAACACCAGCTAGCTCATTGTGCCATTTCTCCACCACCTGAGGCAACGATGCAGTCCCTCACCCATCTGCCATGATCATATGTTTGAAGGTGGGCCTCCCGAACCTAAATGTATGCCTTGTCATTTAGTAATTGAGTATTTTAGTTTGCTTATCATGGATACTTCTAGGCATGGATTGATGGGGGGATTCGGTGAAAAGAATGGGTTAGGTCTATGCCCTTGTCCCCTAGACCCCTTTTGGATATTAAACTTGTATTATAGTCCCATGGGATCTCTTTTACTGACCATTTGGCTTTAGGGATGCTATTTCATCGGAAACCCCAATTTTGGTTGTGTGGTCCTGCTCCCTTATCCGCTTATATTACCCTCTTTCCGCACATTATTACCCAATTCATCATTTCTCCCACCTGGGTCCACATTCCTCCACTAGGTCCACATAGTGTCAGTTTGCCCCTTCCTCTTGCCCACACCTTACGTCATGGCCTGGAATGAAGCCTGGAGGTTGATGCAACTAAAAAGAAAGATAAAAGCATAAATGGCCAAATTCAACAGGAAAATGTACCACAAAATGCAAAAGATGGTCAAGACAAACACATTTAACACGTGGGCAAAAGCCAATACATGAGCTCTACTCCATCATCATTGCCATCACCCTAGTTCCTACAGATTCTATGAACCTCCTTCATCATATAGGAACCCATGATTGTCCCAACCCCTGGTGGGCAATGAACCACCCCACTTTAAAAGGGGGTATTCGCTGCTACATCTTATACATCATGGTCTTACCCCTTGAGCCCCGAACAGTTAATCAAAGAAAATCATAAAAAGGCAAAAGGCATATATAGAAGGGTGGAAAAATCAAGGCCGGGGCACCTCATGCACCACGATTGCTCCCTCTTATACATTATAAACCCAAGTGTGGGCTTCCCTTTTTTAGCTACCCTTGTACCCCAGCATGTGACCCAAGGTTGCCCCTTCTCATCCCCTACCTCATTCACCTATCTATCACATGCCACCACCTTTTGAAGGATGTACCTTCACTATATTATCCCCTTTACAAGTAGAAACCACCTAATGGGATTATTGGTTAACCCCATTTGGAGTTTAGGAGACATTGACACATCCCGTAGCCATTATGGAAGGGCAGGCCATTATAAAGTCCCCACATGTGGTCCATGATTTGGTAAGCTCATTTACTTGATTTCTCCAATGACTTGTTGTACTGGAAGGCTAGGGGATGCATTGAATCTTATGCAGGATTGCAAATGGTCTCCATTTTGGGTTTGGTCTCCCTATGTGAGGTACTACTGCTCCAGAGGGCTACAATTGCACATGGTATGCGTTGAGAGCTATGGGCCTCCACAACGGCAAACAACACTCCATGGATCCCCATGGCCATTTAGAGATTGCTGGTGGTTCACTTATTGGATGAGGAAGATGCCCATGATCCATCATGCCCAGTTAACCTAGATCTACACCATACACTTGGCAGATGATCCAGGCCTTGCACGATGATGTGGCACCACCTACACCATCATCCTATCCCTTGTAGGCGATCTACAGGCATCTTCGATTTGTTTGGAGACCCATGAGGACATTTGTGTGCCCCCACATGTCATTTGGAGCACCACATGTTATTACAAGGGGCCAACCCCTTGTCCACTGCTTTTGAGGGTCCTATTCTTCATTGTGGTACCCATGGACCTCATTAGGCATCTTAGAGGGCCCTATGACATGCATAGATCATTATTCGACCTCTTGAGAGGCTTACTTTTCCACTTATGAGCTAGTTTGGTGGGCTTGTCACCAAAAGTTGAATTATTAGAACATTATTTTATTTTGGGGGCTTATGTAGGCCAAGGAGGCTAATTCAAACTCCTAAGTTGTGTATAAATACAAGTGAGATGAGCTCATTTGCTCATCATCACTCTGGATTGGATCTTTTCTCTCTCTTGAGATTTTCGCATTTTTTCTAGAGGATAAATTGGAGCTTTATGGATGAATTTTGGCATGTGGATATTGGTCTATCTTCTCTTGGAGCTTCTCTTTTGTCAATTGTGAATGGTTGGATATATTCTATTACATGTAAGTACATGTGTTTAATGTTATTCTTCTTTTACTTTTTCATGTACATTGGACTGGAATTTTCATTGTTCTAGGGATAATTGTTGCATGCATTTACTGCTTAAAATTGTGGAATTTTGTCTCTCATATAGCATATCTCAATATTTTGGCCATGTAATATGAACGAAATCTCCTAGGGGTAATTCTATCAAAGAATTTGACCTTGATAATCCATTCCCTTTGTGCATCGAAGTATAAGAGTTGAAGGATTGCTTCTTTGTGACCTAGAAGGCTAGCGAAGTGGTCTTGAGACCTCCTTGACTTGGAACCAAGAAATCCTACTCATATTCATCATAGACTCCATTCTCCCAAAGACTAAGGCACTGATCTACCAAAAGTTGGTCACCAAAAATCACATTCCTTCACCTTCTTCCAGGTCTAGCCATGTTGGGGCACCTAGGGCATTAATTTCCCATAACACCACACTTTGGGAGCGATCTTTGAAGGGAAGAAATAACCTGACCTGAAAGTCATATCCGAACTCAGCTCAGGCTTTGAGGGGAAGAAAAGGGTGAGCCGGTTCTAACCAGCAAGCCAGCCAGAGCCCAACAAGCTAGCCCTCCAAAAAGTTCGATCTCCTAGGGTCTCCTGCGCTGGTGTTTCCTCAAGGTCTCCTCCAATTTTGAAGCCATTCCGACAGTGGAGTTGGGAGAAAAGCCAAGCCCTAGCTCTAGGATCAAACTTTGCCTTAGCATCCCCAAGGCTAGTACCTCATAAGATCAAATCAACACCTTCAAGTGAAAAAATCTTTCTTTGATCCTTTCCCATCCTTGTCCAGGGTAAGAACATCATTGGTTGCTATACTCATTCCCTCTATCCTAGACCGGGTCCACTTGGTCCCATGTGGTCCCATTCCTTTGAAAAGACAATTCTTCAAGAACCATTCAAGTTACCAATTACAATAAGGATTTTAGGGATTGGGAAGTTCCTTCATAAGTCGTATCCCATAAACCTAACCCTTGAATCCTCCTTTCCTTTCCCTAGAAGACTTTGTACTTTGCTTAGGAAGCAAATAAGCCTTATCCTTCGAATTCTTCCGAGAAAGGGATTGTTTGGGTCACTCCACATCATTTCATTGACTTATCCTTCATCGATGACTCCATAATATACAAGGTATGCTCCCATCAGTGAAAGTCCATAAATAGAAGGGATCCTTAGCTAAGGTGACAGTGGGATAAGTCTCCATTTGTTGCCCTTGGCCTAGCATTTACCCTTTAGGTCCCCTGCTAGTTTGAGCAGTAACATGGCCCTTGCATCAAAGGGTCCTAGTCAGGGATAGGATTCACAGGGGGAGAAGAAGAAAAAGAAGGACATACCTAAGATCAAGTGCTTCAAGTGTGACGAGTTTGGCCACTATAGTACTCAGTGTCCTCAAAGGAAGAAGAACAAGAAGGAGAAGCAGGACTAGGCAGAAACATTTGCAAAGATAAACAAATTGTCCTCTAGGTTGGAGGAAGACTTCGCCATGTTTGCAACTATACCTCTAGGAGTGAGGTGGGGCAATATGGAACTATAGTCCCAGAGTTACGCAAAGATTCAGGCAAGGTCCAATGAGGCAAGCAAAGGATGGTGTTTCCTCTTGGATCATTACTTTGCTACAGGGGCCCACAGTATTCAATAGCAGGAGCATCAATGTCAGTTGATGCAATCAAATGCCAGAGTGATAATTGCAAACTAGTTGCAATCAAGTGTTGAGGAGCGCAAAGCAATGTTGACAATAGAGCAGAAAGCTCAGTAGCAAAGTCAACAGCAACGCAGGTTCCCCAATGGACAGTGCAAAGACTAGTAGTAGTCAGATGCTTAGGAGACCGTTGCAACACAGAGGGAAAGTTGATTCAGTATTCTGAATGCTTCTGAGTTACAGTAGTTGCAGTAGCAGCAACAACAGTTGAGAGGGGGTTGCAGTGCAGATGCAAAGTTGGCAACAATCCATGATGTACAATGCAGTGTTAGCATCAACATGGTTTAGCTACAGCCAGTGGTAGATGAATCAGAGTTAGCGCAGTGGTTGACGGATAGTGACTGAGGGAACAAAGAAATGACTAAGGAACAATGAGTGAGTGAGGGAACAACGCAGTGACTGAGGAAGAAACATTGTGACTGAGGGAGGTGCATAGTCATTTCCAGCAGAGTCTCCTCTGAGACATCAACAACGTGTATGGGAGGATGATGTAGACACAAGGTGTTGTAGTAGTTCAACACTAGAACACCTTCCTTGCTAAGAGGTAGTGTTAGTTTTTGTAGCATCGGATGGTGTTCTAGTCTTGACAATTGTCAAAGAGGCTAAAAAACACTAGGACTCCAGTACCCAGACAAGATTTCAAGAAAATCCACCTAGAATTGCCTTAATTAAGTTAATTAATTAGTAATTAATTTTTTCCAAAGTCTAACGTAGGGAAAATGATTAATTAACAGCAATCAATTGAGGAAGGTGAGATTTCTCTAGAAACTCACACAGATTGACTAGGAAATCATCTCTAACATTGATTAAGTTTTAATCTTGGTTGTTGGAGTCCCAACTGGAGATTAGAAGAAGAAGTCAATGGGTAGATGGATGAACACACTTGAGATCGATTTCCTTGGGCAATTCGACTTTCCAAAGAGCGGCAACATTTTGCTGGAAGAGTTCGAGACAAAGAGGGGACGCAGAGACAGAGAGGGGCAGAGACAGTGAGTCCGAAGGAAGTCTTCCAGTTCCGAAGAGTCAGCTACAGGAGGGTCAAGTTTCCTCAATGAAGCTGCGCAATGCCAGCACAGAAGCTTCAGAGGCAGAGTTTGATTTGGCCAGATAGAGGGTCGATTCAGTGTCTCGAGAACGATAGAATTTTCGGAGAGGGCCAGCAAGTCATTCTCAGAGGTCGAGTTGGGCAGACAACTTGATCAGTTGTAGTTTCCAGGCAAAGCGTACCAGTTCTTGTGTAGAAGTGACACAAAGACTAACGCAGCGGTTTCATGGAGCCCAGTATTTTCCAGTTTTGGATCAGGATCAGTGCCAGGTGAGACAAAATTTGTCTCACTAATTTTTGTGGCCAGTTGTCTTGTAGTGGATTACCAGTTTGGGCATCCAGTTGTACTCTGAATTTTCTCACTGCTGCTTGATAATAAAAACCCTTTGTTGTTGCACCGGTTTTCCCACATTGGGTTTCTCCAAGGACTTTTTTCTAAAAACAACGGTGTTATTTTTTTCTGTGTATGTTAGTATTTTCTCAATTTCCAGTTTATCTTCAGCAGTATTTATTTTGGTGAAAATTGAAGTTGTGAATTATTCGTTGTTTGTCGTAGCAAATAAACTGCTAATTAATTTACAATTAGAAGAATAATTTCCATTTGCTACAATAGTTGAAAATTTCACTCTCCAAACCTTAAGGTACAGGGTTGTGGAGGAATTTGCACCACAAAAGTCATTTGTCGGCTAAGTACCCAAGAGATGTGTTTTCCACCCAAGCTTGTGGGTGTGAAACTAAGCATGGATTTGATGACTTGGCACTTGGAGATTATGGGGCACCCTTAATAGAGCAAGGAGCTGCCAAGAGCACCAAGAGGAACCTTGTAGTTTGGGAGAAATTAATTTTTATGAGTTTTGTGTTGGCTTGTGGCACAAAAGACAATTCGGCCTTGCTTTAGACAACCCTAGAAGAGGGCTAGACATTGCACAAGAGAGACATATAAATAGAGTGAGGAAGGAGCCTCATTCTCACAAGCAAGTGCAACAATTCATAGTGGAAGACACTTCAATGATAGTTGCAACCAAGGGAAGCCTACGGAAGGATGGAAAAGGGACTATTTGTGGTGCTATTTTCTCATGACAACAAGCTTAGTTATTGGATAAGGCAGTCAGCGAGAAAAGGAGGAGTTTTGGGCTAATTTTGTGCTAGTTGGAAGGTGTTTAGCAGGCCGAATTTCTGTGTCACCTCAGTTTGGACGGAGCCCTATTTTAGGGCAGTTCTGAGCTAATTCAAGCCTATTATATCAGCCTAAAAGGAGGTTGAGTATAGTGGAGAGGCAGGGTTAGAAGGGAATAAGGATAGCGCAAAAGTTAAAGGAGTTTTAAGGTCGAGTTGAGGGTTGTTAAAATGGTACGGGAAGCCCTATCCAGTGGGCCAAAAAACACATAACCAAGGGCAAAGAGCAAAGTTGGATCTGAGGCAGAAGAGGTATGTTTTGTCTTCTTAAGTTATTGTGTTGCTAGTGGATGAGAGTCTAGATTTGGGACAATGTTGTAGGACATCTTACGGATTGTTTGGAGGGCAGCAAGAAGGTGTCCTTGTGAGCCCTAAGTCCATTTCTTTAAAGGACTTCAAATCTGGTAGGAGAGGCAAAATTTGTAATGTTCCTAAGTAGGAATATAAGTGATATTCTAAACAAATAAACAGTGCAGCAACATAAAATTAAAACATGCATTATATACCCATAAAACACTGTAAATCTGGAACCGCTGAGCCATATATTATAAAATCTGAGAGCATAGGTACAATATAAATGAAGTGGTGCACCTGAGCTTCTCTCAACGACAAGTTGGACCAAATCCAGGTGATGGAATAGCTTAGATGATGGTTGCTCAGTTGCTACACCACTCTGCACTGTGTTGTCCCAATAAAACTGTTGTTTTGCTAACTTCGACCTGCTGGAATGTGCTTAAAACCCGCCTAGAAAATTATGTCCTTTCAGCCTTAGACTCCTTGGACAAAACCCAGAAAAACCTAGAAGGAAATTTCTCTGGTTTTGACTTTGGATTTTCGGCCACCTTGGAGCCCCTCTCCAACTGCTACTACCAAATTCGATTTGCAGGAAACAGCCTGCAAATCCACTTGGAGGCACCCCTCAAATGTTGGGTTCACCTATGATAACTGATTCCTTTCTACCCAAATGATCCTTGGCCCGGATGGTTGCTCTCCTAAGCCCAACGAATTTGTTGCCAGAGGCCTCTACGTAGTCCCTCTACCCAAAAATGCGTACTGCTGTAATCACTGACTGGCTGGCTGCCAAACTCGGAGGAAATATCCTCAGCCAACTACCTTTCCTTCTCCCAGAACTCCCAGCAAGCTAGGGACCTCCTGGCTGGCTCAATCTTCTTTTGCATGTTTCTGGATGCCCAGAAAGTACGTCGTCTCCTCCTCTGCATGGCTGGATGGAATGTATGTCGATGATGGAACTCCTGCAAACTCTGTGGAACAGCCTCCCTAGGGCGGGCACGAATAGCCCCCCGAAGTATAGGTTGAATCTTCCCTGCAAAAGACTTGTGGCTAAATAGTGGGTAGACTCGCTAAGCAGCAAAGCGAACAAAGGTAAGTTTGTTTGTCAAATGATCATAATGCCGGAAAATGAGAGCTCCTTCCTCTTTTATCACTTTCGGTCCCCTTAGCCTCTTGTGGGCCCCTCCTTCCACTAATTCGATTCCCTCCAACGCATTCCTTGGCCAAGTTCGAATTATTCATGTGGGTGGCCCCCACATTCCACTAGCTGCCAAAAATAAAGTCGAATTGCCTATAGTTCCTAAGTTTTGTGTGTGGGGTCCTCCTCCTAAGCCAAAAATGATGCCAAAATTGTGTAGTTGCACCCTGTGACTAATACATTTGAGAAGGGACATGACAGTCCTCCCCTCCCAAATGTTGCTTGCCCTCAAGCAACCTCAAAGTCGGGTGCTCTAGTATGTGCTCACCCTCCCAGGTGGCATCCTCATCCAGCAAGTTCTTCCAGTGTACCAAGAACTCCCTAATGGTTTTGCTCCTCAATCTCCTCTCCCTGCTCTCTAGAATGGCCTCTGGTTCCAACACCAAATGGCCCTCATCATCCAATGGGGGTAGATCAGCTGTTGCGGTCACCTGTTGTCCCAACACCTTCTTCAGGCATGAGACATGAAATACGTTATGGATTCTACTCCCCGGAGGCAACTCTAGCTCATAAGCCACCTCCACACCCACCTTGTCACCTGGTAGGGCCCATAGAAGCGTGGTTGTAGGTTCTCGACCCCCTTCTGTTTCAATGTACACTCTCTGTAAGGCTGCAATCGAAGGTATACTAGGTCCCCCTCCTCAAAGTGCCTCTCGATCATGTGCAGATCTGCATACATTTTTTGCAGATTCTCAGTTGTTGCTAGATTATCCTTGAGAGCTTTCAGGATATCTTGGCTCTCTTAGGCCCAGTCTTTGGCCTTTGGGGCCCGACTATCTCCGAAAATAACATCAGCAAAAGTTAGTGCACCATAACCATAAAGGGCACAGAAAGGAGTCATACCGATAGACATGTGGTGCGTGGTGTTGTAGCAGAACTTGCCCAAGTGCAACCACCAAATCCACGTCCTTTGCTGACCTATCACATAATTCCTTAAGTAACCCTCCAACCACTGGTTGACCCTCTCCGTCTGGCCGTCCGTCAGAGGGTGATAGTTGGTGCTAGGAGTGAGCTCCGTCCCAACCAGCCTGAAGAGCTTCTGCCAAAATCCACCCATAAATCTATTGTCTCTGTTGCTCACAATGTTCCTGGGAGCCCATGTAACCTAAAAACCTCCCAGAAGAACAACTCGACAACCTGTGCAACCATGTATCTAGTGGGGATGGCGAAGAAGTGGGAAAATTTGGTCAACCTGTCAACCACTACATATATGCAATCCTTCCCCTGTACCATGGGGAGCCCAGTGATGAAATCCATCGAAATACTTTCCCATTTCCCCTCCGGAATGGGAAGTGGTTGTAGTAGCCCTGTAGGGTGAGTCAACTCCCCCTTTTTTTTGTTGGCAGGCCTCACACTCCCTTACGTGCTGCAGCACGTCCTCCTTGAGGCCTTTCCACATGAACCTCTCCCAAACATCCATGTAAGTCTTCTGGAACCCCTAGTGTCTAGATAGTGGTGAATCGTGAGCTGCCTGGAGTACCCTCTCCCTCAACTACGAGTTGGGAACCAAGTAAATGCGCCCCTTGTAATAGATGACCTCATCCATCACATGGTAACGCTCATCTACATGTGTCCCCTCCAGCACCTCATAGGCCTTCCTGTCCTTGGAGTACTCTACCAACAGCTGAGCCTTCCAATCCTGGCAGATGCTCATGAGAGATAACCTAGCTGGTCTCCTGGATAGAGCATCGACCACCACATTATGCTTGCCCCGCACATACTCAATGTCAAAGTCATAGGCCTGCACCTTGCTAACCCATCTCTGTTGCCTGTCATTGAGGTCTTGCTGCCCCATGAAATGTCAAAGACTATTGTGATCAATCTTCACTCGGAATTGGTTTCCCACTAAGTGTTGGCGGAACTTGGCCAAGGCATGCATAATGGCCAACATCTCCTTGTCATATATGGAATATGACAGCTCATGTGGTAGGAGCTTCCGACTCTCGAAAGCTATGGGGTGCCCCTCCTGTGACAATACGGCTCCAACTCCTACCCCTGATGCATCACACTCCACCGTGAATGGCTGGGAGAAATCTAAGAGCGCCAAAACAAGGCAACTGCTCATCAACTCCTTGAGGCGATCGAAGGCGACCTGTGCTCCCTTAGTCCATGCGAAGGCCCCTTTCTTGGTCAAGTCGATCAAGGGTGTTGCCAGTTGTGAGAACCCTTTGACAAACTTCCTGTAGTAAGTGAAAATGCCCAAGAAGCCTCTCAGTGTAGTCACGTCTCAGGGTACTGGCCAATCCCGGATGGCCCGAATCTTCTCCTCGTGAACCTTTACCCCGTCTACTCCAATGATATGCCTGAGATAAAGCATCTCTGTCAATCCAAACTCGCACTTGGAGAGCTTGGCATAAAACTATTGCTCCTCCAGAATGCGTAGTACCTCCTCCAAGTGTTGGAGGTGCTCCTCCCACGTCCTACTATAGATCAGGATGTCATCAAAAAATACTAGCACGAACCTCCTCAGCTGCCCATGAAAGATATGGTTCATGCAAGATTGAAATGTGGTGGGAGCGTTGGTCAGCCAAAATGGCATGACCAGAAACTCAAAATGCCCATAGTGGCACCGAAATGTTGTCTTTGGGATGTCCTAATCCCGAACTCTAATCTAGTGGTACCCGGAACGTAGATCAATCTTAGAGAATTACTTGGCTCCTCTAAGCTCATCCATCAACTTATCAATGCGGGAATGAGGTACCGGTTCTTGAGGGTCTTCCTGTTAAGGGATCTGTAGTCGATACACATCCTGAGGGTCTCATCCTTCTTCTTCACCAGCACTACAGAAGAAGCGAAAGGACTGGAACTACGCCTGATGTGGCCCAATGCAAGCAGCTCCTGAATAAACTTCTCTATCTCGTCCTTATATGCTTTGGGGTACCTATAAGGAGAAGTGATGACTGCCTGTATACTCGGCTCCAGCTCAATGGTGTGTTCAAACCCTCTATCTGGTGGCTACCATGGTGGAATGTCTCCGAACACTACTGCGTACCTGTCCAGTAGAGCCTGTATGTCTGCTGGTGGTGACTGTGCTTGTCCCCCAACCTCTGAGATCCTCAACTCGATTGCCCATGCAATGTCCCCATGCCGAAGATCTGCCTCCATCATGTGGGCCAAAACTGTCTGAGGCGGATAAGACTGCATGCCTCTCAAGACCACCAGTTTGCCATCTGGCCCCATGAACTCCATCTCAGGTTTCCTCCAATTTGTCGTGACTCGCCCAAGGGAATATAGCCACTGGACACCCATCACCACGTTGGTGTCTAGCACATCGACCACAAAGAAGTGGTCCATCATCGAGTAGTTTCCCATAACTATTGTCAAGGAGGGCACGTATCTGGTACACTGGATGGTACGGTCACCTGGTACTAGGACGGAGAACCCCTCAAACTCTGTTGTGGTGAGGCCCCTCCTCTAGACCAGCTGTGCATCTATGAAGTTGTGGGTAGCCCCACTGTCCACCAGTACCGACACCCTCTGTCCCTGTACCGTACCTCTGATCCTGAGTGTCAAAAACTTAGGAATCCCGCATAAAGAAGCAAGGACTCCTCCTGATGAGGCAAGAGATGCCCCTCCCTGTGGAGGTGGTGGTGGTGGCCCTCTGTCCCCCGAACTCTCTCCATCTGTCCCACCACAATCCTACTCCACCTCGTCCTCCTGGTCACTGTCAGAAAAGACCTCAATGTAATGTGCTCTACCCGTTGTGCACCTATGGCCAGGTGCCCAGGGCTCTCTGCATGTGAAGCACAGCTTCCTCCTCCGGAGGTCCTTCTGGGTCTCCTCATCTAGCTGCCCCCTCCCTTGTGTGGTCCTCATTAGTGGGGGTCTAGCCTCATGCCCCTTCTGTGGAAAAGGGGCCTATGCAAGAAATGGCACTCTAGTCTTGGGGATGGCCCCTTGTAAATCTTTGGCGTACACCACCGCTTCCTGCAGCGTAGAGGGCCTGCGTGACTTCACCAGTTCACGCAGAGGCTCAAGCAATCGCTCAATGAAGGAGTATACCCTCCTTGCCTCAGACAGATCCAGGACCATCACTGACACACGCAGGAAATCTGAGAAATACTGCTCCGGGTTGCCTGTTTGGCATAGTTGTGTCAGCTCCTTGAAAGATACCTCCAAATCCCTCTAATCATATCGCTCCACCACCCTCCGGGTGAAGTCCTCATAAGAAACTATTTGGGCATGCCCCAAAGTGGTCAGGCCGTGAAACCACTAGTCATGGGCTTCCCCCTCCAAGTGCAACGCTGCCATCTTAATGGCTTCCTGCTTCATCATCCGGTTGAGTTGAAAGTATGTGTCCATCTTTTCAACCCAAGCCCTGGCTGTGCACTTGGTAGTGCCATCAAATGTAGGGATATACATCCTCCTTATAGTTCTCTGCAGCTCATAGTTTTAGGTCCCTTGTCCTCTGTACCCCTTGTTCCTCTCACTCTGCTTGAGCTCGCAGTAATATCTGAAGGAGAGGGCTTTTGTCCATTGCGTGCCACTCTCTGAAGTAGTCCCACATCTGAGGAGTGCCTTCCTCCCTTGCTAGTTCGATTTGTGCTATTGGCACGAAAGAGGGTAGTGTAGCCCTAGTGGGCACACTCACTGAAGGGCGGTGCATTGCTGGTGAGGGGTGATCGAAAGGCTGAGAAGCCCCAGAAGTTTCTCCACACAAAAACCCTCTAGGTGTGGCCCTGTCTCTGCTCTATGATTTGATCTCCTCCAACATGTCTTTCTGCCCCTTGGCCAAGTCACTCAAAGCCCTCAAGAGGCTATCGAAAGCCATCTCCTCCCTGCTCTTGGGCTCTGCCATTTCCTCCTCTTCAACCATTGTTTTCCCTTTTTCCTCCATGTCTGGTGTAATTTCTAGCTCCCTTTCTCTGCTCCTGTACCTCTGCCTCCGGTAAGTGATGTTCTCCCGGTCTTCTCCTCTCATAGGAAACCAACCCCACAGTTGAGCCAAGAACTAGGCTCTGATACCACTGTAATGTTCCTAAGTAGGAATATAAGTGATATTCTAAACAAATAAACAGTGCAGCAGCATAAAATTAAAACATGCATTATATACCCATAAAACACTGTAAATCTAGAACTGTTGAGCCATATATTATAAAATCTGAGAGCATAGATACAATATAAATGAAGTGGTGCACCTGGGCTTGTCTCAAGGACAAGCTGGACCAAACCCAGGTGATGGAATAGCTGAGGTGATGGCTTCTCAGTTGTTGCACCACTCTACACTGCGCAGTCCCAGAAAAACTAATGTTCTGCTAACTTCAACCTGCTAGACTGTGCCCAAAAACCGCCCAGAAAATTACATTCTTTCAGCCTTAGACTCCTTAGACAAAACCTAGAAAAACCCAGAAGGGAATTTCTTTGGTTTTGGATTTTCGGCCTCCTTAGGAGCCCCTCTCCAGCTGCTACTGCCAAATTTGATTGCAGGAAACAACCTGCAAATCCACTTGGAAACACCCCTCAAATATTGGGTTCACCTGTGATAACTGATTCCTTGCTCCCCAGATGATCCTTGGCCCGGATGGCTGCTCTCTTAAGCCCCACGAATTTGTTGCCAAAGGCCTTTGTGCAGTCCCTCTGCCCAAAAATGCGTACTGCTATAATCACTGACTGGCTGGCTACAAAACTCAGAGAAAATGTCCTCAACCCACTACCTTTCCTGCTCCCGGAACTCCCAGCAAGCTAGGGACCTCCCGGCTAGCTCAATCCTCTTCTGCATGTTTCTGGCTGCCCAGAAAGCATGCAGTCTCCTCCTCTGCGTGGCTGGATGGAATGTATGTCGATGCTGGAACTCCTACAAACTCTGTGGAACAACCTCCCTAGGGTGGGCACGGATAGTCCCCCGAAGTAGAGGTTGAATCTTCCCTGCGGAAGACTCGTGGCTAAACAGTCGGTAGACTCGCTAAGCAGCAGAGACTGAGAGTGCAAAGGTAAATTTGTTTGTCAAATGATCAGAATGCCAGAAAATGAGAGATCCTTCCTCTTTTATCACTTTGGGTCCCCTTAGCCTCTTGTGGGCCCCTCCTTCCACTAATTCAATTCCCTCCAACGCATTCCTTGGATAGGTTCGAATTATTCACATGGGTGGCCCCCACATTCCACTAGTTGCCAGAAATAAAGTCGAATTGCCTATAGCTCCTATGTTCTGCGTGTCGGGTCCTCCTCCTAAGCCAAAAATGATGCCAAAATTGTGTAGTTGCACCCCGTGACTAAATCATTTGAGAAGGGACATGACAAAAGTGAAGTAGCTCAAGTGTTGATTCCTTGAAGGACAAAGGGCAGCTAAGTGAGAAGTTGTATCAGCCCTAAGTTTACTGTTGAGAAGGTCTTCTACAATGATAGAGGGAAGCCTCCATGCCCTAAGTTTGTCTTCGTACGGCAGTAAAGGAAGGCAAAGTGGGAAGAAATCCCAAAGAGTTGGCTTCTTGAAGGACGAAGGAGCAGCAAGTGGGCAAGTGATGAAGACCCCAGGTGTTGACTCATTGATGGACTAATGATTAGCTAGAGGAAAGATTGGAGTTGTATTTAGTGACCTAAAGGAGCATGATTCATTGATAGGGGGAGGTTGGTGTTGCTGCAGATTGGGAGCCAAAGGACCCGCAGATGTGTTCAGGGTATGTGGACCAAGTGGAACTATGAAGTACACTACATCATCTAGTAGGTCAGTTGGTATCTTGTGTAGGGTAGATTGGTGGTCATAGTTGTTGACAACAAACCCTAGTTTGTATTCTTGTATTAGTGATTGTATGAGGGCCATGATCTCTGGTACGGGAGCCCTAGACAGTTGTATTAAAGTTTGATTAATATAATGAAGTTGGGTTGAAAACTGTAAAAAGTTGTTTGTTGTGCACGTGTTAATTTATAGGTGTTTATTCTGCTGTGCAAAATAGTTTGTTGTGGAATTTGAGTTGGTTGTGTCAGAGATTATAAGACCCTAATCTAGATTCTCTAGTGCCATGGAAATTCAACACCAAGAAACCTTATCCCCTCAAAGACAAGAGAGAGAAAGTACAAAGATGAATATCTAAAAGAGGAAGACAAAGACTAGTGCACTTCTCTTAGTCACATGTCTAACACATGATTAAAGGACTCCCTCCTTCCTCTATACATATGGAAAGTAACAAAGGCCAACAAAACATATCTAGGCCTAAACCTTGACAAGCAACCTACAATGCCACAAGTAGGCTAACACGTGTGTATTGTTATACTAAGTCAAGCTCCAAGTTGATGTCTTATGCAAGCAAGGTTCCAATGCAAGGGTGCTCCACAAGATTTATCAAACACTCCTCTAAGCATCCAAGTACTCCAAGACTCTTACTAAGCCATGCGCTCTACTAGGTTTGCTTCGCCTACATAAACACTATCACAACCTAGGCATCCCCATATGTTAACTCCATTCCTTCATGTAAGCATCCAAGATACCCCATTTTTTCTAGAGTTCAATTTCTTCCTCCAAAATGCCAAATGCTCCTCCTCCAATGTAAGGTGTCCTCTCAAGCAACCAACCAATGTACATTTTCCTAGCATGAAGAGTGTCCTACGCTTTTAAAGAGATCAAATGCTCCAAGGAAGAATGTGATGCAGGCATCCAAATGAGGTCAAACAACCATTGAGTAAGCCACCTCCAATGTGAAAATCCATCATGAACCATCAAGGAGCTAATCATATACCATGTACCCCAAATCTCATGAAGCACCCCCAAACATGGCGTAAACACTTTTCAAATAACCCCAAAAGTTAGCAAGACAGGTATATATGAACCTACGTAAGTTGTGTTACACAAAGGCATGAAAATTTAGTGGCTCCACCCCTTTCACCTCCCTCAAGCCCTGTCACATACTTCCACAAAGGTGTTGAACTCGCTTTGGGTTTATTTTCATCATCACCATCAACTTCATCATCCCCTTCTATTTCTTTCTCCTCATCCTTAGTAGTTCGGTTTCCCATCAACACCATCATAACAGAAAATGGAAGCATAAACCACGTATGCATCATACTTGATAATAACTCATTTCTTGCAATAGAATGAGGGAGAAGAAGAAAGGGAGTAGAAGAAGAGAACAATCAACATAGAAAACATTTAAGTTTACAAAACATGGAAAATAAACAATTTAAAAATGGGCTTTAGAGCTTACCTCTTCAACTCTCCAATGTGGAATGAAATTTTGACATAGAGGAAAAAGAAACAGCTTGCATCAATGGAAGAAAAAGCGATATGTTCTCATAGTAAAATATATACTGTGCACATACAGAAATTATGTTTCTTATTCCTCCTATAATACATTACATTTATCATGTGTGACATGTCAAGAGATGTGTCACGGACACACAACCTAATCAAGTCAGTGACAATTATTCTCCAACTTTTATGAATCTGATGGAGACCTATCTTGTCACCCCTCTCTTTTTTTACTATGCTGTACTTTTGATGTAAATAAGAAGATCATAAGTAGCACGCTTAAGGAGAAAAATTTTGTGCCATTATGTGTGCTGTATTATACCCTGAAATACTAATTACTTCCAACACCAATGTCATAAACCAATCTGACCTAAGAAGACGATAGTCCGTAGAAAATTCTGATTTATTGCTTTGAATATTTATCCTTAGAGATTCTAGGGGATAGAAAATGCCCAATAAAATGAATGGAAACCTTTCCCGTTGTCATATTAACAAAATTCAAATTTATAAAAGTTATTATTGGTTAGAGCAGCTACAAGTCACCAAACTCATAACAAATCGAATTAGAGAGGCCTTTAATAGAGTACGACTGCCCATTGAACATAATAGAAAGGCTTAAAAAAACATGCAAAATGGCTTACCTCAAAATCTTTCCAATCCATGAGTTTCATGTTTGACTTCTCTAATAAGGAACCAAAATTGGAACAATTTCGTTTAAATCGTCTAAGTCCTCTAAATGATCCAGCAGGATCTGCAAATTCACAATCTTCCTCATAGATCATTGTAGTCAAATTCCCTGTTCACAACAAATTAAAATCCTCAAAGGTTTATCACACTAAGGACTAAATGTTAAAATATACTATCCCCATAAGCTAGGAATTAATAGTTTTTAGTATTTACACATCATGACCACCACCATAAAAACTGTTCCATGAATTGTGCCTAAGCACGTTGCAAACAAAATAATCAAAATTTGTTAAATCTTCATGCAGTCATTTTAATTTAACTCATACCACATCTAATAATTTGTAACTAGTTGATCCACGAGAACATGTGTATAGGCCCAATATTTTGCTCCCGCAACCATGATCCAAACACAATACTCGAGATTGTTAACATAAAGCAATCAAATTAGTTTTAATGTACGATGCTTGTAACCACTTGATTTGTCTCACCAGATGTGCAAGGCCTTTACTGGAGACAAATCAAAGGCAACCTGGAAGAAGGGCCACCATCACATAGGCTCTCACTTACCACACATCTCAGGTGAAGGCAAGTCACCTGAAGGGGGGCTTCCCTAAAGGCTGCCTTTGCACCAAGGCGGGTGGGGTACCTACTAGAGGGGATGAGATGATATCTGTGGTTGTAGCGATCTTGTTTATTTGGTGCTCAAATATTGATTGGGCTGGAAACTGATTAAGGAGGTGTTATTGGACAGCTGGTGATCAAGGTCTCATTTGATGCTTCAAACACGCATCAAATTTGGTGCAATCCTATACCAATCTGAGTTTTATGGAAAATTACTGGGGTTACTCATTACACAATATACTACATGGAAAACTCAATCAAATGTTGCTGTAAATGGGAATTCTTGTTCGTAACTTCAAATACTATACAAATTACTATTTCATGCATAGAACAAGTCTCTTCCTAGCACCCAGCATATATAGATTTCTCAGGGTATTTGACAGCATATTGGGCTTGCAATTATAGTCTTGAAATTAACCCTCAAACAGCATTAAGGGAAAGGGCTGTTACAAACATCAGAGAATATTCAAATGCAAGTGATACAATTCCTTCTTTTTCTTTTTCTTTAAAAAAAATATGGCCCTAACACCTCTGTCTGACAGCCTTATACCAGAACAGATGTATGGTAATGCCATTCCTCAAATGATCCTAGACATAAGACAAAACATACCAATTAAAGACACTCTGTTTTTAATGGAAGTTCCCTCGGAATGTTTTTTTAATGTATCATGACTGTTCATCCCATTGCTGCAAAATCTAGCAGGCCTAGTGCAGAGCCTCACTAGACAAATCCAGACCTCAGGGCAACAAGAGATTGGCTGCCACTGTCACCTTGGCAGCCTATCTCCAATTGTTTAGTGGTATTCAACCACAAGGAAGGCTTCCCTAAAGGATCACCTAAATGATATTCAATAAGAATGGCGAAAGGTGACTGGATGAGGTCTAAAAATAGGGATATAATACGGGCACAGCCTAGATGGCTTATGTAATCTTTATTCAAGTTCAGGTATTCTATTCCAAGACCAATTATAGGGCTGTGATTAGGGCTTCATAGATTTTCAATGATAAGGAAAGCAATGTCATATAACAGCCAACAGAAAATGTCTTTCAATGACAAGTCAACAAAGAAATAAGATCTTCAATTAGATATCAAGGATATAGGGTTTGCAAAGGAGTTCTTATGGCTGAAACATGCATAAAACAACAAAAGAATGACAACGTCATCCCTAAAGATAGGGTTTAATATGCAAAGAGTACTAGATTTTGTTTCTAGATAATCACTTAATGCAATTATGCAATTACTACTTTAAGAGCAATGATGCATCAAACATAAATCACTTTTTAGCAAGATTTTACATAAAATCCTGACCCTAACCCTAAATATCTCAAAATTAAGAGAAAAGGAGAATTCTATTAAAGAATAGGGTTTCATCAAAACCACTATGATTAGTGCCTTGTTCTAAGTGGGCAAATGGAGTCCCTTAGGTCAAATCCAATGAGAACGGTTTTGTTGAAGTGGGTGGGGTGACTAGGGTATCCATAACCCTAGCGACTTCCTTGTGAGGGGAGATCTTAAATTTAAGAGATGCACACTCGGAGTTCTTTTAAAGGATTCTAGGACAACAATTTCACATATGTAATGTTCCCAATTTTGTGAGTGCAAAAATTACTAAGGAGTTTTGCCATTTTTTGGTAATATTGAATTAAAAGGGAAAATATATTATTTTGTGGGAAAAAGGCAGAAATTATTATTTTAATGGAGAATGGCGGTGAAATAATATTTTATTTGAGAATGGAGGAAAAATATTATTTTAATGGAGAATGGCAGCAAATTAATATTTTATTGAGAAAGGAGGCAAATTATTATTTTATTTAAAATGGTAGTAAAAGGTCTCCTAGTGGAAAATGGGCCCCACCAATAAAATAATAGGGAAAAAGGAGAATCTAGAAGCTAGAAGGAGGCTCAATGGAAAACTATAAATGGAGGATGGACTCAATTGCAATTCATTATATTTCTATCTGTCTCTTAACATAGAAAAGAAGCTCAAGGGAGTTTCAAGAATTTCAAGCAAAACTCAAAGCTAATTTCGATGGACTTCGAGTGCCACCCTAGTTAGCTCTTTGGGAAGATTATTTCAGATCTTCCAATTGTGCTTATTGCAGAAAATCTCCAACATTGCTACCCTTATTTGTATGCAGGACTACTTCCATATTCCAGGGGGGGCGAGTATTTCATTTAGGTGCCAAAAGGAAGGACACATTTAGAAGGACCGAATATCCATCTCTTCCCAGACTTAGAGGTCGAATCTGATAGCCATCATAGAGATCAGTTATTCTGGCTTGAGGCTGTATTTCTTCCTCAAAAATACCGAGGATTCAACTGCCATTTCTCCAAGAAATTTCTAGCACTCTGCCAACAAGGAGACCGAGTTATATGCAGGGAGAGAGGCCAAATCAATTTTGCATCAGCAGTGAAGTTTAAGAGGCCAAATTGTTACACAGGGAAAGAGGCTGAATCATTTTGTATCAACAGTGAGTAAGAGGAGCAGCAAATTATTGGCAAGTAGAGTGGTCTTATATCAGTTTGGAGGAGGCCATATGTCTCTCACTACCTGAGGACCGAGTTCATCTTTCAGTGGAGAAAAAAGTGACATCACCAGGGCATATTATTGTTGTAGTATCTTTGTTGTAGCAGATTCACTGGTATTTGTGGGCTGAAGTTGGTCATATGTCTGTTGTAATTAAACAACCAGGTTCCTCTATCAGTCTTCTTCCTTGTGTTCATCTCTAATGACTGTGTAAGATGTGCATATTTGAAATATATGGCTGTAGCATTTACTTTCCAGCGTTAAATTCATCATTGGTACCCATATGATTATTACTACTGAACTGGGTTGTTTCCCCAAGTCTTTATTTAGCACTGTTTGTCAATATTAATGTGACATGACAAGAAGCACACCTTCAGCAACCTATTCACAAACCATTTGACAAAATCACTCACAAATGTTCTCTGAACATTATATATAAATCACTCCTAATGTTTGGAATGCTTCATTTTGGTATTTTTGGGGTACTGTGCACATTTACTTGAGACCTGATTTTTAAATAGACACCTACAGCAGTTATCTTCCAAATTGTTTGATGGAATCTCTCAAAGATTGGACCAAACACAACTCAGAAAATTCATTGGCAAATCTGAAAACTCTTTAAGGCAATATTACAGTGGTATTAGAGCATGATTTTGGCCAGTTGTGGGTCTAAATCAAGGTGATATCAAGAAGAAAAACTTCAAGACCAAAATTGGAAGGGAAAAATGCCTGAGTTAGTTGCAGCAAGAGAGTCTTATTCAAAAATTTGAATATAACAGGAATTTCATAAGATTCGTAGAGAAGTTCAAAGCATGAGCATCATCAACAGGCCTTTGCACAACATGTAACTCGCACTTGTGGAATTAGCCTCTGAGTCTGATGTCCTGCCTATTGCTACTATTGGAAGTAATCCTTCGACCCTTTAGAAATTTTCCCGGCCTCTGGAAGTTGAATCGACCCCCTGCTTAGCCGAATCAATCTACCACTCTAAAGCTTCCTGTGCAGTCCTTGCGCAACCTCTAGTGGAATAACTCAGCCTCTTGCTGCTGCCTCTCTAGAACTAGAAATGTTCCTCTGGACTCATTGCCTCTGCCACTCACTGATTCTGCGTCCCCTCTAGCTCGAACTCTCTCCGCTGAATCATTGCAACTAGGAAGCTCGATCTCTACCAAGGAATTCAACCTCAAGTGTATCTGTAATATTCCTAATGGAAATATATAAGTTTAAACAAAGAAAACATAACAAAAACACAAGCAAAAATCTACAGCACATTTAACAACCGGAAATCTCCATGAACTACGTTGATCTGAGCCATTTTATTAATAAATAAGAGGGTACAATGAGGCGTTGAAAAGAGTGCACCTGGGCTTGCTCAAGGAAAGCTATCTAAGCCCAAATGAACAATAAGAAATCCCTCTCAAATATGTTGCTACTTTCTCCTAGCTCTGCGCTAAACCTACCTAGAAAATATGTTGTTGGCTGCAAAGAAGTGTTGTTAGGGCCTCCGCAGATGCTTAGAAAATTCCAGGAAATTAACCTTGAGCTCTCCACCAATAACCCACAAAAACCCACGAAGGAATTGGATAAATGTTGACCTAGAAATTTCGGCCCAATTTTCCCCTAGCTCCTCTAGCTACTAGCTGAGTTGAGGCCCCTGTTTGACCCCTCAAATCTGCCTAGAAAATTCTGCCAAATTAATCTTGGCCTCTCCTCAATAAACCCAGAAAGGGTTTGTCCTAGTTTTGACACTCCAAAATTGACCCCCAAATGCTTGGCCCTCCTCCACAAGCAAAAGATGTAACTTGTAGCAAATGTTGTGTTTGTTGCTCCACCAAAATGTTGGAAAAGTCCCCACAACACTTCCCTAGACTCCACCTCAAGTTTCAGCCCCTAACGTCCTTCACTCCACAACCTCCAAGTGTGCATCCTCCAAGAGTTGCGCAATCCCTGGCTGTTGTTGTCGATTCTCTCCACAAATTCGCACTCCCTACTGCTAGTACGAACTGGTATAGGTAGGAATCCCTCCTTGGACTGGCACTCGAAGTCCACCGAAGCAAGGGTTGAAATCTCTGCTCGAAGACGCTCGTGTGCTAAACAACACTACAGACTTGGCTTTAGCTCAAACATGTTATGTCAAAGACACATTTCTAAATAGATGAATGAATGCCCAAAATGAGTGCCTCTTGCTCTATTTATCAAAGAGCCTCCAAGATGCCCATGTGGGCCCAACTCGACTTTCCCCACCAACTTCGCTCCAATGAGAGTGTCTTCCACATGTGGGTTGTAATTCTCCATGGGGTGGCCCCCACGCTCCACTAGAGTCGCAATATTTCCCTTCCTTCTTAATGTTTGGGCCCCCACTTAATCCCAAAATTCATGTGGGACCTCTAAACCCACATCTCCTAAGTGCAAACATGAAATAAGACAAAATTGGGCAAGATTGATATTTCCCTTAGCAATATTGCTAAGTGGGAATATCACAGTCCTCCCCGCCAAAACGTTGCTTGTCCTCAAGCAATTGCCAAACAATGCTCTCTCTAGTTGTTGCTCCCCATTGTCATTGCAAAAATGTGCCAAGGTCCCAGATGCGCCATTGATTCGTCCCTAACCTCTGCACTGTCCTGACATGAAAGAATCCCTCAATACCAGGATCCCAAGCCATCCTGTCCCACCTGAAGCTCCCCTCGCTCCACTCACTATCCTACCCGGTATAAGTATCAAAAGTCCCATGTATACCATCAATGAGTAAGGGATCATGATAATGTGGCACTATGCCCAACTCCTCGTGAAGTTGTCCTACCACGTAGGCCATCCCATGCACTCCAGGAGTATACTCTCGAAGATACCACCTAATCCCTACAGAGATAGCATCTCTCGCACATGAGCTTCTGCGGATATCATCTTGCAAACCCACCTGCCATGCTAATGAAGTCCCCCATGCCATCAATGAGCCACCAAAGCCCAATGGAAAATTTGAATGATCTTCCCATGTAGAAATCAGCTCATCCCCAAGGGTAGTTGCACTGCCAAGTCCTATGATGCCCGGATCCCACGCTAGCCTAAAAAGGGTGCCACTATGTTGTCGTTGCACAACTCTGATCATGACAGTCTGCCCCTCATGCTCAAATCGTATCCACCTCTCCTGGGACCTGATGGTAAAACTGAAACATCTATGAAGTCCCAATGCATCTAAACCAAGCACCTCCATGATGTCACCTCCTACCCATCCAACACTCACCCTGATCCGTAGCGATAACAAGGAAATGTTGATTTTTGGTAGCATCGGATGTGCTCTAGCCATGAAATTTGGTGGAGAAGCTAAGGCACATGAGATCTCCAAGACCCAAAAATCGTTTGGAGAAATTCCACCCGGATGAAGAGATTAAAAAAATTAATATTTTAAATGGATCCCTAAGTCTAAACTTAGGAAAATAAAAATATTAATGTGTATTAATATAATATGGTTAAGAAAGTTCTAAGTGACAAGGATCAAGCCAGTTCTAATCTTAGCCGTTGATTAGGGACTTAATCTCGGTCGTTCAATCATCAACAGGAAAAATATAAGAGGAGGCTTGAGGGTCAGTTGAAGACACACCGAAAAGAGATCAAGAATTCGATTTTCTAGGGCGAGGTTTGCTGAGGAAATCGAGTTAGTGATTAGTTGCAGTGAGGGGTAGTTCAGCAAGGGATTTCCATCCAAGGCTAAAGAATACATAGCAGAGATGCAGTGAAGTGTCAAGAGAGACAGCGCAGGGCCTAGGAGGGTTGACGCAGAAGCCATAGGAGCTGGCGCAGAGGACGCAGAGAGCCATAGAAGCTGACGCAAAAGCCGTAGAGGCTGATGCAAAAGTCATAGAGGGCTTCAAAGGCAATGCTGGGAGATTCTGTGGGGCAGACTGGGAGCAGATTAGCAGATTCTGAGCCGGGATAGGGTGACGCAGCTCTTGGAGGAGTGACGCAGTTCCTGAGCAGTGCTTGGAGCAGCTTTCATTGTCCAGCATAGGGAACAATCGAAGTCGCTATGGAGTTTGATCATCCAATTGCTAATTTGTTGGAATATCTCTTTCCGGATAGAGGTACTACTGTTGAGGAAATTCTCTATTGGGTGAGCCATTTCTGGCACCCTAGTTGTATTCACGAAATCTGCTTAATAATACAAACCCTCTATATGCTGCATCGATTTTCCCAAATTGGGTTTTTCCGAGGAAGATTTTCCAAAAATGACGGCGTCCCTTGTGTTATTGTTTCTGTTTACTTCAGTGCATGATCTGTATATCTGTGAAGGCTGCAATAGTGTTTACTTCAATGTTTATGCAATTAAATAACTTGTTAATGTAAAGAACAAGTAGGAGATTGTAAACCAGTAATTGCAGTAGGGGTGTCCGATATGTTAGATTCAGAAATTTTCACATGGTATCAGAGGCGACTAAAGACACCAACCGAGAAAATCTAAGAAATTGCAGCAGAAAAGCAGTTATCCCAAGAGACAGCATTGTTCGAGAGCTGAAGAGGAGTGACGCAGTGCAGAGAATGTGATGTAGAGGCTCACGCAGTGCCTGTGTCAGCACTCTGAGCCAAGTGCAGGTGACGCAGTAGCTGGGAGGAGCCCACGCAGTAACTGCGTCAGTTGTCCAGACTAGCGCAGAGGCAGAGGGAGGCAGATCAGGCTTACGCAGTGCCAAGTCATCTTTCTGAGCCAAGAAGGATTGACACAGTGGCCAGGAGGAGCTGATCCAACTCTCACTGTCAATGCGCAGAGCCATAAGGGCTCAGATTCTTCAGTTGCCAGGGCTAAGGGAGCTGTGCAGATTTTGATTTGAGGAGTTGGTGGGACGATGTTTCTGTCAGTGCATAACAGTGTCTAAGGAAACTGAACCAAGGTAGAGGGAAGCACTACCTCGACAGATTTCTAGCCAAGAAATATAGATCCGGGTTGCAGCGGCAAAGGAGGATTGGAGAGGAGTGATTCGACAGTTGGCTGGAGGATTTCCGAGAGGGAAATCAAGACTCAGAGGGAGTCTAGAGAAGAGGAGCAGAGATGGCTATGAATGGATTGAGGGATTAGGACAAATTGGACAGGGCTTCCAATTTTGTCATCTGGAAGGCCAGGATCCTGGCAATCTGTTGGGCATGGAATCCCCCCAAGGCATGTTTTTGGGCTCAAAGCCCAAGTTTTGACCCAATATTGTTGTAAAGATTCCGCGAATTGCGGGCGCAGAGCGCGAAATGTATGATAGAGTCACAAGGTTGTCCGCCCTAGTTTTGTAATATAATGTCGGCCTACCCATCGTCCGCGGACCATGGGATTGTATAAATAGAGCGAGGCTCTAAGTGTAAAAGGAGACGAAGGAAGAAGAAAACAAGAAGATAGAGTCTAAGTGATTAAGTGTGTCTTGGGTCGTAGAGTAGGAGAAGGCTCTGCAGCTGAGTGCACATTGGCCTAGTAGTCCGCAGTTGAGTGCGCGGACCCCTGCAGCTGAGTGCATAGGGCGGAGTCGAGTCTGTAACCAAAGAAGAAAATAATAAATAGAAGTTTTATCATAAGTCTGTACATCTGATCTTGGATTAATGCATGCTTGTTATGAATTGCAAATACACTGTTTAATTACTGCGCACACTCGTATGAATGATTTATATTGCTAAGTCTAACTTAACGCATACAACTAGGCTAAGATAATTAACTAACATTGGAATACTAGTAAGGAATTGGTTAATAGCAGTATTCGGCCCCCGAGTAGGGCTGCGCGAAGGCAGCATCTCACGCTGCGAGGTAAGGGAAAGTGTGCGTAGCGACATGCGCATAGGATCGAACCGGAGACCTCTGAAAACCATCAGACATCTCCAGGGTGCGAAAACCTGGTTCTAGCACCCTCCCATACTACTTCGGATGAGACCTCAGTCCACGCTCCGCGGATTGTTGCTGAAAGGGCCAATAGTACCGAGATTTGTTTGGCTAAATCAACTTTGAATCTGGATCAGGCCCCTATTAGCCAACAAATGGTTCCATTGCCGGGACCAGGATCAGCATAAGAGATGTTTGATGGCATGTCACTGGAATCTGTTATGTAAAAAATTAGTTAACTTTAGGTTTATTATTTAATTTTAATTTTAATTAGACGAAAGGGCACGATCATAAGATCATGCCCTTTCCCAAAGGGTGTCCATGGCGGTATATAAGCCAGGAACCCCATTGTAATCAATCATCATCTGTAATTCATCTTTTTAATAAAATATTTCCATATATATTTCTGTCTCTCCAGAAGTTTTTCACTTCATTGGTATCAGAGCGGTTCGCTCCTCAGGCTATATTCATCCGCTGCCAATTGCGATTCCCATATGCACACCCCTTTCCATCCGCTGACTCCACCTCCCTGTCTACAACCAACCACTCTACAGCACAGTGCTTTATCGTTAGCTCACGGCCTATCCATGCACCTTCCGCCATAATTTCTCTGCGCATACAATAAAACCCTCCGCATCAGTCCGCTACCACTGCATCAGCCCTTCGCTGAACGTCAAATTTGCCGCTGCCCCATTTGCTGAACGCCAACTCCAGTGGCACACCGCGTCCATATAATCCTCTGCATATACAATCCCCGTCAGCCTGCACACTGCGTCCCTTTTGCCTCCGTCCAGCCCCAGCACTCCGGTGATATTCGCTTAAGGGTTTTTTTTGGAACGGTCAACGGGAGGTGAGCCCCCCACCAGCAGACGTGACGGTAGACATATAAGATTATATATAACGTAAAATATATATATTCAAATATATATATAACATTTATTTATATAAATAACGTGAAATATATAATATATATTTATATCCGCAAATTATATATAACGGTTAATTTATATATATATATATACATATATTATATAATATAAATATATATAAGTTATATATAATATATATTATAAATTTTATAACATATAACTTTAATTTAGTTATAAGTTTTATATGTATATATATATAAAGTTAATTTAATTAATTAAAAAGTTATATATATATATAAGTTAATTTAATTAATTAAATTTATTTTAATTAATTAAAAGTTATATGTATAAAATTTATTCTAGATAATTAAAAAAAAAAAGAGGGAGGAAAAATATTTTAGCTGGCAAATAAATACACACCCCCGCAAACCCGCTCAATGTCGACAATGACAATGGCGGATTTCCAAAAAAAATTGTTGGATGCAGAGCATAAGATAAATAGCAACCACGATGAGGTCAATAAAAGACTAAATGAATTCGAGATCAAGCTTGGGGAGCAAGCTGATGAAATCAAAAAATTTCACGATACGACAAATCGAATAGAAATAAAGATGGAAAATTACCATGTTCAGACAGAAGCAGGCATCAGGAGGTCTTAACAATGCCGAAAACTCTGTGTAAAAGGTCGAATTGTACACCTGAACAACTACTAAAAGAAGGTGAAGAGAATCAAAAACACATCTCGTCAGATTCAACAAAGTCAATAGACTCTCATGACAAAGTTGAATTCCCAAAAAAATCAGCGACACCCCACCAAGAAGCGAGTAACACAGCGTTTACAAACAAGCAACTCTGGGATAACCTTACCAATCAACACCCTTTTTTCGCTCAACCAGTAGCAACATACCAGCGAAGGGCAAAAGTCGAGATGCCTAAATTCGGTGGAAACGAAAAAAACAATGTTGTATGGATAAATAAAGCAAAAGAATACTTTGAGATATATGACATCACTGACGATGACGAAAAGCTCAGACATGCATCCATGAAAATGGAGGGAGAAGCATATAACTGGTATATGTGGTGGAAAAAGACAACACATGTCATTAGCTGGAGGAAATTTAAAGATGCATTCTTCAAAAGATTCCAAGGTGTAAAGGAAGAAGAGTTCTTTTCAAAACTCATCAAACTACGACAAAAAGGAAGTGTGGACGAATACACTCAAGAATGGGAGACCTTAGTAACACGAGTACCTGGGTTATCAGAATCTCGTCTAATTCAGTCATACATCTCGGGACTCAAAACCCATTTACAAGCAAAACTTGAGATGCAT
This sequence comes from Pinus tabuliformis, assembly GCA_031772625.1. NCBI lineage: Eukaryota > Viridiplantae > Streptophyta > Pinopsida > Pinales > Pinaceae > Pinus > Pinus tabuliformis. Next base: position 98,980,583 of record CM062811.1, read on the forward strand.
GACATTACATCTATAGAAGTAGCAAGACAAAAAGCAAAAACAGCCGAAAAGAAATCTGAACCAATATTTTGGTCAAAAGCGGAAAAAACTTATGCAAGACGAAGAATACCCCAGTATGTGGACTCGAATAATACAAGATATGTTCCACCACATCGTCGTGAAGATGAAAAATCTAATGTGGAAATGCAAAGGATAAAAGAGGGTAAATGTAAACGCTGTGGTGAGAAGTGGGACCCCAAACATAGATGTGCTAAAGGAAAAGAACCAAAGAACCTATATAATTGTGAAGCAACCAATGATTCAAACAGTGAAGATTATGACATAGAAGACACAGAAGACGCCCCAGAATTCTCACCAGAATTAGAGGATGGAAGTATTCCACAAGTGTCATTATCAGCTATGACAGGTATATCACAACCTCAGACTTTAAAGTTAAAAGGACACATAAAGAAGAACAACGTAGTGGTTCTCATCGACTCTGGAAGCACACACAATTTTTTAGATGCAACCATGGCAAAGAGACTCAATATCTTTTCATTTCCCTTACCAAACATGAAAGTGATGGTAGCTAATGGTAAGAAGATTGAAAAGGTAGGGAAATGCCATAAGGTCAATTTGCAGATTCAAGACTTTAATCTAGAGTCTCAATTCTTCACGGTACCATTAGGAGGAGTAGATGTAGTCCTAGGTATCCAATGGCTACGAACTTTAGGCACTTATGCCGCCAACCATCAAGTACAATTTATAAAATTCAAATGGGGAGGTCAGAAGTACAAACTACACGGATTCCAAGCACCAGAAAATCAAGTTGTATCATCATCTCAGATGATGAAGCTGAGTCGAAGAAGAGCACCTGCTTATGCAATACAATGTCACCAATTAGAAATGTTATCTGCAAATATGACTAGAGAAGAGTCACCAGGGATACAAGATTTGATTCGGAAGCATGAAAAAGTAATTCAAGACCTACCTATGAAGAGGCCACCTAATAGGGAAATTGAGCATACAATAGAAGTCAAGGCAAGGTCAGACCCTGTCAACATCAAGCCATACCGATATCCACATCACCAAAAAACGGAACTTGAGAGATTAATCCAAGACCTTTTAAAGTGTGCGACCTTGATCATCTTGGAATATCTGATCAAGTGGAAGGACTTACCCGAAGAAGACGCTTTCTGGGAGAATGAATCATTCTTCAACAACATCTGTCGTTACTTATGCTTTGAGGACAAAGCATCCTTTCGAGAGGAAGGCAATGTTATGTAAAAAATTAGTTAACTTTAGGTTTATTATTTAATTTTAATTTTAATTAGACGAAAGGGCACGATCATAAGATCATGCCCTTTCCCAAAGGGTGTCCATGGCGGTATATAAGCCAGGAACCCCATTGTAATCAATCATCATCTGTAATTCATCTTTTTAATCAAATATTTCCATATATATTTCTGTCTCTCCAGAAGTTTTTCACTTCAGAATCCGACAAAGAAAAAAATTGAAGGCTGGTTGGACAAAAAGATTCACGAGTTCACAACGCAGGAAAATAGGAATCCGCGAGTATCGAAGGAATAGTGGTTAGAGCGCTACTTATATATAGAAATCCATGAAATTTTCTTTCCATCCTTCCCCTCTGAGTTATATGAGTGGATCGCAAAGCTAGCAGACAGTCAAGGAAGGTGCAGGCTCGACAAACCTATTGTGTGGACCCCGGAGTTGGTGCGTAGACTAGAAGCATCAAGAGATAAGATCGCACGCGCTATGGACCATTGGTTCGATCGAATTATAGGAGGGTTTATCATCGAATTCGCAGTAAACACGTCTGTCAGCTACAGCGAAGCAGAACGACGCTTCTTCAAAGGACCGCAAGGTAAGTACATTAAATCTTTGAACACTTGGTTTAAAATGCTACTGTGTGAAAAGCGGGTTATGCGAATAAATTGATGTTTGGGGCTACGCAAAGTGGGAGGATCTACAAAAACGAAAGTAGCGAAGAACTAGAGACTAGTCCCTTGATTTCACCTCTGCGAGAAAATGAGGAAGAGCTCGCGAAAATTTCACCGAGAAGTGCAATCAGTCTGATAAGGCAGTGAATTTCACGCATACCACCTCCACCTACACCACCACCAATTTCACCATCTTCACCCCCATCTTTGCCCACACCACCTCTGCCACCACCACAGTTTAATATGGTGAGCGCAATAAAGTTGTCGGTATTCAAAGGAGTAGGGAACAAAGATCCGGACCAATTTTGGTTCGTAGTAAAAGCTGTATGGGAAGCGCAAGGAATCATGGATGACAATATCAAGAAGGCAACACTGGTTAACGCCTTGCAGGATCGCGCACTGATGTGGTACATCAAGCATCCCAATAACAATCCAAATGTAGGGATTGCAGATATCCAAGTTGTGCTAAACAGGGAATTTAGCAAACCAAAATCAGAGACACAGTCGATTATCGGGTTTAAGGAAATCGTGATGCTTCTAGGTGAGACCCCTTAGGAGCTGGATCAGAGACTGAAATGTATGATTCGGGAAGCCAACATGACCTTGACAGATGGGCAACGCCGCACATGGTTTGTAGCATCGCTAACACCGCATCTAAGGACCGCGTTGTCACAGCAGAAGCTATCAACTCAGGCCGAGGCTTTGGAGATCGCAATGAGACTGCATGAGACCCCGATACAAGATCCTAATTTGGGAGTCCAACAGATCCACGCAGTTGAAAAACTTGTGTCTTGAGATGCAGAGCCTGAAACAAGACAGGACAACTCGCCCAGAAGCGCGCGAGGAGATATGGTGCATAAAGTGCAAAGGCCAGGGACATGACAAGGACCATTGTCCAGTCTTTGCGAACTACCTAGCGGGAGGAGGGCCAATGCCATTGAGACCAGAGGCACAAGCAGGACCGAGCACAGCACCTGCATTATGGTGCGCGATTTGTCAAAAAAGAGGGAAGCATGCTACAGATAACTGTCATCTAGTACAGAAGTATACGCAGACGTCCCAACAGTTATTATGTAATTTCTGCAGGTCAGTAGGCCATGATGAGCGTACCTGTAGAAGTTATGAACTAATGATGGATTAGACTCCTACCTACAAGGTTTTGACCGAAACGAGAGCCCTCAATCAAAATGCAGGGATGGCGCACACTGGATTTCAGGGGCGCAGACAAGGTCGAGGTGGAATGGGACCAGGAAGGGGTCGCGGACAGCTGATTTGTTACAATTGTGGAGGGCCAAGGCATTATGCCCGTGATTGTACAAATCCAACGAGAGCATCATGTTTATATTGTACCCAATTTGATCATGAGACAGAGGATTGCCCCACACTAATAGCGAGGTTGCGCGATAAAGGAACACTCCAACCTTCCCCGACTCAAAACCTACAAATGATGAGGTCTGAGCTGCGCGAGGAGGACCCAAATGTAAACATCGTGCTCCGAAGCAGTATCACAACAGGAGATGACAAGGGCAAGCAACCCAAAGAGAGTGCATGGTTTCGCAAGGCTCCAACAAAGGAATCAGAGTTTGATTTGGAGCGCACGAAGGAGACATTCATGGAAGCTAAGAAGAGTTTCATGGAGGCCTCCATTTCAGGTAGTAAATATCAACTAGAACCAAAGATGGACCTATCAATGCTCACTACCTTTCTGGAGACATGCATGAAGCTATTGCACGACAGCAAATCTGTGAAAGGACTGCAAGAACTCATCACTAGATGTGCTGGATCAGGGGAATGTCGCGTAGTCCAGAAGCTCAGAAGACACACAACGCGAACAGGAAGGGAAATGAGATTGACTACGCAAATCGGAGAATATAAGATGGATCAGGTGATTTTGGATCTAGGATCAGACGTGAACGTCCTGCCAAAGCAGACATGGGAACGCATGGGTAGGCCCGCATTGCAATGGTCTCCTATTCAACAGAGAATGGCGAACCAGCGAAAGATCCTACCGATGGGAAGATTGCAGGGAATAATGGTAGATATCGAAGGTGCGAGCACGTTTGCAGATTTCGAAGCAATAGAGATTGTTGATGACAACAATCCCTATCTCGCACTATTGGGAATAGATTGGGCCACTGATATGAATGGAGTGATAAATCTAAAGAAGCGCAAGATGATTTTTGAAAAAAAATCACTGCACGTAGTGGTACCTTTAGACCCTGCGAAAGGATCGCGCTACACAGAGCCGGTGCGCGACTACGACAACGACAACAATCTAGACTATATCTACAAGATAACCGCGCAGAGCAGGTTTGGGTGAATCCAACAGAAGATGGCAGAATTACGTGGGAGCACGAAAGCTCCTGCACCTCAGATTCGAACAAGGAGATAGAGAGATGGCAAAACCGGTTCACGAGGTAAACATGCTCAACTACAACATGATGATAAGGTCACTACATTGTGTAGCAACGGAGGCTAGAGATCTGCCTATGTATGACGGACTGACAGCGGTAGATGATTCCCTGAACAAATTTGAACAAGAAGTACCGAAATAGCAGCGGTTTGACACTCTGAAATGGGCACTGCGCGCTACGCCTACAAGGTGGTGGGGTATGCATCAAAGAAGTTTTGAGAACTGGCACAACTGCAGAAGAATGATGTGCATGCAGTTTGGAAAGCCCCAAATGCAGATGAAAGCCGGATATGATGGACGAAACAGCCTACGCGCCCACCTCTCCAGATGGATACAGACATATGATACGCAACCTGCACAAACACACATCGTCCTTGCGATAGGAGACAGAACCAACAAGCAGAAGCGAGCAAGACGAGGGCGCGAACGACGAAGTATGATAAGACCAAGCACGCCAAAGATTATCCGTGTGGAAGCCTTTGACAAGGTGTGCGAAGTGTTGAACACGGTCCACCATGTGAGACGCACTGACTGGGACCTACGTGTACCAGCGGTTCTATGGGCTTATAGGACCATGTGCAAAACCCTGACCGCGCGAGCACTTCCGAAGCTGAAGTATGAAGCAGACGCTGTAATCCCTATGGAGCATGCGAAGCCTAGTCCGTGCATAACAGCACCTATAGATACGACAGTTCACGAAACCCGGAAAGAAGGAATCACACAACTGCAACAAATAGAACACATTGAGGAAGAAATCCGACGGGGAAACCTTAGACTACGCGAATTGGAAAAAGAAAGGGTACGGTTACAGAAGAAAAGCACTTTGATGGCCGCAAAAGTCAAAAAACTGGAGGACGAAATAAAGGAGGAGTTTCTCGCCGAAAAAACTACGATGGCAAGGCAAGGTGTGCACGATCATAACATAGTCGGGAACTATCGCAGTGAATTGGTCAGTCTGACGCCTTGGCTTGGACCGCAAATTGCTAGACATAGTGACCAGGGTAGCATGCTGCAAATGGTGAAGTGCGCGATGCAGGCCCCGACAATAGAAGGTAGGAAGCTTCCGCGAACCATGATAGAGGACAGGATGGAGCCCTGCACGGGTGGTGCAACCACCTGACTCGACGTAGGAAGGACGGTCTTAGCGCTCCAGGCAATTGAAAGGAAGCGCGGGACTATAAACTATTCTGCCCGAGAGCTACGCGATATTGGGGATGCGCGCAGAAGCAGAGCATCATAGGGTCTGCGACCGTGCACGAAGGGTTGCGCTGCCGTGTGGGTTGGCTGGAAAGTGACCGTTGAAGTCACTATTCACGATGGGATGCTCGACTTGAGGCCAAATGGAGTGGGCGGTGGGCATTTAAGACGCGATTTATGGGCAAGATTTGGGAAAATATGCTGCCAAGAAAGCATTAATGGACAGAAATTGGGGGAATGGTCGAATTTGAATTCAAAAGGTGCTATAAAACACAAAGGGTTGCCCAGTAAACAACCCTTGGTCATTTGAGAATTGAGCGATTGAGCAGAGCCCTGAGCATTGAGAGCCGAGCGATAATTGAGCCCCTGAATTCAAGAGTGCCAAATTACAGCCCAAATACAATGACAGCTACTAAGGATGGTTTGGGAATAGAAGAGGTGACCGCCGGCGAGGCCACGCAGGCCCTAACTATGGAAGATGTTCCAAAAGGCACCGAGGTTGTGACAGAAATCCCAAAATCACCGCGTACGCCAAGGCCCAAGAAGGATAAACAGGTAGTGGCCCCCGTATGTGTGTCCCCGAGGAACCCGCTGCATAGCAAACTATTGATGGCAGAGAAAGGGAAAGTTGTCACGATAGAAACAGATGAGGAAGAAGAAGATTTGCAGGCCCTTATCATCACAGAGGAAGAAGACGAAGGCTTGGAGGAGGATATTCGACCTACACACTCTGCAACAAAGCTGCCTGCGTATGCCCCTCCGTGGAAAGGGAAGACCAAAGTGCCAAAGGACCTAGACGAAACCAAGAGTTCACTCCAGACCCCGCTCCTCCCAGACGGCATTGTGTTTGAAGGCACGCACCTGGGTCGCATGCCAACCATGAAGTTTGAAGATTGGGACCTCGCTGACCGCGAGAAGTTCCCTCACCTGGAGACCAGGAACCTCATGAAGAAGAACACAACGGGGGTGGTGACAACGTTACAGCCGCAGAAGTGGCTGCGCGGTGTGGAAAAGGCCGGGCTGCTTAACTTATTATTGGTGTCGCATTTCTACCGCGCGCCCATAACCAATTTCATCATCAGGAAGCTACTTTGCCTAGTGCATGATGGGTATCTATGGTTGGAGGAGCCTATCCCCATCATGGCAGACGTAATTCACCGCATTTCTCTGCTGCCCTGCAAAGGAAAGGACCCCGCGACCATAGCCGAAGGAAAGGGCAGTGATTTGGCCCTTGCAGAATCCATGAAGACGAAATACAAGCTGGAGAAGAAAAAGAGGGGCTACGACATCTCCAGCATCAAGGACAAAGGGGAACACGTAGCAACCTAAATCCTGGCTGACAAAGTTATGAGGAAGTGTGGCGCCGATGAGGTACCAGCACCGGTGGTCGCACTGGCCAAGCAGTGCGCGGAGGGGGTCCAGTTTAACTAGTCTGAATTCCTCTGTACATAATTTTTGAAAAATTGTCGCGAAGCCTAGGAGCAGGGTAAACCTTCCACTATGCGTGGTTGTTGCTATCCATAGTGCTCGTAGCGGGGGAACTGCCAGAGGACAGTCAATTCTCCAACATTGACAGGGAATTACCAGAGGACGCAAAGTACGCTTCGCTCTAGGCCACAAAGAACATGAAAAGGATTCGCGACACCAAGATATTCTAGGTGCTCATGGAGATGAACATCCAGATGTGGATCAACCAGAAGTCGCGTTTGTCACCCACGATGTACAACAATCTGTAGAGTTTTGCAGACTTTAAAGCTAATATGCACAACATTTTTATCAGGACGCGCAAGGATCCGACGAAGCAATGGACGAAGCTACCTTTTGTAGCCACTGACGACGCCATTTTCACGGTCTTGGAGGCATGGCCCCCGGAATAGCGCACCCCAAATCTTGCAGAACTTGAGAGGGCAGCAGCGCAGAAGAAGAAGGACGATGCCAAGCTGTGCGTCACACAATTGGCCGAGAAAAGGCAGAAGGAAACAACAGCAGCTGAGGAAAGGGTAGCACGGGAAGCGACACAGAAAGCCGTCGAGCAGAAAAAGGCCACAGAAGCAGCAGCAGCAGCGCAGGCGGTAGAAGAAGCAACCACGAAGGCGGACGAGGACCAAGCAACGTCCTCACAGGGGCAGGAGGCAGAGGAAGCAGAAACAATAGAAGGGAGCGCGGACCCAGGGACCGCGTCCACACAGCTGAAGTGCCCACACATGACAGAGCGCGCAGGACCGAGGAAGAAGGTCAAGGCCTCGAAATTGGCCACTGACCCGATCACCTTAACCGAAAGTGATCTGCATGACATCGGCGAGACAATTCGCGATGTCACAAATGAGGCCCTTCAAGATTTTATGTAGGAGCATCGACTTTGTTGGGGGCCCTCAGAGCGCAGCTACAGGAGTTACAGGTGCGGCCCCCTTAGGCGGGGACCCTTTCAACCCACCTCGCAGCAGAGCAGATGTTATGCACACGGTTAGCAAACACAATAGTGTTGCCAGAAGGGGCCCTAGTAGCAGCAAATGAGGCCGACAGATTTTCGGTAAGCATAATGAAAGGCCTTGGCCTTAATCTGGCTGCCCTTCCATGTGAGACACTGTATCTGCTCCAGGATGGAATAACGGCAGAGTTGCGTGCTAGGCAGAACCGCGCGATCCAGGTCCTCAGCGAACAAAAGATAAATATGGAACATCTCAGCTTGCAGCACAACGAATTGGTGTCGCAAAATAAACAATTGTTGCAGGTGGTAGACGACGCTTGCCGACGCGTCCCAAAGCTGGCCATCCCAGCAGACCTACCAGTAGAGGTGCGGATCCACAAGTTAGCTACAGGAGTCCGCGAGGCCAGGGAAGAAACAACCAAGGTTCAGCTGGAGCTGAATCTCCAGATCGCCGAGCTGCGGTTAAAGGCGCAGCCATCCACGCCCCCGGAAGTTAGAGAGTAGCACGCTAGCGCTATTACAGTGGGCTTGGAGGATATTGGAGGTGCAGTACGAGACTGCACCAGCATGTTGGAGGAAGCACTCGAGGTTCTCACGACTCTGCAGGAGGACCCCAACATCCAGCGCTTGGAAATAGAAGCGCGAGAACTCCAGCAGCAATATGACAGTGTCCGAGGAACTACGCAGACAGTGGTCCTCACCCAACAGCTTGTGAGGATGCAACAAGCTAAGGCACTAAAGGAGTAGGTGGACGCGACATGACACAAGGAGGCAGTTCTCAAAGCGTGCGTCCAGCCGTGGATCGACGAGGCTTTCACTATCATGATGAACATTGAAGGAAAGCTCACGCATATACAGGGGATGCACACATTAATGCAAAGAAGCACCCTAGAATCAAAGGTCTCGGAACAACGGATGCAGCAGATTCAGCAAGCAGCAGCTCAGTGCGTTGCTGACCTCAGCACGGTTCAAGAACAGTTGGAGGGACTCCGCGCCAAGATCGCCGCGCCGACAGAGTGACTCGAGGGCAAGTCACGATGTTTGTGTTGGGGGCCTGTTGGGCATGGAATCCCCCCAAGACATGTTTTGGGGCTCAAAGCCCAAGTTTTGACCCAATATTGTTGTAAAGACTCCACGAATTGCGGGCGCAGAGTGCGAAATGTATGATAGAGTCACAGGGTTGTCTGCCCTAGTTTTGTAATGTAATGTCGACCTACCCATGGTCTGCGGACCATGGGATTGTATAAATAGAGTCATAGGGTTGTCCGCCCTAGTTTTGTAATATAATGTCGGCCTACCCATCGTCCGCGGACCATGGGATTGTATAAATAGAGCGAGGCTCTAAGTGTAAAAGGAGAGGAAGGAAGAAGAAAGCAAGAAGATAGAGTCTAAGTGATTAAGTGTGTCTTGGGTCGTAGAGTAGGAGAAGGCTCTGCAACTGAGTGCGCAGAGGCCTAATAGTCCGCAGCTGAGTGCACGGACCCCTGCAGCTGAGTGCGCAGCGCAGAGTCGAGTCTGTAACCGAAGAAAAAAATAATAAGGAGAAGTTTTATCATAAGTCTGTACATCTGTTCTTGGATTAATGCATGCTTGTTATGAATTGCAAATACACTATTTAATTACTGTGTGCACTTGTATAAATGATTTATATTGCTAAGTCTAACTTAACACATACAACTAGGCTAAGATAATCAACTAACATTGGAAAGTAAGAAATTAGTTAAAAGCAGCGTTTGGCCCCCGAGTAGGGTTGCGTGAAGGCAGCATCTCAGGCTGCGAGGTAAGGGAAAGTGCGCGTAGCGACATGCGCGCAGGGTCGAACCGCGGACCTCTTGAACTCATCAGACATCTCCAAGGTGCAGAAACCTGGTTCTAACACCCTCCCATACTACATCAGGTATGACCTCACTCCGCGCTCTGCGGACTGTTGCCGAAAGGGCCAGTAGTACCGAATTTGTTTGGCTAAATCACCTCCAAACCTGGGTCAGGCCCCAATAAGCCAACACAATCCTAGATAAACATCGCATCAACGATTGTGCCTTGAAAACAGTGGTTGTCATAGTTGACCCTAATGCAAATGAGAAGTATGAGGAGGCCGAGGCAAAGGCGAAATGCATGATCCTAGACGGGGTCAAGGATCATGTCATACCACATATTGTTGAGAAGAACACAGCAAGAGAGATGTGGTAGACGTTGACCACCTTATACCAGGGCTCTTCCGTGCAGCGGAAGATGTTATTGGAGAAATAGCTGAGGTCATATCAGATGCAGAAAGGAGAGGAGATAGATCTGTTCCTTCTCAGGTTGTAAGGAATTCGCGACCAGCTTACTTTCGTGGGGTCTACACTGGATCCAGAGTTCATGGTCAGGACTGCCCTAAATGCGGTCTCTGAGGAATGGGAGACATCTGTCCAAATCATTTTGGGTAGAGAAACTCTCCACATTTGGGAGGAGATGTGGGCAGCTCTTCGACAAGAAGAGCTCAGGATATTGACTAAGGCGGGGAGTAGCGGTAAGGGAGTTCGAATCAAGAAAGAGGAGGACGATGCAACGCTCACATCAGCGGGACAACAAGGAGTACAAAAGAGGAAGAAGGAAGACATCTCCAAGGTCAAGTGCTTCAAATGTGGGGAGTTGGGACATTATGCTTCTCAGTGCCCCAGGAAGAAAGGCAAGGGAGAAGCTTCCGACTCAAAGGCTGCTCCAACAAAGGAGGAGAAGGATGTCGAGACTGATGACGATTGTGCCATGAGTTCTTATGCGCCTCTAGAGAAGAGGTGGGGAGACAGAGTTATCGTCAAGAGGACTACATGCAGGGGCAGGATCCTTGATGTGCCCAAACTCTTAGATCACATCTGGCTACGGGAGCCCTTAAAGATAGTAGCATGATGACAGGTGTCCGGTGGAGCAAGGTGTGATGGAGCGGCAATGCAGTGCTAGAGTGCAGAAGTCTGTAGCAGTGCAGTGGAGGTTGCGAGAGGCACAGAGGAGGTTGTGGCAGTGCAGTGGCAGCAGAGCGAGCACAGGATAGCAGCAGAGGTAGCTTCAGCATCACAAAGCTTCCAAACTGACTAGGATGTCAGTGCTTGGATGAAATCAGTTACTTACTTCTCAGTAACTGAGTTTCAGTGCTGCAATTAGCAGTGGCAGTGTTATGGGTAGCATGATGCAACATGTTGAGAGGGAGCTACAGTACAGATGTAGCAGTGGCAATGGTAGTGCCATGGGTAGCAGTACAGGAAGCAGCAGTGTAGTGGATGTGGGGCAGCAGGCCAAGCATCAACATAGAGGACCGATTTGGAGGATCAGTGTGATGCTTCTATGGTGAAGCATTGCTAGAGCATATTCCTCGCTAAGAGGGAGTGTTGATTTTTCGTAGCATCGGATGTGCTCTAGCCATGAAATTGGGTGGAGAGCTAAGGCACATGAGATCTCCAAGACCCAGAAATCATTTGGAGAAATTCCACTCGGATGTAGAGATATTAAATTAATTATTATTTTTAATGGGTCCCTAAGTTTAAACTTAAGAAAATAAAAATATTAATGTGTATTAATATAATATGAGTAAGAAAGTTCTAAGTGACGAGGATCAAGCCAGCTCTAATCTTAGCCATTGATTAGGGACTTAAACTCAGTCTTTGAATCATCAACAGGAAAAGTATAAGAGGAGGCTTCAGGGTCAGTTGAAGATACATTGAAGAGAGATCAAGAATTCAATTTTTTGGAGCGAGGTTTGCTGAGGAAATCGAGGTAGTGATCAGTTGCAGTGAGGGGAAGTTCAGCAAAGGATTTCCATCCAAGGCTGAAGAATACATAGCAGAGAGGCAGTGAAGTGCCGGGAGAGACATCACAAGGCCTAGAAGGGTTGACGCAGAGGTCGTAGGAGCTGACGCAGAGGGCACAGAGAGTCATAGAGGCTGACACAAAAGCCGAGAGGCTGGCGCAGAAGTCTTAGAGGGCTTCAGAGGCAGTGCAGAGAGATTCTGTGGGGCAGAGTGGTAGCAGATCAGTGGATTCTGAGCCAGGATAGGGTGATGCAACACCTAGAGGAGTGATGCAGTTCATGAGCATTGCTTGGAGTAGCTTTCACTGTCCAGTATAGGGAATAGCCAGAGTCGTTGTGGGTTTTGATCATCTAGTTGTTGATTTGCCAAAATATTTGTCTCCAGATAGAGGTACTACTGCGAAGGAAATTCTCTGTTGGGTGAGCCATTTCTGGCACCCTAGTTGTATTCATGAAATCTGCTTAATAATACAAACCCTCTATATGTTGCACCGGTTTTCCCGAATTGGGTTTTTCCAGGGACGATTTTCCAAAAATAACAGTGTCCCTTGTGTTATTGTTTCTATTTACTTCAGTGCATGATCTGTATATCTGTGAAGGCTGCAATAGTGTTTACTTCGATGTTTATGCAATTAAATAACTTGTTAATGTAAAGAACAAGTAGGAGATTGTAAACCAATAATTGTAGTAGGGGTTTCTAATGTGATAGATTCAGGAATTTTCACAGGAAAACCAACCTTGCCATACGATCAAGGCCTCAACCCTCCCCCACATGTCAAACCAAGGGTGAGTTGGGTCATCCCCCGTCCTGATCCCACTCACCACAAAGCAGAGTGTCTAATCGACCAACCAAACCCCTAAATTCCACAACTAGAATGACTGCGACATAGTCTTGACAGCTGATGGAACCAACCTGTACCATGTCTCAGGTCCCTGCATGCAATCAATATATGAACTCCATACATCACGAACCAATCTGATGCGTGTGACATAGCCCTGCACCAACCATACCACACAGTGGGATCTGTCGTCCTGCCTCCTAAAAGTGCTCCCCAATACTGCCTGGAGTCTAAACATCTGCTTGTAAGCAAGGTCCACCAACTGTTATAGATGCTCCAGAGACACCTCAGAATGTCTTACCAAAAGGGGATCATGTATCATCCTAAATGTGGGTTCACGGGTGGTGCAAGTGCTAACTTTGTAGGAGATCGGGCTACCCCCAAGCCTGCATCCACCAACTCGTGTCCTGACCATATGCCACAACTGGAAAACCTCTCTCCCAATGCACTGTGTCTCATCCAACTGTCTCAAATGAACCTCATGGGTCCTGTTGCTCATGATGAGAGCATCAAGAGATGATATCCAAGTCCCCTGTGTCAGTGTGCAATGTTGGAGAGTGATAAATGGAAGCTCACGGTCGGCTCTACGATCAACTCGCTCTCCAAATCTGAGTGTACCAAACCCAATAGCGTGCCTGATGCCCTTGTCAAGATATCTCTCTAGTGGCTGTTGATTTTTCTAAGTATTACCCATTAGAAATTTTATCTGTATTCTCTGGTTTATTTCTCCTACTTGTTAATTACAAACAAGTTGTTTAAACATATAAATATCGAAATAAACACAATAAAGTCTCAACCATCTCCAGATCAACAGCTGAAAGAAATAGCAAATACACAAGTGACATTGTTATTTTTGGACAGCTCGTGCCCGAAAAAATCCAACTTGGAAAACCGGTGCAGCAATTCTGATGGGTATTTTATTATGAAGTCTTTCCTTGAGTACAACTAGGTGCCAAACCAGCTCACCCGATAGAGAAAATAATCCAGAAATAATACCTCTCTATTCGGAAGCAGATATTCAGAAAATCTGCCCCACGAAACCCTTTCCAACACAACTGAAGCACTGTGTCAGCCCTTCTGGCCTCTACATCATCCTGAAAACCCCTTGCGTCAGCTCTCTGAGGCTCTGCACGGCCTCTATGGCTCTCTGCGTCACTCCGGCAGCCTCTGCGTGGATGACGCAAGCCCTCCTGGCCTCTGCGCTATCTCTGCTAGCCTCTGCGTGGCTCCCTCTAGCTTCTACGTCTGCCTCTCTGCCTCTGCGCTGGTCTACCTCTTTGTCTCGTACTCATTGCCCCTCGCTGCAAATTGATCACTGATTCAACTTCTCTTAGCAAACCCTGCTCTAGAAAATCAAATGATTGATCACTCTAGTGTGTTCTCCAACTGACCCTTAAGCCTCTTCTTATACTTTTCCTGTTGGTCCTTCAACGGTCGAGGTTACATCTCTAATCAACGGTTAAGATTAGATTTAGCTCAATCCATCTCTTTTAGAACCTTCTAACCCAATTTTATATTAATACCCATTAATATTTTATTTTTTTTAACTTTAGACTTAGGAACTCCATTAAAAAAATTAATTATTTTAATATCTCCTAAACCATGTAGAATCTGCCCAAACCATTTATGGGTCTTGGAGATCTCATGTGCTTTAGCCTCTCCACCAATTTTCATGGCTAAAGCACATTCGATGCTACCCCAAATCAACAGCGGAAACACTCTGACAACCTATTGTGCATCATCTTGCTTGGATGCACACAAGTACGTACCCCTACACTCCTCTGTATAGAAATGAACTCTGTGGCACAAATCCATGCACCCATGGATACCAACGTTCAACGACATGCCCCATGTACCATAGGGAATCCCATAAGTGCCCATGCAACCATCACGCTACTATTACAACTTCCACGAAGTGATCTACACCTCATATGCCCTAGTAGACTTGAGTAGCCAAACTCCACACCTACTAGAGGGGATATCTCTGCTATGTCGATCCTCAGTGACTCATGTTTCCAATACCCTAATGGAAGAACATCGTCTCCATACCATGCTCGGTCCGGTGGCCTACCCATGCCACCTCCTCCCACCAGCTCCTACCAGAGAATGCTAATCATCTTGTTGTTGAAGGAAATGTAACTAGGCTAGGTCTTCATAAATGTAATTTTGATATTTGTACTTATCCAATAAAAGATAAATGATTTTTGTATTATTTGTCAATGAGTTTCTTACTCATCGAAAATAGGTCAAGCACATTTTGAAGTGCTTCCAGAGAGTCAAAGTCAAAATGTAATTATGATAAGACCCTTTGAGGGCATGTTACATCATGTATGACATCATACAAGTTCAAGGGAACACCTCCAAGCATGGTCAAATCCTCTCCTAGCACCAACATAGTCTACAAGCAACAAAACGATGGGTAAAAATTGAATTGTAATGCAAACTGTAAGTCGGCCAGTCATGTCGGCTTAATTGGAGGGATAAACCTCTATTTATAGAGGTTGTCCACTCCAAAAGATGACACACAACTTCACTCTGAAATCCGCATACAAGAGGAGGGCTAAAAAGATGAAGACAAGGGCAGAAAAAGGGTAATGAAGACAACAAGTTAAGGAGACAGAACAATGAAGGTAAGGAGACCATTTCTGAAGCAGCTACAACCACACGTGCAGAGGAATAAAGGACATACTGCGGCCAGATCAGCAGTAAAGTTGCAGTGACATATTATTTATGGTTTGGGCTAGTAACTAGGCCTACAAAGGCCTCCTACTCCAGTGTTGAAGGTAGCCTCACAAATGAAGGAAGGAGAAACACAACCGAGGAAGAAGAGGATTGTTTCTAGGGCTAGAAACAATCACACATGCGAGGTACAGTAAGGGGATGACAGCAGCTAACAATCCTTTGTTTGGGTGAGAGATCAAGCCTCCAAGAACTCACAAGAGCCCATCTCTCTAAGGTGTAAAAGGACTCTAATTGGAAGACGAAGTGTTGGAAGACTAAGTTCCGGAAGAAGCGCAGGAAGATGTGCCAGAAGTAACAGTGCAGAAAGAGGAAGGATTTGACTTATGCTTGGAGGATACCCTAATCAAGGGTCTAAGGTTTGGCAATTGTTCAAACAAGAAGCTTCAATAAGAGAAATCTTACAAAGGGTTTCCCTCTCAAGATTGGAGAGGGTTGTCCCTAGCAGAGAGCCAAATTTTGTGTTCTTGTTATTTTGTTTTGATAGCAGTTTGATGAAGCACACACATATGCACTAATAAGAAGAAGAATAAGCTAACAAGAAAATTAAAAAGACTTCACAAAATGTTATCAAGTCACGTAGAATCATCACAACACTACTTTGCCCTAGATTCTCTAACATGGTATTAGAGCTAAGGTGACACATCAAGGAAAGGGCAACTCAAGAACACTCATCAAGGGGAAGCATCTACAAAGTTGAAGCATCAAGCCTAGAAGTCTCAATCACTTCAAGGTAAAGAAGGGTCTACAATCCATCATTCACCAAGGAGGTCTACAAACCTAGAAGAAGAGCCTTACATAAAGGCACCTACAAAGAAGAGCATATTGGAGCAAGCTACAAGTCATCAAGCAAATCTCATCATCAAGCAAGAAGGAAACTTGAAGAGCATCAAGATCCAGGGAAGACAAGCCACCAAGCCTTCAAGGAGGAAGCAATTCCATTACATCTCAAAATCTATCAAGTAAGTACATGTCCCCTTTTGAATATACATCAATGTCTTTTTGCAAGGAAAGCAATAAATTGGTAGGGACCAATAACTTTCTTGCATGGAAGAAGAGGGTTGATCTACTACTCAAGGAGAATGAACTCCTAGAGCATGTCAAAGGGAATATCACTATCCCTGCTAAGGAACAAACTCAAGCCTTAGCCAAGTACAATAAGGATGAGACAAGAGCTCAAAGGATTCTGATAGAAGCAATCATATACTCTCTCATTCCTTATGTCTCCATGTTTGAGATATCAAAAGAAATTTATGATAAACTAGTAAAGCTATTCTCGATATCCACAACTGGAGAAGAAATATCTCTAAGGAATGAATTATACAAGATGAAGATAACAAAGGAAGGAATAGCTCCCTACTTCACTGTTGATAATATCGGTGATATTCAAAAATATTGACGACATTCAAAAATATCGCGATATTTTCGGCAAAACGATATATCACCAAGAAAATATCGCGATATTTTATGTTTTGAAAATATCACGATACTTTCAAAATATCGGCAAATATCGGCAAAATATCAGCTATGTTTAAAAATTTGAAAAAATTATTTTTTATGCTTGCCAATATTTGCCGATATTTTCGCCGATATTGCCGATAAGATGTTTTATGGACCCTCGCCGATATTTTGCCGATACCGATATTTTCAACACTGCCCTACTTCATGAAAATATCTGAGATGAGAGATCAACTTCAAGAGCTTGGGGAAGTCATGTCTGACAAAGAAATGACAACTATTGTACTCAATGCTCTACCTGAGGAGTGGGGAAACTTCACATCAAGCATATATGCCAAGAAGGAAGCAACCACTCTCAGTGAAATGTGGTCTCTATGCAGAACAGAGGAAACCAGACTTAAGGCAAAAGAAGATGTGGGATCAAAGGAGCAAACATTTGCTACCATGGCCAAAAGAAAGGGTAAATTTGGCAAGTTTGGTCCACGAAGAACAAACAACAAAGACATGTCCAAGATCCAATGTTTTGGATGCCAAGAATATGGACACTACAAAAGGAATTGTCCTAAGCTTAAGAAGGACAACAATAACAAAAGGAAGAGGGAAGAAGCTCACATAACTCAAGAGATGAAAGAAGAAGGAAAGAAGCAAAAGAAGGAAGATCCTCTGGATCTCTACTATGACTAGGTCAAAATCTTTTCTTCTAGACTTCTTTCAAAGTTTCCAGTAGAATAAGTGCATGTAGGAATAAATTAAATTGCATGGATAGAATCACCCCCTAAAATCTAGCACAGTGATGTACATAGAGTTCTAGACACTCATGTAGATATAGCATTTATGAGAAGAACAAAAATGCATAAGTAGAAATATCTTCTAGAATATAGGAGCATGGCAAATATAGCTCAAGATATTCATGTAGAAGGAGCATACCTAGTATAGGACCTCATACATGATGAAAGAAAACTTGATCATAATAGGAATCTTAGAAGACCTAATTCACCAAAGGAAGGAAACATTTGCAAGGGGAGGATCTTTAAGATCCTATGATGGAATCTTCAAAAGAAGGTTCAAGGCAGATGTCTCATTGGGAATCCCATTCATGGGATTCAAGAAAAAGGATGATATGCAGGCAGGCTAAGATGAAGCAAGAAGGGCCACACCAAAGGATGATCAAGGAGGATCAAGATGAGGTATGTATGCATCAAAGTTTAAGTCATGTTTTCAGTTGTATATTATTAAGTCATGGGTATAGTTCTATAACATGATCAAGCATGAAAGAATCTCTTTCACCAAGAACATGCTCGAAGGCATGTACCACAATACAATGAAGGCCAACAAAAGAACATGCTCACATAAGGAGCATAAGATTGCTGACTAAGAAGCAAGAAGAAATGTTGACAAGTCCAGAAAGCAAGCAATGAAGGAATGCTTCCACAAGAAGCATTAGATGGTTGACCTATCTATCTGAGAAGAAGCAAATGAAGAAAGAGATCAAGCATGTGAAGAACACCATGATCACCAAGAATCACTATCTGACAAAATGCCTTGAAAGATATCTCTCGAAAGAAGGCAGGACAACTCTGATAAAGGAAGAAAGGACCCTTGACACCTATGAAGGCCTTGGAAATATAAAAGGTGCAGATAACTGATTCTACTCTATGAAGATGTCGTGATGAAGAAGCCATCCAACAAAAGGAAAAGCAATGTTGAAGCAATAATCAAGATGAAGTCATGATGGGCTACTAGGTCAAAGCATATAACCTAGCAAGTACAATGGAGCATCCATGAGGAAAGCATTCCGAAGCATGGACAAGATGACAAAGGAGTAGCCAAGATGACAAGAAGAACCTGATAGTCACTTTCCACAAAGCAATGACATGACAAAAAGGAAAGTGATCGATGGATGGTGCCCTACCGAGAAGAAGTTCGATCGAAGACTTCATGACATCAAGAAAGGAAAAAGATGAAGTAGTTGAAGGACCCATGAAGAAGAAGTTGTTGATGAAGGAAAGAGTCCCCAGTTAAGAGGGAGCTCTGACAAGTCCCTGATCAAGAGGGAGTTTTGGATCACCCCTGATTACAAAGGAGTGACAATTGTGTTTTCCATTTCATGGGTCATGCACTAAACCAGGACTAACAGTCGTAAATCTAGATGAAGGCCATGAATGGAAATGTAGACACAAGATAGACACAACATTCTTGTCTTCACTTAGGAAGAAAGAATGGGAGGATTAGGTAATCATCTGGTATCCGATACTCTTTGAGGATGTGTAGGGCATCCAAGACAAGAGTAGGCAAGAGGACCAATATTGTTTGAGGGGTGGGTACCCAAGATAAGAATAATCCTAGAAGGTCATACTTGAGAACACCCGGGTGGGTATGTACCTTGAGAGACAATGATGAAAGTGTCTATAAATCATTGGTCTCACCAGCATTGTAGCTCATGGTCTCGTAAAGAGATGGATTTGTTAGTCAAGGCCTTGCACTATGACAATGCCGATGGATATGATGCTATAACAGGTGGATTGCTAATCTAGTTTCTCTTATGTGAATTCTTCAAGATTGAAAATTGCCAAACACCTTGTAATATTGTATGAATATCCCCCTAGTTAAGAGGGAGTGTTGAAGGAAATGTAACTAGGCTAGGTTTTCATAAATGTAATTTTGATATTTGTACTTATTCAAGAAAAGAGAAATTATTTTTGTATTATTTGTCAATGAGTTTCTTTCTCATTGAAAATAGGTCAAGCACATTTTGAAGTGCTTCTAGAGAGTCAAAGTCAAAATGTAATTATGATAAGACCCTTTGAGGGCATGTTACATCATGTATGACATCATACAAGGTCAAGGGAACACCTCCAAGCATGGTCAAATCCTCTCCTAGCACCAACGTAGTCTACAAGCAGCAAAACGATGGGTAAAAATTGAATTATAATGCAAATTGTAAGTCGACCTAAAAGCAGCCAATCATGTCGGCTTAATTGGAGGGACAGACCTCTATTTATAGAGGTTGTCCACTCCAAAAGATGACACACAACTTCACTCTGAAATCCGCATACAAGAGGAGGGCTAAAAAGATGAAGACAAGGGCAAAAAAAGGGTAACAAAGACAACAAGTTAAGTAGACAAAACAGCGAAGGTAAGGAGACCATTTCTGAAGCAGCTACAACCACACGTGCAGAGGAATAAAGGACAAAGTGCGGCCAGATCAGCAGTAAAGTTGTAGTGACATATTATTTATGGTTTGGGATAGTAACTAGGCCTACAAAGACCTCCTACTCTAGCATTGAAGGTAGCCTTACAAACGAAGCAAGGAGAAACACAACCGAGGAAGAAGAGGACTGTTTCTAGGGCTAGAAATAATCACACGTGCAAGGTACAGTAAGGGGATGACAACAACTAATAGCCTTAGTTTGGGTGCGAGATCAAGCCTCCAAGAACTCACAAGAGTCCATCTCTCTAAGGTGAAAAAGGACTCTAATTGGAAGACGAAGTGCTGGAAGACTAAGTGCCAGAAGAAGTGTCGAAAGATGTGCCAGAAGTAACACCGCAGAAAGAGGAAGGATTTCATTTATGCTTGGAGGATATCCTAGTCAAGGGTCTAGGGTTTGGCAGTTGTTCAAATAAGAAGCTTCAATAAGATAAATCTTACAAAGAGTTTTCCTCTCAAGATTGGAGAGGGTTTGTCCCTATCAGAAAGCCAAATTTTGTGTTCTTATTATTTTGTTTTGATAGCAGTTTGATGAAGCACACACATATGCACTAATAAGAAGAAGAAGAATAATAAGCTAACAAGAAAAGTAAAAAGATTTCACAAATTGTTATCAAGTCAAGGAGAATCATCACAACACTACTTTTCCCTAGATTCTCTAACACTTGCAACCCCATGCGCAACCAGCATACCAATACAATCCATGGAGTCTGCTCAAAAACCGCCTGTCCACTAAAGCTGACTGGAATTCCCCTAGGGAATGTGCATGCTTAGTCACTGGACTGACTACCTCATCAATGCCATAGCCATCTCGCATGTCTGATATCAGATAAGGAGCTCCACTTGGATCCCAATGCCAACCTGGGCCTCCAATGCCCTCGGTGTCTAATATCTCCCACTGAGCTTTACTCCAGACTATGACCATCTCAATGAGTCCAATCCACTCCACCGGGTACCAACTCAGAATCTCTCGCCATCCAACCCCAAGAGAGGGATCGAATGCACGAACTCTCGCATATAGAACAACCCCGACATGCGGATGTTGCACCTTATGCAACTCCAATCATCTCATCCCGCTATCCAGGTCAACACATGAGATCTGACTAGGTAGCTCTGTCTCCCTCTCTCCAATGGGAAAAGGTGACCCAATAGTGCTGCAAACCTGGTCATCCCCTCTGGTATGCTTAGAAAACTCCGCCCCTCTCAATCCAATGCGTAGCGGTGGGCTAATAACGTTGTAGATCTTGTCAATGCGCCTATGAAGTGAACAGTGTTGGAATCCCAACGTGTGGTCTCTAAGTTGCACCTCACCAATGGCTAGCCCAAGGGATGGCTGCATATCCTCCTCCATCATGGGCTCGACATGAGCCTCCATCTGCTCCTCTATAGAAAACCCAACAAGTGAGACATGCTCATCAGTCAGTTGTAGGTGGTTGTCGTTCTGAAGCTCTGTCTAGAGTGGGATGCCTCATCAATGGATACCTCATCAATGGATGTGTGCTCAACTACCTCCTCCAATCTGTCTACTAGGGCTATCAAAGGAAACTCCAACAGGGGTGACTCCTGTATCACACTAGGTGTATCCTCGTGCTCCTCCTGTGTGCCATTAGCCTCATGCTCAACCGATTGGAATGTATCTAGATGAACTCCCTCCTCCATGGGTATGTTTTCTCTCATCTCGTCACTACCTCCACCTCCCATCTTCGTCTCTGCAGTATTACTACTAGTGTTTTGTTCAATAATCATGCTCCTCTTATTTTCTTCATCTGCAGGTTGGAAACTACTGTTTCTTCTTGCTGCCCTTGTTGACAACCACTCTTCGAGAAGCCACCTCAGTCTCTCGATGCTCCTAGTAACATTTTCAAATTTCTCCTACTTAGATATTTTTGGGCATAAGTTCAATCTAGAGAATAATGTGGAACTAGTGTTTTAGCCTCTGGAATTTTAGTCCACAATATAACTTGAGCATTTGTGTGATTTAGACCAACAGCTGCCCAAAATCATACTCTAATACCACTGTAATATTCCTAATGGAAATATACAATGTTAAACAAAGCAAACGTAGCAGAAACATATACAAAAATTTACAACACATTTGACAACCAGAAATCTCCATGAACTGCATTGATTTGAGCCATTTTATTAATAGATAAGAGGGTACAATGGGGTGTTGGAAAGAGTGCACCTGGGCTTGCTCAAGGCAAGCTAGCTAACCCCAAATCAACCATAAGAAATCCCTCTCAAATCTGTGAGCTAGGAGTAAGACAAGAGGAGTTAGCTAGGTCGATTTTGATAGATGGATTATTGACGCCACTTGGGAAATTTGAATTTGCATGAAGGTGCTTTTGGTATGGTCACCCATTTGTCTTGGGATTGTCACCATTTGCCTTAGGATTGGCTCCCAAACTTCTATATAATAGAACCATGGGCTCTCACTATGTATCCATTGTTTACTAGCTATTGTGCTTGCAGAAGCGTTGCTACTTTGTACACTTTTCAAGAATATCAATAAAAAGACTTTGGGAGTCCATTCATAGGTGTTCTTCCTTTGGAGCATGGTGCATTATGAGCTTTGAATTATTTCATTTTCCATATATTCTTGTAAACTTTCTAGTGCAAATCTATCTTGTATTAGCATTTGATTTGAAAGTAGGCTCTAGAGTTTGAAAGTTCTAGTTTATTTTCAAATAAATTTCTAAAAGTTTCAATTCATTGTTTGTTTATCTAAATCTATATGGACTAATGTTTGATTTGAGTATTGTAGAAGATTTTTTGTTGGATCAAGCGTGAGGGGAAGTCTTTGGAAGACCAACCCACTCTTAGAACACCTTCAAAGGAACTCTCATTAGTTATTTGGATTCACTTAGTTTATCTTACAAAAACTGTCTTGCAAGGATTCATTTGGGCATAACTTGTATACAAGCAATCAATATAAAAAAATTAAATTTTTTAAATAGTGTTTCATTGATTCATATTATCTATTTGAAATTTTTTTCAAGCTAAACCAAGTGATGGGGTTCAATCCCATCACTTGATTTGGTTTCTTGTATACTATTTGTATTTTACTTAATTGTTTTGCATATTCAATCTACACTTATTTGTCTCTTGATTTTGCAGTCCATAGGTAGAGTGTTGGTGACAAGAGCATCAAAGATAAATCATCCAAGCTCTAACCATTCTCTTGTAGGACCTCTCAACCCCTTTCGAAGTTGATTTTTCTTTAGGAGGCCATGGACAAACAGGAAGGTTGCTAGTTGGTAAGGCCATGGGCATTTGAGAAGGATTAGCTCCTTGTCTTGTGCAATAAAATATACTCAAAATATTTTACTACCTTTGAGTATATTTTATTGCATCCTATTTGATCCATTAGGTCTACATCCTAGTTGTCATTATATAAGAGCTATGTTATCAAAAAATTTGTTGTGTTTGTATTGCATTATGGTATACTGCTCATGACAATTAGAGAGTGCATGGTTAGAGTCTGAGTGGTGAAAGTGCATGATTGTTGTAGTCATAGGTGCAGTTATACTTCAGCCATAAATTTAGTGAGCCCTGAAGAGAGATTTCATCATACGTATATGTTGTTGTAAACCTCTAAATAGTTTCCTTGCACTATGCCCTTTCAAGAGCCATGAAAAGTTGTGTAGTATATCTTGTATGGCAGTTGTTTCCTGCTAGGTTTGGCAGCTTTTTTTCTGCAAGTGTTTGTGTAGTGAGGGATGTGAAGTAGCCTTGTATTGTCATGAATCCGTTGGCCATAATTGTGTTTAATTGAGTCAAAGGTTATACCGTTATTGTAGTCTGTTGGTAAAAATTACTAGTCAAAGAGGTTTTAATGTTGCGGTGAGGAGTCATATTGTTGTCACGACCTTTGGCATGTTTTAGTCATGAGGAGTTATCAGTCTTAGTGGCTATGGAGAGTCCATTGCTAGCACATTGAATAATGGAGTTTTTAAAACACCTTTTAAATCAACACAACCGTACATTAGTGGACTACAATTTGGACCGAAAACCCAAACTGAACAACAAACCCTTCTCAAAGGGGGTCTATGCCATTCTTCAGAGAGAACAGCCAAAGGATGTGAAGAGGGGCAAGAAATATGGCACAAAATATTTGCACTTGGGGCAGATTTGAAGCACGTGAGGGTCACATGGAAAGTCCTTTTCAAACTAGATGAACTTCTTTCCGAAGTGAACCAGTTAGAAGAAAAGAAACTAATTTGGGCTCTAAAACCAATTATGTTTGCTCTCATACAACATAAGTTCTTGGGGGAACTTTGTGAAGGGGTCAAACTTCCAGTCATATCCTCTCTCAGTAACATTATGAGGTTGACCGCACCTATACCTCCTTACAATGATGATGTTATGAGGAGAGTTTTCAGATTGATAGTAGAGACTTTTCAGGACTTGGATAACGCTACGGGTCTTACCTTTGGAAAAAAGCTTCGGATTTTAGAAGATATGGCCAAACTCCGAAACTATGACATCATGTTTGATCTAGAGTGTGATCACTTGATTCTTCAAATGTTCCAATCCTTTTTCAGCATTAAGAAACATCATCCAGACACCGTCAAAGCACACATGCAATCCATCTTGTCTTCAGTTATGGGAGATCATGATGCGATCTGCAAGAAGTTACAGTCTAAGTTGTTGGCCATTTGGAGAGAGGAACAGATGGTCTCGCCTGCTGTTTATGAGCTAGCTGAAAGGTTGGTTGAGCAAAATATGGGATTGCTCTAGAGACAGTTGACCAAGGAGGAGTTGCTCAGGATTGGTGGACCATGTAGCAAGAATGAGTTAAGGAGGAAGGGTCTTTTCTTCACCTGCAAGGAACCTTGGGGACTTGACCACTCATGCAGGATTGACACGAAGGAGATGGCAGAGGTAAATCAGGAGGAGGTTCCCTCTAACTTTCAGGTTGAGGATTCTTCTTTAGTTGAGTCCATGGGTTCTTATGGGGATGCCTCTAAAGAGCACGAGTAGACATGTAGAGTTGATGACAGTAGCCAAGATATGCATCCATGAGTGGTAGAGGAGTATGATGAGCAGTCGATTGGTCCCATGAGGGAAGGAGATCAGGGAGCAGATGAGCAAATGATGTTTCAACATAGAGAGCACATAGAGAAGCATGAGTTAGATGATACACACAATGTGTTGGATGGGCCATTTTTGGAGGGTCAGCTAGTGGCTCATGTTGAGCCCATGATGGAGGATGAGCAGACACCCTTGGGGCCAGCCATTGGTGAGGAGCAGGCAGATGTGTAGGCAGCTACCAGGGAGGTAGTATTTGCAGATATTGGTCATCAAAAGGCATTGGGACCTGACAGGACAATTTTGCAGGTGATGAGTGGACCGGTGGGGCATGGAGTTTCCGGTCATATGAGGGAGGCTCTTTTAGAGACAGTCTTGCATCCATCTTTGGGTTTACCCACTGACGTGGTGCAGATCAATGCAGTGGCAGCGAGCAAAGCTGCAGTATTTCCAGGAAGCAACCCTCTCCAAGAGTACATTGACAGAGCATGTAGCACGGGTTGACCACTTATAGGGAGGGAGGCAAGCATTCCTAGGCATATCCGGTTAATTGGTTGGGCAAAGTTGCATGAGTTGATCATGGTGCAGCTCAGTGGACTCGTACCTTGTAGAGGTGCACGTGCATCTGATCCTTCCCACAGGATGGATTGGCGGGAGATCATGAGCTAGTATCTTGTTGGCAGCAAGATATTCTCAATCTGGGGCTTAGGGCAACAGGAATCAGGGAGTATTAATGCCCGTTCTTGGTGGCATTAAGATCCAGGAGGATTTGTTGATGACAGTTAGAGGATGGTCTGGGATCCTACCATTGAGGGGTCTGTTCATGGTGGGTTGACACAGAGGCATAGCGTCACCTAGTGGTTCGTATGGATCCGGGCATTGGGTCTTAGTTGCATTGGGCCACCAGATTAGTCACAAGTTTGGATTGCTTGAGGGAAAGAAATCTTGGGGCAAGAGGATTTGTGATCGTTTTTTTGGTGTTCCTCATGGCATGGTTTGTGAAAATTCCACTACCGGAATGCTATTGCAACAACTGGAAATTGTTATTTTAATTTAACAATTTATTTAATGTTTCCTACAACAAATACTAAATAACTCACACTGCAACCTACACAAATAAAACTATGGAAGAATAAACGGTGGAAGAAATGCTAGCACACAAATATAAAATAACACAGTTATTTTCGGAAAAATGTCCCCGGAAAAACCCAACTTGGGAAAACCGGTGCAACAGCTGAGGGTTTTAATATTAAGCAACATTGAAATAATCTGAGTACAAGTGGATGTCAAAACTGGCAATCCTACAAAGAAATGTTGGCAAAAAATCTAGTGAGAAAATTTCCTCACTCCACAGGGAAATCCGGGATTTGACCTCAGCTCCAGGTGAGTCGTCCAAACTGGAACTGCGCAACTACTGCGTCATACTAGTGCAGTCCCTACTGCACTCAGTTCGAACCAGCTTCTCCACAAGCCGTCTAGTCTGTTGTTGTCTCGGAAAATGTCTCTCATGGCCTCCAAAACCTCTGTCCAACTTCTAACACTGAAACTCGTCTTTCCCAGCAAAATTGAAACTGCCTCTAGAGACCACTGTGTTGCTCTGCGTCAGCGTCTCTGTGGTTCCTCTGCCTCTCTGCAAATGCACTCACCGGATCTAGAAATCTTCCTCTGGCTTCACTGTCTCTGCCCCTCTCTCACTGCTTCGATCTCACTGGCTCTCTCTCCAACAACTGACTGCTGCTACTCAGGAAATCGATCTGCTCATGAAATCGAACTACTCAAGTGTCTTCTCCAAGTGCCCATCAACTTCTTCTTATAATCCTTTGTTGGGACTCCAACGGCCAAGATTAAATCTTAATCGATGGCTAGGATTAACTTGAAGTCGATCCGTGTGAGTTTCTAGATCATTCACGCCTTGACTTAATTAATTCTTATTAATTAACCATATTCCCTAAGTTTAGACTTGGGAAATATTTAAAAACTGGTTAATAATCTAATTAAGTCATTTCTAGGCGGAATTTCCAGAAACGATCTTTCAGTTTTGGAGATCTCCTGTATTTTAGTCTCTCCACAAAATTTCGTGGCTAGAACACATCCGATGCTACAAAAACAAACACTCCCTCTTATCGAATAATGTGTTCTAGTGCTACTTCTCATCCTGTAGCAGCACCCCAACTCTGCATCATCCCTATCACGCTGTTGATGTCTAGGTGTTGTTGCCCACCAACCACTGCGCAATTTTGATATATGTTGCATTTGTACTGCTGTTGACACTGCCACACTGGTGCCAACACTACATCTGCACTGCATCGCCCTCTCAACTGTTGTTGCTACAATTGCAACAACTGCAACTAATAAGTATCCTAAATATTGAATCAATTGTGATCACTATGATGCATTTGTCACCCGAGTCTCTGACTGCTGCTAGTATCTGCATTGTCCCTGAAGAATCCGTGCTATTGCTGACTCTGCACTGTGCCAACTGCACTGCTTCCAACTTTGCACTGCGCTCCCCAACATCTGACTGCTACTAGTCTCTGCAACTGTCACTCTGGCATCTGACTACATCAACTGTCACTGATCCATCCTACTATTGAATATTGTGGGCCCCCATAGCAAGGTATTGATCCAAGAGGTGGACTCCTCAAGGATCCTGCCCAATCTCTGTAGCTCTCTAGGGCTACAAAACCAAGTCTCCCCACCTCACTCCTGAAGGTATGTCAGCAAACATAGCGAAGTCTTCCTCCAACCTAGAGGACAACCTATTGATCTCTGTTGATGCTGCCTGTTGGTCCTGCTTCTCCTCCTTGTCCTTCTTCCTAAGAGGACACTAGGTATTGTAGTGACCAAATTCACCACATCTGAAGCACTTGACCTTCGACAGGTCCTTCTTCTTCCTTCTCTGCTCCCCCTGCCCCTGACTGGGACCCTTTGATGTGAGCGCCACATTCTCCTCCTCCTTTACTTACTTCGAATTGCTGTTGTTGCCATTGATGGAGCTCTTCAATAGAGCTCATCTCAACTCCTCCTACAAATCGGCCCACATCCTAGCCAACCTTAGCAAGGTATTTCTACCCAAAATACTTTGGACGAATACCTGCCACTCCTCCGAGACACTATTTAGTGCCAATCGCACTAGCTTTGTGGGTTGAGGCGCTGCCCCAACAGATGAAAACTATTCCCGGACCTCCTGAATCCTGCTAAGAAAGGAGTCTATGCCTTCCCCCTTCTGCATCTGGATGAGCCTCAACTTCTCCTCTAAGTACATCTTTCGTTGCTCGGAAGTTTCTTGGGTATAGCGTGGAAAGTGTATCCCACATCTCTTTGACATATCTTTGTCAGCAATGTGAGAAACTGGGAAAATTCCTAAACAGGAATCCCTACTGTAGCAACTGATGATATTTCTCCTACTTGTTAGATTTACATGAACAAGTTATTTGCAGTTTCCTACGGTAAATATTGAAATACATACACTGCAGCCTTCACTTAATTGATTTATATGCGGAAACAAGAGATTGAGCAAGAAAGAAAATACAACACAATAACATTGTTATTTTTGGACAAATATCCCCGGAAAAACCCAATGTGGGAAAACTGATGCAGCAGATCTGAGGGTTTTATTATTATGCAATCGTAAATCTGAGTACAATTCTTGGATGCTCAACTAGCAATCCAATACAGAGAGAAACTAGACAAAACTAATGGTGAAGTGCTCTCACCCTATCTCTGGGAGAATCTGAGCCTGATCACACTAAACTAGAGCCTCTGCATACCCTCTGTGTAGTCTCTGTGTAGAACTGTATAAGCTTCACGCAGTCTCTGCGTCACCCCTGCTAGGTATCCCTCTGCGTAGTCTCTGTGCAGAACTGTATAAGCTTCACGCAGTCCCTGCGTCACCCCTGCTAGGTATCATCTTGCTCCTTCTTTGAACCCTCTGCTGGATACAAAATCCAAACCTCTGCCTCCCAGTCTCACACCCTGGCTCCCGGCTTCTAAAACTCGATTTCCTTAACAGGAATTCGATCTCCCTCTAAGGCTTGTGCTGCCACTGCGTCAGCTCTGCGTGGGCCAGTGTCTGACTCTCTCATGACGTTGTTCTGCCCTCTTTGCCTCGTACTCTCCAGCCAAGGAAAACTTCCTTCTTCCGGATGCTCTCTACCCCTCACTGCAAGGGATCTCTTCGATCACTCCTCTAGCAACTGCTGCGTTGCCCTCTCTGAGAAATTTGATCTTCTTGATCTCTCTCAGTGTGTCTTTCCAAGTGACCCTCAAGTCTCTTTCAATAATCTCCTCGTTGACATTCAACGAGCCAAATTAGAAGCTAATCAATGGCTAAGATCATTTCTTCTTGATCCTCGTCTTCTTCTAGAAGTTAGATCCACAGTTTATATTAATACCCTTTAATTATTTTATTTTCCTAAGTTTAGACTTAGGGTCCCATTAAAAATAATTAATTATTTTAATACAATTGTTTCTGGGTAGAATTTCCCAAAAGGCTTTCTGGGTTCTTTGGAATACATGTGCCCAAGTCTACCTGCAAAATTTGAGACTTAGAGCACATCCAATGCTACCAAAAATCAACACTCCCTCTTAGCGAGGAATGTGCTCTAGCAATGCCTCCCACTGAAGCATCACCCTGACTTCATAACATCATCTTCTGCGTTGTTGATGTCTAACATGCTATCCACCAACCACTGCGAGAATGCTACATCTGTACTGCAGCTGACCCTGCCACTGTCAACACTGCAACTCCCTCTGAATTTCTACATCCGTGTTGCTGCTGCCACTGCCACTGCCAACTGTTGTTGTTACTCCATCAGCAACGGAAAAACATCCCAAATTACTGAACTAACAGTGTTCACTATGACACCACGTGAATGTTGAAGCCTGACTACTGCTAGTCTCTACGCTGACCCTTTGAATCTTCTACGATGTTGTTGACCTCTGCCTTGTGCCATCTGCACTGCTGCCAACTCTGCTTTGTGTTGTTTAGTCTATGGCACTCCTAGCCACTGCAACTATCTCCAACACTCGGCACCATCCGACACTATTCCATCCTGCTACTTCTGATCTGGGCTCCTGTAGCAAGGAATTGATCCAAGGGGTGGGCTCCTCAAGGATCTTGCCCATCTGTAGCTCTTTCGAACTACAACTCCAAATCAACCCACCTCCCGCCTAGAGGTATCTCGGTTGTCATAGTGAACTCCTCTTCCTCGATCTTCGCAAGCGCAGCCTTCGGATCGTGTTTCTCATCTTTGTCCTTCTTTCTGAGAGGACACTGAGTTGTGTATTGACCCATCTCACCACACCTGAAGCACTTTATCTTTGAGACGTCCTTCTTATGTCTTCATTGCTCCTGCTACCCCTTCGATGCGAGGGCTGCATTATCCTCCTCCTCCTTGGGCTTCGACCCACTATTGCTGCTTCCGTCACGCTTGCACTTGACCAAATCTCTCCTTAGCTCCTCTTCTTTGAGAGTTGCCCACATCTCATCCCAATTCGGCAAAGCCACCCTACCCAGGATACTCTACATAAAGACTTGCCACTCATCTGAGACCGAATTGAGGGCCAGTGTAACCAACTCTGAATCTTGAGGTGTAAACCACATAGTAAATAACTCATCACGGGTCTCCTGAAGCTTTGTGAGGAATGGATCCACATGCTCCCCCTTTTGCATCTTAGTAGATCTCATCTTCTGCTCCAAGTACATCTTCTGCTGCTCGAAGATCCCTAATACAACGTAGACGATGCGTCCCACATCTCCTTAGCAGTCCCTCTGCTAGCGATGTTACAAACCACATGATCCTTCACTCCGTCGAGGATCATTCTTTTCACCTTCGCCATCTCAGCTTGGTACTTCTTCAACGGATCTGCATCTATAGGCACAACCACCACGCTGTCAACAAATGTCTTGAGGGCATGCTCATCTATAAGGAATGACATCCTTGCCTTCCAGATAACATAGTTGGATGCTTCGTCCAATCTATCATGATCCCTCAATCCACTAGTTGTTATCTCTACCACTTTAAAATGTTGAAAATCTCCTCTCTGGTTCTTACTGTTGTTGCCCAGCCAATAAGAAAACAGACTTCTTGGCGGGAAGTCTTACTGAGGAAAAATTCCCTCATTGTGCTTCTCTTCTCTCTTCTGATGTCTTTCAAC
The DNA here is from genome assembly GCA_031772625.1 of Pinus tabuliformis. Classification (NCBI taxonomy): domain Eukaryota; kingdom Viridiplantae; phylum Streptophyta; class Pinopsida; order Pinales; family Pinaceae; genus Pinus; species Pinus tabuliformis. Next base: position 99,011,779 of record CM062811.1, read on the forward strand.
CCAGCAATCTACCTGCTGAAAATTTTCGTCCCACCAACTCTTCCTCACACTGAGGCTTAGCGCTGCTCCCTCTGCCACGACAAAATTTCGATCAGAAAGCCCTTCATCTCTATCGACTCACTCAAAGAGAGACTTTCCTCCAAACTTCAGCCCTCCTGGATTAGACTGCGCAATCCCTCTAAGGATTCGAACCGCTATCTCCTGCAGCTATTTCGATCTCCTTTTCTGCTCAGCGCTGGATTCTCTAGCACTACTCTTCTTGTTCCACTTGCAACTGCGATACCATGTGAAAATTCCTAAACCGGAATCCCTACTGCAACAACTGATGATATTTCTCCTACTTGTTAGATTTACATGAACAAGTTATTTGCAGTTTCCTACGGAAAATATTGAAATACATACACTGCAGCCTTCACTTAATTAATTTATATGCGGAAACAAGAGACTGAGCAAGAAAGAAAATACAACACAATAACACTGTTATTTTTGGACAAATGTCCCCGGAAAAACCCAATGTGGGAAAACCGGTGCAGCAGATCTGAGGGTTTTATTATTATGCAGTAGTAAATCTGAATACAATTCTTGGATGCTCAAATAGCAATCCGATACAGAGAGAAACTGGACAAAATGAATGGTGAAATGCTCTCACCCTGTCAATGAGAGAATCTGTGTCTGATTACGATGAACTAGAGCCTTTGTATACCCTCTCCGTAGTCTCTGCGCAGAACTGCGTAAGCCTCAAACAGTCACTGCGTCACCCCTGCTGGGTATCACGCTGCTCCTTCTCCGTACCCTCTGCTGGCTGGAAAATCCGAATCTCTGCCTCCCGATATCACACCCCGGCTCTTGGCTTCTGAAACTCGATTTCCTTAGTAGGAATTTGATCTCCCTCTAAGGCCTGCACTGCCACTGTGTCAACTCTGCATGGGCTAGCATTTTCCTCTCTCTGGACGTCGTTCTACCCTCTCTCCCTCGTACTCTCCAGCCCAGGAAAACTTCCTTCTTCCGGATACTCTTTTCCCCTCACTACAAGAGATATCTTTCATCACTCCTCTAGTAACTACTGCGCTACCCTCTCTGAGAAATTCGATCTTCTTGATCTCTCTCGGTGTGTCTTTCCAAGTGACCCTCAAACCTCCTTAAATAATCTCCTCGTTGACATTCAACGACCCAGATTAGAAGCTAACCAATGGCTAAGATCATTTCTGCTTGATCTCGTCTTCTTTAAAAAGTTACACCCACAGTTTATATTAATACCCTTTAATTATTTTATTTTCTGAAGTTTAGACTTATAAATCCCATTAAAAATAATTAATTATTTTAATATAACTATTTCTAGGTGGAATTTCCCAAAACTCTTTCTGGGTTCTTTGGAATACATGTGCCCAAGTCTCCTTGCAAAATTTGAGACTTAGAGCACATCCGATGCTACCAGAAATCAACAGAAACAACATGATCTCTGACACCATCTAGGATCAATCTTGTTGCCCGTGCCATGTCCTTTATGTTGAAGTTTCTAAGTTTACTTATTTAGAAACCCTCCATGCACTTTATCTGATTTATTCCTACCTACTTATTATTTTTCTTAACAAGTTATTTACAATGTAAATATTGAAGATAAACACTAGTGCATGCTCAACATATGATAGATCAGCAACTAAAAGAAACAGAAACAAACACACCATATGACACCATTATTTTTGGACTAATGTCCCTGGAAAAACCCAATGTGGGAAAACAGGTGCAGCTATCTGAGGGTTTTCTTATTAAGCAATATCAGAGTACAATCTGGGTGCCAAAACTGACCTACCCAACAGAGAATTTCCTTGGCAGTAATACCTCACAGCTTCTGACAAAACTACTGGCTGAAACCCTGGATAATCCTTCCGCCAGCTACTCAGCACCAATCTACCCCAGAAACCCCAGCGTCTGCCCAATCTGGACTGCATCAGCCTCTCTTAGCCCAGCGCTGGCTCTGCGTCAGCCTATCTTGGCATGCGTTAGCCCCAGGAGGCCCTGTGTCAGCTACACTAGCCTCTATGGTGCTCTGCGCAGCACTTAGCTGACTCTTCGTGGCCCTACGTGAGCACTGGCTGCTCCTGCATCACTCTCTCTGGCTGCTCTGCGACTCTCCCGGCACTATCTCTGCCTCTCTGTCTCTCTGTACTCAATGCCCCTCAGCTACTCTCCGATCACTGATTCTATCTCTCTTAGCAAACTCCGCTCTAGAGAATAGAATGATTGATCACTCTGTTGTATTCTCCAAGTGACCCTCAAGCCTCCTCTTATACTTTTCATGTTGACATATCAACGACCGAAATTAAGTCCCTAATCAACGGCTAAGATTAGATCTGGCTTGATCCATGTCTTTTGGACCATTCTAACACAGATTCATATTTAATACACATTAATATTTTATTTTCCCTAAATGTAGACTTAGGGACTCCATTAAAAATATTAATTATTTTAATATCCCCTGATTTGTTTAGAATCTGCCCAAACCCTTTCTGGGTATTGGAGATCTCATGTGCCCCAACCTCTCCACCAAATTTCGTGGCTAGAGCACATCCGATGCTACCCCAAATCAACACTCCCTCTTAGCGAGGACTGTGCTCTAGCAATACTCCTCATTGAGTATTACTCTGATCATCCGGCATCAGTACCTGTGCTGATGCTAGGCCTTCCTACCCAACATCCTCTGCACTGCTGCATCCTGTACTGCTGCCCATGGTTCTACCACTGCCACTGCTGCATCTATACGACAGCTCCCTCTACATCCATGTTGTTGCTGGTCCTTTCTCCCAGCACTACATCCGCACTGCACCTCTCATCATGCTACATCGTGCAGCCCACTGCTACACTGCAACTCAATTACTAAGAAGTAAGTAACTGATCTCCCATTCTGACCTCCCTATTAGGCTAGAGACACCCACTGATGCTGAAGCTCCCTCTGTCGCTGACAAGTGCTCCTTCTCTGACCTCTGCGTCGCTGCAACAACTCCCAGCATCTCGCATCGTTGCACACCTCTCTGTGCCATCCTGCACCGATACAACACTCCTGTGCCTCTCGCACTGCTGCAGCCTGCTAGCCTCGCGTTGTCTCGGGACTCCTCCACTGTAGCTCTCTCTGCCACTCCATCCGCATCCTTCTCTACCCAACTCAACTAGTCCTGCTACTCCTCTTCGGGGCTCCCGTAGCAAGGTATAATCCAAGAGGTTGGGTACCTCAAGGATCCTGCCTCCCATTGCTAGTAGTCCGCCTAAATACAGCTCGATGTCTCCCCACTTCTTCTCAAGTGGCGCATGAGCACTCATGGCACACAGAACAGACAGGATCTTGGCCTTCTAGATGACAAAGTTGGACACCTCGTCCAGCCTGTCCTGATCCCTCAACCTATTCATGGCCATCTCTCTGCTCTTCTCTATCGACTCCTCTGAGTCTCTCTACTTCCCGCCTGGAAGTTCTCGGTTCGACTCCTGCTGAGTCTACTTCCCTTCTGGAAGTTCTCTATTCGACTCCTGCCGAGTCTACTTCTCGTCTGGAAGTTCTCTTCTGGACTCCCTCTGAGTCCTGATTTCCCTTCTAGAAATCCTTCTGTTGTTGTCTAGATGCCCCCTACTCTAATCGTCTTATGCAACCGCACCACTGATTCGGGTTCCTCGGCTAGAAACCCTAGATAGCAACTCCTCTGGCCTTGCTCTTTCAGATATTGTTCTGACTATAGTACCTCACCAACTCTACTTTGCAATATTCCTGCAACCTTCTAACCCTAGCAACCTGAAGGTGAGAGCTCCTAGGCTCTACACAATCCTGGCACCGCAACCTGACCTCCTCAACCAACTGCGTCAGCCCTCCCAGCTACTGCGTGAGGCTCCTTTTGCCTTCTTTAGCCTCTGCGCTGCCTCTTCCCGACTCACCCTTGATGACACAGGGTCTGCATCACCCTTCCTTTGTTGTTGCTTTGCTAGAAATAGCTTTTGTCACCTCAGGACCATTGTTTTCTGTTGCTATTGCTCCGCTCCACTAATGTCCTCAGTCCTCCTGTGATCTGTGATCACGCTCTGATACCATGTTGAAGTTTCTAAGTTTACTTAGAAACCCTCCACGCACTTTATCTGATTTATTCCTACCTACTTGTTATTTTTCTTAACAAGTTATTTACAATGTAAACACTGAAGATAAACACTAGTGCATGCTCAACATATTAAAGATCAGCAACTAAAAGAAACAGAAACAAACACACCATATGACACCATTATTTTTCGATTAATGTCCCCAAAAAAACCCAATGTGAGAAAACCGGTGCAGCTATTTGAGGGTTTTCTTATTAAGCAATATCAGAGTACAATCTGGTTGCCGAAACTGGCCTACCCAACAGAGAATTTCCTTGGCAGTAATACCTCACATTTTCTGACAAATCTACTGGCTGAAACCCCGGATAATCCTTCCAACAGCTACTCAGCACCAATCTGCCCCAGAAACCCCAGCGTCTGCCCAATCTGGACTACGTCAGCCTCTCCTAGCCCAGCACTGGCTCTGCGTCAGCCTATCTTGGCCTGCGTCAGCCCTAGGAGACCCTACATCAGCTACACTGGCCTCTCTTGTGCTCTGCGCAACACTTAGCTGACTCTTCGTGGCCCTGCGTGAGCACTGGCTGCTCCTGCGTCACTCTCTCTCGCTGCTCTGCTGCTCTCCCGGCACTATCTCTGCCTCTCTGTCTCTCTGTACTGAATGCCCCTTAGCTACTCTCCAATCACTGATTCTATCTCTCTTAGCAAACCCCGCTCTAGAGAATAGAATGACTGATCACTCTGTTGTATTCTCCAAGTGACCCTCAAGCCTCCTCTTATACTTTTCCTGTTGACATATCAACAACCGAGATTAAGTCCCTAATCAACGGCTAAGATTAGATCTGACTTGATCCATGTCTTTTGGACCATTCTAACACAGATTCATATTTAATACACATTAATATTTTATTTTCCCTAAGTTTAGACTTAAGGACTCCATAAAAATATTAATTATTTTAATATCTCCTGATCTATTTAGAATCTGCCCAAACTCTTTCTGTGTATTGGAGATCTCATGTGCCCCAACCTCTCCACCAAATTTCGTGGCTAGAGCACATCCAATGCTACCCCAAATCAACACTTTATGTACTCCTTCAGTTGATCTACATCTTGGAGTACTGCTACCATTGCATCAATATACATCTTCAGGCCAAACTCATCCAAAAGGAAGGACATCCTTGCCTTCCAAATGACATAGTTGGAAGCTCCATCCAACCTGTCCTAATCACGAAGCCCAACAGTGGCCATCTCAACAAATGTCGAAAACCTCCTCTTCCCTTCTACTCAGCTATTCGCACTCCCTTTTGGAGTGAGAAATTTTGCTCACAACGACTGTTGATCTGTAAGGAAAATCGAACTTCTTGAGACTAGAAGTTCCCTGAGGAAAATTTCCTCCAGTGTGTGCTCTTCTTCCTTCCACCCGACGCTAGCTCTACTCTAGCAAACTGCTGCAAAACTACTATGTCCAACTAGAGATCTACTTTGCGAAAATACTGAGCTACTCCCTCTGCCTCTGGAATCACTCGATCTGGAGAGATCGAATTTTTCTGTCCCTCACTCAAAAAAATCAAATCTCCTCAAGTAAATCGGCCTCTTGGCAAAGTGACTACGTTGCCCCTGGGAGTTTCGATAAGCTTCTCACACTGAACAGCGAAATCCCTTCTTTCTTCATGTTTGAGCTCTCCGGCTCACCAACTACACTTTTATACCATATGAAAATTCCACTACTGAAATCCTATTGTAGCAACTGGAAATTATTCTTCTAAATGTTATTTTAATTTTAACAATTTATTTACTGTTTCCTACAACAAATACTAAATAACTCACATTGCAACCTACACAAATAAAATTGTGGAAGAATAAACGCTGGAAGAAATGCTAGCACACACACATAAAATAACACAATTATTTTTGGACAAATGTCCCCGGAAAAACCCAACTTGGGAAAACCGGTGCAGCAGCTGAGGGTTTTAATATTAAGTAACAGTGAAATAATCCGAGTACAACTAGATGCCGAAACTAGCAATCCTATAGAGAAATGCTGGCAAAAACTCTAGTGAGGAAATTTCCTCACTCCACAGGAAAATTTGGGCTCTGACCTTAGCTCCAAGTGAGCTATCCAAACTGGCTCTACGTAGCTACTGCGTCACACTAGCACAGTCCCTACTGCACTCAGTTCGAACAAGCTTCTCCTCAAGTCGTCTAGTTTGTTGCTACTTGGGAAAATGTTTCTCCTAGCCTCCAGAACCTTTTTCAAGCTTCTGGCGCTGAAACTCGTCTTTCCCAGCAGAGTCAAAACTGCCTCTAGAGACTACTGCGCTACTCTGTGTCAGCCTCTCTGTGGCTCCTCTGCCTCTCTGCAAATGCAGTCACTAGATCTGGAAATATCCCTTCAGCTTCACTGTCTTCCCCTCTCTCACTGCTTCAATCTCTCTCTCTCCGACAACTGACTACTAATACTTCGGAAATCGATCTACTCATGAAATCGAACTACTCAAGTGTCTTCTCCATGTGCCCATCGACTTCTTCTTATAATACTCTGTTGGGACTCCAATGGCCAAGGTTAACTTGAAGTCGATCCATGCGAATTTATAGATCATTCACGCCTTTACTTAATTATTTATGATTAATTAACCATATTCCCTAAGTTTAGACTTAGGAAATATTTAAAAACTGGTTAATAATCTAATTATGTCACTTCTAGGCAGAATTTCCAGAAACGATTTATGGGTTTTAGAGATCTCTTGTATTCTAGTCTCTCCACAAAATTTTGTGGCTAGAACACATCCAATGCTACAAAAACTAACATGGTTAGGATGGACTTTCAGGGTTGGAGGCAGACAAGTCACAGATGGAGGTTTACTTCATTAGTGGGCCCAGGGGCTTTGGAGATGTTTCATGGGGTTTTGAGGAGTTTATATGGGATCCAATGACATTCACTTGGCGTATTCCATCATCTGCACAGTTTGTCTTTCATTTCGTCGCATTTCGACAACTTTCAAAAAACAGGGTTATTATTGGCCTAACTCAGTTAATTACGCTTAAGGTGGCATTCCGAGAGGAATACTTAATAGAACACCTTAGCGGAATAGCTCGTTGGAAACGAAATGAGAAGATCTACAAGATGTAATGGTTAGAAGTAATTTTCAGTGACCTGAGGAGGCGTGGTGGCTGATTTACCATTTTCCCACATTAAAAAGAATATTTTAATTGAAATAAAAAGAGGGAAAAGTGCTCAATGATTAAAATAATAATAAAATGGGAAGTTCTAGAGAGTCCATCAGTTTTATAAAAGAGGAGGAGGAGGCCATTAGAGGACATCTTGGATTTGATATTTCTTCTTGTATGAGAGATTGAGAACACAGTTCTCTACTCCATTGGTAGCCCCATGACGGAAATCCTCGGGTGATCCAGTGAGATTGGGAGAGTACCCATCTCCCCTTGGTGAATTCATCCAGAGTTCACAAGAGAGCTCAGCAGTGACATTTCAGTTTATTTTTAGAGGGTCAGCACAGCATTGGAGCAAATTCTTGAGGCCAGTTTTCCATCTCAGCTATTTTATTTTATCAGCATGTAAACCCCAGTTCCCATTATAATAAAAGTTGAGATTATGTTTGCTTATCGTGTTATTGAATTTCATGCACTCTATTTGTTCTATTTTACATGGCAATCTTTTGTTAATTGAATGGTTATTTCATAGAGAAATTTTGATTGAGCTAGATTTCTGCAAAATTAGCAAAATATCCCATTTGGGATATTACACATGTCCTCTTGATAGGTCAATTTGCTTCCTTGGAGGACCAACTTGATTGTAGCACATAGACAAGGTCTTGGAGGGTCTTTTGACTCTAATTTTGACTCAAATAATCTTCTTTACAATATGTAACATGCCCAAGAAGGGTCTTTCATACATGAAAATGACATTCTTGACTTTTATACTCCATGGCAACCCCTAGAAGCTCTCAATGGGAGCTTGACCTATAAAATAAATTTCCTTGAGCATGAAACCCATGACTCAAGAAAAATAACATTAAATACATAAAATCATTGTTAAATGTCATTATGAAGACCGAACCTAGTTACATATTTCAACACTCTCTCTTAACTAGAGAGGTATTCATAATCTATACAAGGTACTTGGACATTCTCAATCTAAAGAATTCTCATAAGAAGAGTCGAATTGGTAACCCAGTTGTTTAGCATCATATCAACCAGCGTTGTCACATAGCAAGGTCTTGACTAACAACTCTATCTCTCCACAAGATCAGAGCACAACGTTGACGAGACCAATGACTCATAGACGCCATCATCATTGTTTCTCAAGGCACATACCCCACCCGAGTGTTCACAGGGTATGTCCTCCCAGGACTATTCTTGTCTTGGATTCCCAGTCCTCAAAGAATATTGGTCCTCTACGAATACTCTTATCTTGAATGCCCTATCTCATCCTCAAAGAGTATTAGATGCCAGATGCTTACCTAATCCTCCATTCTTTCTTCCAAAGTGAAGACAAGAATGATGTGTCTATCTTTGCCTCTCAACTAAGGAGGACATACCCATTCCTATGAAGGAGCGTACGCAAGCTCCCTCTTATCCAGGGACTTGTCCAAGCTCCCTCTTAACTAAGGACTTTCTTCCAGCAGCTTTCTGCTCTAGGTGGAGATCATGGGACTATCAGTTGCTTGTGGGACTCCTTCTTTTGATGTGATGAAGTTCATCTTCAACATTATGGAGCCTTAATCTCTTGGGACTTCTTCATAGGGCATCGGCCATCCATCACCTTCCTTAATGAACTATGTCAGTGATGTCATCCTTTTCTTCATCGAAAAGTGATCTTCTAATCCACATCTGGCTTTTCTTCATACAGCTACCTCTTCCAAGTCATGCTTCCTTTAGGATCTTTCATCCAACCACATGAGTGCTTAGTTGTATCTACAACTCTCTTCCGGTAGCCTGTATCAACACATCCAAATGTTGTTCAAAAATCAATAATGAACATCAAATCAAAGTTACCTTTTGCGATGGCCTTTCATCATGACATCTTGCTTACAATATCAACATCCTGCACATTTATAGCACATCTCCAAGACTTTCAGTGTCAAGGGTCTCCCTTCTTTACAAATCTTATCAAGGTTTTCATGCCTTCTAAGGAGATGTCATGGCCAATTCTTCTAGTCATTGGATATTGATTTCCTTTTCTATGTGGCCTATTGCACTCAAATTTTGAAAGTTCCAGGGAAGAGGAAGTACCAATTTTTTCAACAAATATCGGATCACATATCAGCAGTCCATGTGTCACGATTATCTCATTCTGCAAGTTATGTAATGTAAATGATCTTAGTAAACCTTGAGTCTATGTAACAACCTAGGTAAGCCCATAATTTTGATCACGAATTTCATCCTAGGAAGTTTTTTAACCTCGCTGATTACCTTTGTTTCTAGACACGACTAATCAAAAGTTTTTTCCCTCCGGCTAGGGTGAATCAAATTATTAGGTGATTCATAGTGTTTTTAGTCGACTCTAATGTAAAAGTGGTTTGGAAATAATTTAAGCTAATTGGCTTAATTATTTTATTACAAATCACTTGGTCGCAGATGGGTTGTGTGCTAAATCACATGACCTGAGGACACGAGACACGGAGGACACGTAAATACGAGTATTCAACACAAGACGCAGTGACCCCGGAAACAGGACACGAGGGACACGTTTTATATATATATATATTAAAAAACACTGAAATATAGTGCTTGATCCATATAGATATGAATCATGATGATATCTATTTAGTATTTAGTATACATTATTTACTATTTCATAATTTACTAGTTAGTTTATTAATTTTTACTACATCGATGATGTTCACAGTTCAATGTTCATTGTTCATTGTTTATGTTATAATTTTTGTTATCAACTTCAAACAAGTTTGATCATGTTCAAACTTCACATAAATTTATGAACTATAAATTTATATGTGTTCAAACTTCATTGTTGACCAGAGCGTTAATCGAGCTTTCCCTCCCTTTAGACCTCGAAGGTGTAGTGAGCAATGAGCATATGACAGGGAGATGGGATTTTTATTTAAACACACGATTTATACGTGGTCACTCGTGTATAATTAAGTTAAGTTTCGTAGGCTATAACACAACTTATAATTTAAGTGCTCCAAACTCTCAGCAAAGCATGCGAATGCTCGTCGCCTACATCTCCAAGTCCAGGTCGATGTGAAGTTCTGAGCATTGCGCTCGAATCTGATGGAATTCCTCACATTGCACAACAAATTGGATTCCATGTTGAGATTTTCTGTTTGGAGTAAAATAGGCAAAAATCTCTGTAGGTGACAACAATAGAAATTCAGTTCCTAGATTAGCTCCAGGTTGTTGGGAGATGATTAATGCCTCCTATATTTGATGTGAGTGAGTTAATGAGGTTGTTAGATTCTCTTTGCTATATAACAGGCAACCATTCGGATTGTTTGCTAAGAGGGTGAGAGTTTTGTGAGGATTTCATTATGTAATCTCCTGTTTGATTAATAAGATTGCCGATGCCTATGTTGTGTGGACGTAGCCCAGATTGGTTGGGTGAACCACGTTAAATTCTTGTGTCTTTATGTGCATGATTGATCTGCTGTGTATTTTTTGATTTAATTTAGCTGAGCATCTGATCTCCAACAATTGGTATCAGAGCAAGTTGGAGGTGCTGGTGCTGAGAGGATTCTCTGAGTGCGTGGTGGATTAAACACTGGCTGTTGCGCAGTGTATTACTTGGCGCGGTGTATGATCTGGTGCTGGTGCGTTTGAGAGCCGAGTGGATTGCTGGCAGCGTGTGAAGGTTGCGCACTGCTGTTCAAACCGATGCGGAGAGCAAACGATGCCAGGCGAATTGCTGGCAGATTTTCTGCGTAAAGAGCTGCGGGACGAGAATAGAACTGTGCGCACGTGATCACTAAGAATATAAGAATCTGCGTTGAGCGTTAGTCCAGTGCAAAAGATCGCGTCAGGAATAGAGGTAACCACAGCTGCGTTATAGGTTTCAAACAATACGAACCACCCAAATTCATAATCGTAAGTTTCATATTTGAGAAAAGGGCACTTGTTTTTTTTATTTAAAATTTAAAGAGTTATTTAATATGAAGAGCCATCATGTTCGTAAGCTTCTTCTTTGAAGAAAAGGGCGGTATTGCTGTTATATTACTTGGCACGTATTGTTGGTAAAACTTTTTTGTTTTGCTGTGCGTTTACATCCCTGCGCGTATTGTTGGTAAAACATTTTTTGTTTTGCTGTGCGTTTACACCAAATCCTGTTCTAGCAAATGCTACAGTTTAATAAATCAAGCAAAGTCTGAATTGTGCAGAATTATGCATAATTGTTAAGGCTCTTATAAAGTCTGATTAATAGTGAAAAGCGTAGGGAGGCTCCAAACAGTTTCATTTGTGCAAACCACAGCAAAATTATTTACAAATGGGTCGCCATGGAGCAGTTGATTTGAAAGTTTTTTTGTGGAAAGGCATATAAGGCATAGGCAGTTTGTTTTGTTCATTACTGGTATTTAATCACAAACTTCATTAAAAGTTGGTTTTTTGGAGATTATTGTTTTTTGATTGATACAAATGGCAAAAACTCAAAGTGCCCGGTTCGAAATCGAGAAATTTAATGGCAAAAATAATTTCGAGATCTGGAAGGTAAAGATGCATGATCTACTGGTACAGCAGGGCGTGGCAAAGGCATTGTTGGGCAGGTCCAAATTGCCTTCCCCCGTGACAGATGATGAGTGGAATGAATTGGATGGAAGAGCCTTGAGCGGAATTCGGTTGTGTTTGGCTGATGATGTTTTATTTAACATCGTGTCAGAGAAGACTGCAGCTGGTTTGTGGACGAAGTTGGAGAAGCTGTATATGACGAAATCCTTGACAAATCGGATTCTCCTGAAATGGCAGCTTTACGGTTTGCGGATGAAAGAAGGTACCTCGATTACTGATCACCTGAATGTTTTTAATACCTTACTGGTACAATTAGACAGTCTAGATGTGAAATTTGATTCAGAGGATAAGGCAATAACTCTATTGTGTTCATTGCCCGAATCCTGGGATCACTTTGTTACTTCCATAAGCTTTAGTACAGCAGACATTCTTGAGTTTGACGATGTTGTTGGAGCCTTGTTGTCTGAGGAGACGAGGAAGAGGTCGAATGCAGACACCTCTACGTCAGAGGTAATGATGGCCAGAGGTCGCTCAAGAGAGAGACACTCCGGGGGAAAGCATAGCGACTCTCGTTCAAAGTCCAAAGGAAAGAAGACAAAGGTGAAGTGCTGGCATTGTGGCAAGGCTGGACATCTGAAAAAGGATTGCTGGAAGCGAAAGCAGGCTGCTAAAGAAGGCTCTTCGACAGAAAAGAAGGAAGCCAACACCACAGATACAGGTTCAGTATCTGGTTCAGGTATGAGTGATGAGGTATTGTCTGTTAATGTTTCAAAACATGATCAACATTGGTTGTTAGATTTCGGGGCATCTAACCACATGTGTATTCATAAAGATTGGTTTAAGACATATAGATCAGTTGATGATGGAGTCGTGTACATGGGTAATGATGTCACTTGCAGTATTGTTGGAATAGGAAGTATACAACTGCAAATGTTAGATGGCACAACCAAATTGTTAACTGATGTGAGACATGTACCAGATCTAAGAAAAAATCTAATTTCATTAGGAGCACTGGATACGAATGGATATAAAACTGTAATTCAAGGTGAAGTTATGAAAATCTATAAAGGTATTTTACTAGTGATGAAGGCTAAGAAGGTAGGAAATCTTTTTCAATTAGAAGGTAGAACTGGGTCAGATCATGTGTCGGTGTCTGAACAGGACAGTAGTTCCATTCGCCTATGGCATCAAAGGTTGGGCCATATGAGCGAACGAGGATTGAAAATTTTGGCTGATCGCAAGTTACTTCCTAATCTAAGATCTGGAAAGTTAGATTTCTGTAAACATTGCTTGTTTGGAAAACAAAGTAAACAAAAATTTAAAACAGGCAAACATACTAGTAAAGGAATACTTGATTATATCCATTCAGATGTTTGGGGTCCAACCCCTACAGCGTCATATGGTGGCTCGTCATATTTTGTATCGTTTATTGATGACTTTTCTAGAAAAGTGTGGGTCTACATGTTGAAAAGGAAGTCTGATGTTTTTACAGTTTTCAAGCAGTTTAGAGCATTGGTAGAAAACAGCACTGGTAGAACTATAAAATGTTTAAGAACTGACAATGGTGGTGAGTTTACTTCCAAGGAGTTTGACAGCTATTGCAAGGATGCAGGGATCGAGAGACATAAAACCACGGTTTATACTCCTCAGCAGAATGGAGTTGCTGAACGCATGAACAGGACTCTTCTAGAGAGAGCAAGGTGTATGCTGAGTAACGCCGGGTTGCAAAAGGAGTTGTGGACGGAAGCAGTGGCAACAGCTTGTTATGTGATAAACCGATCTCCATCAACGACGATAGGCTGCAAGGTTCTGCAAGAGGTATGGAAAGGACACCCTTGTGACTATTCTAAACTCAGAGTGTTTGGTTGTGATGCATATGCTCTAGTGCCTAAACATCAGCGAACTAAGTTAGATCCAAAGTCTAAAAGGTATATCTTTGTTGGGTATGGTGATGGAACAAAGGGATATAGATTGTGGGATCCTACTAACCGCAAAATCATCATCAACAGAGATGTAAAGTTTAATGAATCCTCTCTTGTACAGTTAGATGTAGATAGTAGATTGAAACAGGATGATGTATTTGATTTCCAGCACATTCAGTTTGACAGCATTTCTAGTGATAGTCATAATGACCATAGTTTAGATTCTAGTCATGAACAGGTTTCAGAACCAGATTATGAACAGGGTTCAGATGGAGGTCATGAACAGGTCTCAGATGGCAATCATGAAGAAGTTCCTACAGATAATAGACAGCCAATTGTGGAAGCACCAGAAACATTCTTAAGAAGGTCTACAAGGATCAAACGCCCTCCGAGAAGGTATGATGATCATGTTACTTCAGTTGCTTTGACCGCTAATGATGATGAACCTTTGTGTTATCAGGAAGCTGTAGAAGGTTCAAATAGTGACAAGTGCAAAGCAGCCATGAAGGAAGAAATGATGGCCTTAGGTAAGAATGGCACATGGGATCTGGTTGAGCTTCCGAAAGGCAGGAAAACTGTGGGGTGTAAATGGGTTTTCAAGTTGAAACGGGGTGTGAATGATACGGAAGACAGGTACAAAGCACGGCTGGTTGCAAAAGGGTTTTCTCAGAAAGCCGATATTGACTTTCATGAGATTTTTTCACCAGTGGTTAAAATTGTTTCAATTAGAATTGTGTTAGCATTAGTGGCTTTGCTTGATTTAGAGTTGCAGCAGTTAGATGTTAAGACTGCATTTCTACATGGTGACTTAGATGAGGAAATATATATGGAACAACCGGAAGGGTTTGTTCACCATCGCAATGAGAAATTTGTCTGCAGGCTCAAGAAGTCATTATATGGCCTGAAGCAGTCGCCTCGGCAGTGGTATAAGAAGTTTGATTCTTTCATGTTGAGTCAGAAATATGTTAGAAGTGAATATGATCATTGTGTTTATTTTAAACAGTTGAATAATGGCATATTCATTATTTTGGTATTGTATGTTGACGATATGCTTTTAGCAAACAAAAGCAAAGAAGAAATCAACAGGTTGAAGGCTCAGATGGCAAGGACATTTGATATGAAAGATCTAGGAGCAGCAAAACAGATTTTGGGCATGGAGATTTTCAGAGACAGGAGCAATGGTAAGCTATGGCTATCACAACAAAAGTATATTGAGAAAATACTTTTGAGGTTTGGTATGAATAATGTGAAGCCTGTTTCAGTCCCTTTAGCTTCCCATTTTAAGCTTTCTTCGAGTTTATGTCCTAATACAGATGAAGAAAATGATTATATGTCTCGAATTCCATATGCCAATGTAGTAGGGTGTTTAATGTATGCGATGGTTTGTACTCGACCAGATATTTCACATGCAGTTGGGGTTGTCAGCAGGTACATGGCAAATCCAGGTAAAGAACACTGGTCAGCAGTGAAATGGGTGCTTCGGTATCTGAGAGGCACAAGTAGTTATTGTATCACTTACAATAAGAGTAGTGAATTTGTTTGCGGATATGTTGATTCCGATTTTGCAGGTGATTTGGATAAGAGAAGGTCAACTTCAGGGTATGTCTTTACTCTTGCAGGTGGAGCTATAAGTTGGATGTCAAAGCTACAGAACATTGTTGCTTTGTCCACTACTGAAGCAGAATACATTGCTGCTTCTCATGCTTGCAAAGAAGCGATTTGGTTGAAAGGTTTGTTTGGTGAATTTGGTAGGTTGCAGGACAGCATCAAGTTATTTTGTGACAGTCAAAGTGCAATACATTTGGCTAAGAATCTGGCCTATCATAGTAAATCAAAGCATATACCGATCAAGTACCATTTTGTAAGACAGGTTATCACTGAAAGGGGAGTCTCTCTTGAAAAGGTGCATACAAAGGAGAATTGTGCAGACATGTTCACGAAACCAGTTTTGTTAGAGAAGCTACGCTGGTGTTTGGCTTCTCTTGGCTTGCAGAAAAGATAAAATAATAATAACAGGGCATCAGGCTAATTGTTGTCAAGGTGGAGATTGTTGAGATTTTTTGTTTGGAGTAAAATAGGCAAAAATCTCTGTAGGTGACAACAATAGAAATTCAGTTCCTAGATTAGCTCCAGGTTGTTGGGAGATGATTAATGCCTCCTATATTTGATGTGAGTGAGTTAATGAGGTTGTTAGATTCTCTTTGCTATATAACAGGCAACCATTCGGATTGTTTGCTAAGAGGGTGAGAGTTTTGTGAGGATTTCATTATGTAATCTCCTGTTTGATTAATAAGATTGCCGATGCCTATGTTGTGTGGACATAGCCCAGATTGGTTGGGTGAACCACGTTAAATTCTTGTGTCTTTATGTGCATGATTGATCTGCTGTGTATTTTTTGATTTAATTTAGCTGAGCATCTGATCTCCAACATTCCAGGGACAAGCAAACTCAACTTTGGTGGTGAACAATGATTTAAAAAACCCAAAAATAAACCATGTTGCAGGTTTTAAATGTCACTTTTCATGGGACACGTGTCCTAAGAACCAAAAACGTTAGTGCACGTTTTTGACACGTCCAAAACACATGTCTCGACTGGAGGACACAAAGAAAAACGTTTTCGACACGTTTTAGGGCAGTTTTCATGTCCGACACATGAAATACAGGACACAAGAACCTGAGGGATGTGTCCTGTGACTTAGGTTGTGTGTTTTGAGGGTCTAAGCCAAATGTGTATTCCCTCTTTGAATCTTGTAAATGAAAAACCTTATGTATTAGAGGCTCGTTGGAAAAATAATTAAATCCCCTCATGTGTAAATTAATTAATTTTTTGTCAAAATAAAATTAAATCCTAAGCCATAAAATTAATTAATTAAAGTCAAATTTAAATTGTCTTAGGAAAATAAATTCTCCAAATGGAAAATTTCATGGGTCTTAAAAGAATCAATTTTGAAAGGTCCTCCACCAAAGGAATATTGTATATTTCAAGAAAACTTGGACCCTTGGACCTTGGTGGTTAATTCAAAGTCAAATTTTTTAGGGAATGAGCTTGAAATTATTAATTTTGAGCTAATTAAAATGGAATTAAATGATAAATTCGAAAATTCCTCAAAAATAAAAAATCAAAGGCCAAGGTTAAAAAATCTTGAAGTGTTTATCAACGACCAAGATTATTTTGACAAGGATCAAAGAAACTAGCCGTTATTTTTCCATTTGGAGGATTTATCTATAAATTAAAGAGTCATTTGAGTCTCTAGCATCTTGATCTCTAGCTAGAATATTGTTGTTGAAGCATTTTTGTAAACTATTGTCCCACTGGGAACTATTTTTTCTGCTATAATAAAAGACTTTGGGGTGCAACTCGAGGTGTTCTTGTTCGTTGATTTGTGGTATGTATTGACTACGGGCTTCCTATGTTGTGCTTTATGTGATTATTTTGAGATAATACATAGTGTTTGTAGGTAATCAATCCTTGGTCTCCAAGTTCACACACTGTGGACAAGGATAATTTTGCTTGGATCTTTAGTTTTTATATGGTGGATTAAATCTTCGCTAAGACTATAGTAAGCATAAATTTTCTGAAGCATTTCTAGTCATTCTTCGAAGGAAAAAACTCCATAAAAAATAATTTTCTCAAAAATTTAAAATTTTCAAAACCCTTGTATATTTGTAAATTTTGTAAATAATTTTCTAGATCTAGATTGTAAATTATTTTTTCTAACTTGGGTTTTTGGGATTTTTAGTATTTTGTATATATTTGGGTTTGGGTGTTTTTAATTTTTTATTTTTGCAGGTTGGATCAAGGGATCAAGTGAAGGAAGAGCTAGATCTAGGCCCTTGAGGGTAAGATCTAGCCTCTTGAAGATTTTGCAGGGCTACCCACTGAAGATTTTTCAGCAAAATTCAGATCCAAGGAAGAAAAAAAATATCAAGACAAGGGTTTCACTTTTCCAAGCCTCCCGGGCCTAGATCCAGCTCCTATAGGCCCAATGTCCTCCCTCCTTGGCCTGCGTCAGCCCCAGAGGCCCTGCGTCATCCTTTTCTACCCCTTTTAGGGCAGGTCGTAGCCCCTAGAGGCCTCAGCCTCCCTTTCCTAGCCCAACGTTGGGGCTTTAGGGCCTTAAAAGGCCTAGCCGTGGGCCCTAGGCCACACGGTTGCCCTCCTCTTGCCCAAACGACTGCCTTTAGGCAGGTCGTCCTCTTTTTGGCCCTAATTTGCCTCCTAAACCCCAGTGTCAAGCCTTTCTAGGTTCTCCTCCTCCAGCATTGCATTTTTCCGGCCTCCTCTTTCCTTTTCTACCCCCGATCTATCATCTAGGTCTCTTTATCCCCCAACGTTGGGCTTCCTTGGCCTAGCGTTGGCTTTTCTTGGCCATTTTCTACCCTAGTTTGCCTAAACCCTAGATTTGAAGTTTTGGGACTGAATACTTGGTGGTTTTGCAAGGTTTTGAAGCTCAAAAATTCTATTTTTCAGGTGGCAACTTGATCCCAAAGTTTCAACAAATTTTGATCAAGGGATCTTCAAGGCCTTGGGCTTAGGGTTTGACCTCTAAACCCTAGTTTTACTTTTGTTTTATTACAACAATTAAATCAATAAGAGTTAAACCCTAAAATCACATGCAACATGGTCAAAATTGTTTATATTTGCAAATTTTTCATTTTTATGAATTTTGGCCACTTTGGCACTTTAGATCTAGCCTATAACCTTTAAAGTTTGCTGGAATTTACTGCATAATTGAAAAATTCAGATCTGAAAGTTTCTGAAGCATACACTTAATAAGGGTCAAAATTTTAAGTTTTCAGTTTCCAGCAAAATTTTACTATTTTTGGGCATTTTCGACATTATCTTTAGTATTGCTAGCTTGTTGATCTCTCATTTGTTTATTGCTATAATAAACATATCAATTCTGAAATTTGCTGAGTCATACTCTCTAAAAACCCTAAAAATTGAATTTTTCAAGTTTCAGTGCATTTTTGCTATTTTTGGGCAGATTGGTCATTTATTCTTGGCATCATTAGTTTGTTGATTTATAGTTATTTATTGTTGTATTTAATATTTCAGATCTGAAAATTTACTGAAGAATACATCTTAAGAGGGCCAACATGTCTAATTTTTCAGTTAATCAAAGTTACTTGGCAATTGGGCATATTTTGGAAAGCTTAGGTATTGTTGGATCGACATTTATTTACTGTTGTCATAACTTGTTTACTGTTGTCATGAATTGTTTACTTCTTTCAATATAGTCACTTGATGCTCATAAAAAGATCATAGGAACATGAAAGTGCCTAAGTATCTTCATAACCTTATCTTTGGTTACTTGTTCTTAGCGTTTATATCGTGAAAGTGGCTAGTATTGTTTGTCTTTTGCGAGTTTATATGTTATAAGAATTAATGCTTCACATCTAACAAGCTCACTCACGATAAGCACTTAAATCATAAGTCAAACTGGGTGATAAATCTCTTGGGAATATTGACATCTTGTGAATCTAGTTTCATATCTTTTGGGCATTGAGTAATAAGATCACGTGTATTCTTGTTTTACATCTTTGATAACTGTGATTGGCATCTTGATTGATAAGTGGATAAGTTGGTTTAATTGGTTAAACATCTTGTGGAAATTTCTTGAAGATTGCACTTGTATCTTTCAGCATCTATCTTGTTTAAGATTGTATCTTAATATTGTTAAGTACTCTTGCTTTAAGACAAATTCACAATAAGTACTTAAGTAATATAAACAATCTTAACCCAAGATAATGTCACTCTAATATCTCTTGCACAAGCATCCTAAGTCTAGATTGCATTAATACCTTACTTCCTGGCATAAGCTAGGTTGATAGAAATATAGGGCAACCCTTCTCATCTAGCTTGAGGGGCCTCGACAACTCTTCAGTGGTTAACACGGTGACCTTGCAGTCATTAGCGCCACAGCCTCTGCAGCATCGGAGGCATCAGATGATAGGGACACAACAGAAGATATTGTTGATCAAGCCCTAGCCTACTTCTTGTTGGCCTCCTTCCCACAACCTACCTCGGAGCCCAGCTTTAAAATAGTTAAGGTAAGGTTACACTTAGACCAAGCATATAATTAAAATTAACCAAGATTATTGCATATAGGTCCTGTGATTCACATATCATATAGGTTAGTCAATCATCTCAAAGCAGCGGTTGTCCATCCGGTCATTTGGTTCCAATTTACTATAAGCAAGAATTTGTGACTCCATTAAGGCACTGGTCTCATACTTTAAAATCTAATCTAACTAATAATCTTGCTTAAATTCAACCAAGTGGCTAGGCCACTCATCTGTGTCTCCCAAACAAGTTGATTTCCAAGTTGTTTTCCTTCACCTCATTCCATAGGGACTACCCCCCATAGCCTGTTGTTGGGAGACAGCAGGAACGGAATGAGTGGGGATCAGAGTGAAAGCCCCCGTCCTGAACGATTGTCGCAGGTGAATATATACAATCCGGGTGACAACATGACCATAATTGCACCTTTTACAACCTCTTCTTTCTTTCTTCACATATTGCTCTGTAGGAACTTCCATCCATAGTTCCTTCATCTTTGTCAACCACAATATTGATTTCATCTAGTTAATATGTGAACCATGCCTTTATGCATCTTTCCAAAGGAAGAGATCATTTTTCTTCGATTGTGCTCATGATTTAGAGCATTTTCCCATACAACCTGTTGACCACTCATTGTCAAACGACCCCATAGCAGTACACCCTTTTTTTCGCAAAAGAGATCCATCATGTTCAAGTGTCCGTGCCATTCAGACTTCATCATCATCCGACAGATTTATGAATATGTTAGCCCATTCTACATCTGTAAAATGTAAATAATCTCAATATGACCACGTCTGTATGTAACAGCCTAAGTAAATATGACCACGTCTGTATGTAACAGCCTAAGTAAACCTATGGTTTTGGCAACGATCTCGATTCTAGGAGGTTTTTTGTCTCATTGATTCACCTGTCTTTCTAGACACAAATGATCGGCAAAGTTTTTCCCTCCACTCTTACCCCAAAGCTAGAGTGGATTTTGTCACTAAGATTTTAGGCGAGTCCTAGTGTTTTAGATTGAGTCTATGTAAAAGTGATTTGGGAATAATCCTAGCTAATTGGCTAGATTATTTTATTACAAGTCACTTAGTCTACTGGATTATATTTTGTGTCGCAGAAATGATATTTTTTTAAGGTCTATAACGAACGGGTTTTCCCCCTTCATGTATTAAAATGTAAAATCTTGATATAAAAAATATTTAATGCATGGTCCCTCATAATTAGACATGATGGCTAAGTATTAGAGGGTTGGAAAAATAATTAATCCTCTCATAAGTCAATTAATTAAATTTTTTAACCAAATTAAATTAAAAATTCTTAAGCCAGAAATTTAATTAATTTTATGTCTTAGGTAAATTTAAATTCTCCAAAAGCAAAATTCGTGGGTCTTACAAAAAAAAATTAAAAGTCCCGGGCCAAGGGAATATTGAAAATTTTAAGAAATCTTGGACCCTTTGACCTTGGTAGTTTAGTTAAAAACAATTTTTTGAGGTAATTAACTCAAAATTATTATTTTTTAATTAATTAAAAAGGAATTAAATGAAAATTTTGAAATTCCTCAAAAAATAAATAATTTCGACGAACGAGATTAAAAGATAATCAAATCTTTTTCAATGTTCGATATTACTTTGACGGGGATCAAGCGAACTAGCCGTTGGAGAAATTATCTATAAATTAGAGTTCGGTGTCAGTCTATATTTCATCCGATCTTTGAATCGTGTACTAATCTCTCAAGCTCTCCTTGTATATTTTCTAGAATTAATGCAAAGTTCAAGGGTTTCAACTTGTGGTGGTGTTCCTCTTCATGAATCTATGGTATCATCGTTCTAATTTCTACAAATATTATTTAAAAATCGCAAATCAATAGCTCTCTTAGAATAATCTGAATACATGTATCTTATTCAGTTTGTTGGATCTAGAGTAACATTTTAATTTTGATTGAATTAACAGGTATCTCTATTTCTTCATAATTTTATTGTTATTTTATTTATCTACTTGGTTTGATGGTTGATCTAGTGTTTGCAGAAGATCTCTAAGGTTTTCATTGAGCGTTTAGGGACAATCTTCGATTAAACCAGCCAACTCTCAACGTACATTTTTTGAAGAGCCTACCTCATACTAACTTCAAGATTGATTTAAAGATTAAATTTTTATGCATGAAGTTTTTGGGCTAGTACCTCGCTAAAAAACCAAAATCTTTTAAATATTTTGTGGAAAAAATAATAGATTTGGCTAGTAAAAGCCTTAGATCTTCAGATCTAGGAGTGTAGTTGGACTCATACTCCTCAGATCTGACAGATCCGCAAATCTTGTGTATAGATATGTAGAAATTTTGTATAGATATGTAATTATCTTGTATAGATTTGAGATTTTTTATTTGGGTCTTGGGGTTTTATTTATTTTTGTATATATTGAGATCTGGGTATTTTTGTTTCCCATTTTGCATGTGCGGATCTAATGGTGGTTTTTTTTTTTTTTTTTCAAATCTGAGACAGATCTAAGCCCTGAAGGGAAATATCTTGTCCCAGAAAATATTTGTTTGCATGGATTATTCATTTCAAATCATTCAGTGAAAAACTTCAATCCGAGGTTTTCACAAATTTTTGAAATAAATTGTAAGAAAAAATACATCAGTTTGGAGTAAAATTTGATTTGTCGAGTGTAGATTCTTGACGCTAATTTTTTTTTTACTTTTCGAACCAAAAATAGCCCTCAATTCCTCCACTGTCTTGATTGCTGCAACAACCCTGCTCTCAGTTTCCTCCTCTCTCCCTGCATTAGTCCCTCATCCGGCGTCCATTTCTTCTTCTCCCTCTACCAAGTCACTTTTCCCTCTGCTTGCATTCATTTCCCTTCTTTTTCTCTATCTCCCTCATCTCCTTTGCCTCCCTTTCCTTTCTTTGCACGCTTCCATCTCTTCGTTGTATTTTCCCATCTCCTCGTTGCCTCCTCTGCGTAGTTCTCTCTTCCCTACGTCCCTCTTATCTTCCCTTCTCCTGCGTCCCTTTCCTTCTATGCATTTCCCTTTCTCTGTCTGTGTGTTGCATTACACGCAGAGCACCTCCTCCTCCTCGCATCTCTCCCTTCGTTGCCCGAGCCTCCGCCTTCTCTTTTGCGCATGTCATCCTCTTCCTGCGTCCTTCCCTCGTAGCTTTTCCCTTGTCGACCTACATTCAAACGCCTTCCTCGACTTCGCTCCTCCTCCATCAACCTGTATGCACTTTCTAACGTTCTCTTTGAAACCTAGCTCGATTTTCTATTTAGTTTTTTGAAAGTGGCCAAAGTCCCATTAAAAAATTAAACCTTTGCTTTTTCATAAATGAAAATTTTACCTTGCCTATTTTTTAAAAGAAAAAGGGGCTATTTTTTCTTTAAATTTTTCGCCTTTGTAAAATTTAAATTCTCACATTTGCCACTTTAAAATTTTAATTTTCATTCATAAACCTTATCAAACAAAGTTATCGATCAAACGAGAACTTTTGCCAAAAAACCCCAAAAAAACATGAAAAAATAGGCTGAAAATGAAAAGTGTTGATGCTGGAATAACATTTTTTTTTTGGAGTAAATTTTCAACATTTTTTAAAAATGGCAGTAAAAACCAATTTTTTTTGTGCAAAAGACACCCTGAAAACAAAAAGTGTTGATGCTGGAATAATATTTTTTCTTTTTTTTTTTTTAGGGTAAATTTTCAACATTTTTTAATAATGACGTTAAAGATAAAATATCATGACTCCGAAAAAATTTAAATTTCCAACGTTTTCAATCATGACATTAAAGATAAAATATCACGTCTTTGAAAAACCTTAAAATTCCAACAATTTTTAGTCATGGTGCTAAAGAAAAAATATTTATAATTGTTTTCAACCATAGCATTAAAGATAAAATATCATGACTTAGAAAAACATTAAAATCTTGACAATTTTTCAACCATGGAATTAAAACAAAAAATTATGACTATAAAAAACCTTAAGTTTTCAAAATATTTCAAGCATGACATTATGTAAAAAAATTATGGCTAAAAAAACTTTAAAAATGAACAACTGAATGAAAGAGTTATTACACCAAGAGTAATTTATTTTTTAAATGTTAAATGTATAATGATTTTAAAATCTTAGTCTAAGACAACTCGATACATTGTAACAAAAATTTAAAAATCAACCATCAAATTGACATGTAGTATAGGTGAACTCGACTCATTGTAATAAAAATTTAAAGACCAACCATGAAATTGACACATTGTGGGGCATACTAATCATTATAATGAAAATTTTAAAATCAACTATCAAATTGCACGTAATGGGATCGTGTTGCTAGTCGAGCATCAACACAAACCTGGGAAAAAAATAAAAAATACAAAAGAAAACAAAAATTCAAACATTGAAAAAAATAAAAACAATAAAAAAAACACCAAAACAAAAAACATGATTAAAAAAAAACAAATATAAAAACTATATAAAAAAATACATAAAAATGTAAAAAAAACAACATTAATTTGTAAAAATTAAAAATATAGACAAAAAAATAAAAATAAAATGGGACAATATTAAAAAAAAACCATAATTCAAGAAAAGAATATTTAGAAAACATCTAAAACAATTATTTTTAAAGTTAGAAAAAAAAAAAACAAAACAAAACAAACTCTCACAATTAAAAAAAAAAGTATAAAAAATAAATAAAATTTTAAATTTTAAAAATGCAAATAATAAAATAGTAATAATTAAAACGGTTTGAAAAAAAAAAATTTAAAATAACAAATAACAAAAATTAAATTAAAAAATAAAAATTTAAAAGAATTTAAATTAAAAATAAAAATAAAAAAATCCCCGCCACCCCCCGGGTGGCATAGGTCGATTCCCAAAATCAACCTAGGCTGCCCGGCGCCAAATTTTTTCGAATTTTTTTTAATTTAAATTGTTTTAAATTTACTTCTTTACTTCAAAAATTTTTATTATTTTTTTTAATTTTTAACTTCATTGTTTCGTTTTTTTTTTTTCTTTTTAATTTTTTTTCATGAATTATATTTTTTTTAATATTTTTCCCGTCTTTTTCATATTTTTTAATTCTTATTTCAGTTTTTTTTGTTTAAATATTTTATTTTACAAGTGAATTTTGTTTTTTTTACATTTTTATACTTTTTTTGTCATTTTTATATGTTTTTTATATTTGATTTTTTTGGCTTGTTTTTAATTTTTTTTTATGTTTTATTACTTGTTATTTTATGATATTTATTACTCAGTTTTTTGTTTTTATTTTTTGTTTAAAATTTTTATTTTTACAAATTAATTTCTACAATGAATTGTACCAAACTAGGAAAAAACAGTGATATGCCAAGTAAACAATAAATACAACACCATAAAATTTAAACATTCAATGCACACCCATGTAAAATTAAGATATGGGAGCAATAATACAATAATGTGAAAGCGGTGCACCTACGCTTGCGTCAATGGCAAGCATGACCAAACCCAAGTGATAAAATGTCAAGCCCAAATGGTAGAAACAGTGGCTACAATGATGCTCTTCGCTACCCTAGTAAAATTGTGTTGTCTGTTGTAAAAATGCTGCTAGAAACTCCACCTTCGGTGCTCAGAAAATTCCATCAAATTAACTCCAAGCTCCTCAAACAAACCCACCAAATCCCAAAAAGGATTTGGCCTGGTTTTGACACTGGAAATTCATCCTCTAAATACCACGTCCTCCTCCAACTGCTGGAAAATACGACCTGCCTGCAACTCCAGTAAAAGCCCTCCAAAACACCCCAAAAATGTTGAGATACACTTCCCCAAAGTTCTCCTCATCTCTCCCAGCAAATAGTTGCCCCACAATTTGACCCCCAAACTCCCACGTGTGCCTGGTGAGAGGCTTCTGCACTGACCCTGAATGTTGTAAGTCGTACTACTCTCAAGCAACAAGCTCCTACTCCCAAACTGCTCCCAAACGCTAGTGTCCCACCGAAACTCCTTCACCAAAATTGTTATGAAACCAGCTCACAAAAAGATAGAAAAGATACATCAACGCCTTAGAAATAAGCCTCTTCGAGCGGCAACCTCCTTTACATTACACAAATGAACAATTCTTGGATGATACAAATGACAAGACCTCCTTTCTATATATAGGAGTCAAGGGGTCATAATATAATCAGAGCCGACATAACAATAATAATGTAAGGGCACAATAATAACAATAGTGGGCTTCTATGAGGCACAATAATAACAATATGGGGACTACATGGGCACAACAATATAATAAGGGGATTGTACTAATAACAATAAGGGGTTACACTAGTAGTATAGGGACCTAACATGCCCCTTTCCTTCAAAAAGTGTTGTCCTCAATGCTTGAGTAGTTCTTGATGCTTCTGTATAAATTCTTGTCCTTCAATGTGGAATCTTTAGCGGGTAAGTTCTTCCACTTGATGAGATACTCTGAAATTGATCTATTTTGTAGCTGTCAATTTCTCGGTTCTGTGACTGTTTCAAGTTCCAATATGATTTTTCCTTGTCAAGTTCTCACAACACTGTTTGAACTGGGATCTTTTGCAACTTTTGAATGAGTTCCCACTCCTTTGGGCATATGGATATTTGTAACGCCTGATGTTTGGAGGAACACTTCCTGGAATCAAATGAATAGCATGATCATGATCACGAATAGGTGGGAAGCCTTTGGGAGTCTCAAATACCTTGGAATGATTGTCCAAAACGTTTTTGAGATATGTAGAAATACATGATTTCGATGTGGGATCCTCTACTGAACATAATTGTGCAATTACACCCCGTTGTTCTTTATTTAGAAGATTTGTCATGCTGTTAGAGTTGATTATCTTTCCCGGTTTCCTTTGATACCCCTCAATTCAACTTCCTTTCCTTCCCAAAAAAATTCAAGAAAAGTTCTTGAAAATCAAAAGCTATCGTACCCGAAGATTGTATCCATTGGACTCCTAGTAAAACATCAGCACCACCCATTGGAATGGAAAGCATTGGGATATCCAATACATATTCTCCCATGGATAGCTTGATATTATGGCACTTTCCAGAGCAATTTATGGTTCCTCCGCTTGCAACCATCACTTGACACTCTAGAGCTGGATATAGGAAGAAATTCAATTCCTTGGCTATCTTACAATGAATAAAATTATGGGTACTGCCCGAATCAATCAACACTATTACCTTTTTCTTCTTGATATGTCCTTCTATCTTGATAGTTTGAGGAGTGGTAATTTCTTCCAATGCATTACAAGATATGGTCGGATTCATTTCTTGATGTTCGATGTGATTTTTCACTTCTTGAACATTTTTCTTCTTGATATGTCCTTCTATATTGATAGTTTGAGGAGTGGTAATTCCGGCCAATGCATTACAAGATATGGTCGGATTCATTTCTTCTTTCTCGATGTGATCTTTCACTTCTTGAGCCTTTTTCTTCTTGATATGTCTTTTATCTTGAGAGTTTGAGGAGTGGTAATTCTTTCCAATGCTTTACAAGATATGGTCAGATTCATTTCTTCTTTCTCTGGGGTGGGTTCCTAATGTATATATCTTCTTCTGATGTTTCCTGATCCTTTTCTTCCTCCTCTTCATAGTCTATGTAAAATAATTTCTTCTCAGCACACTTATGACCTTTAGTGTATTTTTTATTACAATTGTAACAAAGCCCTTTTTTTCTTTTTTCTTCCAATTGTTGTGGTGTAAACCTTATAGGTTGTGGAAGGATTTGAGAAAAAACATTTCCATAATTATAGTCGTGAGTGGTGGGAATCCTTGTTTCCATAATTCTGCTTTCAATTTGTCTTGACAACCTGAATGCCTTCTCCAATGAATTAGGTTCCCAAAGATGAACCTCGTGTTGAATGTTATCCTTTAAAGTCTCTACGAAGATATCAACCATTTTCTTCTCTGGATTATCATTTACCTTTATATTCAATTTTTGGAAGTCCTCAATGTGCTCTGCCATTGAACCCTTTTGTTTGAGATTTATCAATTGGCTAAAGAAGGTGTTTCTCTTTGTATCCTTATAATGTGTTATCATTTCCTCTGTGAGAATTGACCACGTAACAAGTGGTTTACGAGAACAAAACCCTTTATACCATAAAATTGATCCGGCTCTAAATATGAAGATGCAATACATACCTTTTGTAATAATTGCACCTCATGTAGATCAAAATATTGTTCCATCTGTAGTATCCAATTTACCAGATCCTTCCCATCAAACTTCCTCATATCGCCTTTTCTTGATTTTAGGAGCTCGATCTTGAAACGACTGTAACTCCGTATTTTCGGATCATCCAGTTCTGAAATTGCGACCTGTAGTAGCCCTTTGCGTCCTCTTTCCAATGCCACCAGTTTGATCGAAATTGGATTCTCCAATAAAGAGTTATGTACAATCTCCCAAGATGACCTAATTATATACCTTTTCAGAAAAGCGAACTTGTATGAAGTGCCACATGTCACTATTTTGACCTTTGGATCTAAAAACTATATACAAGAAACTACAGTCTGTCCTCTTTCTGTAACTTCTTACGAAATTTAAATCTGATGCTCAGAGAGTCAGTTATGACGATTTTCCCTGGGTCACCTGTTTGGAATGTAATTCGGGAGTCTGCAAAAACCCTAACTTCCTCGATCATATCTCCGTAAATATAACGAGACAAGCTCTAAAATTCGCGCCTGAAGTTCAAAGTGATTTCGGCTCAAATGGGTTTTTTTGTAGCTTCTAAAACGTCGCAGAAAAAAAAGTTATAGCGAAAATTCCACGATGACCTATTTGGAGCAGCGAAACCCTAGAATCCAAAGCTCTGATACCAAATGCTATGAAACTAGCTCACAAAAAGATAGAAAAGATATATCAACGCCTTAGAATTCAGCTTCTTCGAGGGGCCAACCTCCTTTACATTACACAAATGAACAATTCTTGGATGATACAAATGACAAGACCTCCTTTCTGTATATAGGAGTCTAAGGGGTCATAATATAATCAGAGCCGACATAACAATAATAATGTAAGGGTACAATAATAACAATAGTGGGCTTCTATGGGGCATAATAATAACAATATGGGGACTACATGGGTACAACAATATAATAAGGGGGTTGTACTAATAACAATAAGGGGTTACACTAGTAGTATAGGGGCCTAAAAAAAATTCTCCCAACAATTGCACCCTAGAAGATCCCTGAAGTAGCTCCCACGTATTCCTTTCCTGCGTCCTCCTGGAATACGCACTAGTTGAGTAATGGCAAAGTGTTATGCTCTGAATCCTCTCTAGCACTCCTCCAAAATGGTATAATGGACGCTTACTAAGGTGGCACTCGTGGTCTACCGAAGAAAGGGTGAGTTCTTCGCTTGGAAAACTTGTTGTTAAACGGCAAGTGGCCCAGCTAAGTAGCGCAAGCAACTAAGTTGAGTTCGATAGGGAAATGATACCAAATGAGGTTAAGCCTCCTCTATTTATAATTTGTGGGCCTTCTTTCCCCACATGGGCCCCTCCATCTAGCCTTTCGACTTCCCTCCTTGGCTATTCGAACGTTTTCATTAGGTAATGCATGTTTCTTCATGTGGGTGGCCCCCACACTTCATGAACCAAACATTACGGCCCCCTCTTTCCTCCTAAGTCGTTTTCCCAAAATGTTGTGGGTCCCATGGCCTCCAAAAATGTCAAAATTTTGGAAAATGAACCTGTGAAAAATTAATTTGGGAAAGGACATTACAGTCCTCCCCTCCCAAATGTTGGTTGTCCCCAAGCAACTTCAACATTTGGTGCTCAAGTATGTGTTCACCCTCCCAGGTGGCATCCTCATCCAGCAAGCTCCTACAATGCACCAAATACTCTCTAATAGTCTTGCTCTTTAGCTTCCTTTCCCTGGTCTCCAAATTGGCTTCTAGTTTCAGAACCAGATGCCCCTCATCATCCAGTCATGGCAACTCCACGATTGTCGTCGCCTGCTACCCCAAAACCTTCTTGAGGCACGAAACATGAAAGACGTTGTGGATTTTTCTCCTTGGGAGAAGCTCCAGCTCATAGGCCACCTCTCCAACCCTACAAATCACCCTGTACGACCCATAGAAACGAGGTTGTAGCTTCTCGGCCCCTTTCTGCTTCAATGTGGACTGGCGATATGGTTGTAACCTCAAGTAAACCAAGTCCCCCTCCTCAAACTGCCTCTCAACCCGGTGCCTATCTACATACAGCTTCTGCTAATTTTGAGTTGTCAATAGGTTATCCTTGAGAGCCTTGAGGATTTCTTGGCTCTCTTGGATCCAATGTTTGGCCTTTAGGGCCCTGTTGTCTCCAAAAACAATGTCAACAAAAGACAAAGCATCATATCCATACAAGG
The DNA here is from genome assembly GCA_031772625.1 of Pinus tabuliformis. Classification (NCBI taxonomy): domain Eukaryota; kingdom Viridiplantae; phylum Streptophyta; class Pinopsida; order Pinales; family Pinaceae; genus Pinus; species Pinus tabuliformis. The sequence continues at coordinate 99,041,862 of CM062811.1, forward strand.
CACAAATGGGTGACATATCGATGGACATGTGGTGGGTGGTTTTGTAGCAGTACTCACCTAGGTGTAGCCACTGTATCCATGCTCTCTGCTGCCCGGTCATGTAGTTCCAAAGATAGCCCTCCAACCATTTGTTGACCCTCTCAGTTTCACCGTCAATCTGCGGATGGTAACTCGTGCTAGGGGTGAGCTTAGTGCCCACTAATCTGAAAAGCTCCTGCCAAAATGCTCCCATGAATCAACTATCTCTATCATTGAATATGGTCTTAGGGAATCCATGCAAGCGAAAGACCTCCTTGAAGAATAGCTCGACCACCTATGACGTTGTATATCGGGTTAGAATGGTGAAGAAGTGGGCATATTTGGTTAATCAGTCTACCACCACATATATACAATCCTTCCCCTGCACCCGCTGGAAGCCCCGTGATGAAATCCATGGAGATACTCTCCCATTTCCCCTCAGGAATGGGAAGTGGTTGCAACAACCCAACTGGGTAAGTCAACTCCTCGTTATTCCTCTGGCAAGCCTCACACTCCTGCATGTACCTCAATACATCTTCCTTGAGACCTTTCCCTGTGAACCACTCTATGACTATGATGTATGTCTTTTGGAACCCCTGGTGTTGGCTTGTTGGGGCCTGACCCAGGTTCAGAAGTGATTTAGCCAAACAAATCCCGAAACTACTGGCCCTTTTGGCAACAGTCCGTGGTGCGCGAACTGAGGTCTCACCCGAGGTAGTATGGGAGGGTGCTGGAACCAGGTTTCCGCACCCTAGGGATGTCTTGATGAAATCTAGGAAGTTCGTGAACCAAACCTGCGCGCTTGCGTTGCTCTGCGCAACCATCTGTCCTTCGTAACTTGTGCAACTACTTCCGCGCAGCTCTGTAAAGAGCGCGAAGAGGTGTTGTCTAGATCCTTTATCCTTACTGTGCTATTATTATAGATCTTAACTTAATTGTGTGGGCCCAATATTCTCATTAATCATTCAACATTCATAACAAGTGCACACAATCATAAAACTGTAAAGAGATGTATAAACATAACAGAAGCATAGACACAATATTTCAGAATCAACTTATCTTTTATTAATTCTCTGTCCAAGTACAATCCCAACTTTGCCCTGTGCACTCAGCTGCAAGGGTCCGCGCACTCAGCTGCGGACTCTACTGGGCCTCTGCGCACTCAGCTGCAGAGCCTCTACCTATCACTACGACCCAATACCTTCAAATCTACTTCTAACTTCTAACCATGCCTTCGATCTATCTGTTACTTGTCAAAACTAAGACTGACTTTACACTTAGAGCCTTGCTCTATTTATACAATCCCATGGTCTGCGGACCATGGGTAGGCCGACACACTTTACATTAAATTACATTATCTTAGGGCGGACAACCCTAGACTCTTGCGCACCACACCACATTTCGTGGGGTCTTTACATTACACTTGACAGAAATTCGGGCTTCAAGCCCCAAAAACATGCTATGGGGGGATCCGCTGCCCAACAGGCCCCCAACACAATCATCGTGACTCGTCCTCGAGTCACTCTGCTGGTGTAGCGATCTTTGCACGAAGTCCATGCAGCAGGTCTCGCGCAGCTTGGGTGTCCGCAACACACTGTTCCACTGCCTATTGTACTTGTTGCACGCGTATCTCTGAACTTTCGTGAGCAGGGTCACATTCCTGTCCAACCGTATACAGTTCCTACATCTGTGCCAGCTTCCCTTCAATGGTAGTTGTGATTGTGAACGCTTCATCGATCCATGGTTGGATGCGTGCTTTAAGCAGGGCTTCCTTTTGGTGCGCGGCGTCTAATTGGTCCTTCAGTGCCCTTGCCTGCTGTAGTCTGGCGAGTCGTTGAGTAAGGGCAACCGTCTGCATGGTGCCCCGGACACTGTCGTACTCCTGCTGCAACTCGCGCGCCTCTGTCTCTAGGCGTTGTAGGTTCAGGTCTTCCTGCAGGTGCGTAAGTATGGTTAGTGCTTGCTCCAACATCCCGGTGCACCCCTGTGTCACCTAGCCAATTTGTTCCAACCCCATCTGGATAGCGCGGGCGCGCTGCTCTCTGACTTCTGGGGGTGTGGAGGGTTGTGCCTTCAATCGCAGCTCGGCGATTTGCAGGTTCAGCTCCAACTGAACCTTTGTCATTTCCTCTCGGGCCTCGTGGACTCCGATCACCAATCTATGAACCCGCTCTGCTGTTGGTAGCTCTATCGGCATGGCCAACTCTGGAACGCTCCTGCATGCATCTTCTATGGCCTGCTCCAATCCGCTAGCCTATGCAACCAACGCATCCCTCTGGATGCTGAGCTAGTCCATGTTGATTTTCTACTCATGTAGGACCTGGATCGCTCGGCCTTCCCAGGCACGAAGTTCGGCAATGACCCCATCCTGTAGCTGGTACAGTATTTCGCGCGGCAGGGCAGCCAAGTTCAAGCCGACACCTTTCATGCTGCTCATCACAGCCCGGTCATCCTCGCTTGCTATTGCTAACGTGCCTTCGGGCAAGATGAAGGTGTTACCCATACGGGCGCACAGCAGCTGTTCGACCTCAACAGTTCCTGCTACGACATACTGGGCCATTGTGCCTGTTTGGGGGTATTGTACCTGTAAACCTTGTAGCTGTGCACTGAGCGCCCCCAACACAGTGTTCTGCTCCATCTGCAATCCCTGGAGCACGTCCTCCGTGACTTCCCGAATCGTTTTGCTGATATCCAATAGATCACCTTCTGTGAGCGTGATCAGGTCGTCAGACGTCTTTGTGGCTTTCCCTTTCTTCCTAGGGACGTTTTCTCCGGGTCACGCGACTGCTTGAGTTGTGTTGATGTCGTACTGGGGTCCGCGTGGTCCTCCTCCCTGTCCACTTCCCCGGTGTGCTGCCCCGAGGACATCTCCTGGCCTTCCTCGACCTCTCTAGTTGGCGCGGTTGTAATCTCTGTTGTCTGTGTTGCTGCTGCTGCATCGGCTGCCTTCTGCCGTGTAGCTGCTTCCTATTCCTGGCACTTCCTCTCAGCCAGCTGCGTGAGGCACAGCTTGGTGTCCTTCTTTTGTTGCTGAGCTGCGATCTTCTCCATTTCCGCCAAGTTCGGGCGCGCCACTCCGGAGGCCATGACTCCATCACGGCGAAGATCGCATCATCCATTGCAATGAACGGAAGCTTCACCCATTTTCGTGCTGGATCCTTGCACGCCTGGATATACAGGTTATGCATATCCGCCTTGAATTCTGTCGCACTTTGCAAGTTGTTATGAACTGTAGGGGACAAGCACGGCCTGCGGTTGATCCATGTTCGGATGCTCGCCTCCACGAACACCCAGAACACCTTTATCTCGCAAATCCTGTTTGCGTCTCTTGTAGCCCATAGCGAGGTGTACCTCGCGGCTTCGGGCAGGTCACCCTCAGTAGTGGGAAACTAGCTGTCCACCAGCAGCTCCCCTGCAACCAACAAGATGGATAGGAGCAACCACGCATAGTGGAAGGTCTTACCCTGCTCCTGGGCCTCCCTGCAGTTCGTCAAGAACTCATCGCAAAGGAATTGCGCCCAGTTGAACTGGACCCCCTCTACGCATTGCTCTGCCAACGCAATCACAAATGTTGGTACTTCATCGACGTGGCATTTCCTCATGAGCTTGCCGGCCAGTAGCTGGGTGGCTACGCGCACCCCTTGGTCTTTAATACTTGCTATTGCGTACCCCCGCTTTCTCTTTTCTAGTTTATACTTGGCCTTCATAGCTTCTGCGAGGGCCAAGTCGTTGCTTTTTCCTGCTATGGCCACGGGGTCATTTCCTTTGACTGGAAGTCGAGAAATTCGGTGAATTAGATCAGCCGTGATGGGAATCGGCTCCTCCAGCCAGAGATACCCATCATGCACCAAGCACAGCAGCTGCCTAATGAAAAAAATGGTGATGGGCGCGCGGTGGTAGTGGGGTATCCATCGCAGATGGAGTAACCTAGCCTTCTCCACACCGCGCAACCATTTCTGCTTTATTAACTTCTCCGCAGCCAACTGTGGGAACTTCTCGCTATCCGCGAGGTCCCAATCTTCAAACTTCATAGTAGGTACTCGTCCCAACGGTGGACCTTCAAACCTTATATCATCGGGGAGGAGCGAGGTTTGGAGCGCACTCTTCGTGGCCTCTAGGTCCTTTGGTACCTTGGCTTTCCCCTTCCACGGGGGGATGTAAGGAGGTAACTTTGTCGTGGAATGCTTTTGGGAGGCATCCTCTGCCTCATCGTCTTGCACCTCAATTTGGGCGATCAGGGCCTGCAAGTCTTCCTCCTCCTCCTTTGTTTCAATGGTGACAGCTTTTCCCTTCTCTGCCATTGACAATTTTCCAAACCGTGGGTTTCTTGGGGATACACGGATTGGCCCCATCGTTTGCTTATCTTTCTGTGGCCGCGGCGTGCGCGGTGATTTTGGAACTTCTGGCGCAGCTACCGCCTCTCCAGGCTCCTCATGGGCCATACGGGGCTCCATGGTAACTTCGGCGAATCGCACTCTTGTTCTAGCAGTCGTCATTGTGTCTACACTTGAGGATGGTAAGAGTACGCGGCACTCAATGCTTTGTACTTGCTCAATTCTCAAACAACCAAGTGTTGCCTTGGAGCTGGCCCTAGGGGCTTTATAGTGTCTTTTGAATTTGAATTCGACCTTCCCCCCACCCCTACATCATTAATGCCTTCTTGGCAGTAGATCGTCCCAAATCTAGCTCTTAATTCGTGTCTTAATTGCCCGTTTCCCGCTCCTTTTTGCCTTAAAGTGGACCTCTTGTCATGAACAATGACACCAACAATCACCTCCCAGCCTACCCGCGTAGCAGCACAGCGCCCTATGCGCGGCCGCGACCCCTGTGACATACCGATTTTGCGCGCAACCCCCTTGTCGCGCAGCTCCCATACAGACTCTTTTAAAGTCCCGCGCTCTCTTTCAACTACTTGGAGCGCTTAGAATGTGCTTCCTACAAATAGTCAGGGGTCGCCCCACCAGTGCAAGGCTTCAAGTCACCTTCCAACCCGGTTCGCGGGCCTTCCTTAGCTACCCTCGCACCAGTCAGCGCCTCGCGTTCTTCCTTATGTGGTGCGCTTCCCTGGTTACTTTGTCTGATAAGGTGCAGTCGCAGCCATGGTAACAGAGCCAGAAATTCTCGGCGACAATCTTCTAATGTGGTGGTATGGCTGCCCATATCTTGTCCTGTCCTTCTATCGACGCGACATGTTTGCACGATTTCGGTTTCCAGTTTTCTGATTTCCACGTCCATTAACATGCTTTTCTGCTTCAGTCATACCCGATCTTCTTCGAGTTCGTGAAGCTCAAGGTTCCCTCGCTGAATGGCTTCTTGAATCTGCATATGTTCGTCCTTGCACGACTGCATAATCCCTTCATTCTGGTCCTCGCGTGCTGTCCCCATTATGGGAGTTGTTGTATGGGGATTCTTCTCCAAAGCTATGGCCTCGACTCTGCTCGTCGTCTTCGGAATCATTCCCATGCTCAGGTTCTTGTGCATGGCCCTATAGGCCCATCGGACCGCTGGTACGCACAGGTCCCAATCAGTTCGCCCCGCCTGGTAAACCCTATTCAGGATTCTACATACCTTCTTGAATGCTTCTACGTGGAACCTCTGTGGGGCGCATCGCTTTTCCTGCTGCTGTGTCTGGTTCCGATTTTCGATCCTTAGTCTGGGGTGTGCTTGTGTGGACTGTACGACACACATCTGCACCCATCGACACAGGTGGGCGTGCAAGCTGTTTTGTCCTGTCTGCCCAGCTCTCGTTCGACGCTGGTGGCTTCCAAACCGCAAGCGCATCTGCCTTCTACATTCGCGCCAGTTTACAATGGTCTCCTAATGTGTACCCCACTATCGTGACTCGTGAGGGTGTTGCACGAAGTGCCCATTCCAGCGCACCGTACCGCTGTTGTTCCGGTACTACGCTTTCAAATTTGTCCAGGAATTCATCCACCGCCGTCACCCCATCATAGGTTGGCAGTTCCCTTGCCTCTGTCGTCACGCAACGCAGTGATCTAATCATCATGTTGCAATTTAGCGTTGTCACTTTGTGCAACCGGTTTTGCTAGCATTCTACTTCTTCGTCTAAATCCGAAGTGTAGGAACTGTCGCGCTCCCATGAGATTCTCCCATCTGCAGTCGGGTTCACTCGATCCTAGTCTCGCGCCGTTATCTGGTAAATACAATCCAGCTCATCGTCACGCACTGGTTCAGTGTAGCGCACTCCTTCAGCTGGGTCTAGCGGGACTACTACGCGTAGGGACTTTTTCTCGAATATCATCTTTCGCTTCTTCAGGTTGATGACTCCATTCATATCAGTGGCCCAGTCTATTCCTAACAACGCGGGATAAGGATTGTTGTCATCGACAATCTCTATTACCTCAAACTCTGTTTATGTGGTTGCGCCTTCGATATCAATTGTTACCCCTTGCAACCTCCCCATGGGCAAAATCTTTTGTTGGTTCGCCATTCGTAATTGAATAGGGGACCACTGTAATGCGGGCCTACCCATACGTTCCCATGTCTGCTTTGGTAATACATTCGCGTCCGAACCCAGGTCTAAGATTACCTGATCCATTTCCTATTCGCCAATCTGCGTCGTCAATTTCATGTCCCTCCCGATGCGCAATACATGCTTTCCCAATTTCCGAACTACGCGTGGTTCCCCTAACCCTGCGCACCTGGTGATCAACTCCTGTAGTCCCTTAACTGCCTTATTGTCGCGCAGCAGTTTCATGCATGTCTCCAAAAAGGTAGTAAGCATAGAAGGATCCATCCCTGGCTCTGGTTGATCCTTACTACCTGAAGTAGAGGCCTCCGCGAAGCTCTTCTTAGCTTCCATGAACGTCTCCTTTGCGCGTTCTAAGTCAAACTCAGGTTCCTTTGTAGGAGCCTTGCGAACCCATGTATCTTCCTCAGGCTGCTTCCCCTTATCCTCCCTTGTGGTCGTACCACTTCTGAGCATCATGTTCACATTTGGGTCTTCTTCGCGCGGTTCAGACCTCATCATTTGGATATTCTGAGTCGGAGGAGGCTGGAGTACCCCTTTCTCACGCATCTATGTGATCAACATAGGACAATCTACTGCTTCATGATCGAACTGGGCACAGTATGAACAGGATATTCTCGTCGGGTTGGTACAATCGCGGGCGTAGTGCTCTGGTCCCCCGCAATTGTAGCAAATTAACTGTCCGCAGCCCCTTCTTGGTCCCATTCCTCCTTGTCCTCAACCTCGCCCCTGAAATCCAGCACACGCCATCCCCGCGGCTGGGTCGAGGCCTCGCGTTTCTATCTACATTCTATAGGCTGGGGTCTGATCCATCATTAACTCGTAGCTACGACAAGTATGCTCGTCATGGCCTACTGACCTGCAGAAATTACAAAACTGTTGGGGAGTTTGTGTATACTTCTGCAACAAATGACAATTATCCATCATGTGTTTTCCTCCTATCTGACAGATCGCGCACCATAACGTGGTTGTCGCACTTGGCCTTGCCTGTGCCTCCGGTCTCAACAGCATTGCCCCCCCTCCCGCCAAGTAGTTCGCGAATACTAGACAGTGGTCTTTGTCATGGCCCTGGCCTTTGCACTTTACGCACCACACTTCCTCGCGCGCCTCTGGCCGCGGTGCCCTATCATGCTTTAAGCTCTGCATTTCCAAGCAGAGATTCTGTAGTTGCGCGTGGATTTGTTGAACTCCCAACCCCGGATCCTGTATCGGTGTCTCATGCAACCTCATCGCCATTTCCAACACTTCGGCCTGGGTAGAAAGTTTCTGTTGCGACAGCGTCGTCCTCAAGTGCGGTGTTAGAGATGCCACAAACCATGCGCCATGCTGTCCATCCGTGAGCATCATATTAGCCTCGCGGATCGTATTCTTCAGCTGCTGATCCAGATCCCAGGGTGTCTCGCCTTAAAGCATCGCGATCTCTTTGAACCCAATGATTGACTATTTCTCTAATTTCGGCCGGCTAAATTCTCTGTTCAACGCATTCTGGATCTCTGCTATCCCTGCATTTGGGTGGTCATTAGAGTGCTTGATATACCATGTCAACGCGCGATCCTGCATCGCGTAAACCAATGTATCCTTCTTAATGTTGTCGTCCGTGACCCCTTATGCTTCCCACACTGCTCTTACCACGAACCAGAACTAGTCTGGATCCTCATTCCCTACTCCTCTGAATACAGGTAGCTTGATTGTGCTTGCCATGCTGAACTGTAGGGTTGGTGGGGGTGGAGTGGGTGGAGATGGAGGTGAAGGAGGTGAAGCGGGTGGTGGCATGGGTGGAGGTGGTAACTGCAAAATGCGTTGCCTTATCAAACTGACCGCACTTCTCAAAGAGACTTGAGCGAGCTCTTCCTCGCTCTCTCGTGAAGGTGAAATTAAGGGATTGTTTCCTACTTCCCCGCTACCTTTGTAGATCTTTCCGCTCCGCGTCGTTCCAAACATTAATGTATTCACATAACCCACTTTTCACATAACAGCATCTTAATCTAGGTATTCAAAGATTTAATGTACTTACCTCGCGGTCCCTTGAGAAAACATCATTCTGCTTCGCTGTAGCTCACGGTCGTGTCTATCACAAACTCAGTGATAAATCCCCCTATTATCTGGTCGAGCCAATGGTCCACAGCTCGCGCGATCTTATCTTCTGATGCCTCTAGTCTGCGCACTAATTCCGGAGTCCACACTATCGGTTGGTCGAGCTTACACCTTCCTTAGCTGTCGACTAACCTCGCAATCCACTCATACAGTTCAGAAGGAAAGGATGCGAAGAAGATCTCGTGGATTTCTGTATACACGTAGCGATCCAACCACCTTTTCTCGGATACCTGCGGAGTTCTGTTTTCTTGTGTCGCAAACTCGTGAATCTTCTTGTCCAACCACTCTTCAATTTCCTTCTTTGTTGGGTTCCAGTGGCACGACATCAAACATCCCTTAGGTAGATCCCGGTCCCGGCAACAGAACCATTTGTTGGCTTGTTGGGGCCTGACCCAAGTTCAGAAGTGATTTAACCAAACAAATCCCACATTTGGCAACAGTCCGTGGTGCGTGAACTGATGTCTCACCCGAGGTAGTATGGGAGGGTGCTGGAACCAGGTTTCCACACCCTAGGGATGTCTTGATGAAATCTAGGAAGTTCGCGAACCGAACCTGCTGCTCCGCGCAGCCGTCTGTCCTTCGTAGCTTGTGCAACTGCTTCCGTGCAGCTCTGTAAAGAGCGCGAAGAGGTGTTGTCTAGATCCTTTATCCTTACTGTGCTATTATTATAGATCTTAACTTAATTGTGTGGGCCCAATATTCTCATTAATCATTCAACATTCATAACAAGTGCGCGCAATCATAAAACTGTAAAGAGATGCATAAATATAACAGAAGCATAGACACAAAATATTTCAGAATCAACTTATCTTTTATTAATTCTCTATCCAAGTACAATCCCAACTCCGCCCTGTGCACTCAGCTGCAGGGGTCCACGCACTCAGCTGCGGACTCTACTAGGCCTCTGCGCACTCAGCTGCAAAGCCTCTACCTATCACTACGACCCAATACCTTCAGATCTACTTCTAACTTCTAACCATGCCTTCGCATCTCTCTGTTACTTGTCAAAACTAAGACTGACTTTACACTTAGAGCCTCACCGACACACTTTACATTAAATTACATTATCTTAGGGCGGACAACCCTAGACTCTTGCGCTCCACACTCGCATTTCGCAAGGTCTTTACATTACACTTGACCAAAATTCGAGCTTCAAGCCCCAAAAATATGCTATGAGGGGATCCGCTGTCCAACACCTAGTGTCCCAAAAGTGGGGAGTCATGAGTTGTGTGGAGAATAATCTTCTTCAACTGCAAACCCGACACCAAGAATATACGCCCCTTGTAGTAAATGACCTCAGTCATCACCCTATAGCACTCATCAGCGTGAATGCCCTCCAATATCTCGCATGCCCTACGGTCCTTGGAGTACTCCACCGGCAACTGCACCTTCCAGTCATGGCAAATGCTCATGAGTGAAAGTGTCGCGAACCTCTTGGATAATGCATCTGCTACTATGTTGTGCTTTCCCTTGACATACTCAATGTTGAAATCGTAGCCCTGCACCTTGTTGCCCACCCCTGTTGCCAGTCACTGAGGCCCTGTTGCCCCATGAAATGGCGAAGACTATTATGGTTCGTCTTCACCTGAAATCTGTTGCCCACTAGGTACTGTCGAAATTTGGCCAACGCATGCATGATGGCCAACATCTCCTTGTCGTAAATAGAGTATGACCTCTCATGTGGGAGGAGTTTCTGGCTCTCAAAAGAAATGGGGTGTCCATCCTGAGACAATATTGCGCCAACCCCCTTGCCTGATGCATCACACTCTAATGTGAATGGTTGCGTGAAATCCGGAAGTGCCAAAATTGGGAAACTGCTCATCACCTCCTTGAGGCGATCAAATGTTGACTGTGCTTTGTCTGTCCATGTGAAAGCCCCCTTCTTTGTCATATCTGTGAGGGGAGCTGCTAGTTGTGAGAAGCCCTTCATGAACTTCTTGTTGTAGGCGCATATGCCTATGAATCCCCTCAGTTCAGTCATAATCTGGGGCTCATGCCAATCCCGGATGGCCCTGATCTTTTCCTCGTGCACTGTCACTCCATCTACGCCAATGATGTGTCCCAAGTAGAGCATCTTTGTCAGTCCAAAACTCACAATTGGACAGCTTGGCGTAAAACTGTTGCTCTTCTAGAATACACAACATCATCTCCAAGTGTTGCAAATGCTCCTCCCATGTGCGGTTGTAAATCAAGATATCATCGAAGAACACCAATAGAAACTTTCGCAACTGCCCATGGAATACATGGTTCATACATGACTGGAAAGTGGCAGGTGCGTTGGTCAACCTGAAGGGCATGACCAAGAACTCAAAGTGCCCATAGTGGCACCTAAAAGTCGTCTTGGGGATGTCTTGATCCCTCACCCTGATCTGGTGGTACCCCAAGTGCAAATCTATCTTAGAGAAGTACTTGGATACTCTAAGCTCATCCATCAATGCGCGAGATGGGGTATCTGTTCTTCAAGGTCTTCTTGTTGAGCGTCCTGTAATCAATGCACATACGCATGGTCCCATCCTTCTTTATCAGTGCTACTAATGAAGCAAAGGGGCTAGAACTCGGCCTAATACACCCCAATGCCAGCAACTCCTTGATAGCATGCTTTATCTCGTCCTTGTAGGCCTTAGGATGCCTATAAGGAGTGGTGATGACTGCATGCACCCCAGGCTCTAACTAAATGGTGTTCTCAAAACCCCTGTCAGGTGGTTGCCCTGGTGGTATGTCCCCAAACACTACCGGGTATCTGTCCAAAATAGTTTGCATGTCTGGGTGAGGCGGCTTGGGCTGTCCTCCAACCTCTGAAATCCTCAGCTCCACTGCCGACACTATGTCTCCATGCCTCAAGTCAGCCTCCATCCTGTGCGCTAAAACTATCTGTGGAGGGTACGAGTGCATGCCTCGAATAACTACCAACTTTCCATCCAGCCTTGTGAACTCCATCTCTAGTTTCCTCTAGTCAGTGGTGAATCGGCCAAGGGATTAGAGCCACTAGACACCCATCACCACGTTAGTGTCTGGCACATCTACAATGAAGAAATGATCTGTCACCGAATAGTTCCCCATGGTCATTGTCAATGCGGGAACCTATCAGGTGCACTGCACAGTCTTGTCCCCTGGCACCAGAACTGAGAACCCCTCAAACTCCTTTGTAGTGATGCCCCACCTCTGGACCATCCGAGCATCAATGAAATTGTGGGTGGCCCCATTTTCTACTAAAACCGAGACACGTTGTCCCTGCACTGTGCCTCGTATCCTCAAAGTCAAAAACTTGGGAACTCCATGCAAAGAAGCAAGGACTCCCCCAGTTGGTGCGAAAGATGCTCCCTCGGGTGGTGGTGGTGGTGGTCCCCTCTCTGCCTGGCCCTCGCTATCTCCCTCGTCAAACTCCAACTCCCATCGTCCTCCGAATAGTGGGCCTTGTCGGTTGTGCACCGGTGGCCTAGTGCCCATGGCTCCTAACAAGTAAAACATAGTTTTCTCCTCCGGAGCTCTCTCTTGGTCTCCTCATCCAACTACCCACGCCCCCGGGTTGCTCGTTGTGGTGGGGGTCTAGCGTCACCTTTCTTCTGTGGGTAGGGAGTCTGTGATGGGAAGGGTGCTCTAGTCTTGGGGATTTCCCCCCTGCAAATCTCTAGCACAAGTCACCACCTCCTGCAAGGTCGACAACCTGTGTGACTTCACCAATCCTCGCAATGGCTCCAGTAATCCCTCTATGAAAGTGTACACCCTCCTAGCCTCGGACAGGTCTAGCACCATAACTAAAACCCTCAAAAACTTTGATATGTAATGCTCTGGGTGTTCGATCTATCTAAGTTGGGTCAACTCCCTGAAGTGAGCCTCTGGATCCCTCCTATCAAATCGCTCCACCACTCTCCGTGTGAAGTCCTCATAAGAGGTCACATTGGCATGCCCCAATGTGGACAAGCCATGAAACCACCACTCATGCGCTTCCCCCTCCAAGTGCAGGGTAGCCATTTTGATGGCTTCCACCTCCGTCATCCGATTAAGCTAGAAATAAGTATCCAACTTCTCCACCCAAGCTCGAGTTGTGCACTTGGTAGAGCCATCATATGTGGGGAAATACATCCTCCCAATGGTACGTTGTAGCTCTAAGTTATGTGAACTCGGTCCCCCATTGTGCCTTCTCTTCTCATTCTGTTTGAGCTGGCAATAGTCTATGAATGACAGGGCTCCTTTGAAGTCTTCCCCATGGCTTTCCATTCCTTAAAGAAATCTCCCATGGGCATTTGATCATCTGGTCCTCCATGCTCACTGGGTGCTGACGGCAAGAAAGAAAGCAGCGTGGTTTTGGATGGTCCACTGATAGATGGTAGGTGACTGGCTGGTGAAGGGTTGTCACACTGTTGTGAGGCCCCTCAAGTCTCTCCAAATAGGAACTCATGATGAAGGTTCTTGTCCCTATTCTGTTGTTTGATTTCCTCCATCATCTCTTTTTGTCCCCTAGTCAAGTCGTTCAAGGCCTTCAAGATGCTATTGAATGTTGTTTCTTCCTTACTCCTTGGTTCCCCCATCTTAGCTACAACTATTGTCTTCCCACGTGCCTCTAGATCAGGTGTAATCCCCAACTCTCTTTCCTTGCACCTGTACCTCTGCTTACCGTAAGTTATGTTATGTCTGTCCTCCTCGTTCATAGGAAAAGTCTCCCACGACTGAGCCAAGATCTAAGCTTTGATACCACTGTAATGTCCCAAACTAGGAAAAGCAGTGATATGAAAAGCAAACAATAAATACAACACCATAAAATTTAAACATTCAATGCACACCCATGTAAAGTCCAGAAATAGTAACCAGCTAAGCCATTTTATTATGATATGGGAGAAATAGTACAATAATGTGGAAGATTTGCACCTGGGCTTGCCTCAGTGGCAAGCGTGACCAAGCCCAAGTGATAAAATGTCAAGACCACATGGTAGAAATAGATGCTACAATGATGCCCTGTGCTGCCCCAAAGAAACTATGTTGTCTGCTGTAAATATGCTGCTAGAAACCCCACCTCCAGTGCTCAGCAAAATCCACCAAATTAACCCCAATCTCCTCAAACAAAACCCACCAAAACCTAGAAAGGGTTTGCCCTGGTTTTGACCCCGAAATTCGTCCTCCAAGTACAACGTCCTCCTCCAACTGTTGGAAAGTATGACCTGCTTGCAACTCCAGTAAAAGCCCTCCAAAACAATCCAAAAATGTTGAGATACACTTCCCCAAAATTCTCCTTATCTCTCCCAACAAATACTTGCCCCACAACTTGACTCCCAAACTCCCCCGTGTGCCCAGTGAGAGGCTTCTGCATTGGCCCTGAATGTTGTAAATCGTACTTCTCTCAAGTAACAGGCTGCTGCTCCCAAACTTCTCCCAGAGGCTAGTGTTCCACTGAAATTCCAAAACTGCCCAAAACTCATGGAAATTCTTGGTGTCGGGTTTGTAGTTGAAGAAAGAGTATTCTCCACGCAACTCATGACTCCCCACCTTCGGGACACCAAGGGTTCCGGAAGACATACATCCAAATGAGAGAGCGATTCACATGGAAAGGCCTCAAGGGAGATGTATTCAAGTACGTGCAGGAGTGTGAGGCTTGCCAGAGGAACAAGGGGGAGTTGACTTACCCAGCTGGGTTGTTGCAACCACTTCCCATTCCCGAGGGGAAATGGGAGAGTATCTCCATGGATTTCATCACGGGGCTTCCATCGGTGCATGGGAAGGATTGTATATATGTGGTGGTAGACCGACTAACCAAATATGCTGTAACAACCCATCTCAAATCACGAGCAGCATAGCAATATTAGCATGCATGTGAGGCATGCATATGGTAGCTACATATGCATGCATCATATACATTGCACTAGTATATATAAATATATATACACATCGACTATATATCGACTATTCATGGAGAATGTCTAAATTTGAGATAAATGAATTAATTATCAAAGGTGTAAATTAAATGCCTAATTCTCGTAAATGGAAGAATACACACTCAGTAAGAAATATAGTTGAGGTTATTCATATGTTACATATATAACCCAAAATGTGTACTAATAAACTAAACCCATATACCTTATGATTAAACTTGACATTTTATAAAACATAAAGTAAATTGTAATATTTAAAATCATCATGGTCTTATACTATTTTATAAAATAAAGTACCAACTGTCATAATTAATATGACACCATTCGATATGGTGAGGATCTGATTCAATTAAAAGTAGATATCATGACAAAGCAGCCACCGCCTAACCAAATCTTATCCTTCCATAAAGGCGGTGAGCAGATGCGGAGAGAGGGAGGAACCTCTGCTATTTAAAGGAGGGACTGTGAGTGGGAAAAAGGAACCGGGGGCTGTTGAAGGACGAAGGAGAGTGCTGAAGGAGAGGAAATTATCCATATTGCTTGTAATTCGGAACTATTGAGCCTTACTTGTTTTGAAGTCTCTGGGCACGGGGGAACGGTATGCTCCGGTTGAGAGGCATACTGTATTGAGTATCCAGGTATACTCGGTTCGGCTGGGTGGTTTGGTCATTCGGTAACGGAGAAGTTCTACAGCAGATCAGCGCAACAGCAGTGGCAGATCAGGTAAGTACTCCATCAAATAGATTAATACCGTTTCACAGCTTCATTAATCTTTACAGTTCGGTAAGAACTTCTTTAACTTAGGACAGTCTTTACATATGCCCACTTCTTCGCCATACTGACCCGGTATACAACATCACAAGTGGCCAAGCTATTCTTCAGGGAGGTCTTTCGCTTGCATGAACTCCCTAAGACCATAGTCAGCGATAGAGACAATCAATTCATGGGAGCATTTTGGCAGGAGCTTTTCAAATTAGTGGGCACTAAGCTCACCCCTAGCACGAGTTACCATCCGCACAATGATGGTCAAACTGAGAGGGTCAACAAATCGTTGGAGGGCTATCTTCAGAACTACGTGACCGGGCAGCAGAGAGCATGGATACGGTGGCTACACCTAGGCGAGTACTGCCCTAACACCACCCACCACATGTCCATCAGTATGTGACCCTTCTATGCCTTGTATGGATATGATGCTTTGTCTTTTGCTGACATTGTTTTTGGAGACAACAAGGCCCCAAAGGCCAAAGATTGGATCCAAGAGAGCCAAGACATCCTCAAGGCTCTCAAGGATAACCTATTGACAGCTCAAAATCAGCAGAAGATGTATGTAGATAGGCACCGAGTTGAGAGGCAGTTTGAGGAGGGGGACTTGGTTTACTTGAGGTTACAGCCATATCGCCAGTCCACATTGAAGCAGAAAGGGGCCAAGAAGCTACAACCTCGTTTCTATGGGTCATACAGGGTGATTTTCAAGGTTGAAGAGGTCGCCTATGAGCTGGAGCTTCTACCAGGGAGCAAAATCCACTACGTCTTTCATGTTTCGTGCCTCAAGAAGTTTGTTGGGGTAGCAGGTGACGACAACCGTGGAGTTGCCATGACTAGATGATGGAGTTGGAAATTCTTGGTGAAATTCCATGAGTTTCATTAGTTTCATAAGCCCAAAACTTTCCTTCAAACTGCCTTTGATCATGACCATAGCTCCAATACCATGTTGAGAAATCCATAGAGGTGGTAGTTAAATGATTTCTCTTATTAATGACATTATCTTGTGATGTTTTCGTTATTATTATTAGTTCTTTCGATTTATCTTTTCTTATCATCAAGACTAATGCCAAGCAACAAATAAAAGAGTACACAAGATGTAGGCACGCTACCAGGGCAAAACCCCACTCTAGGGGAAAACCCAATCAAAATTCTTCCTTCAGTAGATTCAAGATGAGACGACCAAGACCCTTACAACTTAGACTCGAGACTACCTCCATCCATCAAGTCAACCTTGTCATTCTTCAGTTCTATAGCTCCTGTAGCAGTCATTCTTCTTCACACTTTGATCCTTTGAAGAGATTACTTTTGCACCCAATTCGAGCTCCTTCATCCACTGTGATAGCAACATTATAATAGCATCGAGACACTGTGAAAACACCATTGTAATAGCACCAAACTGAAGTCATGAGGTCACTGTACTGCAAGTTTCTCTCTATAATGAAACTGAGTCTCTCTTTCTACTATAGCACCGAAACCCATTCCTAAAGTTATTCAAAGTGTGCACACATAGCATCGAACTGAGGTTAATTCTCTGAGTTACCTCCCTGCAATGACACCGAAGCTTGTCTCTTAAACTCTTATCCGAATTATGTGATCACTGAAAAAGACTCTGAAATACGAGCTTTGAATTGTCCTCCTAAGCCCGAAGACCCTACAGACATATATATATAGTTGTTTGTCCATCTTTAATGAGCTGACATGAACATATGAAGAGCTGTGTCACTGAATTAGGCCAACATGTGATCTTTTAAGGGAGGTCGACTTCATGAGGGTTCTTTCAACAGCAAGGAGACTTCAATGGATGGAGGAGTCTTCCCAAATTGACTTTGACAATAACCTAAAGCCTACAATGGAGGCTTGATAAATTTGACCCAAGCATGAAACCCATGCTTTAATAAGTAAATTTCAATGATAATAATAAATCTTTTTGCTTTTATTTTGAAAAATATATTACATTTTGACTTCAAGCACAATTATGAAGACTGAACTGTCGATTTGGGGTAGCATCGGATGTGCTCTAGCCACAAAAATTGGTGGAGAGGCTAAGGCACATGAGATCTCCAATACCCAGAAAGGGTTTGGGAATATTCTAAACAGTTTGGGAGATATTAAAATAATTAATATTTTTAATAAAGTCCCTAAGTCTAGACTTAGGGAAAATAAAATATTAATGTGTATTAACATAAAACTGTGTTAGAATGGTCCAAAAGTCATGGATCAAGCCAGATCTAATCTTAGCCGTTGATTAGGGACTTAATCTCGGCCATTGATTTGTCAACGAGAAAAGTATAAGAAGAGGCTTGAGGATCACTTGGAGAACAGACTGAGGAAGACCAGTCAATTCAATTTTTGGAGCCGGGTTCACTGAGAAATTGAACCAGTGGTCTGGTGAGCAGTCAGGAGGCAACAAGTACGAAGTAGAGAGGCGGGATCAGCGCTAAGGCAGGAGAGGCAGACGCAGGGCTTTTCAGGCCGACGCAGAGGCAGCAGAAGACTGTGCAGTCACTTGTTGGGCCTGCGTGAGTGACGCAGAGAGGCCCAGGGCTGACGCAGAGGGTTTGAGAGCCACGCAGAGGTCAGTTGGGCTGATGCTGGGATTGGGAGAAGTGCTAGAGAATTATTTCTCTCTGTGGGTAAGCCAGTTTGGCACCCTATTGTACAAAAGAATTGTTGAATAATAAAATCCTCCCTTGCTGCACCGGTTTTCCCACATTGGGTTTTTCCGGGGACTGTTGTCCAAAATATCTATGTCAATGTGTTAATGCTTGTGCATATGTTTGTTTCTGTATTACGGTGTGATATCTGCAGCAGTATTTATTTTAATGTTTATTGAAGTAATTTCATAAATAACTTATTGTGGAATAAGTAGGAAAAATAAATCAGTTGCTGCAGTGATAGAAATAGAATTTTCACATGGTATCAGAGCAAGTAATCAAAGACAGAAAGAGAAAATCAGTTATGGGTCAAGACCACGATGCAGAGGCATCCACGTCAAGGGACTCACACAGATTTTCACAAGACTGCACAGGAGAGAGATTTCGATTTCTCTATGTTGGCTTCCAAGCTGGAAGAAGAAGTGGCGTATATGACTAGTGCTACATCATTAGAGGTATGGTATATAGACAGTGGAGCTTCCTGGCATATGACAGGAATCAGGGAGTGTTTCTCAGAATATCGAGAAGAGAAGATGAACTTTCAGATCACCATGGAGAACAAGGCAAAGTGTACTCCAGTGAGCAAGGGTACCATAGTTTTTCAAACAGAATCGGGAGAACGATTCCATGCTACAAATGTACTGCATGTACCAAGATTGGGGATGAACTTACTTTCCGTGTCGCAACTACAAGGCAAGGGCTATGACGTCTACTTCATCAAGGAGAAGGTATACGTCAAACACCCCAGCTGGAAAAAGAAAGTGTAGATCGAGATCAAAAATAATCGGTTGTATAGACTGCAACTAGAATCACCAATGGCACTAATAGGCAGTGATGGAGACAAGGACTTGAATGAACTATGGCACAGAAGAATGGGTCACTTGCACCATGGAGCTCTGAGAATTCACAAGAGCACTATAACAGGAGTTCCGGATCTGAGTACGGAACGAGATGATATATGCAGGAGATGTGTTCTAGGAAAGTATGCCAAGGCAGCATTTCCTAGGAGCAAACACAGGGACAAGAGTGTACTAGGATTGGTACACTCTGATATTTGTGGACCTATGTCCGTCAAATCTCTCAGTGGTGCCGAGTATTTCCTTACCTTCATTGATGACCACTCAAGGAAAACTTGGATTTATTTTCTGAAAACCAAGGATGAGGTTTTCTGTCGATTCAAGGAGTTCAAGGCTCTAGTGGAGAATCTGACTGGGAAGAAAATAAAAGTTTTGCGCTCAGATAATGGTGGAGAATATGTCGATAAGGACTTCATTGATTTTTGCGCTAAGGAGGGCATCAGAAGAGAGTGGACAGCTCCATATAATCCGGAGCAGAATGGGGTAGCAAAAAGAAAGAACAGGACTATTGTAGAAGCAATTAGGGCCATGATGTATGATTAGGATATGCCAAAATTCCTGTGGGCAGAAGCATGCAACACAGCAGTCTATGTTCAGAACAGGACTCCTCATCAGGCAGTGGGCAAGATTACTCCAGAGAAAGTCTTCACAGGGAAGACACCTGAAGTTAGTCATTTCAGGATATTTGGGAGTCTAGCATATTACTGCATACCCAAATAAAAGAGGAAGAAGCTAGATCAGATTGCGGAAAAGGGATATCTGGTAGGATATAGCGAGAATGCTAAGGCATACAGAATCTATCTTCCAGGGAGCAAGAAGGTAGTAGTACGACGAGATGTAAAGCTCATGGAGGCTAGGGCTTTCAAAAGATCTCGCGACATGCCTTTTGAGGGGTAGTCGAAAGAGGAGCCGTTGGTTAAGCCTCTTTAACCAATAGAAGTAAAGAATTCTTCCTAAGGACAGGAAGATTCTCAGGATGAGGAGGAGGAGCGAACAGAAGCACCTGCTGGCAGAGGAAGAACTAGTAGGGAACTTCGTCAGATTCTGCAAGATGTAGAGGATTTCATCGGTGCACCAAGAAATAATAAGAGGGAGCGAAAACAACCAGATAGATATCAAACATTAGTAGCTCGGGATGGAAAGCCTGCCAGTTTCAAGGAGGCAGCTCAACATCAGGTTTGGCTAGATGCGATGGTAGAGGAATACAACTCCATAATGGTAAATGATGTCTGGGAGGTGGTGCCAAGACCTCAAGATAGATTAGTGGTAGGTTCAAGATGGATCTACAAGATCAAATACGCTATAGACGGCAGTGTTGAGAAATACAAGGCCAGGTTTGTGGCTAAGGGGTATGCTGAAAAGGAAGGGATTGACAATGAGGAGACCTTCGCCCTGGTAGCCAGGTATACATCTATTAGGACCGTGATATCTCTTGCAGCCTAGATGGGGTGGAAGATCCATCAGATGGATGTCAAAACGGCATTTATGAAAGAGGTAATAAAAGAGGAGGTATACATTGAACAACCAGAGGGCTTTGAAACTCATGAGAAGAAATCTCAAGTATGCAGATTGAAGAAAGCCTTGTATGGGCTGAAATAGACACCGAGAGCATCGTATGGTCAAATAGATGGCTACTTGCAGAAGATGGGGTTTGTCAAGAGTGACGCGGATCCAAATCTCTACTATCTGGTTATAGAGAACGAACCGCTAATCTTAGTATTGTATGTGGATGATCTCTTTCTAACAGGATCATCCAGACTCATTAGGGACTGCAAGAAGAATCTAGCCACAGAATTCGATATGAAGGATTTGGGACGAATGCACTACTTCCTAGGGTTGGAAGTTTGGCAGCAAAAGGGAGAAATCTTCCTTGGGCAAGGGAGGTATGCTACAGAAATCCTGAAAGATTTGGGATGGAGGACTGTAGACCTATGGCTACACCACTGACCACCAACTCGAAGAAGATTGATGCATCAGAAGACAAGGATGTCGATCCCACCCTATACAGGCAGCTCATAGGGTCCCTGATATATTTGGTCAATACCAAGCCAAACATTTGCTACTCTGTCAACACCCTAAGTCAATTCATGGTGGAACCGAAGAGGGCGCACTGGGCAGCAGCCAAACATGTTCTCAAGTATTTACAGGGAACAGTCGATTATGGACTCTTTTACACCAAGAGTAAGGGTATCAGATTGAGTGGATTTACTGATGCAGATTGGGCAGGAAGTTCAGTGGATTGGAAAAGTACCTCTAGGTACTGTTTCAACATTGGATTAGGAATGACCTCTTGGTGCAGTAGGAAATAGAAGTTTGTGGCTCTGAGCTCATCTAAGGCAGAATATATGGCGATAAGCACAGCTTCGTGTGAGGCCATATGGCTTAGAAAACTGCTTGTGAACCTATTCAGAAGGAATATGGAGGCGACCAGGATCATGTGTGATAAGCAGAGTTGCATCAAGCTCTCTGAGAATCTAGTGCTTTATGATAGGTCGAAGCATATTGATATCCAGTGTCACTTTGTCAAGGATTGTGTCTAACGAGGAGCTGTACAGTTGAGCTACACTCCTACAAGAGAACAGGTGGTAGACATCCCACCAAGGCCCTTGGAAGGACAAAATTTGACTACTTCAAGGAAAAGATGGGGATGGTAAAGAACCCATTTCAGCAGCAGAAATGGGAGTGATAACAAAAAGGATGCAGAGGGAGTTGCAGTGCGGATGCAGTGTTGTGAGAAAGGACCAGCAGCAGCACAGATGCAAAAGGAGTTGTCGTACAAATGCAGCAGTGGCAGTAGCAGAGCCATGGGCAGCAGTACAGGATGCAGCAGTGCAGAGGATGTTGGGCAGGGAGGCTTAGCATCAGCACAGGGACTGATGCCGAATGATCAGGGTGATACTCAGCACGGAGTATTACTAGAGCACAGTCCTCACTAAGAGGGAGTGCTCATTTGGGGTAGCATCGGATGTGCTCTGGCCACGAAAATTGGTGAAGAGGCTAAGGCACATGAGATCACCAATACCCAGAAAGGGTTTGGGCAAATTCTAAATAGTTTGAGAGATATTAAAATAATTAATATTTTTAATGGAGTCCCTAAGTCTAAACTTAAGGAAAATAAAATATTAATGTGTATCAATATAAAACTATGTTAGAATGGTACAAAAGTCATGGATCAAGCCAGATCTAATCTTAGCCGTTGATTAGGGACTTAATCTCGGCCGTTGATTTGTCAACGAGAAAAGTATAAGAGGAGGCTGAAGGGTCACTTGGAGAACAGACTGAGGGAGACCAGTCAGTTCAATTTCTGGAGCGGGGTTAGCTGAGAAATTGAACCAGTGGTCTGGTGAGCAGTCAGGAGGCAACAAGTACGGAGCAAAGAGGTGGGATCAGCCATTGGAGATCAGCGCTGAGGCAGGAGAGGCAAACGCAGGGCTTTTAAGGTTGACGCAAAGGCAGCAGAAGACTACACAGTCACTTGCTGGGCCTGCGTGAGTGACGCAGAGAGGCCCAGGGCTGATGTAGTTAAGTAGGGGCTAACGCAGAGGGTTTGAGAGCCACGCAGAGGTCAGTCAGGCTGACGCTGGGATTGGGAGAAGTGCTAGAGAATTATTTCTCTCTGTGGGTAAGCTAGTTTGGCACCCTGTTGTATAGAAGAATTGCTAAATAATAAAATCCTCCCTTGCTACACCGGTTTTCCCACATTGGGTTTTTCCGGGGACTGTTGTCCAAAATATCTATGTCAATGTGTTAATGCTTGTGCATATGTTTGTTTTTGTATTACGGTGTGATATCTGCAGCAGTATTTATTTTAATGTTTATTGAAGTGATTTCACAAATAACTTATTATGGAATAAGTAGGAAAAATAAATCAGTTGTTGCAGTGATAGAAATAGAATTTTCACATGAACCTAGTTATATTCTCCAACATTAACTGCCACTGACCTATCTTGCAACTCAATACTATGGGCCCCTATAGCAAGGTATTGATCCATGAGGTGGACTCCTCAAGGATCCTTCCCAATCTCCGTAGCTCTCTGGGGCTACAGTAGCAAATCTCCCCACCTCACTCCTAGAGGTATATCTGCGAACATAGTGAAGTCTCCCTCCATCCTGGATGAAAGTCTATCAATCTCTACTGAAGTTGTTCGTTGGTCCTGCTTCTCCTCCTTATCCTTCTTCCTAAGAGGACATTAGGTACTATAGTGACCAAGCTCACCACACCTGAAGCATTTGACATTTGACAAGTCCTTCTTTCTCTACTCCCCCTGTCCCTGACTGGGACCGTTTGATGTGAGGGCCACATTCTACTCCTCCACCATCTTCGATCCGCTGCTGCTACTACTGATGGATCTCTTCAATAGAGCTTGTCTCAACTCCTCCTGCTGCAACTTGGCGCACATTCTTTCCCATCTGGTAGCTTATATCTACCCAATATGCTTTGGACAAAGACCTATCAATCCTCTGAGACGATATTAAGTGTCAATCGCACTAGCTTCGTGGATTGAGGCGCTGCCCCAATAGTTGACAGTTGATCTCAAACCTCCTGAATTTTGGTAAGGTAGCGGTCTATGCATTCCCCTTTCTACATCCGGATGAGTCTCAGCTTCTCCTCTAGGTACATATTCCACTGCTCAGAAGTACCCTGGTATAACATGGAGAGAGCATCCCACATCTGTTTGGCAGTATCTTTGCCAGCTATATGTGAGACTATATGATCCTAGACTCCATCCAGGATCAACCACTTCGCCTACGCCATTTCCTTCTTATATTCCTTCTGCTAATCTGCATCCAAAGGAACTGCCACTACAACATCAATATATGCTTTCAAGCCATATTCATCTAGAAGGAAGGACATCTTTGCCTTCTAGATGACGTAGTTGGAAGCTCCATCCAACTTCTCCTGATCAGGAAGCCCAACAGTGGCCATCTCAACGAACTGTAGAAAACTTCCTCTTTCCTTTTGCTCGACAGCTGCTCTGATACTCGCACTTCCTTCTAGTGTGAGAAGATCTGCTCACAACTACAGTCAATCTGCAAGGAAAATCAAACTTCTTGAGACTAGAAGTTCCCTGAGGAAAATTTTCCCACTTTGTGTACTCTTCTCTCTTCCACCCCGACATTGGTTTTGCTTTTGCGTTCTGCTGCAAAACCCCTGCGTCCAGCTAGAGATGAGTTGCTCCCTCTTCCTCTAGAATCACTCAATCTGGAAGGAGCAAATGCTTTTGCCCCTCAGTCAGAAAACCGAACCTCCTCAAGTAACTTGCCCTTCTAACAAAAATACTGTGTTGCCCTTGTGAATTTCGGCCTGCTTCCCTTGCTGAGCAGCAAAATTCCTTTCCTTCATTTATGATCTCTCGAGCTGATCAACTGCGCTCTAATACCATGAGAAAATTCCTACACTAGAATCCTATTGCAACAACTGATATTATTTCTCCTAATTGTAAATTAATTAACAATTTATCTGTTACGGCGAATATCGAAATAAACACACTACAACCTTCACAAATGAAAATTCTGCAGAAAAATTAAAACGTTGGAAGCTGAGAAATGTTAGCACACACATAAAATTAACACAATTATTTTTGGACAAAAGTCCCCAGAAAAACCCAACTTGGGATAACTGGTGCAGTAGCTGAGGGTTTTATTATTATGTAGCAGTAACAAATATGAGTACAACTAGATGCCAAAATCTGGCAATCCTATAGAAAAAAACACTGGCAAAAAATCTAGTGAGGAATTTCCTCACTCCACAGGCAAACCCTGGCACAACTTGCATTCAGAAACTCAGCCCTATGACCCTCTGCGTCAGCCTCTGCGCTTCCCTACGCAGTCTGGTTGACGTCAAGCCTCTAACTGGTCTCTGATGAAGTCGTTCTGCCCTCTGTTGGCTGGAAAAATGCTTCTCCAACACTCTGGGACTCCTTCCCGACCTCTGGAACTGAAGACGTCTTTCCCTCTCAACAAATCAAACTTGCCTCTAGAAGCTATTGCGCAGCCTCTGCGTCAGCTTCTCTGTGGCTCTTCTGCCTCTCTACAAATGCACCCACTAGATTTGGAATACTTCCTCCAGCCTCACTGTCTCTGCCCCTCTCACACTGCTTCAATCTCTAGCTCTCCGGCAACTAACCGCTGCTACTCTAGAAATCAATCTTCCAAGAAATTGAACTACTCAAGTGTATTCTCCATCACCACATCGACCTCCTTTTATAATTCACTATTGGAGCACCAATGACCAAGATTAAAACATAATCGATGGCTAGGATCATTTTTGGATCGATCTGTGTGAGTTTCTTGATTATTCTCGCCTTGACTTAATTAATTTTGATTAATTAACCATATTCCCTAAGTTTAGACTTAAAAAATATTTAAAAACTAATTAATAATCTAATTAAGTCATTTCTAGGCGGAATTTCCAAAAACAATTTCTAGGTTTTGGAGATCTCATGTATTCTAGCCTCTCCGCCAAATTTCGTGGTTAGAACACATCCGATGCTACAAAAACTAACATCACAAAGTTTGGTTTGTATAGGTCCGAGATTGCAGGGTCCAAAGCTCGCACGTGTATTTAGGGTTTTTGTTTCCAGCCGCAGGCATGCTTCAGGCAAATTTCGGTCGCAACTGTAGGCACACAGGCTCATGCGTGCGATTGAAGGGTTTCAACCGCAAGCACATCACTCTCTGCGTGCGGTTGGGAGATAGGGTTTGAGTTTTACAGTCGACCCCAAATTTCATCTATTGACCGCAGAGTTCAAAAGTTGACCGCAGACAATGACAATTGATCGCAGGCTTCTGAATCAGGGTTTTGATTATTAGCATTATTGGGTTCATCTCATGGATGTTTAGTTGATTTTGCTGAATAGGATTATGGTTGAAGATATGGATCATTGTACTCTCTTTTGCTGAATCATTCAATGACAATCTAATAAGAAGAAGAATTTGAAAGGGTTTTCCCCATAGTGGGTTTTGCCCTAGTCTCCGACCAATCTTGGTGTCTCTATGTGTGAATGCTTTTCTTCTATTGTTCCTTTATGTTCCGCTGCATTAATGATGATGTTGTTCTTTCTATATAATTGCATATGTTGTTGAATAATGTTGTAAAACTGAATAATGATAAGGCACCAAAGAAGGCCCTAATAGTAGTTCTTCACAGCCAACAGCGTATTTTCTAGGCAGTTTAGCGCAGATCCAGGAGAGAGCAACAATACACTTGAGGGGGATTTCTCATTATTCACTTGGGCATTGCTAGCTTGCCTTGAGCAAGCCCGGGTGCACACTTTCCAACACCACATTGTACCCTCTTGATTTTATAATAAAATGGCTCAGCAGCGCAGTTTTTAGTGTAAATTCATAGAGTGATTTATTCGTTTGATTTTTATGGTTTTATGTCTATGCATGCTTTGTTATTTACTGTAAAAATTCCCTAGGAATATTACATATAACATTGTCTGTTTGTTGAATGTATGTTGGAGAAAGAGACAAACATATGCCTGTGGATGGATCACTGGAATATTCATTGTTGAGTTGAACGTGTACTGAAACTCCATCTTGGGCAGCGAATTTACCAGGTCACACTATTACTTGAGTTTATTTACACTCAGTGAATTGCATGCAAGATTGTTTGATCATGAAACTACTGTGTAATTTCTGAGTTGTGTTCCAATGAAGAATAATGAATTGTTGGCTATCATTAGTGCCATTCTGGAAGTTTATGCTTGCAAAAATTAATATGTTATAGTCCTGCAATCCTTGTGAGCATATATTTTAATATCCAACGTTTATTTAAATTAAAAGCGAAGAAGGTGTACCTCCAACAACGTCTTCATGAACTATTCGACAAAACACCACACTAAACATTCAAATTGAAACTCAGAAAAATAAAAGGAAAATGATAAGGTATTCTTGAGGGCATCTTACCCCAAAACTCATAAAATTTATTGGTCAATTTGGAATATTTCCTAGTGGGCACACTACAAGCATTGTGCTCTAATCTTGTAGAGAGAAAGAGTTGTTATTCAAGGCCTTTTTATGTGACAATGTTGGTTGGTATGATAAGATGCTCTCGTATAAGCTGATAAGATAGCTTATGAGATGGCTTACCAATCCGACTCTTCTTATGAGAACTCTTCAGTTTGAGAATGTCCAAGTACTGTGTATGGACTATGGATACCTCCCTAGTTAAGAGGGAGTGTAGAAATATGTAACTAGGTTAGGTCTTCATAATGACATATGTAATCATAATTTTATGTATATATTGCAAAGAAAAAAAAAATTATTATTGCCATTCTTGAGGCATGGGTTTCATGCTCAAGAGAAATTTATTTTTAGGTCAAGCACCCATTGAGTGCTTATAGGGCTTGCCTTTGAGTCAACAAGTCATAAGAGTCATTGTCATGTATGAAAGACCCTTTTGGGCATGTTACATATTGTAAAGAAAAAATTATTTGAGTCAAATTAGAGTCAAAGACCCTCCAAGATCTTGTCATGGTGCATCAAGCAAGTCAGTCTACATAAAAGATCAAGTCGGCCTCAAGGAAGCAATTAGTACCCCTCGAAAGCCTATATATAAGAAGGAACTCGACCTCATTTGAACATACAACAAGCAAGTTAGATCTCCCCAAGAAATAAGTTGGAAACGGAAGAAAATCAATGATAAGAAAAAGAAAAGCAAGATCGAAGTTTTGGATCTCTCTCTCTCTCTTGTGCTAAGGTTTCTAAAGTTGTTGGGAAAGTCGAGTTGTTGGAATGTTGATGGACAAGTAGAAGTGTTGGAAATTTGTTGGGCAAGTCGAAGTACTAGAAAGTTGTTGGGCAAGTCGAAGTTGCAGAAGAAATTGTTGGGTTAAAGTTGAAGAAAAACTGATGGGTCGAAGTTGTAGAGGAAACTGTTGGGTCGAAGTTGCAAAAGAAACTGCAAGTCGAAGTTGCAGAAGAAACTATTGGATCGAAGTTGCTAAAGAAGTTGTTGGGATCGAAATTGCTGGAAAGAAAGCTCATCGAGGAGTGTTGCACTCAAATTGTCAAAGTTCCAGGGAAGCGGAAGTACCAACTTTTTCAACAAGGATCGGATCACATATCAACAATCCATGTGTCATGGTCATCCCATTCTGCAAGTTATATATTGTAAATGATCTTAGTAAAACCTTGAGTCTATGTAACAACCTAGGTAAGCCTATAATTTGATGACGAATTCCATCCTAGGAGGTTTTTTAACCTCACTAATTACCTATGTTTTTCGACACGGCTAATCAGAAGAGTTTTTTCCCTCCAGCTTAAACCCCCAAAGCTAAGGTGAAATTTATTGTCGAATTATTAGGTGAGTCCTAGTGTTTTAGTCGAGTCTGATGTAAAAGTGGTTTGGGAATAATTTAAGCTAATTGGCTAAATTATTTTATTACAAATCACTTGGTTTACTAGATCATATTGTGTCGCAGATGGATTATGTGTCTTGAGGGTCTAAGACGAATGTGTGTTCCTTTTTCGAATCTTGTAAATGAAAAATCATATGTATTAGAGGAATGGAAAAATAATTAATCCCCTCATGTGTAAATTAATTAATTTTTCTGGCAAAATAAAATTAAATCCTAAGCCAGAAAATTAATTAATTAGAGTCAAGTTAAATTGTCTTAGGAAAATAAATTCTCCAAATGGAAAAATTTGTGGGTCTTAA
Source organism: Pinus tabuliformis (assembly GCA_031772625.1). Lineage (NCBI taxonomy): Eukaryota > Viridiplantae > Streptophyta > Pinopsida > Pinales > Pinaceae > Pinus > Pinus tabuliformis. The sequence continues at coordinate 99,070,271 of CM062811.1, forward strand.
AAGAGTCAATTTTTAAAGGTCCTCCACCAAGGGAATATTGTATTTTTCAAGAAAATTTGGACCCTTGGACCTTGGTGGTTAAGTCAAAGTCAATTTTTTTAGGAAATTAGCTCAAACTAATTACTTTTGGGCTAATTAAAATGGAATTAAATGATAAATTCGAAAATTTCTCAAAAATAAAAAATCAAGAGCCAAGATTAAAAGATCTTTAAGTGTTTATCAACGGCCAAGATTATTTTGACAGGGACCAAAGAAACTAGCTGTTATTTTTCCATTTGAAGAATTTATATATAAATTAGAGAGTCGGTGAAGTCTCTAGTCATCTTGATCTCTGGTTAGAAAAATTTTGCTAAAGCAACTTTGTAACTATTGTCCGTTGGGAACTATTTTTTCAATCATAATAAAGACTTTGGGGTGCAATTCAAGGTGTTCTTACTTATTGATTTGTATTATTTATTGACTACGGGCATCTCTATGTTGAGCTAAATATTTGTAAGATTTGTTTTTTCATTAGATGGAGATAAAACCATAGTATTGATAGTTTTGGGCTAATCTTAAGTGGTTTGACTCCCCATGTGATCTAACAAATTATTTTGAGATAAATTCATAGTGCTTGCAGGTACTTCAGTCCTTGGCTTTCAAGCTCACAAACTTGGCAAAAATCATTGTTGCTTGGATTCCAAATATTTATATGGTGGAGTAAATCTTCGCTAAAGCTATAGTATACATTGGGGTTCCTAAAGTATTTTTAGTCATTCTTCAAAGGAAAAAAACTCCATAAAAATATTTTTCTCAAAAATTTAAAATTTTCAAAGCCCTTGTATATTTGTAAATCTTGTGAATAATTTTGTAGATCTAACTTGTAAATTATTTTTTCTAACTTCGATTAGGGTTTTAGATCTATTTTTGTATATTTTTGGGGTTTTGTTGTTTTTATTTTCATTTTTGCATGTTGGATCAAGTGAGAGAAGAGCTAGATCTAGGCCCTTGAGGGTAAGATCTAGTCTCTAGACAATTTTGCAGGGACATTTACTAAAAATTTAACGGAAAAATTCAAATCCGAAAGAGAAAAAAAAATCGAGACATAGGTTTTCAGTTTTTGGCCTCCTCTTGCCATTTCAGCCCTCAATCTATCATTTCAGCCCTTTTATCCCCACCAATTAGCATCCCTTGGCCTTGTTCTCCATTTTCTTACCCTCTTTTGCCCTAAATTGACCTGAAGGCTGAAACCCTAATATGAAGTTTTAAGACTAAATACTTGGCGGTTTTGCAGGCTTAATGTCTCAAAATCATATTTTGCAAGCAGCAACATGATCCCAAAGTTTCAAAAATTTTCAGTGGTGGGATCTTCAAGGCCTTGGGCCTAGGGTTTGACGTCTAAACCCTTGTTCTGCTTCAGTTTTATTACAGCAGTCAAATCATTAGTATCTCAACCCTAAAATCATATCCTAATTGGTCAAAATCGATTAAAATTGCAAGATCTAAATCTTCACAAGTTTTGGCTGCTTGGGCATCTCTAATATTTTAGCTTGCTGGAATTTAATACATCATTGTATAATTCAAGTCTAAAATATTTTTGAAGCATATACTTTATAAAGATTAAAAAAAAAAAAAGAATTTTCAGTTTCCGGCAAAAACTTGCTATTTTAGACATTTCGAGGAGCATATTCAATGTTTTTTGCTTGTTGATATCTGACTAATTTACTTTTGTAATAAATTTATCACTTCTGAAATTTCTGAATCACATATCCTAAAAGCCCTAAAAATTGAGAATTTTAAGTTCTAGTGCATTTTTACTATTTTTGGGCATATTGACCATCTATTTTTGGCATCTTTAGCTTGTTGATCTGTGAATGTTCACTATTGTAATTTAAAATCAGATCTGAAATATCACTGAATACACCATCATAAAGTGTGCTAAAGAAGCTAATTTACATTGTTGGTCAAATTGGAAATTTTATGTTTTATGTGTTGGGCAAGTTTCATCATTTGAATTTTGCAGTGGTTTATGCATTGTTGTCATAACATTGATAAGCTCTGAATTTTCTGAAGTGTTATTGTTGATATAAACTGTCATAAATTTGAATTTGACTTATCTCATCTTGCCCTAAAAGGTTATCAATCTTCGCACTCAAAATCCGACATTTATCTTATTGACTGGCATAAGATCTTGTGGATAAATTAGTTACTTGGTATCTTGTGGAGTATTGTTGAAATTAACACTTGTATCTTTTAACAGGTATCTTGTTTAAGATTGTATCACAACATTGTTAAGTACTCTTGACTTAAAAAAAATTCTCAATAAATACTTAAATAACTTAAGCAATCTTAACTCAAGATAATCTCACCCATAATATATTGCATAAGCATATTAGTTTTAGATTGCATTAATAATTTACCTCCTAGCATAAGCTAGGTTGATAGACACATAGAAAAAACCTTCTTATCTAGCTTGAGGGGCCTCAGTAGCGCTTTGATGGTTAACAAGGTGACCTTGTAGTCGTCAAAGCCACAGTCTCTGCAGTGCCGAATGCATAGGGTGATAGGAGCCTAACAAAAGGTATCGTTAATCAAGCCCTAGCCTGCTTCCGGTTAGCCTCCTTCCCACAACCTACCTTGGAACCCAGCTTCAAAATAGTTAAGGGAAGGTTACACTTATACTAGGCATTTAACTAAAATTTACCAAGATCATTGCATCTCACATAGGTTCTAGGATTTGCATATAATATAGGTTAGTCAACCATTCAAGCAGCGGGTGTCCATCTGATCATTTGGTTCCAATTTATAAGAAGCAAGAATTTGTGACTCCATTAAAGCACTGGTTTCATAATAAAGAATATAATTTGATCAATAATCTTGCTTCATTTCAACCAAGTGGCTAAGCCACTCATCCATGTCTCCCAAACAAGTTGGTTTCCAATTTGTTTTCGTACATCTCATTCCATAGGGACTACCCCCCATAGCCTATTGTTAGGAGATAGCTAAAACGGAGTGGGTGGGGATTAGAGTGATAGCCCCCGTCTTGAGCGTTGTCGTGGTGCCTATACAATCCGAGCGACAACATTTTTTGGCGCCGTTGTTGGGGACCAATTTATTGGACCTTGGTGTTGACGACATTCTCATTAATCTTCGTAATCCTCTGCTCCATTTTCATCTTCTTGACACTGCATTCACTAATCTCCTTATCGCCTTATTCACTCCTCTATTTGCACTTTAGCACCTAGACATTTGGGTCAATTTCCTGTTTGGGTGGCGACTCCACTGTTTCATCCATTCACAAAGGCTTACATTAGAAAGAATCCTGGTAGCTTGCTTAACCCTACTCTCACAACTCAATTAAACAAATTACATTCTAGTAAGCATTCATTTTTCTCAGACAGGAAGCCTTCCTTGATATCCACCTGCTTTTTCCCTGACTAACTTTTCTGTTTTTTCCTTTTGGATTTTGGAGACAGATTCATGTTCAAGTAGCGACTCCACTTCTTTCATTTTTTGTAAGAATTTCTGCTAGAGGCTTGCTTCTTGTGGATGTCTTGATTTTCTTGAACACGGATCCCTCTCTTTGACATCCATTCGCTTCCCTTTCCCCTTAAGCAAGTCATCATGGATGACCTGTCCGTCCCTTTTTGTTGTACTAACACTCAAGGTTATACTCATGACCTTCCAGAAGAGGAATACGGGATTAAAGCATTAATAGAGATCGTTAAAGAGGATAATCAATTTGCTGATATGTAGAATCTCATGAAGAAGATGCAAGAAAATCAATTACACCATCTTATTGATCAAGAGGATGTGCCATATTGTAGATATTGTAATCACTGTCATGATGAATCCACTTGTGCCATCGCAAGAAGAATTTCGATATTATAGAGGCAGGGACCAGTAACTAGATTAATCATTTTGACAATGAAAAGGAAAATGATAAATGTCCTGTTAAGGAATTAACACAAATGATCAAAGACATGTAGTGTAGTAAAGAAAAACTAATAGCATATCACGCCAGAGAAATGACTTCAATGGGAAACAGGCTACAGGCAATGGAAGTTGCTCAATATAATCAAAGGATCAACTTTCAGAACATGGTGGCTACCATAGAAGAGGAACATGTTGAGGAGCTAAATTCCATAAAAGCAAATCTTAAGAAAGAAATGGATTGTATTCAAGAAGAACATAATAGAATGATAAAGGGCATGGAAGCTAATCAAATATCTCTTTAGAATAGGTTATTCATTAGAAAAGAAAAGCATACTGAGAAGCTGAAAATCATGGAAACTAATCATTCTAATTAGATGACCACCATGCAAGACCATTTGATCACCATGGAGGAAAATCATGCCAAGCAAATTAGTGCTATTAAGGATAAGCATTCCAATCAAATGAATACCATTGAGGAGAGGTTGCATAGTGTGATTAAAACCATGGAGGTTGATCGCATACAACAAATGAAAATTATGGAAGCGGTACATGCTGACGAAATAAAAGCCATAAGAATTGAACAGGTCACTCTTCAAAGTAAGCTACAAATGTTGGAAAAATCACAACTCCAGCCAAGACTGTCATGTCCCTTCCTAAATCAATTTGGAACAAGATTATTTTTTGTATTATCGGGCCAATTTTGGAGCTAGTGGACCCCATTCGATTTTATTAGGAGATTAGACTTAGGAAAAAAATTTGTGTTTTAGTTAAGATACGCACTTCCTAGTTCGATTTGCATGGAGGTGGTTAAGTTTTGCATGATGGTGGTTAAGTGAGGGCCCACGATGGAGGACAAATTGGAGGGAAAAGTGCTCCACGAAATCTATATAAGGAAGGCAACTCTCCTCATCTCATTCATTCATCTTTTTGGTAATATCAATTTCTCTTTGGTCACTCAAGCTGCTTAGCCGAGTCACTTGTTGTTCAGCATGAGTTCTTCAAGCGAAGAGCTCACCCTTTCTTCGGGGGACTTCGAGTGGCACCCTACGAAGGTTTTCTTTCATTTCTTCAGGAGGAGGATCTCAGTGTGATTCCTAGCGATTGCATACATCTCTAGGTGGTGCGTATTACTCAAGGACGCAGTGAAGAGGAGGTCGAGTTTGCTTGTGGCTTCTTGCAGAGGAATTTGGGTGAAGGATTTTTCGGAGAGGAAGCATAGGAGGATTGTTGGCATTTGGGAGTAGTTTTGGAGCTGGAGGAGTGTGCTACTTCGCAAGGTGATTTTCGCACTTCCTGCGCCAGCGAAGAGGCAGCACAAGGTGTTCATGTGGAGGGTAGATTATTAGTCTTTGAGGCTGAACTTTATCGTGGAGGTTAAGGGAAACATTTGGAGAAGTGATTGCTGCATTTTCATGAGATTGGAGGAGGATTTTGTTGGGGTTTATTGCAGGTCGTTTTCTAGAGTAGCTTGGAGGGCGTGGGGCATATTGGAGGTCGATTTTGAAAGTTCAAAATCTAGCCAAACCATTTCTGGTTTTCTTGGGTTTTCGACAAGGATCCAAGATATAAAGTTTCATAATTTTCTGAGCAACGGAGGTGGAGTTTTCAGCCGAATCTTTGCAGAAGACAATTTAGAATCGTTGGGGATTGCGTACGGCATATTGGAGATCGATTTTGAAAGTTCAAAATCTAGCCAAACCATTTTTTGGTTTTTCTGGGTTTTCGACAAGGATCCCAGATATAAAGTTTCATAATTTTCTGAGCACCGTAGGTGGGGTTTTCAGCTGTATCTTTGCAGTAGACAATGTAGAATCACTAGGGATTGCATAGGGCATATTGGAGGCTGAATTTGGGAGGTTGGATTCAGCCCAAACCCTTTCTGGGTTTTTGACAAGGATCCCAGATATAAAGTTTCAGCGTTTTTTTAGCACTAGAGACGGTGTTTCTTACAGCTCCTTTCTAGCCAGTAGTGCGGTTTCTGGGGACAACGCAGAGCATTAGAGGAGCAGTCATTTCCAGCTTCGAGATTATTGTTTTATCGCTTGGGTCCTGTCAAACTTGCCCTTGAGGCAAGCCCAGGTGCATTTCTCCATATTATTGTACTTGCTCCATTTCATTAATAAAATGGCTCAGCTAGTTCTCACTTCTAGAGTTTTAATAAGCATTTGTTGATTGTTTTTATTTCCAGTGTCACATTTGTTTTCATATCACTGTTTATTTTATTTTTGGACATTACAAAGACCAAAGGATCCATTACATGAACCTCCCAGCCCGCCCAAACAGCCTTCATCTTATTATGAATAAGTCATTGATTCCATTGAGAAATGGTTAAACGAGGATGATCCAGGTAGGAAGGAAACTAAAGGAAATCAGATCGATGATTGCAACACTGATCCAGCGGCTTTGACAAAACAGGGTCACGAAAATAAGGAAGAGCAAGTCACAAAAATCAGTGGCATTCCAAATTTTCCAGATGAACATTATCCAAATCAGAGAGAAAATTGCATGTTGATCATGTCAACATCAACATCGCATCCTACCAAGAGCAAGCATAAAAGGCGAAAGAGAAGAAGGAAGAAGTTTGATGCATCCGATGCTCGGGAGCAACTCGATATTCAAATAAGACAAAGTCCTAGCATTGTCAGAATTCAGCATGGCACATCCGAGAAGCAGCCCACAGACTTGTCGAAAAGTCGACAGATGCTTAGTATGCACTATGTTGAGGACATTTGATGCCATGGGCATCGTTTTGTATAGCATCTTTAACCCTATTCCCTTTTATTTCATGTCATTAGATAGTTTATTTCACAAATTTATATTATGTCGTTTATAATTCAGTTTTTTGGAATAGATTTTTCCTATTCCAACGATATTTTCTATATATGCATGATGATTTCGAAGTTGAATGGATATCTATTTGATGGACTTCTATTTTATTGGATGCAGGATTCTGGGGTTCTCAAATTACTTCATGGAAGCAACGTGTCCCCATATGGAGCTAGATGTTGCACTCAAATTGTCTAAGTTCCGGGGAAGCGGAAGTACCAACTTTTTCAACAAGGATCGAATCACATATCAACAGTCCATGTGTCATGGTCATCCCATTCTGCATGTTATATATTGATTATCTTAGTAAAACCTCGAGTCTATGTAACAACCGAGGTAAGCCTATAATTTGATGATGAATTCCATCCTAGGAGGTTTTTTAACCTCACTGATTACCTATGTTTTTCGACACGGCTAATCAGAAGAGTTTTTTCCCTCTAGCCTAAACCCCCAAAGATAGGGTGAAATTTATTGTCGAATTATTAGATGAGTCCTAGTCTTTTAGTCGAGTCTGATGTAAAAGTGGTTTGGGAATAATTTAAGCTAATTAGCTAAATTATTTTATTACAAACCATTTGGTTTACTAGATCATATTGTGTCGCAGATGGGTTATGTGCCTTGACGGTCTAAGATGAATGTGTATTACTTCTTTGAGTCTTGTAAATGAAAAATCATATGTATTAGAGGAATGGAAAAATAATTAATCCCCTCATGTGTAAATTAATTAATTTTTCTAAAAAAATAAAATTAAATCCTCAGCCAGAAAATTAATTAATTAGAGTCAAGTTAAATTGTATTAGGAAAATAAATTCTCCAAATGGAAAAATTTGTGGGTCTTAAAAGAGTCAATTTTTAAAAGTCCTCTACCAAGGGAATATTGTATTTTTCAAAAAAAAATGGACCCTTGGACCTTGGTGGTTAAGTCAAAGTCAAATTTTTGAGGAAATTAGCTCAAACTAATTAATTTTGAGCTAATTAAAATGGAATTAAATGATAAATTTGAATTACTCAAAAATAAAAAATCAAGGGCCAAGATTAAAAGATCTTTAAGTGTTTATCAACGGCCAAGATTATTTTGACAATGATCAAAGAAACTAACTGTTATTTTTCCATTTGGAGGATTTATCTATAAGTTAGAGAGTCAGTTAAGTCTTTAGTCATCTTGATCTCTAGTTAGAAAATTTCTGCTAAAACGGCTTTGTAACTATTGTTCCACTGGGAACTATTTTTTCAATCATAATAAAGACTTTGGGGTGCAATTCAAGGTGTTCTTACTTATTGATTTGTGGTATGTGCTGACTACGGGCATCTCTATGTTGTGCTAAATATTGGTAAGATTTTTTTTTCATTAGATGGAGATAAAACCATACTATTGATAGTTTTGGGCTAATCTTAGGTGGTTTGATTCCCCATGTGATCTAAAAAATTATTTTTGAGATAAATTCATAGTGCTTGCAGGTACTTCACGCTTTGCCCTCCAAGTTCACAAACTTGGGCAAGAATCATTGTCGTTTGGATTCCAAATATTTATATGATGAATTAAATCTTCGCTAAGGCTATAGTATACATTGGAGTTTCTAAAGTATTTTAGGTCATTCTTCAAAGGAAAAAACTCCATAGAAATATTTTTCTCAAAATTTAAAATTTTCAAAACTCTTGTATATTTGTAAATCTTGTGAATAATTCTATAGATCTAACTTATAAATTATTTTTTCTAACTTGGGTTGGGGTTTTAGATCTATTTTTGTATATATTTGGGGTTTTGGTGTTTTTATTTTCATTTTTACAAGTTGGATCAAGGGATCAAGTGAGAGAAGAGTTAGATCTAGGCCCTTGAGGGTAAGATCTAGTCTCTAGACAATTTTGCAGGGACATTTATTGAAGATTTGACAGCAAAATTCAGATCTGGAAGAGAAAAAAAAAATCGAAACACGGGTTTTCAGTTTTTGGCCTCCTCTTGCCATTTCAGCCCCCAATATATCATTTCAACCCTTTAATCTCTGCAAATTCATTTCCCCTGGCCTTGTTCTCCATTTTCTTAACCTCTTTTGCCCTAAATTGACTTGAAACCTTAATCCCAAGTTTTAAGGCCAAATACTTGGCAGTTTTGCAAGCTTAAGGTCTCAAAATTCATATTTTACAAGCAGCGACATGATCCCAAAGTTTCAACAATTTTCAACGGTGGGATCTTCAAGACCTTGGGCCTAGGGTTTGACCTCTAAACCCTTGTTCTGCTTCAGTTTTATTACAGCAGTCAAATACTTAGTATCTAAGCCCTAAAATCCTATTCTAATTGGTCAAAATCAATTAAAATTGCAAGATCTAAATTTTTACAAGCATATACTTGATAAAGATTAAAAAAAATCAATTTTCAATGTCCGACAAAAACTTGCTATTTTTAGACATTTTGGAGAGCATATTCAATATTTTTAGCTCGTTGATCTATGATTAATTTACTGCTGTAATAAAATTATCACTTCTGAAATTTATGAATCAAATATCCTAAAAACCCTAAAAATTGTGAATTTTGAGTTCTATTGCAATTTTACTATTTTTGGGCATATTAACCATCTATTTTTGGCGTCTTTAGCTTGTTGATCTGTAAATGTGCAATGTTGTAATTTTAAAATCAGATCTGAAATATCACTGAATACACCATCGTAAAGTGTGCTAAAGAAACTAATTTACATTGTTGGTCAAATTGGAAATTTTATGTTTTATGTGTTAGGAAAGTTTCATCATTTGAAGTGGTTTATGCATTGTTGTCATAGCATTGATAAGCTCTAAATTTTCTGAAGTGTCATTGTTGATATAAATTGTCAGAAATATGAATTTGACTTGTCTTATCTCATCTTTCCCTAAAAGGTTATCTATATTCGCACTCAAAATCTGACATTTATCTTGTTGATTGACATAATATCTTGTGGATAAATTAGTTACTTGGTATCTTGTGGAGTATTGTTGAAATTAACACTTGTATCTTTTAACACGTATCTTGTTTAAGGTTGTATCACAACATTGTTAAGTACTCTTGCCTTAAGAAAAATTCTCAATAAGTACTTAAATAACTTAAGCAATCTTAACTCAAGATAGTCTCACCCATAATCTATTGCATAAGCATATTAGTTTTAGATTGTATTGATAATTTACCTCATAGTATAAGCTAGGTTGATAGCTAAGTTGCACGAAACGGGGAAATGGGTACGAGTTTCCGAAACGGGCATGGGTACGAAATGTGAACCCCCCAAAATTTGGAAACAGGGAAACGCAATATCTAAATATATATATATATATATATATATATATATATATAAGGACATTAAGAAATATGTGCAATCATAAAGCATATATGATACATTCTAATTTATTACATTATGATTAAATTGTCAATTGTCAATGCATAAACTATAAATTTCTAAATTTACATCACATTTACTCATGAATGATCACATAATGAAAATAGCAATATCCAAAATCAGCCACGAGAAATTTCTAATTTCTTGTCTCGTGCTTGATTGGGAGTCTCCTCCTACATAGTCAAACGACCTTAGTGCTCTTGATTAAATACAATTTCCATACCCTAGTACCCTACATGCTCTTGATTGTTGGGAGTCTCCTCTACATAGAGGGCTTGGTTCTCTTGATTAAATACAAGTTCCATGCCCTAGTACATGACAAAATCCAATGAAAACATTGCAATCCCCCCAATCCTGAAATCCTGAAAAACATATAAGTCTGCTAGATTTTGAGTGAGATCTTAAATTCTATTTTCTCCATATGAAATCCAATGAAGGCGAAACCACTCTCAAACATCCTGAGTCATTTCATGGTAATGTTAAAAATTTAAGTAAAAGTAACATTCTCCTTTATTTTTCATTTTCATCCTTTTACAAGGAGAATGTCACTTTTACTTTAAGAATTTAACATCACCATGAACTGCATATCAACACTAGGGCCATAAGTTTGAACACTAGGCTGCCCCACTCAAAAAATCCTCTTTTTTATAACTTGAGAGGCATCTAGAAGCATCCAGAACATATTTTAGTTGCCCAATAAAAAATTAGAAGCGAAAAAATTTAAAAAAAAATACAAGAAAAGGTCAACTTAGAAGAGGAAACTTCATTGTACGACCTGGAAACGAGATTTCGGTTGTACTGGCCACGTTTCCTCCTCGAGAAACGGGCCAGTATGGCCGGAAACGAGTTTCCAGGCTGTACGGTACGAGTTTCCTCGTTTCCGTTTCTAGCCTGCTTCCTGTTAGCCTCCTTCCTACAACCTACCTTAGAGCCCAGCGTCAAAATAGTTAAGGGAATATTACACTTAGACTAGTCATTTAACTAAAATTTACCAAGATCATTGTATCTCACATAGGTTCTAGGATTTGCATATCATATAGGTTAGTCAACCATTCAAGCAGCGAGTGTCCATCTGGTCATTTGGTTCCAATTTATAAGAAGCAAGAATTTGTGACTCCATTAAGGCACTGATCTCATAATAGAAAATCTAATATGATCAATAATCTTGCTTAATTTCAACCAAGTGGCTAAGCCACTCATCCGTGTCTCCCAAACAAGTTGGTTTCCAACTTGTTTTCCTACATCTCATTCCATGGGGACTACCCCGCATAGTCTGTTGTTGGGAGACAGCTAGAACAGAGTGGGCAGGGATTAGAGTGACAGCCACTGTATTGAGCGTTGTCGCAGAGCCTGTACAATCCAGGTGACAACAAGGAAAAAGGTTGATTTGGTCTTGGAGGGGTCTTTGTCAAGGGCCTTAGGTCTTGGAACTCACCATTTGAAGATTCTATAAGAAGAGAAGAATTCTTGAGAGTTTTCCTTTCAAGAGCAAAGGTTTTGGTCCTGGATAGCAGCCTACAATTTTTGTCCTCTTATCTCTTTGATTTTCATTGTTTGGTAGCTGTTTGATGATAGAAAACACAATAATAATCAAGTTAAAGAAGAAGTTAATCAAGTTAAGTAAAAAGACATCACAAGCAGTTATCAAAACTAAGTTGCACAAAACGGGTACGAGTTTCCGAAACGGGGACGGGTACGAAACGTGAACCCCCCAAATTTTGAAAACGGGGAAACACAATATATATATATATATATAGATATTACGACATTTAAGAAATATGTGCAATCATAAAGCATATATGATACATTCTAATTTATTACATTATGATTAAATTGTCAATGCATAAACTATAAGTTTCTAAATTTACATCACATTTACTCATGAATGATCACATAATGAAAATAGCAATATCCAAAATCAGCCACGAGAAATTTCTAATTTCTTGTCTCATGCTTGATTGGGAGTCTCCTCCTACATAGTCGAACGACCTTAGTGCTCTTGATTAAATACAAGTTCCATACCTTAGTACCCTACATGCTCTTGATTATTGGGAGTCTCCCCTGCATAGAGGGCTTGGTTCTCTTGATTAAATACAAGTTCCATACCCTAGTACATGACAAAATCCAATGGAAACATTGCAAACCCCCCAATCCTGAAATCCTGAAAAACAGATAAGTCTGCTGGATTTTGAGTGAGATCTAAAATTCTACTTTCTCCATATGAAATCCAATGAAGGCGAAACCACTCTCAAACATCCTAAGTCATTTTATGGTAATGTTAAAATTTTAAGTAAAAGGATGAAAATGAAAAATAAAGGAGAATGTCACTTTAAGAATTTAACATTACCATGAACTGCATATCAACACTAGGGCCATAAGCTTGAACATTAGGCTGCCCCACTCAAAAAATCCTCTTTTTTATAACTTGAGAGGCATCTAGAAGCATCCAGAACATATTTTAGTCACCCAATAAAAAATTAGAAGTGAAAAAATTAAAAAAAAATACAAGAAAAAGTCAACTTAGAAGAGGAAACTCCATCGTACGACCTGGAAACGCGTTTCCAGTCGTACTGGCCACGTTTCCTCCTCAAGAAACGGGCCAGTACAGCCGGAAACGAGTTTCCAGGCCGTACAATACGAGTTTCCTCGTTTCTGTTTTGTTTCCGACCGGAAACGGACCCTTCTCCAATGTTTCCTGCAACTTAGTATCAAAGTAAGAGAAATCTTTTAATCTAGTTGCCCTAGAATTCTCAACAAGAACAATAATAATAAATTGTTTTTCCAATTACATTGATAATAAATAATTTTATGAAGACTGGCCATAGCTACATCTTCAACATGTAAAGACCTCATTGAGAGGAGGGTACACTTGTTACATTGGGAATTGTGCCAACAAAGGCACATTTATCATGGAGGTTACACTTTTCAAGGCGTGCTAGTCTAGGCACATTGATGGTGGAAGTTATGCCCTATTCCCAGCAGCATAAAGAACATTTTTTGACAGCATTGATTTGGAGTGGGACAGGCCTCTCTTGGCTATTATTAGGCTACATTTTGTAACCTCCTCTGCTCTCTCACTCAATGAAGAGAGGAGTGCACGTTGTTGTAAAACAAAGTTAGCCACTGACTGTTTGCTGTTATCTGAGTGTTATGACTCACTTTATGGCAGCCTGTGTGTGTTAGCAGGTACTGTAATTTGTAAGTAATGTAGAGTTCGTGTGATTGATGTTTGGAGTCTGTCCCTGATGTCCCAATTTCCAGGTTGCAAAATTTTAATGTGGAGTAAACATTATCTATCTGTTGCTTTAAATTAGTTTGTAGAATGCAGAGTTTGCACTCTCGAATCTTTATTTACAGAATTTTAGTACATGCTAATCTAAAGTTTTGATAGGAGCAATGTAAAGTTCTTAGTTTTAGGACATGTAAGATTCATTCTTTGAGTGTATCATGTAAAATTTGATGCAGGGCTCTAGGGATACCTTATGTGACTCTTGTTACTTAAAATAGGTGGTTATATGGCTCCTTGTTCCTTAATATGGGCAGCTAAGTTACTTAGAAGGTAAGATTTTATTATCTCACATTCATTATTTGAAGTGGTCTTTTCATTATTGAGGCCTATATTGAGGAGGTCTAGAGGTCTTTATCAATCTATTTATTTGGGTATTTTATATCGTTAGATGGCTGAAGAGTTTTGAAGGCTTATTGTAACAAGGCTTTGGAGAGTAATAAAGTGACTAAACTTCGACAATGGATGGCTTTACCACTATAAATCTTGGTGCTCTTGTCCCTGATACTTACTCTTGGCTTGATTATGTTAATGATGCATTCTCATAGGAGATTAGACAGTTAGTGATCAATGTTCATGCATGAGCCCTGTTCCACATGGATCAGTGTTCTTGTGTCTGCTTCGCTGACTCTAAACCTAAAGAGGTTTGTGTGAAGCTGCTCCTCTATGGAGGCTATAGTTTGCAGTTAGACTCTGTCTTTGATTTCTCAATTCTGAAGTTGTTTGTGTGAAGGCTTTGTTTTGTCAATTCTGAAGTGGTTTGCGTGAATGTTTAAGAGATAGAAAATTCTACGGATTGACTTTCCATTTTGAGTTGATTTGCACTTCATCAAGGGTATGTTGATGTTGTCAATGTTGGTCACACTCAAATTCTTCTTTCATGGAAGAGAAGTTCATCCATATTCCCAGCTTATTGGGGATCTAAATGTCAATGGCATGTTCATTATTCCACTCTGTGATATTCCCTCTTAGCAACATTGCCGAGGGAAATATCGATTTTGCCTAGTTTTGTTAAAATTCGCACTGACACTTAGGAAGTGTGGGTTTAGAGGCCCCACATGTATTTTTTATTAAAGTAGCCCAAAAATTAGAGGATGGAGGAAAATCGAGCCACTAGTGGTACGTGGGGGCCACCCATAGAGAAATGTGGCCCACAAGGGAAACACGCACTCATTGGAGTGAGTTTGGTGGGGGAAAGTCGAGCTGGGCCCACATGGGCATTTTGGAGGCTCTTTGACAAAAAGAGCAAGAGGCACTCATTTTGGTCATTCATGAATATTTGAGAATTGTCTTAGACTAGCACGCTTGAGCTGAAGCCAAGTCTGCAAGTGTTGTTTAGCACAAGAGTGTTTCCGAGTGGAAATCTCAACCCTTGCTTCGGTGGACTTCGAGTGCCAGCCCAAGGAGGGAGTCCCATCCATTCCAGTTCGAACCAACAGCAGAGAGTGCGAGTTTGAGGAGAGGTTCCAAGCTTCAGTAACAGCAATGCAGGAATTGTGCAGTTCTTGGAGGAGTCACACTTGGGGGTTGAGGAGAGAAGGGAGTTTGGGGCTGAAACTTGAGGAGTCCAGGGAAGTGTTTTGTTGGTGATTGCAGCCATTTTGGGGGCTTTTTGCAGCAGGATTGACAGGTGGGTCGAATTACCCAGCAGCAGAGCCATTGAGGGAAAATAGGGCCGAAATTCCAAAGTCAACCATCGGCAAATTCCTTCATGGGTTATTCTGGGTATTTGGTGGAGAGCCCAGGGTTAATTTCCCGAAATTTTTTGAGCACCGAAGGAGGCCCTAGCAGTTATTCTACACAGCTAGGAGCTCATTTTCTGGGCATTTCACATTCATCATTTGGGCTTAGCTTGTTTGCCTTGGGCAAGCCCAGGTGCATACTTTCCAAGCACCCATTGTACTTCATGCTTAATCAATAAAATGGCTCAGCAGCGCAGTTTTTGGCTCTATTTGGTGTTCTGATGTTTGAGTAATTTTTCTGTGTGTTTATGTCTATGCATGCTTTGTTTATTACTGTAAAATTTCCTTAGGGATATTACAGTGGTATCAGAGCTCATAGTCTTGGCTCAGCCTGTGGGGAGCAACATCAGTCTATGACACCAGAAGACCAACAAAATGTAACTTACAGGAGGCAGAGGTACAAAAGCAGAGAGAGACAACTACAAATCACCCCAAATCCAGAGGTTACTAAACCAGAGGTCGAAAGGCCAAACATGGGGGATAACATGGGAGATAGGGGGAGTAAAGAGGAGGAGTTTGCCCAAACTCTTCTCAAGGTCGTGCAGGATTTGTCCAAAGGTATTGAGGAGCTGAGGCAACAAAATTGCAACAACAACAGGGGCAAAGGGATTCAAGGGGAATTCCAAATTGGTGAGGGCTCTGGTACTTCGCATCACCAAGGGGGTCATGGCCCCAATGCACCCCTCATTCCCAACACACCACCCAGGTCCACCATTCCTACATTTATAGCATCTGGCACTGGAGGGTCGCAAGGGCAAGAGGAGATGCCCATGGGGGACTATTTTATAGAGTATCAGTCATATGGGCCTAACTTTAGAGAGGCCATTACCTTCAGGGACTTTTGTCAACTAAAAGGTAATAACAAGGGAAAGGGACAAGGTGGAGGAAGCTACACTCATGGCACCGATCTACAGCGCACCATGGGGAGATTGTTCCTCCCAACTTTTGATGGGGCGTCAAAGAGTTCAGCAAGAGCGTGGGTGGAGAAGTTGGATGTCTATTTCCAACTCAATCAGATGACAGAAGGAGAGGCAATTAAAATTGCCACTTTGCATTTAGAGGGAGAAGCCCATGACTGGTGGTTCCATGGGCTAACCACAATGGGGCATGCCAGAGTGGCAACCTATGAGGAGTTCACTAGGAGGGTGCTGGAGCGTTTTGAGAGGAGAGACCCGGAGGAGCATTTTGGGGAGCTGACAAGGCTCAAACAGACGGGAAGCGTTGAGGCCTACATTTCAGAGTTTCTGAGGTTGTTAGTAATGGTGCCTGATCTATTAGAGGCCAAGAGGGTCTTCATGTTTGTAGAGGGGCTAGCAAAGCCACTGAAGGGACTGGTGAGGTCCAATAGGCCCACTACCTTGCAAAACGCAGTGGGGAGGGCCCAAGATTTGCAGGATGCCCTACCCAAGGCTAGAGCATCGTTTCCACCTAGACAGGGAGAGACACGAGTGCTCCACCATCGAGAGCCAACCAAGGGTGAGGGAAATTGGATCAGGATACCAGGAGGGACCTCCGAAGGAAGAAGTTGTGTTTCACCTGTCAGGAACCATGGGCACCAAGCCATAGATGTACAGCAGGCAAGGCCCATTACATTAAGGTATTTTCTGACAATGACCTGGAGGACGAGGTAGAGCTGGAAGTGGGTGGAGATGACAGCGTAGCACATGTGGAGAGGGGACCACCACTACCACCAAGGGTCCTTGCATCTTTGCGATGGGTACCCAAGTTTTTGACCTTGAGGGTCAGGGGCACGGTGCAGGGGCAGTGTGTTTCGGTTTTGGTGGACAGTGGGGCTACCCACAACTTCATCGATGCACAGATGGTTCAGACGAGGTGCATCACAACCGAGGAGTTTGAGGGATTTCTAGTTCTTGCGCCGGGAGATAGAACCATGCAGTGCACTCACTATGTTCCCGCCTTGACAATCACCATGGGGAACTATTCAGTGACATACCACTTTTTTGTGGTAGATGTACCAGACACCAACGTGGTGATGGGTGTCCAATGGCTCTATTCCCTTGGCCGAGTCACTACAGATTGGAGGAAGTTGGAGATGGAGTTCACAGGGTCGGATGGAAAATTGGTTTTGCTGAGGGGTATGCACTCTTACCCTCCACAGACTATTTCGGCCCACATGATGGAGGTTGATCTAAGGCATGGTGATATTGAGTGGGTCGTGGAGTTGAGGTTTCCGAGGCTAGGGGTCATCCCAACCCACCACACCCAGACATACAACCTATTTTGGACAGCTACCCGATGGTGTTTAGGGACATCCCACCTAGGCAACCTCCTGATCGGGGTTTTGAGCATACCATTGAGTTGGAGCCGAGGGTATAGGCCGTGATCACTACACCATACAAACATCCCAAGGCATATAGGGATGAGATTGAGAGGGCCATCCATGAATTGTTGGAACTTGGGCACATCAGGCCTAGCTCCAGCCCTTTTGCTTCATCAGTTGTTTTGGTGAAGAAGAAGGATGGGTCCTTACACACGTGCATAGATTATTGGGCCCTCAACAAGAAGACCATGAAGAACCATTACCCCATCCCACGTATAGATGAGCTGAGGGGGGCTAAGTTCTTCTCGAAGATTGACTTGCGCTCGGGATACCACCAAATCAGGGAGAGGGACCAGGATGTCCCTAAGACAACTTTCAGGTGCCACTATGGGCACTTCAAGTTCTTGGTTATTGCCTCCGAGCTGACCAATGCACCAGCCACCTTCCAGTCTTGCATGAACCACGTATTTCATGGGTAGTGACAGAAGTTCGTGTTGGTGTTCGTAGATGACATACTAATCTACAGCCGGGTCCTTGCAGCATGTAGAGACAGTGTTGTGTATTCTGGAGGAGCAACAGTTCTACACTAGGTTGTCCAAGTGCAAGTTTGGTTTGATGGAGATGCTCTACCTAGGGCACATTATTGGAGAGGATAACGTGAGAGTTCATGAGGAGAAGATCAAGGCCATCCGGGATTGGCCAAAGCCCTAGAATGTGATGGAGTTGAGGGGTTTTGTGGGCATTTGCACCTACTATTTGAAGTTCTTGAAGGGTTTCTCGCAATTAGCAGCTCCTCCCATCCATTTGAGGAAAAAGGGGGTGTTTGAGTGGACAGATGGGGTGTAGTAGGTTGATTTCGCACAACCCTTCGTGCCTGAGTGTGATGCATCAGGGGAGGGTGTAGGAGCAGTTTTGATGCAGGGGGGGCACCCGATAGCTTTCGAGAGCCGGAAGCTAATACCCCACGAGAGACTATACTCCATTTACGATAAGGAGATGCTAGCCATCATGCATGCGCTAGCCAAGTTCAGGCAGTGTTTGGTGGGAAACAGGTTCAGGGTCAAGACAGACCATAACAGTCTTAGATTCTTCTTGGAGCAGAAGCAATTGCAGGAGAGACATCAGAAGTGGGTGAGCAAGCTCCAGGCATACGACTTTGACATTGAGTATGTCAAAGGGAAGCACAATGTGGTAGCTAATGCATTGTCCAGGAGGCCAACTACCCTTTCATTGATGAGAATTGCACCGGATTGGCGGGCACAATTGCTAGTAGAGTATTCCAAGGACCATTTTGCATGTGAGGTCCTTGATGGTGCAGTGGTGGATGACCGGTACCGGGTGATGAACGAGGTGATCTACTTCCGGAACCGGATTTATTTGGTACCCAGCTCCCAGTTGAGGGAGAAGATCCTACAGGCAGCTCATGACTCACCATTATCAGGGCATCAGGGGTTTACCAAGACTTACAGGACCATCAGGGAGCGCTTTGCATGGAAGGGCCTCAAGGATGATGTTTTGAGGCATGTTCGAGAGTGTGACACATGCCAGAGGAACAAGGGTGAGCAAACACACCCTACTGGGCTACTACAGCCTCTTCCTATTCCTGAGGGGAAATGGGAGAGCGTGTCGATGGATTTTATCATCGGGTTTCCCACAACGCAGGGCAAGGACTACATATACATGGTGGTGGACTGGTTGACGAAGTTTGCACACTTTTTCGCCATCTCAGCCCGGTCCTCGACCTCGCAAGTGGCCGAATTATTTTTCAGAGAGGTATTTCGACTTCATGTTCTTCCGAAGTCCATAGTCAATGATCAGGACAGGAGGTTCATGGGAGGATTTTGGCAAGAGTTGTTTTGACTAGTGGGCACAGAGCTCACTCCAAGCACCAGTTATCAACCCCAGACAGATGGGCAAATGAAGATTGTCAACAAATGGCTGGAGGTTTACCTGCGTAACTACGTGACGGACCAGCAACATGGATGGATACGATGGTTGCACTTGGGGGAGTATTGCTATAACACCACATACCACATGTCCATAGGTATGTCCCTATTCAGAACCTTGCATGATTACGATGCATTATCTTTTGTTGACGTGATGTTTGGAGACAGCAACGCCCCTATGGCCAAGGATTGGGTATAGGAGAGCCAAGATATCTTAAGGGCTCTCAAAGATAACTTGCAGACTGCGCAGAACCAACAAAAGCTCTACGCAAACAGGGGCTGAGTAGAGAGGCAGTTTGAGGTTGGGGACTTAGTATTCTTGAGGCTCTAGTCATACAAGCAATCATCACTCAAGCAAAAGGGGGCCGAGAAGCTCAAGCCTCGCTTCTATGGGTCGTACCAAGTCACTAGGAGAGTCGAGGAGGTAGCATATGAGCTGGAGCTACCCCCGGGGAGCCAAGTACATAATATTTTCCATGTGTCTTGCCTGAAAAAGGAACTGGGGCAGCAGGTGATAGCGGCTACAGAGCTACCACCTATGGATGATGAGGGGCACTTAGTTCTGGAGCCAAAGACTATTTTGGACACCCGTGAGAGGCACTTGCGGAACAGGGTCATCAAGGAGTTTTTTATCAGATGGAAGAACCTACCAATGAGGATGCCACTTGGGAGGGGGAGTAGATACTTCAGCATCCCTCATTACAGTTGCTTGAGGACAAGCAATGTTTTGGCGGGGAGGACTTTGATATTCCCTCTTAGCAACATTGCTAAGGGAAATATCAATTTTGCCCAGTTTTGGAAAAATTCGCACTAGCACTTAGGAAGTGTGGGTTTAGAGGCCCCACATGTATTTTTTATTAAAGTGAGCCCAAACATTAGAGGATGGAGGAGGAAAATCGAGCCACTAGTGGTACGTGGGGGCCACCCATAGAGAAATGCGGCCCACAAGGGAAACACGCACTCATTGGAGCGATTTTGGTGGGGGAATGTCGAGGTGGGCCCACATGAGCATTTTGGAGGCTCTTTGACAAAAAGAGCAAGAGGCGCTCATTTTGGTCATTCATCAATATTTAAGAATTGTCTTAGACTAGCAAGCTTGAGCCGAAGCCAAGTCTACAAGTGTTGTTTAGCACAAGAGTGTTTCCGAGCGGAAATCTCAACCCTTGCTTCGGTGGACTTCGAGTGCCAGCCCAAGGAGGGAGTCCCATCCATTCCAGTTCGAACCAGCAGCAGAGAGTGCAAGTTTGAGGAGAGGTTCCAGCAGCAGCAGTACAAGAATTGCACAGTTCTTGGAGAAGTCACACTTGGAGGTTGAGGAGAGAAGGCAGTTTGGGCCTGAAACTTGAGGAGGAGTTTTGGGAAGTGTTTTGTTGGTGATCGCAGCCACTTTGGGGGCTTTTTGCAACAGGATTGACAGGTGGGTCGAATTACCCAGCAACAAAGTCATTGAAGGAAAATAGGGCCGAAATTCCAAGGTCAACCATTGGCAAACTCCTTCGTGGGTTATTATGGGTATTTGGTGGAGAGCCTGGCGTTAATTTCACGGAATTTTCTGAGCACCGAAGGAGGCCCTAGCTGCTATTCTACACAGCCAGCAACTCATTTTCTGGGCATTTCAGCGCAGAGCCAAGGAAGACCAGCCAGTACACTTGGGGGAATTTCACATTCATCATGTGGGCTTAGCTTGCCTGCCTTGGGAAAGCCCAAGTGCATACTTTCCAAGCACCCATTGTACTTCATGCTTAATCAACAAAATGGCTCAGCAGCACAGTTTTTGGCTCTATTTGGTGTTCTGATGTTTGAGTAATTTTTCTGGTTTTTATGTCTATGCATGCTTTGTTTATTTCTGTAAAATTTCCTTAGGAATATTACACACTCAGCAGCTTCTCCTCGGGAGTAGTGAAGTTCATCTATCTTTGCAACCTATTAGGGATGTATGGAATTGTCATTACTGAGATGTTCATATAATCTCATCTTTCTTGTATATGTATTTGCTTCCCTAGTCAATATTAAAGGCGAGTGTTAGAATATGTAGCAATGTTGCCTAGTGGTCAAATTTGTTGATATACTTAGTAATATTATGATGGCATGTGTAACATTCCAGACCATCATTGGTGGATCATTAATGTACATGTAATGTAGAATTATTAGGACCCTTCAGTCCATTAATTGCCATCTTCTGGTTTCCATGGATACCTCATATGGCTCTGGTTACTTAAAATGGGTGGTAATGTGACTCCTTGTTCTTCACTGTGGGGAAAGTTACTTGATACATGAGGTTTTATTTATCCCATATCCATTATGTAAAGTAGTCTTCTTACTATTGAAGCTTATTTCTTGAGGAGGTCTTGAGGGCATCATTTATCTATTTGGATCATCTTTTCATTGTGAATCATCATGAACTCTATCCAGTGGTAGTCAAAGAAGTTTATTCTAATAAAGGTTTGGAGAAATGCAAACTATGCAAACTTACTGGCTTATTGTTTCAGGGTTATGGAGAGTACAGATTTACGCCCCAAAGTTACTTTCAAATTGGCAAAGCTTTTGTAAGATGTAATGACAAATTGGCAAAGACTTTATAAGATGCAATGAGAGAGATGATTAGAAATAGTAAAAACCTTTAAATGAATGGCATTGTAAAATATATGGCCAGCAAGTAATCCATATAAATGAGCTGCTGAATCATTTAATTCCGTCAGCTTTTTCCAGTGCTGCGAAAATGAGTTTATTTATAACTCATAATTCGGCCAAAAACAAGCCAGTGCCTTACCTGTTACGAAGTACGACCTTTCGAAATCCTTCTTTATTGCATCCACCACTGCATCTTTAGGAATCGACCCCACGACTTCCTCCTGCGAAGATTGCTCCCCTGATGGCTGTGCTGTTGTGGAAGGCCTAAATACTGAAGCGGCGATCCCCAGAGCCTCGGATCCATACCAAGCTAACTTCAATAATATATTATTGGAATTGGAGTCGGATTCTTTAGGGGACGGATCCGATCTGCAATTTATGTTCTTACTGTTCTTCTTCTTCACAATTCTGCAAATACGAGGAGAGCTACCCCTGAGAGAAGAGGAGTGAAGAAGGAAAGGGGGGAATGAAGCTGCATGACTAGACACATTAGGCAGTGTAAAGGTGGCCATGGCAGCGCTATTTCATGGGAGAGGCTCCTCCACAACAAAATTCAAATTTAAATGAATAAGAACTAAATATGTAGATATATCTCTTAATATTGCTGTGTACACTTCCTTGAGTTGTAACCACTCGTTTGCTAGTTAATGATTTTACATTTCTATTTCTAACCAGAGAAGTATATTTGTGTGGTTTCTACATTCCTATTTCTAACCGGAGAAGCATATTTGTATGGTTTTGGGATTTTAGTGGAAATCATATGTTTATGCCAAGAAAATATCGATCTTGCATTTTAATAAATATGTTAATAATAATGTGAGGAAAAATGAAACCAAACAAAATAAATTTCATAAATTTTTTAATAAAAAATATATATAAGAGGATATAGATTACAATGATGTGTAAGAGAAACATTAGTTTAATTAATCAACTTTGTGTTAATGTATTTTGTATTAGGGTTTAAAAAAAGGTTATTTAAAATAAAAAATTTAATGTCTAAATGAATGTTGCATTATATAAAATTTTAAAATTTGGAATAGTCATATTGTAGAATTCAAATTGAAGAAATTTTTATTAAAAAAAAAAAAAAAAAATGAAAAAGGTCAAAGCATGGTAAGAAAGCAATGCAACATATAAAGGCAATCAAGAAACCAACAAACCATTTAAAGTATATACAAAAATTTTAGTTTTGAAATTAGTATAATTTTGGGTATATGTAATATTTTATAAATCAATCTTGAGAATTATTACAAAAATATGGATATTTTCATTTTTTCTTTTTTAGATTTTTATAGGAGTAGAAATATATATATTTACATGGAATGGATTTTTAAATATACATTTGGTATTTAATTTCTATGAGTATTAGTATTGAGTCAATGGTTTTAGTGTTTATCTTCTTAAAATATGTATATTTGGAGAAAAAGGATTTGAACTCTGCCATCTCCCAAAACATTCAAGTTTAAGGCCAATGTTTGATTTAAAAATTCATGGGTTTAATATTATCAAGAAAAAATAGTTTATTTTTAAAACATTAGAAATTACATGGGTAATCTAAAAATCTCTCACCAAGTAGAGGACATTTTTTTGTCGATTTTTGCAATTTTTGTGAGGAAAAGTGCTTTGGATGAGGTATCGCTTTCAAGATTGAGAGTTGGGTTGTTTATGGAAAGTTCGGCCACTAATTTTGACCATTTGGCCATGCTAGGATTGTTAGGAAACATTCAAGTTTTAAGACAAAAGTTTCATTTAAAAATTCATGGGCTTAATATTATCAAGAAAAAATAGTTTACTTTTTAAAAAATTAGAAATTGCATGGGTGATTTTAAAATCTCTCACTAAGTAGAGGATATTTTTTTGCTGAATTTTGCAATTTTTGTAAGGAGGAAAAGGGCTTTGGATGAGATACTTTGTTAAGATTGAGAGTTGTTGAGTTGTTTATAAGGCCCCTAATTTTGACCCTCTATTGGATATCCTAATTATACCTAGGTCTAGGTGTGCATCTCCTTTTTGTCATTTGACTTTTAAAATGAAAATTGTTAGAAATGGTAAAGCAACATTAATTATGTGTTATAAACATGCTCAATCCAAATCATTAATAATCATGCATCTTAAAAGAAAGACTCAAGTAAGTAAAATAGTTACAATAAATGGCCTCAATTTAATATATGAAGAATATGCGTGTTAGAATGAATAAATTCCCTCAAGTTAATATTATGAAGAATATGTATGCTCTAATGAGAAAAGTATAAATGAATCTTAAACTTCTTTATAAATAGGTGCAATATTTCTATGCAACAACTATTTGACATTACTATAATTTACAAGCAATCACTAAGGATGTAAGATTAATGACATTTAAGGGTTGTTAGGGTGATAGCTCGATATTAATAAACATATCCCTACATAATATTTACTTAAAGACACAAATTAGTAAAGTTGGCATAATAATAATAATATATATATATATATACACATTACATCCCAACAACCCCACTTTTATATACACTTGGGATAAATGTGGTAAAAATGTTCCGAAAAATTTACATTAATCTCCCCTTAATATTTAATTAGGTGAGAAATATAAGAATTGTCAATGATGACAACATCTTGACAAAGACGGGGCAATCAATTTTTCCATGGAGAGTCCATTTGATCTGGATCTTTTAAAGTGACTTGGTTCAAAAAAATGTCCAAATGTGTATGATTAAACCTAAACCAACAATTAACAATTAAATCAAGCGTGAAGAACTTTTGATGACGCCACAATTAAAGAAATGTAGAAGATAAGAGAAGACAAGAGAATAGGAATGACAACCAATTGATAACGGAGTTCATCCAGTGTGGACTACATCTCCAGGTCCTGCTCGAAGGGAGTGGCATCTTTATTAATCAGATGCTAAGCACTAAAAAGCTTTGTTACATCACTTGGTCTTCAATTTTCTATAGGGAGCCTCCAAAACTATTGCTAAGGTAGTGGTGTTCGTAAACCACTTCCCCCCATTTTTGCTGCAAAAAACAAGGCTGAAAACACCCCCATCTACAAATTGAACTCACTTACAAAAGAAGCCTTCAAGCTTGCAACAAAATTGAGTTGTTTGCTTCCAAGAATTGGTTTAAACATACCACTCAAAACCCCTTTTGGTAAACAAGCTCCAAAAACACTTTGTTTACAAAATTATAGGCATAAAAGTAAGCTCAAAATCTCTTTGCACCGAAAAAGTTTCCCAATCCAATGCCTGTGTTGTGTTGGCCAACATTTTAATATATAAAACATTGGTTATTTAACAAACCCAGGGTCAAGCCCATTGTCGTGCATTACCACAAATTTTGGTGTGTATAACAATTTGTTACTCAAAATAAACCTTAATCGGTCAGGCAACAAAACATTATAACAAATTTGTCTTAATAAATAACTAGCATCGTTTTGTACCAGTCCATTAACTTGCAATGTGTAGCCTGATGGTTAAATTGTTGGGGTAGCATGATAAATATAATATACCCTGTCAGCTTTCGTTGAAATGTGGTCCAATGCTTTAACGACACGATTTCCAACCATTGGCGTTCAGTCACAACATTTGGGTGTAATTACAATTGTTGGTAATTTGTTTTGGGAATATGTTGATAGCGAGAGGAGGTTGTGAGGTCAAACCCACACTCTACCCCCTTTTTCAAGGTGTTCTAACAACCACAACAAATAATATATTTTGGCACATTGTTTCAATCACCACTTGTGGCCCAACTATTAGGGCGTCAGAGGTTCAAGCCTCATGTATGTTCCTTATAATTTTCCAACGAATTTTAAACTATCGAACCTTCTTGGTTGTTCCCAAGGTGCCACGTGGTGCCCTCTGATTGGGCCACGTGGCATGTTCCTATTGGTCCCTCTGTATCTCTGTCAAAACCCATGTCATGCCAGCTCAGTTTCACATCAGCGACTACTTGATTGCCACATCAACATCCCACTTGTCCCACCACATCATGTCATATTTCCATGTCAGTGTATGGCTCTGACCATGTATCACCTTCTAATATTGCCACATCATTGTATAGAATTTCCATGTCAGCATCCTACAATTCCACATGGCAACCATACTAACATTTTCTCTATTCCATGAAAACCTCAGAATGTGATACCTTTTGCATATGAACCTTTTTTTTTCGCTTGTTCAAGTTGCATTGGAATCATCTCGTCGAGTTCTTTGAAATGGTGTTGTTTCCATAAAGTTTTGGGAACTTTGAATTTTAGGCCTTCGTGGATCCTCCTAGATCACCATTTATGGAACTATAGACTCTGAAATACCTTCATACAAAATTGGAATTGGCAATGCAAACAAAATTTTAAACAAATAGCTCTATGAATGATTAAAACAAGTAACTCAAATCTCATATTGTCAAAGAATATTCTCCAAAAAATTATAACATTGGATATTGTAGATGGAATGTTGAAAGTCTAACAAAGATATCAAAAAGGAAATATTGTCAAAGATCAAATGAGATTTCCTCCAGCAAACCAAGAACCTAACTAAATGCTCATGATGGTCCAAAAGGCTCAACAAGTGCTTCAAAAACCACAATGTATAGATGTTTGTCCCATCATGAAGTGTAATGTGCTGAAAAGAATAAAAAACTAAAGGTCACCATCAAAAACTATCAAGTGAAAAGATTATTATTAGCATCAATCAAACAAAGAGAGGTGTGGATTATATGTTTGTATAATTAATCAAATGAGTGAATATGAATAATATCAAATTCCTCCATGATCAATCATCACCCCAACCAAAATAAGTCATAGTACTAGGTATTACTATAATATTTTTATGTTTAATCCTCTTCTCTTTTGATATATACAAATAAAAATTATCATACCAATGGGCATGATAATTAAAGCATGGATCCATATGAAGAGAAAAATTCTCTTAGATTATTGCAATCAGGATGTCCATATGGTTGAGATGTGACATGGAGTCTTCACTTAGTCAACCTATGCCACAGCGCATACATTCATGGGATTTTAAAGAATACCTCTATTCTCACTAGAGTGATAAAAACCTCCCAAAATCATTTTGTTGAACCTCCCTCCCAATACAACTTTCTAAAAAGAATAATCCCTATTTTTAATAGTTATCCCTCATTTTTTATCCATTACCCCTTTTTATACCCCCCAACTACTGCAGAATTTTCCCCTTCCCCCCACCCCAATACCTACAATAGATTGACTCTATTTTCACAATTTTAAAACCCCCTTTATGAATGAATGAGATAAGATATTGATCAATAAGGTGAAGCCCCTATGAGACATGAAAGGTGAAGAATTTAATGTGAACAAATTAGAAGAGATGGGATTTTTTTTATGACTAAACAAAAAGAGCAAGATCTAGTTGATGTGATCAACGATAGAAGAATCAATAGAATATATAGATTAAAGGTATATCATATCATTAGTAGATGTATCAACATATGGCACATCTGGCTCCTACAAAAAAACGATCTAAAGTTCAAGGTGGCTTAAATCTTGTAATGAAGTCTCAAAATATCTGAGGCCTAGTCTCTCTAGTCTTGTGTCATGTTCAATAGGGTAAAAATCATTCTTATGTTTATTAATGTATAACCCATCTAATGAAGAAATTATAACAAATTCCTCTAGTATGCTACACAAAGTCAAGAGATGACAACGCATGTGTGCACAATTGTGCATAATGAATGCATAGTTTGGTATTTTGCTAATGCAATGTCAAAAATTTACTTGGTAGAAGTACTAATGCAACAATGGCAATGTTTTCTCCTCACCAAAGTTCCCTACCACCTAAATGTAGTGTGCCTCCAAAATCATTTTCATGTGCTAACATAAATGACCATGGTGATGGCCCAAATGACACAAAATTCTATCCTAGAAGTGAAAATTTGAAACTTGTTTACCTATGATCAATATATAGCATTTAATAGTTAAATCGAGATCGTTGTTAATTAGTCAGGACCACTCTAAGGTCTCTTATCCATAGGAATCAAGTACTATGTTTAGTGCCATAATTAGTGGTAAATTAAGGTATTCTACGAGTCAATTCGTGCTACTCTTATTATACTTAATGTTCAAGGGGAATCGTTGAAGGTAAATGGGCCACTCACAATGACAATCATTCTAAAATTTACCCTAAGTATGCATACATTGTAGAAGCATGTGTTAAATGTAGATGATTGTTTCTTTCCCCACATACCACAAATTTGGAGTTAAGAGGCCTGGACAATGTAGTAAAGCTCCTTCTCATAAGTGGGGTATATGTGACCCATATAAGTGAGTGTCTCATTATGTCAAGCCCTTAGATGGCCATGTTGAGTGAGAATTACACGAATAGCATATCTAACATGTTTGCCTCAATTTTGATTAACTGTTGTTGGTTTTGCAAATTAAGTGTTGGTCTTGAGGAGAGATGGCACTTCATAAGTGATCCGGACTTAAATAGGAACACAACAAATTACAGAGATAACCATAAACACAGATATGCAACGGAAATAATACTTCATTTCATTAATGTAAAACACTGAAATATGCTTACAAACAGTAATGGAAATAAACTAGCTAGGGCAATGGTAGCTTATCTCTGAGAAGAGATGTGGTGGCTACATGCCTCTGAACTCTGTGTTATAATGAGGCTCGAAGGCCTATTTATTGTTGAGAAACAATGGAAAACCTTTCACACCCCGAAACCTAACCCTAGAAGATGAAATGCCAAATTGTGGGCCCCGTTTGGGTAAATTGGTACATCAATTTCCCGGGGTCGTAACTTTGGCATACAATCTCCATTTGACACGTACAATAGCTCGTTAGAAAGATCTATCCTAGAACTACCACTTTGGGAGACAACATGTTGCCCCAAATTTCCCAAAAAATGTCGTTTAGGGCCTCAAAATGGCTCCGGAAGTTCAGGACCCGAAAAACTGCTAAAAATAGTAAACTGTGCTACAATTTAGGAAACTGAAATAGCTGAAAGAGATAGTTGTGGGGGTCCAAATGGGATAGGTGGGTGGCCACCAACATCCACCTGGATCAATAAGCTCAAATGGTTTTTGGTGTGCCGCTGCCCAAATGAACTAATCACTGGCTCCATCATTGTCCACCTATCATAAGGGATAAGTAATATCAAACAACCCGAGCATGAAATTATGGTAATATTTGGTGAGAGTCGAGAAGCTATAGAAAGCTATTAGGCACTTTATGGTTAAGTTGGATCTTGGTTAGGTCCACATGCATACCACTCTCATCCACAATGTATGCTAGATAATGAATTCTCTACATATTGAATGAGAACTTCTATGTTGGCATATAACATGCGTTTCCACAAGGTTCTCGATGCTTTTTTAATGTGTTTTAGATGCCCTTATTAGGTTTTTTATTAACGATGAGGATGGCATATAAGTACACAACCACAAATGAATTTGTTAATGGCCATAAAATATCATCCATCATTCTCATGAATATTATTATTACTTTAGTCAAGTTGAAAGGCATGTCAACCACTAAAAGAGACCTTCCTTGGATTTAAATAATGTTTTCCACAAATTAGTTCGACTAATTGGAAACTGCCAATAACCTAACTTATGCCCATCTTACAAAAAAATCTTAAATACTTTGAGTTAATCAAACAAATTATCAATACTATAAATAATAATTCTTGAATGTGATTTTTTTAAAGGATTTGTGATCAATATAGTTTCACCATGTCATGAATTTCTTCTTAAACAACATACTATGGTGCTCATATAATGAGGAGCTTGGTCGAATGTGGCCCTTTCTTATTATCTCTTAATTGTAGGATTTGATATCCTTGTTCTCCCTAAGAAATCATTTGCATATAAGGCCTCTAAGTATAGGAGCACAAGATGCCAAATCGATTGCATTCTTTACTTGGTAATGTTCATTTATTTTTGTAGGCAAGGAAAATTTTAAGGATGGATATGTATTTGAAAGTTTAAAAACCTTGGAAAATCATAGTAATCTATAATAGGAAAATTGTAAAATTTTTGATGATATTTTTGTAAAAATATCTAAAATTCGAATTATATTATATTAGTCTATATAAGATCTTGGTGATTTTTAAGGTAAAATAATTTCATACTATAAAACTTGGGCGAATTATTTTTAGAAAAAATGGAAATTGGAAAATAGTTTTTTTGGAACAAATATAGAAAATTAGCCCACCTGCGAATATTAGCCCCTAAAATTTTCCCTGCTTGTAGGTTATTTAATCCATATTATTCCACCAATTGGTTGACTTGTCTCTACTGCATAGGACAACCCTTTATAGAGGCCTTGGCAGTTATCATAATTTCTTTTCTCCTTGCAATTAGAACATTAGAGGACAAATCAAACAATTGAAGAGATTATCTTAATATAATTCAATAGTAATCAAAGTGACACCAATAATTTGGGCTACCTCTCACATCCTGTGGAGCTAATCTCACATGGTGACAATGATACTTTTAGGCCCTAGATCAGTAAAAATTATGACACTTCCACATAAATGGTTCTCATAAAATAACATTGAAAAATTCAAGTAGGAAAACACCACACAATGCCCCATATTTGAATGGATTGATGTTATATTACATATAGCATTACTAACTAACACATGTGTCTCACTCCTAGCTCAAGAAACCAATCATCTCTAGCAGTTTGTGGTGTCATTGATAGTTTCTTCTTATTTATTACCTATGCTAGGGTCATGTTATTTTGGTTTTCATTGTCAATAATGAAATCAACAATATCCCTTTCACTCACATTTGTGAGTAAAAAATGCACTCATTGTGCTTAAACTCCTTTGATCTTATGGTTAGACCTTTGTGTTGGCAATAAATAACATGGGGTTTTGGTGTCAATATTTTTTTTTTCTCTTTTGCAAAATATCTAGGCCATTAAGGGTAAATCAAAGTCCAAAACTTTTAACATGGCTAATAATGACCCTCTAGCATTATAATTGAAATTCTTCTATCAAGGGATTTTATGGATTTTGTACCATTTTCTGGAGTCCTTTGACTTCCCATTCATCTTTTTTGGATGCATATTTTACTCGGTGTCCCAAGAATACCTATGTTTGCTTTATCCATTGTTTTTAGAGTTAGGGTTACCTTTACCCTGTTTCCCTTTTTTGTTGTGTCTAATCTTCAACCCCAAGCTCTTTCTTACCCCCCTGCCACAAAAATTGCTTAATCTTTATAGCATAACAATAAGTGCATCCCAAAAGAGATGTCCAAAAACTCCAATTTTGTTTAACGTATTTATGTAGGTCATCTTGGTCACTGAGAAACAAGTTATGGAAGAATTCCTTGATATTGAAAATTTGTACACAAGGTATGGAAGGTGTTGGTGCACTTCGACATAGTTTGGTCTTTAACCTAGGGAAATGTTTCCATCTCATGTATGGCCCATCATAGTTTCAAGCAAGGTGTTACTCCTCCTCAAGGGCATGAACAAAATCCCTTAAATGGGTTATATCACATAAATTTTAGAATCATCTACAACATTTTAAAAATACTAAGTATCACAATAATGTTTGACGTAGGAAAGGGACTTTAGGAGTGCAAAGATAATCTTCTCATTATTGGAAAAGTTGTGTAAATAGATGCATCCATCTAGTTGATCTAACCATCTCTCTAAGGCTTATTTATCTACATTTCC
This sequence comes from Pinus tabuliformis, assembly GCA_031772625.1. Lineage (NCBI taxonomy): Eukaryota > Viridiplantae > Streptophyta > Pinopsida > Pinales > Pinaceae > Pinus > Pinus tabuliformis. Next base: position 99,101,927 of record CM062811.1, read on the forward strand.
TTCAAATAAAGGGATATCAAAGATTAACTTGTACCTTGAAGGGTGTCATTCCTTCCAAATGAGATCTTATTGAAAGCGCCTATATTATTGTTAGGAGTCACTAAATGATATGAGATAATTAATCCAATATCTCATTCTTCTATCACTCGAGGGATTATCATAGTAATAACTTGATAGGATTTCCTACTTTGTTATATTTCTCTACATTGTTTTCCATGTGAGGCTACATGGGTTGACAATGAATAACTTCACTATGATTGATTAGTTTGATACCCAACTTCATGTAACTAGACCTTATGGGGGAGCATGCATGAAAAAACAATAAAGAGAAAATCCATATGATACTTGTGATCCAAATCATGTTGAGAATGAATTTAAAGATAACATTAACATAAAGATAATTTGAAAATAAATTATATTACCAAGATAATGGTGAAAATTTGTGTAAAAATACAATGGTTACTATAATGGTATACATATATGAGAAGAGATGTTTTTGCTATGATTATTCACAGAAACCCCATAACAAGAGGCTAAAATTACATTTCACAATAATTCTAATAATATCTAAAAAGAACAAAACATTGAAAGCAAAAGGTCCAAGACATAAGTATGTTAACAATAATATGAATTTAGGGTTGTGTATTAACAGTGATTTGAATGAAGCTAAACTACCTGAAAAAGGGGATCCTTTCTAGGACCACAGTGTCTCACTTATTGCTTCATTATAGGTATTTTTTAGGTTGAAAATTAAATTTGTAGATTGAGTCAATGACCTGCTTATTGTTCGGGTAGACAAGGAATTCCATATAGGACAGACACCATCAATAACCACTCACACAACCAGATCAAATATCACAACGCCAATATTTTTACATGGTTAAAAATCTCTGATAGGGATACAATCCATGGCCCCAGTCAGCATGGCCACTTGAGGTAATTTTACTAATGCAAAAGAAAATATTTTTACATAAGAGAGTTCTCATAATCGCTCATCGATCATGACCCCCCATGCCCTTTAAATGGAGATCATGGACCAATGGGGAGTTAAGCCACATATCGATAGTCATTAGTATCAAGGAGAATATGAGTTGTTAGATCACTCTATGTCTAAAATATATCATGGTTACTAGATTACAATGCAACTAATGCATACTTAAGAAACACACTAAGAGACACACTTTTACCTAGTAAACACATTAGACCAAGTTGAATTTAACTAACTCCTAAGTGTCTAAACATCCTAACGTCCCCCCTTAAGAGCAACTTGGGATAGGATTGAAGGATTTATAAAGGTGACACAATTGGAGAAGGAAGGAGGAATTAGACCCAATCCCTTATTAACGAAAAATTCTTGAACTCCTAACATAGAACAAAGTTTCGAAAACTTCACTTTTGTAAGAAACTTTGTTAAATTTCCTACAATCTAATCATTTGTAGAGAAAAAAGTGCACTTCAATAACTCAATCATGAATGAGTTTTCTAATGAAATGCATTTGTAGCTCAATGTGTTTTTTGCACCGATGTTGAATTGTATCTTTGGAAATCCTTACAGCAATTTGATTATTGCACTAGAGGGTGGTCAAATGTTGTTGTGAGAATCCAAACTCTGAAAGGATCTGTTAAAGCCACAAGACTTCTTGACTTGCATTAATCACTACTCAGTTTTATTCTTTTGTTGAAGAAAGAGCGATAGCCTATTGCATTTCACAAGTCTAAGGGAAAATTTTGGAACCAAGACTAAAAACATAACCTACAATAGATTTTTATCATTAGGGTCACCAAGACAATCTAAATCATTCAAACCAATCAACAAAAGAGTCCCCCGTGAAAAATAATATATCCCAAACTAAACTATACCCCAACTATATTGAAATGTCATTTTGTTGCTTTCCAATTACTTTCATGTGGTGTTTGCATATATTGGGAAACAAGACCAACAACAAAGGAAATATCAGGATGGGTATGAGTCAAATATAAGAGGATACCAACTAATCGATGGTACAAAGTGGCATCAACTTTGGGTGTAGTGTAGGTAGCAATAAGTTTGAATCCAAACAACGTTAGAACCTCGAAAACACATGGAAATGCCCTAAAAATGTATTGCAAACTCAAGACATGAAAAATGAAAAAATTTCCAATGTCGAGACCATTTCTAAGATTATCCTAGATGACCACTTGAATCACAACTTGTTCATGATATTTACAACACAATTTAACAACAATACTACGATATCTTTCAAAATAGATTTCAATGTTTCTAAATTTGGCTTCAAATTTACCTTTTGTACATATATGTTTGCATATTTCTTATACATGGTTCATATTGGCATTGTACAAAGTCTTAATTGACCATTTTGTTAAACTAATTGTTGAAGGAAAAGATCACAATTATTAACAAGGTCTTGATACTTGTCAAATAGTATTTTATTTCACAATGAAGTAAAACTACATCATCACACAGTTAGGTAATTGAGGCATACTATGTATTAACTTTACCATGATGTTGAATATTAGTTTCCATTGGGAAAGTAATTTTCTCACCAACTTATGTATTAATTTAGCATGAGATACATTTTGGGCATTATCTATGTAGAGTAAGTCATTAAGCATGACCCATGTCTCATGTGCATTAGTTATAATGATAAATTTTCCTAGGATATTGAAAATTTCACTTAGCACTCATTGTCAAGTGATGCTCATAGTGGTGAAGAAGTGGAATTGAAACTAGTGAAGTGAATTGCATGGTATCAGTTGCACCGAATTGTTGGAAACACTGAGGGGGGATGAATCAATATTTCTTTCAATTGTTATATTGTGCTAATGAATATTTTTATCACAACTTAAATCAGAACATAAGAAATAGAACAATTTTTTTTATTGATGAATATAATGAGGACTCCAATCTTCTAAAACAAATCTCAAGCTCCAACTTGTACAAAAAAATATCTAACTCCTTCAAGGCTCCAACCTTGAACAAATCCAAGCACCAACTTGGTCAAAATGAGGACTCCAATCCTCTTAGGCTCCAACCTTTCTAAATAGACTTCAAAATTAAATTCTACGAGATGTCTCTAAAATAAGTTTCAAATACACTTCAAAATATATCTACAAAGTTTTCTCAAACATGCTCCAAGAATGCTTCAAGTCTGCTACAACAAGGCTTCCAAAGGTGCTCCAACAAAGGCTTCATGTCTGCTTCAACAAGGCTTCTAACGGTTGCTCCAAAAAAGGCTTTAAGTCTGCTTCAACAAGGCTTCTAAAGGTTGCTCCAAAAAAGGCTTCAAGTCTACTTCAATAAGGCTTCTAAAGGATGCTACAACAAAGGCTTCAAGTTTGCTAGAAAGTTGTCACCAAGTATACAAAGAATGTCTACAAGATAGTTCAAATCTTCTCCAAAAGATACAAAATATGTCACTCTAAAATTATGGATATGTATGCACTCTACAAGGTTGAACTTATCCACAGGTATGAGTCTATTATAATTATGTCACAAGGTTGAAACTATATGTCTGGGAAGGTCAATTTCTGTGATATAGAAGGTTGAATTAGTGGTAGAGGACTAAGTCAATATAGGGATAAAGTTTGTAACTCCACAGTGTTGAGGAATGTCTCCCCACATGACTAAAGTTTTGTCCTTAACAAGAGTGAGTTATGTCACAAAGAGACCGAGTTCTAATCTTCAACAAGAGCTAAATTATGTGCCTCAAAAAGGGATGAATTATGGAAAACATATTTCTCTAAAAGTATCTCAGAACCTACTCAAAAACATTCACCAAGAACCTTGAACCAAAAACAAAAATAATACCCAAAAAATTCCCTTCAAACTGCTCCTAGGTTCATGAGATATGAATCTCTTCACTCTTGCCTTAAGTCCATATGCTTCTTGTTCTCTACTCAGTCGAGTTGAGGGTCAAATGAAGAAGATAATAGTATTATTTATATTAGTCAATCATTCATGAACCAACATGATTGTTGGGAGGAGGACCGACATGATCATAAGGGGGTGGACTTGTTTTGAGAGGAAAAATATGGATTTTCTTCTTTGAAAATTTTTATTTCTCTTTAACAAGGAGGAATTATGAGGCATGCAAATTCTTGTTGAAAAGGGATTAAAGTCCTCTACAAGCCTATGTAATTATTTTTTGAGCTGGTGTTTCCTTTGAAATCAATAAAAAATATTCTTCCAACAATATCCCCTTTTGTTATTAATGGAAATAATCTCCTCACATGCTACTCCCCCGGTCATTGTGCTACTCCCCCTATCATGATGTTGCACTCCTTGTCATATTCTCCCCATTTGACATCAATAGAAAAGTGATGCTCCAATGAGATGTAAGAGAGATGACCTCCATCTTTTGACAAAGATATTCAAATGCTTCTCTAGGTAGGGGTTTTGTGAAGATATATGCAATTTGTTCTATAGTGTTGACATATTCCATTTTGATGTTTTGCTCTACAACTTGTTCTCAAAGAAAGTGATATTTGATTGGAATATGTGTTTTCTTTGAATGCGTGACTAGATTTTGTGAGACACTAATGGCATTGTTATTATCATGGTAGATGGTGATAGGTTGATTTGTTTTTATATTGACATCCTTCAAGGTTTCTTTCATCTGTAGGATTCCATACAACAATTTGTTATTATATGCTCGATTTCAGCTGTGGAGAGAGATATAGACGATTGTTTATTGCTAAGCCAAGAAATAAGATAATCTCTTAAGAATGCTTCCTGTCCAACATACATCAATATATGCTATTAAGGTAAGATTTGTGTTCTTAGGGTGCCATAGTCCAAAATCAGGACTTCTTTTCAGGTATCTATGTATTATTTTTACAACTAACATGTGAGTTTCTTTAGGAGCTTATTAGAATCTTTCTACCATGCCTACTACCTGCATGATGTCTAGTCACAGAGCTGTCAGATTTAAGAGACCTCCAATAATTGATATTTAGAGAGTTGCATCTACTGTAGGGGATTCATCATCCTTAAATATCTTGCTACCTGTAATCATATGTGTGCTTACAACAACACATTCTTCCATCCCAAACCGCTTAAGCATCTCCTTGAGGTACTTTTTTTGTGTTATGAACATTCTAGCATCAATTTGAGTTACTTTAAGTTGAAGAAAGAAAGACAACTATCCAATCATTGACATTTCAAATTATTTTGACATTACTTGGGAAAAAGTGTGACTCCTCTCATCATTGTTACTACCAAAAATAAGGTCATCCACATATACCAGCGTGATTAGTAGATTGTATTTGTCCATCTTCATATAAAGGTTGCTTCATGCAACTCCTTGAATCCTTGTTGATGAAGATAATGATAAATTCTAGCATACAAAGCTCTTAGAGCATGTTTTAATCCATATAGTGTCTTCTTTATTTTGAATACAAAGTCTTTATTTTCAGACAAGTCAAACCCTTCTGGTTATTCCATGTATACTTCTTCTTTCAAATCTCCATTTAGAAAGTTTGACTTCACATACATCAGATAAAATTTGAAGCCTTTTGAACAAGAAAATGTTAAAAACATCCTTATAGCCTCTAGTCTGACAACAAGAGCAAAAGTCTCTTCAAAGTCAATTCCTTCAATTTGAGTGTATCCCTTACACACCAATCTTGCCTTATTTCTGATGACTTGTCCATCTTCATTCATTTTGTTCTTATACACCCACTTGGTTCCTATGACATTCTTATCCTTTGGACAAGGTACTAGTTCCCATGTTCCATTCTTTTCAATTTGGTTCATCTCTTCTTCCATTGCCTTTATCCAGTGAGGATCCTTGCTTGAGTGAAATTATCTAGTTCTATTGTGGATAGCAAAGAAATATCATTCCTTTTTGGTTTGTTTGTCATCTTTCTTCGATTTTGTGTTCTCAATCCACATCTCCAATGATTTGGTCTTCTGGATGATGTTTTTGTACAAACTTTAACTTTGACGATGTTTGAGATGGTTCCTCCTTTTGATTTTTTGGCTCCTTCTCTTCTTTTGCAACACCTTCCTCTGGATCTGCAAGGATAAGATATTCTTCATTGGTTTGAACTACTTCTTTGTCAGGAATATCCTCATCTATCTTTGCATCGATGCTTTAAACTATCTTCCACAAACGATTGTTGTGACATTTGTAGGCCTTGCTTCTTAACAAGTATCCAAGGAAAATTCCTTTGTCAACACATGAATCAAATTTTCCTAGTGAATCATCATTAATATTCATAAAGCATTTGCTTCCAAATATTTTGAAGTGTTTCACAGAGGCATGCCTTCATTTCCATAGTTCATATGGATTTTTATCACTGTTTATCCAGAGTTGAGCTCTGTTTATGATATAGACTATTGCCCAAATTGCCTCCCTACAAAATTTTGCCTGTAAATCAATTTCCAACAACATTTTTCTTGTTGTCTCTTGTATAGATATGTTCTTTCTTTCTACTACTCCATTTTGTTGTGGAGTCCTAGCAACCAAAAATTTCCTTTTGATTCCATATTTTTCACATAATTCATTGAATTCTCCTTAGGTAAATTCCCCACCTCTATCTGTTCTTAAGCATTTGATCTTCAACTCACTTTAATTTTCAACCATCGCTTTGAAATTCGTTTTAAAACAATCTAGAACTCCTGACTTATATCGTATGAAAAATACCCACATAATTCTAGTATAATCATCTACAAATAAAATAAAGTACCTATCTCCTTGTAGAGTTGGAGTTCTGGTTGGACTGCACAGATTTGCATGAACGATTTCCAGAGGCTTTGATGTGAAACATTCCTTTGATTTGAAGTTGGTCCTGGTTTTATTTCCATGTTGACATGGTGCAGAAATAGCATTTATTGGCATTGAGATTCTGGGGATGTCTCTTAATGCTTTAGTTTTGCTAATATTCACCAAGTTATCAAAGCTTATATGTCCCAGACACTTATGCCATATCTAGCTTTAATTTTCTTGACTCATGTAACATCTTTCTTCTTTAATTTCACTGAGAATGTATACATTATCTATTGTTCTTACTCTTCTTACAAATTTTCCTGACAATGATATCATTATCTCACAGTCCTTGGAACGAAATATGAGATCATGTCCCTGATCGCATATTTGGCTGAAACTTAGAAGATTATTCTTGAGCCCTTCAATGTATAGAGAATTTTGTGCTTTCCCCTTACCATTAATGAGACTCATTGTGCCTTTCCCAACAATTTTAGTAGATTCATTGTCTCTAAAGGTAACATATCCATCCTTTTCTATGCTTATAGAGATGAAATTTTTCTGGTCACCTGTCATGTGCCTATAACATCCACTATCTACAAATAATTGATTTTCCTTTTTCTGAGCACATAAAGTTAGATTGCAATTCTTAGAGGTCAATTCTTCAATTTTATTTCTCCAAACTTTCTCTTTTTTCTCTAGAGGTCAGTTTTGTGCTATATGGTCTAGATTATTACATTTGTAACATTCTATACTATACTTTGAAAGAGGAGCAAAAGAGTTATAAGTCATGATTTGGTCTTTTTTCTTAATATCAATAATCTTATGTTGGTAATTAGACCTTGAAATCTTGCAATGTTTTGCTTGATGACCAAATTTTTTACAAAATAAATAATGACTAAGGAAAATAGTTTGATAGCTATTAGGATAAGCTTGCTTTGATGAGAGGAGGGGTTGCTTCTCATTCCTTGGATGAAGTGTGTTTCTTGCAAGATTAGAATGATGAGATCCTTTAAGGACATCTGCAAAGCTTCTAGACTTTTCTTCATGATGAACATTGGTTTCTTCCTTTGAATTGGAAGATTCACCTATATAGCCTAGTCCAGATTTGTCATGTATTAACCTTTGAGAGCTAATAATGAAATCTAAGTTATGAGAACCCTTCAAATTCTTGTTTGATTTGTCCAAATCTCCTTTTAGAGAAACAAATTTAGCTTCCATTTTTTTGCAAATTTCTTCCTTTTCCTTCAACTTACTACTCAACACTTATTATATTCTTTTAGATTCTTCCTTCTTGGTTTTGAGAGAGTTTATGACTTTTCATTCTTATTTCAAGTATCTCATTTGATAAATTGTGTCATTTCAGTATCAGAATCATTGTTGCTTCAATCACAATTATTTCCCTTTCTTGATGTCTTGGATGCCTTGAATGTAGCTTCCTTGTGAGTTGAATTTCTTAACCTCATCTCGTATGTTGTGATAATTCCATGAAGTTCATCCATTTATATAGAGTCCAAATATTTTAGTTCTTCTATGGCACAAACCTTGGCATCAAAACGATCTATAATAAATCTCAATACATTTTGGACAATCATCTTTTCTTTGACATCTTCACCTATACCTTTGAGACAATTGACTACCTCATCTACTCGGAGAAAAATAAGTAGCAATGTCTTCTTCATTATTAATTTTGAGACTTTCAAACTAACTTCCATAGGTTTGAAGCTTTGTCTTTTTGTCCTTGTCATCTCCTTCATAAATGTGGATGAGCTTGTCCCACATCTCTTTAGCTATTTTAATACCCATAACTTTGGTGAGTTCTAAATTTGACATACCACTTCCTATAGAATTCAAGGCCTTTGCATTTTCCATATATGTTTTCTTCCCATCTTGACCTACTAGAAGAGGATATGGGATATTGTATCTATCTGTGATGGATTGTCAAACTTTGATTCCAAGAGACATTAAGTAGGACTACATTCTGACCTTATAGAAGGCAAAAATTGTTCCATCAAATTGGGGGACCTTACCATATTTACTGACCAGTAATGTGATTCAAAAATACTTCTTCTAACTGTTAGGATGATCTTGAAGAAGCTATCTCTGATACTGCTTATTGGAAATACAAGGGGGGAGTGAATCAATATTTCTTTCAATTGTTATATTATACCGGTTAAATTTTTTATTACAAGTTAAACTCAAACACAACAATTAGAACAAAAGATAATTTTATTAATGAATAACTGAGGATTCCAATCCTCTAAAAAAAATCTCAAGCTCCAACTTGTACAACAAAATATTTGACTCCTTCAAGGCTTTAACCTTGAACAAATCTAAGCACCAACTTGGTCAAAATGAGGACTCCGATCCTCCTAGGCTCCAACTTTTCCAAATAGACTTCAAAAATAGCTTTTGCAAGATGTCTCCAAAATAAGTTCCAATTACACTTCAAAAGATATCAAAATTTTTTTGTCAAACTTTCTCCAAGAATGCTTCAAGTTTGCTACAATAAGGCTTCCAAAGGCTTCTCCAACAAAGGATTCATGCTTTCTTCAACAAGGATTCTAAAGGTTGCTCCAACAAAGGCTTTCATTCTTCTTCAACGAGGCTTCTAAAGGTTGCTCCAAAAAAGGATTCAAGTCTGCCTCAACAAGGCTTCTAAAGGCTACTCCAACAAAGGCTTCAAGTCTGCTAGAAATTTATCTCTAAGTCTGCATAGGAATGTCTTCACTATAGTTTCAAACCTGCTCCAAAAGATACAAAAGATGTCGCTCCAAAACTATGGATATGTCTGCACTCTACAAGGTTGAACTTCTTCATAGGTTTGAGTCTGCAATAATTTTTTCACAAGGGCGAAACTTTGTGTCTATGAAGTTCAAGTTTTGTGATATAAAAGGCTGAATTAGTGGCATAGGATTGAGTCAATATATGGTCAAAGTCTGCAACTCCATAGTGTTGAGGTATGTCTCCCTATAGGGCCAAAGTTATGTCCTTAACGAGAGTGATTTATGTCACAAAGATACCGAGTTCTAATCTTCAAAAAGAGTTGAATTATGTGCCTAAAAAAGGGTCAAATTTTGGACAACAAATTTGCTCCAAAAATATCTCCGAACATGCTCGAGAAGATTCACCAAGAACCCTTAACCCAGAACATAAATAATACCGAAAAAATTTCCTTCAAATTGTGAACCCTAGGTTCATGAGATATGAACCTCTTCACTCTTACCTCAGGTCGATATGCTTATTTTTCTCTACTTAGTCGAGTTGAGGATCAAAGGGAGGAGATAAGATTCTTATTTATACAAGCCAATCATTCAAGAATCAACATGATTATTAGGAGGAGGGTCGACATGATCTTAAGGAGGCCGACTTGTTCTAAGAGGCAAAATATGGATTTTCTTATTTGGAAAAAATCATTTCTCTCTAATGAGGAGGAATTAGGAAGCATGCAAATGCTTGTTGGAAAGGGCTTAAAGTTCTCTACAAGCCTATGTAACTATCTTCTTGAGCTTGTTTTTCCTTCAACATAATTAACAAACATTATCCCAACACTAATAACTAGGAATTCCTTATGTCGCCCATTGCAAGACTCCTTTGGCTCAAGCATGTGGATTTTTTCCCACAATCAAGTCCACTTATCTTGCTAGCTATTTACAAAACCATAACAAGTATTTTGCCTTATCAAATATTCATTTAGAGCTCCCAAACTATTTTTTAAAGCAAATTAGGGGCTTTTGCAATCCTACGTTGTTGGATTATTTACTTAGAGTAAGTCATTAAGAATGACCTATGTCTCAAAATCATTAGTTATAATGGACAAACTCCTCATGATATTAAATAGTCTTCTAAACACTCATTCCATGGAGTGATGCTCATAAAGGTGAAGAAGTGGAATTGGAACTATCAAAATAAATCACAAGGCATCAAGCATCATCTTTGAGGAAATAGTGTCCTATTAAATGGCATTAATATTTCACATAAAATAACGTCAATAATAAGTTGAGTATAAAAACTCTAAAAATACAATCCTCTTTTCTCAACATTTCCATTGTTAGGTCCCTATAATACTAGTGATTCCCCCTTAATATTGTCGGTGTATCCCTTATTGTTATTGTTGTGCCCCTATTGTCCCCATATTGTTATTATTGTGCCCCATAGAATCCCACTATTGTTATTTTGTGCCTTTATATTATTATTGTTAGGTCGGCTTGGTTATATTGTGACCCCTTAGACTCCTATATATAGAAAGGAGGTTTTGTCATTTGAATCATCCAAGAATTGTTCATTTTTGTAATGCAAAAGCCCCTTTGAAGAGGCTAAATTCTAAGGCGTTGATCTATCTTTTCTATCTTTTTGTGAGTTGGTTTCATAACATTTGGTATCAGAGCTTTGGATTCTAGGGTTTCACTGCTCCAAACAGGTCATCGTGGAATTTTCGCTATAACTATTCTTCTGCGACGTTTCAGAAGCTAAAAAAAAACCATTTGAGACGAAATATCGTTGAACCTCAAGTCTGAATTTCAGATCTTGTCTCGTTGTATTTTTGGAGATATGATTTGAGGAAGTTAGGGTTTTTGCAAGCTCCAGAATTTCATCTAAAACAGGTTATCGTGGAATTTGCGCTATCTCTTTCGCTACGAAGTTTCAGAAGCTAAAAAAAATACCCATTTGACAAGAATTCAGTTTGAACCTTGGCTCCGAATTTCAGATTCTGTCTCTCCATATTTTTGGAAATATAATCTGAGGAAGTTAGGGTTTGTGCAAACCCCCGAATTTCATTCCAAATAGGTCACCTTTGGAAAATCGTCATAACTTTCGCTCTGAGCATCAGATTGAATTTTCGTAAGAAGTTATAGAAAGAGGACGGAATGTATTTTTTGGGTGTTATTTTCAGAGCTTAAGGTTGAAACAGTGACCCACGACATGTCGTACAAGTTCGCTCTACTGAACTAATCTATACTCAGGTCATCATGGGAGATTTGGCATAACGCTTCATTGGAGAATTCAATCTTGATCAGACTTACGGGTTTAGAAATACTACTCAGAGGGTTACTGCAGGAAGATATTTCAGACCTTAGAGATCCAAAATTACAGAGATACATCAGATTCAATATTGATCTCCTACAAAGTGAAAGGTGTGTAGTTTTTTTTAAATTTTTGCATAAGATTGGTTTGAAAAATTAGTTTGAAGGAATTCAAAGTGCATAGTGAAGCATTATTATCGGTAATTGATGCCTCGAAGAAAGAAAATGGAAACACCTAGTAAGCAACCTGAAAGTTCTATCATGACTTATGAAGAAGAGGAAGAAATGCAACATGATATATCAAAATTACGAGACCAAGTGCAACAAATTTTACTTGCACAAAAAGTAATAGAATCTAAGATGGATGGTTTAAAGAAAGACGTAGAAGCTACTATGTATGGCGTGGAAGCTGTAGAAATTTTGAATAATATAACACTTATTCACAGAGATTATCATGATTATACACTATTTTCGAAATGCATGCATAATATATAACCTCCTCTACCATTGATCATCAATTTGCGGAATTAAGAAACAATCGCATGCGCACATTGAAACATCAATCACACATATCAACACAGTATGTAATGGGGAAAGCATACAGCTGAAAACCCCCAAATATTTGTATATTATAATGATAGAGAACACGTAACAATACATAGTACAATACTCCTCACAAGTACTCAGTACTATCTCCACATGCTACACACAAAGCTAGCTCAGATCTGAACAAGTCACGGGTTCAAATCTCCTCCACTGTTTGCCTACCTCTACTGCGCAATCCAAGTTGAGAATAGATCTGATCCAAGTTCGAATTCCCTTGGCTTGTACTGTGAAATCCTCATTGGCAATCTCAATCAATGATTGTGCAAATCTCATGCACAGCTATAGTCACAACTGATAGTAGTCTCACCCTTTCACCCACCTCTAACACTTGTCTCCACTGAACTGTCCATGCACTGAGTTAACTGATGTATTCTTTAGTTGATTTATGAGTTAATAATTAGTGAATTAATTAATAATTAATTCACATCACTCATCACTAGTGTATTTGGCAGTTAGACTAAATACAACTAGTTCAACTAAGTCAAACTGAACACAACTCCATCAACTCCTCAATCAACTCCACCAAACTCAATCACTTGAGTTCTAACTGAAGTCCATCATGCAATAGATCAACTAACCCATAGGAAAAGCATATTTCCTTCTAGCAGTTGCATGTGCCACATCCGTAGCTCGAACTGAAGTGCTACAAGAGGATAAGATAATGTTTATAGTCCAAATATTATTAAGAGCTAATAATATTCGACTGTTCTATTTTTAGACTGGCAGTCTAAAAATAGACTCCGCCCATATTTCTAAAAATAGAGATCCATCTATTTTTACCAACATGACCAATCATCCATAAATAGCATCCTGCAACTCATAGACCATGATCCATATGTCTAAAAATAGACTTTGCGCCAAAAATAGCCTACGGGCCCACTTAGTGAAGGCGACTTCTTTTCACTAAGCTCCATCATCTTGTTGCATTTTCAACACTCCCTCTCAACAAGATATGGATTATCTGCAACCCCTATCCTGCCTCTGTGGTATTCAAATTTTCTCCTGGTGAGCGCCTTCGTCAAGATATCAGCATCCTGATCCTCCGTGGGAATGTATGAAAGTAACATGATTCTCTGCTGCACACAATCTCTGATATGATGGTACCTGATGTCGATGTGCTTGGATCTATCATGAAATAATGGATTAGCCGAGAGTTTAATGCAACTCTGGTTATCACAATAAATCACAGTAGGCTCTAAGTGTGACCCAAACAAACCGACCAAGATCTTCCTCATCCATATAGCCTTGCATGCAGCCAAACTTGCTGCCATATACTCGGCCTCTGCTGAACTGAGTGCCACGGATCTCTGCTTCCTGTTGTACCAAGAAACTGTTGTCGACCCGATACTGAAGATCCCTCTAGATGTGCTCTTTCTGTCCGTTGGGCTCCCTGACCAATCTGCATCCGTGAAGCCACATAGCTTCACCTCATCCTCCTGTCTGTACCACAATCCATATCCCGATGTGCCTCTGAGATAACGCAATACATGCTTGCCTGCCTTCCAAAAGAGCTTGGTTGGCTTAACCATAGCTTGTGAAAGCTGGTTAACAGCATAGCACATGTTGGGTCGTGTATTGACCACATACATAAGCGACCCCACCAACTGTCGATAAATAGTGGCATCCACTACCTCCGCTGAAGTAGCATCCTCCTTCCTCCAACCTCCAGGAAGAGGAGTATCAACAGGCTTGCAGCCATGCATGTTGAACTTCTCCATTATCTCCCGGGCATACTTACCCTGAGAAACAAATAGTCCATCATTGCGCTGCCAAATTTCCAATCCCAGGAAATAATGAAGGAGGCCCAAGTCCTTCATCTCAAACTCTCTAGCAAGATCCTCCTTGCATGAAAGTATCAACAACTCATCTCCCGTCAAAATCAAATCATCTACATAAAGTACAATGATCAGCAACTTACCCTCCACCACAATCTGGTATAGGTTAGGATCCACCTCACTCTTGGAGAATCCAAGTCCGGTGAAATAACTGTCTATGCGTGTGTACCAAGCACGAGGTGCTTGTTTCAACCCATACAACGCTCTCTTGAGCCTACACACATGCGACTCGTTGTTGAAGATCTCGAAACCTTCGAGCTGCTCTATGTACACCTCCTCCTCAATGACTCCATTGAGGAATGTAGTCTTCACATCCATCTGATGGATGTGCCACCCCATCTGCGCTGAGAGAGCAAGAATCGTCCGTATGGAAGAATACCTTGTGACAGGTGAAAATGTCTCCTCATAATCGATCCCCTCTATCTGTGAGAAGCCTTGGGCAACAAATCTTGCCTTGTACTTCTCCACACTCCCGTCAGCTGCCTGCTTCACTTTATAGATCCATCTCAAACCCACCACTAATTTCCCTTCCGGTCTTGGGACAATCTCCCATGCACTGTTTCTGACAATCGAATCATACTCTTCCACCATGGCATCTACCCATGCGGGATCCTCCACAGCTTCCTCGAAAGAGGATGGCTCAGTCACGACACATTTGCTCATAAGAGCCATGTATCCAGTGTACCGATCAGGTGAATGTCTCTATCTGCGCTATGCTATAGGTGGTCCTACAACCTTCTCTGCATCTTGAGCCAGTCGCTCAGCTTCTGTAGTGCGTTTTCACCCTCTGACGGTTGGCGCTGCATAAGTGGTCTCTTCCACTCCATGAACTTCATCTTGTGGTTGATCCACATCCTGAAGCTCATCCTTAGGAACTAATAGCTCCTCATTTGCATGCAAGTATGGGTCCCTCTCAAGCGAACACTTCATGGCTTTCTCCTCCTGAAATTTGATATCCCGTCACACAACAGTCTTGCGACTGTCTGGCAAATACACACGATAGTTGTGGGGTGTATCAGTGTACCCCACAAATATCCCAACCTCTGCGGTCGGCTCTAGCTTCTTCCTGGCATCCTTCGTCACATGCATGTAAATAGGAGAACCAAAAATCCTCAAATGGGAAATATCAGGCCTCTTACCAGAATAAGCCTCCTCGGGTGTACTCATGCCAAGTATCTTGTGAGGACAACGGTTCTGCACATATACTGCAGTATTGCATGCCTCCGCCCACAAGTGAAGGGGTAGGCCCTGATCATGCAACATCGCCTGTGCAGCACCCACGATTGTTCTGTTCTTCCGCTCAGCAACCCCGTTCTGCTGTGGGTTATGGGGAGCTATGAGCTCTCTTCGAATCCCTTTTGCGCTGCAAAAGTCCTTGAACTCGCCAGAGATGAATTCACCACCATTGTCGCTCCTAAGAGCCTTCACCTTCTTCCCCGATTCCTTCTCGACCAGTGCTTTGAACTCACAGAACTTTGAGTATGTCTCGCTTTTCTTCTGCATGAAGAAGATCCAGCACTTTCGAGAGAAATCATCAACAAAGATCACATAGTACTCGCGCTTTGCTGTCGAAGCTACTGAGAAAGGTCCACACATGTATGTGTGAATTCTCTTAAGGATCGTCGTGGCGCGACTATCCTTTTCGTGAAAGGTGTCTTTCACAAATTTTCCCAAAGTAGACCCCTTGCACTGATCTGACTGTGCAAGAGTGCCTTTAGGAAGCCCAGTAGAAATCTGTTGCAGTATCTTCAAGGATCCATGGTGAAGGTGGCTCAATATCCGGTGCCACAGCTCGCCATCATCCCGGCTCACCAATCCTTCTGCCTTGCTTGCTATTGCTGCGTAGTCATCTACATGCAATTGATAAAGGTTCTTGACTCGAACCCCTATCTTCCAAGTTTCTCCAGTTGTCTTATTGCGCAGGAAAGCCTTTCCCTGCTGAAGACAACATCATATCCCTTGTCTTCTAACATCGCCACAGAGATAAGATTCTTCTTCAATCCTGGAACATGCATCACTTCCTTCAATACGAAGTGTTTACCAGACTCCCTCTCAAAGGAAATGGTACCGATACCGATCACACTGTATCTACCATCATCGCCCATCTTGATGTGCACTCCAAGATCTTTCTCATCTAGATCAGAAAAGAAATCTCGATCTCCTGTCATGTGAAAAGACGCACCACTGTCCAAGAACCATACCGATCCCATCACACTTGATACCAAGCATTCGATCAGTGAAAAATCCATCGCAAACTGTGAGGCTAAGGCCTCTCCCGCTGCAGATCCAGCAGCTTGCTTATTTTTCTTCTTCTGCGGACAATTTGTGGCATAATGTCCGTGCTGGTGACATTGAAAGCACTTCACCTTGGACATGTCCTGCTTCTTGCCTTTTGCACCAGAATGAGAAGCTTTCTTGTTCTTACCCTTCTTTGCTTTGGTAGCCAAAGCGCAATTTTCTTCATCAGATGCCTTTGATGAAGATCCGTCCCTGGTATTCTACCTGATCTCCTCTTGCACAAGATCAGACCAAAGTCTCTCCCATCCTGGAAATTTCTCTCGACCATTGACAGAGTCCTGATAGGAATGCCAACTCTTTGGAAGACCAAGGAGAGCCAAGCTCACCAAGTCCTCATCATCAACAGTCACCCCCACACTTCCCAGCTCATCCCGACATTAGGTGAACTTCGTGAGATACTTGGGCATACTGTCTCCTTTCTCACACTTAATGTTTCTGAGTTTATCCTTGAGCGCCAACTTCCTCTGGTCGCTCTTGCTTTAGAATAAATCTGTCAATGCTTTCCACATCAAGTATGGAGAAGCCTTTCCATGTAGGTTGGATACAATGTGATCCTTCACGCCCTCCAACAGAATCCTTCGACACTTTGTTGTCTTCTTTTGCCAAGCCTCAATGTGAGCAGCATTAGTGGGCTTTGGGACCTCAGCATCTATGAACTCCTTCAACCCATTATCATCTAACACCGTCTCCATCCTGTCTTTCCATGCAATATAATTCAAGCTACCTTCAAGGGCATACTCCAATCGCAATCCGTTGAAAGACATTTCAACTTCGACACAAAGAAAACACTGCTGCAAATTCGAATTCCACCAGCTCAAAACTCAACCGCTTCTAATCTAAAATTTGTGAGAACAAAGTATTTCTCGTACAAAGATTGACTATATGGGCATTTACCAGATATCTCACCTTCCAAAAGAAGGATGAATCCAGAGGCTACCTGGCCCGATTACAGATTCTGCATGAAGAAATAAAATGTAATCACTTTCTGAATAATAGATCTGATGATCAACTTCGCTCCGATACCATGTAGAAATTTTGAATAATATAACACTTATTCACAGAGATTATCCTTATTATACACTGTTGGTACTATTTTATTGCCATTCTTTTCTTCTAAAAATCCATCATTTATCTATAATTTTCTTCCATAAACCCCTCATAGTCCATTGAAATTGATTAATGAAGCATTATAATTTTTATTTTACATTAAATTTAATTTATGGATTTTTATGTTAAAAGTTGGAAATTTTCAACAAAATTACGGGATGTCACGACTTCCTGTAATTGGTTTATGTTGTGACACGTGGCATGGCAGGAAAATCGGAACATAAGATAAGGACATGATCTAGGATGTACATACATGGTGGAAAATCTATTTAGCATCGAATTTGGAGCTCCTGAATACATGGTCAATGCTGGTCAAACCCAGCCTTTCTGGTTGTAAAAGCAGCAAAAATCTGAAGTTACCTAAACTGATTTCGTTTTGTTTTAGAAATCAGTTAGGATTAGGAAAAACGAAAATAGCCTTTTTTATTGTAAAAGCATAAACATCTGAAGTGATAATGAATGTACATTTGGTTGTAAATTTTAATAAATAAGAGGAACACTAGTAAGGAGAAGAGGTTGGACAAGAGCAGACTTGAGACTGTAAGTGTATTCCAGAACTCTGTTGTGAATGTAATTGATCCTCAGAACTTAATCAAAGGCAGAATTTCATCAATTATGGTGTTTATGACTTAGCGTTCTTATCATCTGAAGTTTTCTAAGTGTGCCATCAAAGCGTGGAAGGGCCCTACGTGAAGATTGGTACACTTTCGTTTCTATTTCATAGGATTTAATCTTCAGATCTGAATAACGTTTGATGTTATTTCATTGCATGTGAGTTGATCAATTTGATTAGAAGTTCTTGCAATTGTTATTTTATGATTCGTAGTAGTACCTTGGAAATTCAATTGCAAAATTATTGAATCAGACTTTGTAAAAGGTTTAATTGAACATTGAATTTCAAGATATTTCTATGGACTCTGTTCTCATGAATTTTATCTTTGGTATGCTTAGTATGCATTTGATCTTTGGTATGCTTAGTGTGTTGTCTTAAAAGAGTTTTTGTGAATTATGTCCTTGTAAGAGGATTGAGAACTCATACGAGTAACACTCTGTTTTTAGAACAGTTAATTAAATTAGATGATATAAGCGTTTAAATTGTGAAAGGAAACATATTTCAATCTCTTGTAAAAGAGTGTTGTAGCCTGTCACAATAGACACTTATTTAGATAGATGAGATCCTTTTAGGTCTATAAACTTTAGACACGTGTGATGAGCCCCAAAAATGGACAATTATTTGGGCTCATTCAACCTCATAATTTGACTTAATCCACCATTCTCATTGGTTTATTGCATGTTTTTGATTATTTTTATGCTAATAGAGTGAATTTGGTTAGTCATTATGCCAACAAGTCTAATGGGTGCTTTGTGTAGCCTTTTTGGTCAATTTGGAGACAAAATTGAAGGTCTTAATGAGCACTTGGCAGCCAAATTCGTGGGAAGACAAGCTAGAGGATTTGTAGGAAGGTGTCCCCTTCATTTATGGGCCCTTGCCTCGAATTCTCCACCATTAGCTCGGAGTTCAAGGGCCACCGAATCAATCAACACAATGGCATCCAAGCAAGTCAAGTAGGACTGCTGTTAACTCCAAGTTTTGGGCAGCCGAGTCCCTAAATTTTAGGAGGACTGTTGGGTCCTCAAATTGTATAAATAAGAAGGCTTAGGGCCTCATTTTGGTTAGCTAGTGTAGCCAGTGGATGTTAGTTAGTTAGCCAGTAGATAGTAGCTAGTAGTTAGTCATTTCATAGCCTTGTTGTAGTCATTTTGTAATTCGATTTGTATGCAATAGATTAGCTTTGCTTTCAGCTCATTCTCAAGCTCTCCTTGTGGACAGTCTTGATGTAACTCTTCATTCTTGATTAATAAAGATGAATTCAGCTTTGCACCAGCTCTAAATCTCTCTTGGGAGGCTGTAACTCTTGGGGTTGGGCCCATCTCAAGCGCCCAGTACCTCCCCTGTTTATCTTTATGTGTGTTTGCTGCGTTCTTAAAATAAAATCTGCTCTTTAGGTCTTGCTTTGTTATTTTGGTTGTTTTTGTTGGTTAAAGTAGCTTTTTATGTTTGGGAATTGATTGGTAGGAGTTTGTCATGCATTTAGATATTTCGGAATGTTCTTGCTCACGTGATGTACATGGTTCTCTTTCCAAACGAGGCTGCTGTTTATCCATTTCATTGACAGTTAGATTAAGTTAGCTAGGACTTAGTTTGTTTGCAAGAATTCATTGATTCGGTTGAATGTGCATTGTGCAGGGCATCTCTATCACTCACTCACATGGTCAAGCTTCATCAGAGCCATCTGATTCATCCCATATCTAGGCTTCTCGCTTCACACCCATCCTCTTGCCCACGTAACCCTACCTTCTTCTCCATTGTTGCCTCAACTACCTTAAAGCCAAATCAACCTTCCACATATCATCTCATCACTCCATCCATCAGTTCCTGGGTCACTTCAGACCCCCATCCTACCTCCATAACCATCCATGCATCTTCCATCAATCACCCATCCTAAAAAATCCCATCACGAACCATCCTGTAGAAGAATTACAGAACTTCCTGTAGAAACCCCTGCAGACTTCCTGTAGAAGTCCATAACCTCGGTTGCATAGCATCCAGACTTTGTGAAACTCTCGGAAAGAATGTTAGGGATCCCTTAGACCCTCTCTGTACCATCCCAACCTTTTCCAAGCATTCCTCCTCCTTGATCCATCCCTACACAGTGAAAAGCCAGTTAAAAGCACATGCATGATAATTCTAATAACTTAATAAAAAATATAAAAAGACGTTTTCTTCAGATAGTGATAACTTAGACACATGCATTTTACCTTCATAGAAGTAATGGAATCTCTTTCAGTAGTTTGCATGCTCTCCTTTGCGTCAGTAGGACTAGCTGGTAGAATTAGGGTTTGCTAGGGTTTGCGTTTCTTTTTGGCTTTCAGTTTCTTTTTGCAATTAGATTAGCTTCCTTCGAGTTAGCTTTCATCCATAAATTAAAAAGCTTCTTCTAAGAGCTCATAGAAGTTGGCTTAAGATCCTAGTGGACTTGTGCCAGCTGACCAAGTGACAGCTGCGGCAAGAGCTAGTACTTGTGCATACAGCACTGTCGCTTCCAAGTTTGTTACGAACTACCGGGTTGATAAAATTAAAGAAGGGAGTTCCAGGAGTTGTAGCATTATTGCTACAATACTGGAGCTCACCATCTTTTTGGCGCCGTTGCCGGGGAAGCGTCAGAGTATTGGTGATTGTCGTTTTTCTTCTATTTTCCACTACAATCTTCTGCTAAGTAGTTTATTTCATTTCCATTATGCAATTTCGTTTATGCAAAAGTAGATTAGCATTTCCCACTTTCATAGATTAGCATTTCAATTCCGCAATTTCATTTCTTCAAGCGTAGATTAACCTTTCAATTCCGCAAGCGTAGACTAGCATTTCATTCCTGCAATTTCATTTGAGCAAAATAGATTAGTCCTTTCCTGCTTTCATTTCAATTCCGCATTTTCATTTTAGCAAGATAGTTAGTTGCAGTTCAATCTATTTCAGTTTTGCAGGTAGAAGTAGAAAAAAAGCAAAAATCAACCAAAAATATTTCATTTCATGCATTGTAGGAGTAGAGATAAGTTAGAAAAATGATTGCACAACACCCCCACTGCTTCACACAGCCAACATTCTCTCTTCTTCGATGGCTGTGATTAAAGAACCCCTGGGTGGACATCAAGGCATATTTAAAGAACCTCTAGGGAAGAAGAAGAAGAAAACATTCCTCTGGAGAAAATGGCTACAAGTAGAAATGTTGGGAGCAATACCTTGTCCAAGAATGAGTTTGCAACTCAAATGGAAGATTTCAAGAGTGATATGAGGCAGTTTCTTGCCATGCAATTGGATACCCTGTGGATCCAAAAGAAGCAAGAGGAAGCCAAGAGGGCTTTGGTCATCTTTTGTCCCAGGTGCACTAGAAAGCATCCTAGGAACGAATGTCCAATGCACTCCCTAGAAGTGTGTTTCATCTGTGAAGAATACCATCCTATAGATTAGTGCCCTTCCTTGCCCAGAATTAAAGTTGCATATCAGAGAACCAAAGAAGCCACTGAATCACTCTATTATATGAACCAAAGGAGGCCGCATGGACCTAGATCTTACCAGCAGGAACTGCAAGGGACATCCGAGACCTATTATGACCCCTATCAAGCCACTTTCATGCCTTCTTGGGGTCCCCCTGCTCATCCTTCCTGGTTCACACCTCCTCCTTGTTCCTTCATAGATCCATATTATGCCCAACCAGCTGCTCATTCATTTCACTCTTATGCTCAGCCACAGCCTCAGTGGAATGCACCTTATCAGGAGTGGAGGCCCTAGTACAACTCTCATCCCGCTCATTTTCCTCCACCACCTGCTCATCCACAACCATCGCCTCCTCCTCCACCAAGGCAACCCCAAATGCCTACCCAACCACAATGCCATCCATCTCCATCTCAATTTCACACCTCCACTCAACTACCCGTACCATTTCCAAAGCCATACAATGGAGTAGCTCAACCCAATTGCAAAGCTGAGGCACAACATGTGCAAATGACTCCTTTTGAGCTCAATGATGTTCACCAAAGCTCAGGAAGAGTGTTGCAAAAGAGAGAATCTATTGACAACATTGAAGGACCAAAGGAAAAAGAAGGTTCCAAAGAGGAGATCAAAGAACCATGGGCTGCACTTGATGAAGAGAAGAGATCTAAATCAGAGATCGAGAGAGTTCCCTCATGGTTATCATCAAATCCTCCATGTACTCAAGAGAAAGATCAACAAAAAGAGGAAGATCAGAAGGTCATGATAGAAGGTGACATGAAGAATGATCCAAATCAGCAAGATGACCAAGGATATCAAAGCTATATTGAGATATGGTTTCAGAAGGTCACTAAGTTGCAGCGGTACTTTCTTCCTCAGTTATGTTTGATCCCTTCAAAGCCAGATCATTTGGTCTCTGAGATCCGGATACCTGTCAAAGCATGCATTTTGAGCCTTCACATCATTTTGTCTCTAATCTCGATGTGCACATGGCTCCATTGGAAGTATTCTTATACTTGAAAATGATTTTGTTTTTCAAGTAGGGTAGGGTAGAGAAAAAAAAAGAAAAAAGAAAAAGAAAAAATGAAAATAAGAAGAAAATAAAAATCTAAGGTGAAAACCTCCTTGGAGGCGCCTTAGATTGGCTCATTGATTGAAAACCTCCATGAGGCGGTCAATGGGTTGGAAAGAAAAGAAAATAAAAATGGAATAAGATCCCTGTGTGAAAACCTTCCTTGGAGGCGCCGAGGGCAAGCAATTAGGGTGAAAACCTCCATGAGGTGCCCTAGTTGTTTTTCAAAAAAAAAAAGAGAAAAAGAAAAATAAAAATAAAACTAATTTCCATTGGCTAATTGCAGGTTGCAAGAAGGACGTTTCATGACAGGAGGAGCACTCAAATCAAGGTTAAAGGAATTTTTCTTGTGCCTTCTACAGGAAGCTCTGTATTTCTACAGGAAACATCCTGTAAAACCTTTGGACGAACCAAATTCAAGTTTAAAATGGAATCTGACGGTGGGAATCTGTTGATTAGGCCTACAAGCACTCGTGTGTCCATCCCTTGCCTGTCTCCATCATTTTTTCCACCTCATTGTGCTTCTACAGGAACTTCCTGTAGAAATTGTGGGAAACTAGACATGGATTTCAAAAAGTGGTTTGGCGAACATGGTAGCTTCCTCAAGGGTTTAGAAGTCCTCATGCAATCTTCCAACTCCTCCTCCATCATCTCCATACCTGCATCACAGCCCAAGCTCAGTTTTTCCTTCCATGCAAACATTTGCAAAATGCCTTGAAGAAAAAACACATGGAACAAAATTTGTTTTTGCCATAACTTGAAAACCATGCATCCATTTGACAAACCGTTTTATGGGGAATTGTACAAGGGTGATGGAAACATGCTTGAGAAGTTTCAGCCAATTCCGGTGCACGGTTTCCAAGAAATCAGCCTCCATCACCATCAGCCATTTTTGCATTTTCTCCATATCCATGCATCCGTTTCAAAACCTGTTTCATGGGGATATGCATATGAGTGATGGTAACCTACCCAAGCTGTTTCAGCCGATTCCGATGCACGGTTTCCGAGAAATCGAGCTCTGAAATCTTCAGCCATTTTCCATTTTTCTCGAAATCCGTGCATCCATTGATCACGATTTTGCTATGGGAGATGCATCATGATGATAGAAACATGCTCAGCAAGTTTCAGATCAATCCGCTTTACCGTTTGGGAGAAATGGCGAAAACAAGTTCTGGTTCTGTGACATTGCAGCAACAGCAGCTTGAAGGTGCAGATCTGAACGTGGAAACAATTGCATGCAGCTCAGATCCGGCCAGAGGACACCTGCACAAGGAAAAGCAATCAAAAATCATCAGCCAAGCCCTCATGCAACCAAAGGAATCCAAGCATGCAGCAGCAGAACATGAGCATGCAGCAGCAAAAAGCTTCACAAGCAGCCGTTTGACTTCAGGTACGTGACTAAACCTTGTTCATCTATTGCATGAATCTAGTCTAAGCATTGCATGAACGAATGGAATGGTGAAATTAAGCCATGAATGTAGCAAGACATCCAGTTCTCTAGCACTCACGAGAAAGTCACGCAGCATGCATGGGTCAGTCATGCACGTGAAAATTAAAAAAACGGACAGTGTGGGCAGCCTAACTCCAGTGCAACTGATGGATGAGATTACAGGCAGAGAACACACAGTTAACCACTGCAGTTCATGATAGCACAACAGTTGCATGGGCCAGCACCCGTCTCTGCCACCTCACTCCAAAAATCACGCAGAAATCTGAGCGCTCAGCTGAAACTCATAGACTGCTGTTAACTTGCACTTGCATCATGTTCAACTCGAAGTATACATCCTCTGCTTCCACAATCGGCTTAACCTATCGTCCTCCACTGAGTTTCCTACCTGTTCTCGAATTTCACTCGTGCATCGGGCTCACTCAAAGGCAGAATCACATTCTACAGGAAACGGGTGGGGTCTTCTACAGGAAAGTGCAGCAAAGTCTTCCAGAGCAGAGAAACCTAAGGTTCTTCATCCAGTTTGGAGCTTAAAGAAAGGTCCGAGATCCGACACCATTGTGGAATGAATCCAGTAGCAATAGCAGGCCATGGAGTCAGAAACGAAAACTCTAGAGTTCACTGGTGGTCAGGAGATTGCAACTTTTCTTGTCTCATATGGACTACTGCCCAAGGTTTGGGAAGAGTCTCTTCATGCAAGCAATTCAGAGGGCTTTACTGCGAATGAGCATGAAGATTTCGTATGTGTCGCTTTCGCTTCAAAGAGTAGAAGATTTCATTGTCAACCAGAGTAAACGTGGAGAGGACAATATAAAAACTGTTCAAAAGGTCTCCTCTGAATGCCTCAAGGGTGATGATGGTGAACCAGCCTTCATTCATCCAGGAGCTCTTATGTTGTTTCTCTATATAATCGAGAAAACAGATTTCCAAGCAAAGTTGCAGATTTACACGGACTTCAAACAAAAGAAACTCAAGCCCATCATATTTGTGGGTCACTCCATAGGAGGGGCAGTTGCAACCTTGGCCACATTATGGGTTCTGGGAAAAGGCTAAGGCAAAGCTCTCCCTTTTTGTATCACGTTTGGTTGCCCTCTGGTCGGACATGAAAGGCTTGTTGAAGCAGTTGGCCGTGAGAACTGGGGAGGAAACTTTTGTCACGTGGTTTCCAAGCATGATATTGTTCCTCGGATGCTCCTTGCACTGATTGAGTCCATTGCTAACTCCTTGACTACCATTTTTTCCTTATTGGCAGGGCACAAATGTGCCTGATTCTTTAATTCAAGATGCTTGTAGGACTCTTCTGAAACAGATCTTTGTTTCTCCAAGCAGCCCATACAGACCTTTTGGCACTTACATGCTTTGCTCAGGCAATGGTGTAGCTTGTATTCAAAATGCTCAGACGGTTTTGGAAATGCTTAGTTTGACTATGCGAAGCCAACAAACTTCTTTTGATGAGATTGTACAGGCCTGTCTTTCAGAGCACATAAGGTATGATTCTGTTTTGGAGGAGGTTTTGCAAAAATCCATAAGAGGGATACGATCAATAGAGAATTCCAATTCAGAATCCCCTTACGAGAGGGGTATTTTATTGCAGCTTGAAGCTATTGACGTTGGAGCTCAGAATGATCATGCACAGCTGGCCCTATGAAAAGCTGGAGAAACTGAAAAAGGGTATAACACAAATGTTGACAAGCTAGCTATTGAATTAAGCGTAAAACAAAGTAGCATGGCAGAGCTTGAATGGTATAAAGAGAGATGGAAGAAGGTTCAGTTGCATGGCGAACATATCATAGTCCAAGGCCTCAAGTACCAGCCTCTACACCACCACCAATTTGTTTCTCAGCATATCCATCAGGCCTATCAGCATATTGATGAGCCTCGTCATTGAGTTTTTGGGAGAGAAGCATGGCAGTTTTGGCTAATTAAGAGCAGGAACTTGAATGAGATAAGGAGGAGAGATCATAGGAGATAGATCCTCCTCATTAAATCCTCACTCATTCAAATATTACTTAATCAAATCACACTAGCTCAGAGTTGCAAGCAGCCAAGCTGAAAGGAGAATCGCCCACAGCCAAGCAGGATACAGTGGTGCTGTCTGTTTCTACAGGAAGACAGAGGACTGTTTCTACAGGAAGCCAGCGAACTGTTTCTACAGGAAGTTTGAAAAGAGGGAAGCCAAAGGAGAAATCGGCCGAGATGTTAGCCAAAGAAGCCACCAGGGCCATCAAAGATGAGGAGAGAGATTGATGAGCAACACTTTCAGTAGGGGGGTGATGATGAGCCCCAAAAATGGACAATTATTTGGGCTCATTCAACCTCCTAATTTGACTTAATCCACCATTCTCATTGGTTTATTGCACGTTTTTGATTATTTTTATGCTAATAGAGTGAATTTGGTTAGTCATTATGCCAACAAGTCTAATGGGTGCTTTGTGTAGCCTTTTTGGTCAATTTGGAGACAAAATTGAAGGTCTTAATGAGCACTTGGCAGCCAAATTCGTGGGAAGACAAGCTAGAGGATTTGTAGGAAGGTGTCCCCTTCATTTATGGGCCCTTGCCTCGAATTCTCCACCATTAGCTCAGAGTTCAAGGGCCACCGAATCAATCAACACAAGGGTAGCCAAGCAAGTCAAGTAGGACTGCTGTTAACTCCAAGTTTTGGGCAGCCGAGTCCCTAAATTTTAGGAGGACTGTTGGGTCCTCAAATTGTATAAATAAGAAGGCTTAGGGCCTCATTTTGGTTAGCCAGTGTAGCCAGTGGATGTTAGCTAGTTAGCCAGTAGATAGTAGCTAGTAGTTAGTCATTTCATGGCCTTGTTGTAGTCATTTTGTAATTCGATTTGTATGCAATAGATTAGCTTTGCTTTCAGCTCATTCTCAAGCTCTCCTTGTGGACAGTCTTGATGTAACTCTTCATTCTTGATTAATAAAGATGAATTCAGCTTTGCACCAGCTCTAAATCTCTCTTGGGAGGCTGTAGCTCTTGGGGTTGGGCCCATCTCAAGCGCCCAGTACCTCCCCTGTTTATCTTTATGTGTGTTTGCTGCGTTCTTAAAATAAAATCTGCTCTTTAGATCTTGCTTTGTTATTTTGGTTGTTTTTGTTGGTTAAAGTAGCTTTTTATGTTTGGGAATCGATTGGTAGGAGTTTGTCATGCATTTAGATCTTTCGGAATGTTCTTGCTCACGTGATGTACATGGTTCTCTTTCCAAACGAGGCTGCTGTTTATCCATTTCATTGACAGTTAGATTAAGTTAGCTAGGACTTAGTTTGTTTGCAAGAATTCATTGATTCGGTTGAATGTGCATTGTGCAGGGCATCTCTATCACTCACTCACATGGTCAAGCTTCATCAGAGCCATCTGATTCATCCCATATCTAGGCTTCTCACTTCACACCCATCCTCTTGCCCACGTAACCCTACCTTCTTCTCCATTGTTGTCTCAACTACCTTAAAGCCAAATCAGCCTTCCACATATCATCTCATCACTCCATCCATCAGTTCCTGGGTCACTTCAGACCCCCATCCTACCTCCATAACCATCCATGCATCTTCCATCAATCACCCATCCTCAAAAATCCCATCACGAAACATCCTGTAGAAGAATTACAGAACTTCCTGTAGAAACCCCTGCAGACTTCCTGTAGAAGTCCATAACCTCGGTTGCATAGCATCCAGACTTTGTGAAACTCTCGGAAAGAATGTTAGGGATCCCTTAGACCCTCTCTGTACCATCCCAACCTTTTCCAAGCATTCCTCCTCCTTGATCCATCCCTGCACAGTGAAAAGCCAGTTAAAAGCACATGCATGATAATTCTAATAACTTAATAAAAAATACAAAAAGACGTTTTCTTCAGATAGTGATAACTTAGACACATGCATTTTACCTTCATTGAAGTAATGGAATCTCTTTCAGTAGTTTGCATGCTCTCCTTTGCGTCAGTAGGACTAGCTGGTAGAATTAGGGTTTGCTAGGGTTTGCGTTTCTTTTTGGCTTTCAGTTTCTTTTTGCAATTAGATTAGCTTCCTTCGAGTTAGCTTTCATCCATCAATTAAAAAGCTTCTTCTAAGAGCTCATAGAAGTTGTCTTAAGATCCTAGTGGACTTGTGCCAGCTGACCAAGTGATAGCTGCGGCAAGAGCTAGTACTTGTGCATACAGCACCGTCGCTTCCAAGTTTGTTACGAACTACCGGGTTGATAAAATTAAAGAAGGGAGTTCCAGGAGTTGTAGCATTATTGCTACAATACTGGAGCTCACCAACGTGCCTCTAAGTTTATCTGCCTTGGTTGACATTAAATTTAGTCTAGTCTAGACCCCTGGATTGGTCACTACATTTTGGTGCCGTTGCCGGGGATGTGCAACCAGAGGATTTCTAAAAAAAAAATAAAAATAAACAAAAACAAACAAAAACATAGATTTAATTTTGATTCATCATTTTAGAAGTCATGTTTACTTATGTCTAGATCTAGAGATGATAAAGGTAGATTCATAAAAACCCCCCATCCAAAAACTAATTCACCACTGGGAGCAGACCCTTTAGGAAATGTTGAACACACAACACCAGCTAGGAAAGTCACCATACAAAAATTAGAGGATAAACAGAAATCAGGGCAAAGACTCACACTCATTGAGAGACAAATTTTGTTGGCACACGAATCACAGAAGAAACATCTCCCTGAATCCTCTATAACAAGAGAAAGTAGCAAAATAACTCAACAATCTCTCCTTGAACCTACTGATTTTGAAAAATCTCAAGAAGGAGAAAAATCATTAGAACAACTTCTCTTTGAAACAAGTGACACTGAACACGAAATTAAATCAACAAAGGAACCTATCAAAATGGCTGAGGAAGGAGATGGATCAGCAAGAGGACCACAAAATCAAGGTCGAAGAGAGGAGGAAGAGTCAACCTTTAAATTTCCTATTCAAGGACCAAGAGAAACTTATGATGAGGAACTAAAAATGAAAAACATACCTCCATATGTGTTACCAAACTTTTATGGCATGGCTTCAGAAGATCCAGATTCATTCTTGTTTGAATTTGACATAGTATGTCGAACATATGGTTACATAGATGATGCCCATAGGCTTAGACTCTTCCCAGCAACATTAAAAGCATCAGCATTAAGATGGTTCATGGGACTTGGTCAGCATGCAATAACTGATTGGGGTGGCATGAGAAGAATATTCCTAAATAAATACCAACCTTATTGTAGATCGAAAGATTCTAAAGATGATATCTTTAGAATGAACCAACAAGAGGATGAAAGTTTAGAGGAGTATTTGGAACGATTTTTTTACAATTTACAAAAATCAAAACATAGAACCATGTCTCTTGGTCTGATTCGAACAATATTTTTGAAGGGCATTCGAGAGGAATACTTAGATGATCTTAATTTGATGGGAAAATGTGATATTTCCACTTTACCTTTCGAAGAAATTGCTGATTTATGTGAAAAGTATTCAAGGAGCAAAGCCATATATGTAAAAAGAGCTCTATCATCTAAAGCCACAAAATCTGCTTCAGCAAGTGTCACAAGGGCTAAAATAGGAAACTTGTTAAAAGAATTCAAAACAGATCTATTAAGTACCTTAGGAACTCAAATTGACACTCTGAAAGCAAAGAAAAGACAAGAAGAGGAAGATCAATTAATGGCTGTCTTTTGTCCAAAATGTCGGAAGAAACATGCTCTGAAAGACTGCCCATTAGAAAACATTCATGTTTGCGCCTTTGGTACTGAAAATCATGATATATTTCATTGCTCTAAACTCAAGATTTTGCAGAATTGTAATGTGGAAGCTAACATAGATATGGAGAATGTGTATTTCATGGGCGCTAAGAGACCGTGGCAACCAAGACCTCTACCTCCAGGTATGTTTCCAAACCAAAATTTGCAATTTCCTGCACAAGATCAGATGTATGTTCAGAATTCTTGGAATGTGCCCATGCCATGGCAACACCAAAATTACCCACAACAACAATGGAAACCATTCCAGCAATACTCTCAACAATATCAACCATATCCTCAACCATACCAACCATATTCTCATCCATATCAACAGTATCATCAGCCATATTCACAATATCCTCAAACACATCCTCAGCAGCAAGTTGTTTATCAACCCCAAAACACTCAACATGCATTGCCTGCTCCTCCACCAATAAATCCACCTCAATTACAACTTCCATCTAACCAACCTCCTAGACCCACTCAGATTCCTGCTCAACCTGTACCAAATCCAAATAACAGAGCAGAGAGACCAGCTTACAATGTACATGAGGAACCATCATATCCCACATTACCTTTACAAAATATCGCGCTGAGGTCTGGTAAGGTACTTTAAAAAGAGCCTCCAATAGCTGAAAAACAATAAGAAAACAAAGAAAATGAAAATGAAACTCCAACTCAAAGGAAACAAAATGATGACATCAAAAGTAAACGAATGCAACCGTTGCATCCACCACCTTTTTCAGAACGATTGGTTCAAGCAAAACTTCCCATGTCTATACCACAGTTTGATGTTTTAGATGAGCTAAAGAATGTCTATATAAAAATTCCACTATTACAAGCCATAAAAGACATTCCCATATATACTAAAGCAATCAAAGAACTATGCCTCAAGAAGCCTACCAGAAAAAGAGTTGATCCACAAACTATTCATGTTATTGGACATTTAGCTGGCCTTATGACAAACACCATTTCAATGGAAAAGTATGTTGATCCTAGTATTCCCAGAGTCACTACAATCATTAACAACATACATATTCCAAACACCTTAATTGACCTTGGGGCCGCAATAAATGTGATGACTCTTGAAACAATGAAAACACTGCAGCTCACAAACTTGCAGCACACAACAATTGTTCTAGAACTAGCTGATAGGTCTAAAGTGATTCCTGAAGGGATTTTGGAGGACATAATTGTTTCATTGGACTCTTGGGAGTATCCAGTGGACTTTTTAGTTCTGCAGCCAAAATCTAATTTAGGAGGACACCCTATCATCCTTGGTAGACCATGGTTAGCAACTGCTAATGCATCCATAGGATGTAGATCGGGTAATATGATTATTTCAAGAGGAACTGAAAGAAAACAACTCACTCTTTACCCATCAGCACAATCACCAGCAGTAGCACACAATTTATGGCTTGATGATAAATACAATGATAAAGAAGAAGTTCAATATGTTTTCAGCATCAATCAAATCTATGATTTTCAAGAACATAATAATGATGATTTGGTAGAATTGTTCCTTTCTCAACCTGATATTTCGGAAGAATTAAGAAATGACCAATACCATGCTGCAGATGAACTTTTGGCACAGAATTTTCAGGAAACATGTACCATTCATTCTTTGCAAACAACATTTCAGAATATTTTTCCCATTCAATCTATCACAAACACACAGAGCAAGACCATAAAGATTAGTCCAGGAAAAACTTTGAATATTAGCACTCACCTAGACTCATCTCAGGAGGAAAAATTGATTCAATTATTGAGAAAATATCAAAAAGCATTTGCTTTGGATTACACTGATATGCACGTAATTCACCCTGAAACATGCACTCACCATATTTATACGGATAGTAATATCAAACCAGTGAGGCAACCGCAGAGAAGAATGAATCCCATGCTTTAGGATATTGTTAGAGATGAATTACAAAAACTATTGAAAGTCAATTTTATTTATCCAATCTCTGACAGTCAGTGGGTATCCCCATTGGTAGTAGTGCCCAAGAAAAATGGCAAGTGGATAATTTGTGTTGATTACAGATAATTGAACAAAGCAACACTCAAAGATTATTTCCCACTACCATTTATTGACCAAGTGCTAGACACGTTAGCTGGGAAATCATCATTCTCTTTTCTTGATGGTTTTAGTGGCTATAACCAAATCAGGATAGCCTTAGAGGACTAGTACAAAACCACTTTTACTTGTCCCTCGAGCACTTATGCCTATAATGTTTTACCATTTGGACTTTGCAATGCTCCAGCTACATTTCAGAGAGCTGCATTAGCTATTTTTGCTGATTTAGTTCATGAATGTGTTGAAGTTTATATGGACGATTTTTCAGTGTATGGTAATTCATTTGAGCATTCATTAGAAAATCTTGAAATTTTTTTGAAGAGATGTATTGAAGCTAATCTGTCCCTGAGCAATGAAAAGTGTTTTATGATGTTAAATGAAGGGATAGTATTAGGTCACTATATTTGTTCTCAAGGCATTAAAGTTGGTCCATCAAAAATCCAAATCATTGTCAATTTGCCAATTCCGAAGACTCAAAAAAGAGGTAAGAATTTCTTGGGTATGCAAGCTATTACAGAAGGTTTATTGAACATTTTAGTAAAATAGCTTCACCTCTGTTTAAGCTTCTAGCAAAAGATACACCTTTCAACTGGAATGAGGATTGTCAGAAAGCTTTTGAAACACTCAAAGAAAAGTTATCAACCACACCAATCTTAAAAGGACCTAACTGGACCCTACCATTTCACATCTTTACAGATGCATCTGATACTGCAGTAGGTGCCTCATTAGGCCAAAAAGAAGAGTCTTTCAAGTATGCCATCTATTTCATTAGTAAAAATCTAACACCTGCAGAATTAAACTATACAATCACTGAAAAAGAAATGCTTGCAATCATACATGCTGTGAATAAATTCTGACATTATATAACTGGTTATGAGGTTTTTGTACATACTGACCACTCTGCCATTTAGTATTTAATTAATAAACCAATCACTAATGGCAGAGTTACCACATGGCTGTTATTATTACAGGAATTTAATATTACAATGTTAGATAGACCAGGTAAGGAGAATCAGGTGGCAGATTTTCTTTCTAGATTGCAAAATTCAGGTGAGGTTGTTCCGGTTGAAGATTCTTTTCGAGATGAAAATTTATTTGCAATTTCAATAGTGAATCCTTGGTATGCTGACTTGGCTAGTTATTTGTCCACAGGAAAAACACCTCCATATTTTACTCCAAAGGAAAAGAAGAGGTTGATCAAGCAAAGTGCTAGA
Source organism: Pinus tabuliformis (assembly GCA_031772625.1). Classification (NCBI taxonomy): domain Eukaryota; kingdom Viridiplantae; phylum Streptophyta; class Pinopsida; order Pinales; family Pinaceae; genus Pinus; species Pinus tabuliformis. The sequence goes on from CM062811.1 coordinate 99,135,093, forward strand.
TATTCATGGGCTAATGGAGATTTATTTTACACCGGTTATGATATGATTATTAGGCGATGCGTAAGAAATGATGAAATAATTGATGTTTTAAAATCTTGTCATGATGAACCGTGTGGTGAGCATTTTGCAGCAAAAAGAACAGCATTCAAGATTCTCAGTCTTGGATACTATTGGCCATCTATTTTTAAGGATTCCAAGAAGTATGTGAAAAGTTGTGATATCTGTCAAAGAATGGGCAGACCAACAACTACAGATGAAATGCCACTTCAGCCTCAAGTACATTTAGAGCCATTTGAAAAATGGGCTCTAGATTTTATAGGACCCATCAATCCAACTTCCAAAGGCAAAAAGTACATCCTAGTATGTACTGATTACGTGACAAAATGGGCTAAAGCAAAAGCACTAGTCCGGGCAACTGAACAAATAGTGGTAAACTTCCTTTTTGAAGAAATTTTTGTAAGGTATGGAGTACCAAGGGAGATAGTGACGGATCAAGGTACTCAGTTTACTTCAAAGCTGGTCACAGACATCACTGAAAAATATAAAATCAAGCACAAGAAAAGTACACCTTACCATCCACAGGCCAATGGCCAGGTGGAATCTACAAATAAAACATTGGAAGGCATTATCACTAAGACAGTAGCAATGAACAGAAAGAACTGGGAATAGAAGCTCAAAAATGCACTCTGGGCTTACAGAATCACGTGGAAAAACACTACAGGATTTACACCATATCAGTTGGTGTATGGAAAAGAGGTAATGCTTCCTATTGAATTTCAAATACATACTTATAAGATGGCTGCAGATTTAGGAATTGATCTCAATGAAGCACAAAAAGAGAGAATTATGCAATTGAACCAGTTATATGAAATGAGGCAGCAAGCAGAGGAGAGAGCAATCCTAGTACAGCAACAAAGGAAGCAGTGGCATGATGCCCACATTAAAAAAAAACAGTTCAAAGAAGGTGACTGGGCTTTACTCTTTGACTCTAAATTCAGAGATCATAAAGCCAAATTTAAACACATTGGTTGGGCCCATATGAAATAGTTCAAGTATATGAAAATGGATCAATCAAGCTTACTACAATTGATGGAGAAGGAAACACCTTTATTGTCAATGGACATAGGTTGAAACTCTATCATAAGCCCATTAGCAAGGAAGATTTTCTTCAAACTGTATCTCAGCAAAGGGAGGTTGAGATATTGCAGCCTTTAGCTGTGATATCTCTACCTTAGTTCATTCAATTTCATTTTTGCTTTAACAATAAACTAAAAAAATAATAAAAAAAACAATAAAAAAATAACATGAAACAAATACAAAAAAAAAAAAAAAAAACAAATAATAATAATAATAATAATAATAATAATGGTTTAGATGTGAAAACCAGCCTCTGGCACACTCTAAACCCGAATTCTTACTAGAAAACCAATCATTTGGCTGGTAAGAATTCCTTGTTCTACTTGTTTACTGTTTTTCATAAATTCAATAATGACTTGAGGACAAGTCAAAGACTTAGTGGGGGAGAAGAAACAATGGTTTTTCCCTATCTCATCTCCTCATTTTTAAATCTTCAAGGAATTTGTTTTAGTAATTCAGTATTTCAATAAAAGAGCTATTTTTGTTCTAATCAGAGGGACCTGTTCAAGCAATATGCAGTGGGACCTGTTCAGAATACTATGTCAACATTGAAGAAACAATGAGGGACCTGTTCAAGTAATGAGATATGCAGTGGGACCTGTTCAGAAGACTATGTCAACATTATCAATATCAGAGGGACCTGTTCAGAAGGCTATCAACATCACCAATATCAGAGGGACCTGTTAAAGACTGCATTCAAGATACATCAGGCTACTTCAACAAAGTTTTCAAAGGTTGCTTATCATCAGAATTATAATCAAGGCTACATCAACACCAAGGATAAAAGAAGCTTCACAAACATGGTTCTTCAGAGTTCTTTAGAGTTATTCAGATTTTAAAGGGACCTGTTATATTCAATTTCATTTCAAAGGGACCTGTTTTGTGCAATGAAGATTAGTCATACCTGTACAATGAAGATCAATCATACCTATGCACGCCAAATCAACATTTTTTCAACCAACAAGTGTAATGTATTGTTGAAATTTTCATTTCTAACATTTAAAATTCTTAAATTATTTTAGTGTTAAAAATGATAATTATTATTGCTTGCTATCAATTTCAAAATCCTTATCCCCATAACCTTTGTCATATTCCTAAATACTCACCTCATTATCACTCTGCTTATCATTTCCTATCACACCTTAGCCTATTTTTATTCCTACTACACTCTTCAAACCTTTTCATATACCGCTCTTCAAACCTTGTCATCAACTCATCATTTTTAAATCGGCCTTCTGGCAATCAAGTACCAACAAGTAGTGGATACTCAATGTACAAGTCCGTTCAATGGAAAGGCAAGTGTTAAACTGCCTGTCCTCAAATGATTTCATTCATTTCGACTGGTGGAGTTATAAAACAATCTTTTGACCCAAGTGTGCTTATGAAATATATCCATTATCATCACACGAATTTCATATTGTGTTGTCATGATTATGCTTCTATTGCTCCTCTGTATTCATGATTTGAATGCGCCTTCCGACTGCATTATCATCATAGCAATTGAATGAAGGTCGGTTGTTGAGTTCATAAAGTTAGTTACAACGTTAGTATTTAGACTCTGAGTTTCTTAAAGAGGGCCGAGATAGTAGGTGCTATAAAGGGAGAACATATAGCATACATGCTTATCCCTAGTTTTTTTACTTCCGCCCAGAATTTGAGGACGTTAGCCAGGTCAGCTCAAGCAATTGAAGAAGTAAACTCAGAGAATCGAGGATGTTACCAGGTCAGCTCAGTGGAACGCAGGAAAAGAGGTAAAAAGTTAAAAACCCTGATTGAATTTTTGAGCATAAAAAAAAGGGGTTAGAAAAGAAATTTTTAACAAAATGACCAATAGAGCAGAGCCCGAAAAATTTGATAGTTCACAATATCATGAAGACTGTGTCACGATTTTAAGGGAAAAACACTAGTTGTCTTTTCTAGAGAAATTCAATGGAAACAATGAAGAAGTTACAAAGCAATTTTCATTTTCCTTCAATGGAGAGAAAGCTTTAATAGGAAATTTCTATTTTAGAATTTCAGAGGATACCATAGCACAAACATTGGGAATCAGTCCAGAAGGGGAAAAGTATTTCAAAACCAAACAATTTAAGGAAAAATCATGGACTCAGTTTATGTCTAGGTCAAGGGTTTCCTCTGTCAATTGGAAAAAGGGTGTTCCCAGAAGTTGGCTAATTCACCCTTGGGACGAAATGGTATACATTATTCAGAAATTTGTTACATGTGAAGGACGTTACAGTATAGTATACCTATATCACATAAAACTTCTGTTGCACTTAAAAGGTCAATGCACTATTAGTTTGCCCTACTTCCTCTTACAAAGTTTGACTAAAATGTCGAAGACCATTCAGAAACAAAAAGGTAATGAAGATAGGAGTTTGTATCATTTTGGGTTGATCAAAATTCTAATTGAATTTGAGTTGCACAGGAGAGGAAAAACATGGAAAGAGTTTTTGATTGAAAATCAAATTAAAATTAGAGAAGATGAATAGGAACAACAAGAATGCACGGAGTTTATGATTGATATTGATGAGGAAATCCCTGAGCGTAAGTCAAGCAATGTTCCTCAACCCAGCAGTGGTGTAAGGACAAGAAGGATGAGGCAAGAAACTGCCAAGAAAATTGAAAAAGATAAAATCTTCACTACTTATAAGAGAAGATCAAGGAGAATAAAAAGGAATCAAACACAAGATGATCAACCAGAGCTGAATGCAAATGCACCAATGGAAATTGAAAGCAGTACTAATTCACAGCCAGAACAGGAAGCAGAAATGGAAATTGAGAGTAACAAGGGAGAAAGGAAAGAGCCAGCACCTACAAACAAGAAACAGAGAAGGTTAGAGAAACAGATTGAAGAGCTAAAAGAGGAATTGATGGAAGCAAACATGTTAGAGAAGGTCATAAAGAAGGAAAATGAAATGTTGAGAGCTCAGAGCAAGAAGATTCAGCAGAAAAATGAGAAACTAAAGAAGAAAATCAAAGAACTTAGGACTGATCAAACTGAAACGTGCAAATGGGCGACAAAATGGTACACTCAGAAAAAAAGTTCTCAAAGAAAAATATAAGAATATGAAACATGAGTTCCAAGTTCAGAAGAATGCCCAAGTTCAGAAGAATATAGATGTATTGCTACAAGCGGCAGAGGCACAAGCAGGAACAAAATATAAAGGGAGCACATCAGGATTAGCATGAGGACATGCTAAATCATTGAGTTTGGGGGAGATGTTGGTACTATTTTATTGCCATTCTTTTCTTCTAAAAATCCATCATTTATCTATCATTTTCTTCCATAAACCCCTCATAGTCCATTGAAATTGATTAATGAAGCATTATAATTGTTATTTTACATTAAATTTAATTTATGGATTTTTATGTTAAAAATTGGAAAATTTCAACAAAATTACGGGATGTCATGACTTCCTGTAATTGGTTTATGTTGTGACACATGGCATGGCAGGAAAATTAGAATAGAAGATAAGGACGTGATCTAGGATGTACATACATGGTGGAAAATCTATTTAGCATCGAATTTGGAGCTCCTGAATACATGGTCAATGCTGGTCAAACCCAGCCTTTCTGGTTGTAAAAGCAGCAAAAATCTGAAGTTACCTAAACTGATTTCGTTTTGTTTTAGAAATCAGTTAGGATTAGGAAAAATGAAAATAGCCTTTTTGATTGTAAAAGCAGAAACATCTGAAGTGATAATGAATGTACATTTGGTTGTAAATTTTAATAAATAAGAGGAACGCTGGTAAGGAAAAGAGGTTGGACAAGAGCAGACTTGAGACTGTAAGCGTATTCCAGAACTCTGTTTTGAATGTAATTGATCCTCAGAACTTAATCAAAGGCATAATTTCATCAATTATGGTGTTTATGACTTAGCGTTCTTATCATCTGAATTTTTCTAAGTGTTCCATCAAAGCGTGGAAGGGCCCTACGTGAAGATTCATACACTTTCGTTTCTGTTTCATAGGATTTAATCTTCAAATCTGAATAGCGTTTGATTTTATTTCATTGCATGTGAGTTGATCAATTTGATTAGAAGTTCTTGCAATTGTTATTTTATGATTCATAGTAGTACCTTGGGAATTCAATTGCAAAATTATTGAATCAGACTTTGTAAAAGGTTTAATTGAACATTGAATTTCAAGATATTTCTATGGACTCTGTTTTCACGAATTTGATCTTTGGTATGCTTAGTATGCATTTGATCTTTGGTATGCTTAGTGTGTTGTCTTGAAAGAGTTTTTGTGAATTATGTCCTTGTAAGAGGATTGAGAACTCAGACGAGTAACACTCTGTTTTTAGAATAGTTAATTAAATTAGATGATATAAGCGTTTAAATTGTGAAAGGAAACATATTTCAATCTCTTGTAAAAGAGTGCTGTAGCCTGTCACAATAGACACTTATTTAGATAGATGAGATCCTTTTAGATCTATAAACTTTAGACATGTGCCTCTAAGTTTACCTACCTTGGTTGACATTAAATTTAGTCTAGTCTAGACCCCTGGATTGGTCACTACATACACTATTTGCGGAATGCATGCAAAATACATAACCTCCTCTACCATTGATCATCAATTTGCGGAATTAAGAAACAATCGCATGCGCACATTGAAACATCAGTCACACATATCAACACAGTATGTAATGGGGAAAGCATACATCTAAAAACCCCCAACTATCTGTATATTATAATGATAGAGAACATGTAACAATACATAGTACAATACTCCTCACAAGTACTCAGTACTATCTCCACATGCTACACACAAAACTAGCTCAGATCTGAACAAGTCACGGGTTCAAATCTCCTCCACTGTTTGCCTGCCTCTACTGCGCAATCCAAGTTGAGAATAGATCTAATCCAAGTTCGAATTCCCTTGGCTTGTACTGCGCAATCCTCATTGGCAATCTCAATCAATGATTGTGCAAATCTCATGCACAACTATAGTCACAAATGATAGTAGTCTCACCCTTTCACCCACCTCTAACACTTGTCTCCACTGAACTGTCCATGCATTGAGTTAACTGATGTATTCTTTAGTTGATTATGAGTTAATAATTAGTGAATTAATTAATAATTAATTCACATCACTCATCACTAGTGTATTTGGCAGTTAGACTAAATACAACTAGTTCAACTAAGTCAAACTGAACACAACTCCATCAACTCCTCAATCAACTCCACCAAACTCAATCACTTGAGTTCTAACTGAAGTCCATCATGCAATAGCTCAACTAACCCATAGGGAAAGCGTATTTCCTTTTGGCAGTTGCATGTGCCACATCCGTAGCTCGAACTAAAGTGTTGCAAGAGGATAAGATAATGTTTATAGTCCAAATATTATTAAGAGCTAATAATATTCGACTGTTCTATTTTTAGACTAGCAGTCTAAAAATAGACTCCGCCCATATGTCTAAAAATAGAGGTCCATCTATTTTTACCAACATGACCAATCATCCATAAATAGCATCCTGCAACTCATAGACCATGATCCATATGTCTAAAAATAGACTTTGCGCCAAAAATAGCCTGTGGGCCCACTTTGTGAAGGCAACTTCTTTTCACTAAGCTCCATCATCTTGTTGCATTTTCAACAGAAGCTAAGATGGATGGTTTAAAGAAAGGCGTGGAAGCTAAGATGGATGGTTTAAAGAAAGGCGTAGAAGCTAAGATGAATGACGTGGAAGCTAAGATGGACAGTGTGGAAGCTAAAGATGGACGGCGTGGAAGCTAAGATGGATGGTTTGGAAGCTAAGATGGATGATTTAAAGAAAGGCATGGAAGATTTGAAGACAGATTCGACAAAGTTTCTACAATAAATGCTTACTAATGGCGAATGGGTAGTAAAGCAAACTCATGATGAGAACAAAATAAATGTTAATCATGATTTCATAGACTCTAACGTAGGATCGAAGAACCACCATGTTCCAAAGATCGATATGAGGAAGTTTGATGGCAAGGATTCCAGAACATGGATACTACAGATGGAGCAATTTTTCGATCTCCATAATGTGCAAAACACACAAAAGGTACGCATTGCAACTTTATATTTGGAACCAAATCAGTTTGTATGGTATCAATGGCTTTGCTCTCGTAAACAAATTGTCACTTGGACTATTTTTACGGATGAAATTATAGCACATGTTGAAATATGGCAACAAGAATATTCCAATTTAATTTGTCCTTGAATTAAATTGTGAATTAAAATCGAATTTAGTCTTAACAGCTACTTGGAAATAATTAATTAATTTATTTTAAATTAAAAATTAATTAGTTGGAGAAATTCAAGTTAGAAGTCTTTTTGAAGTCATGCAAGAGTTATCCCTTAAATTAAGGAGATAAGATTGAGTTATATTTGAGTTGTAATTAGTTAACTCATTTTACTGAGTTAAGTCTAGTTAAATTAGTTCCAAACTGTTCGAGGAACTAATAGTGAGTTAATAGTCAGTTGATGCATTAATGCACTCAACTAGTGCTACTTCAGTTAACTGAAGATTCCCTCATTAGAAACTCATGCATGTCTATTCTGAGAAAGACCCAGTTGAGATAAATGTTCAAGGATAGTGTACTATCAGTTACATGTGTTTTCTCATGGAGAAAACTCATGCATGCAGTCAAGGATTTATTGAGGATTGTGCAATTTTGAAGGAGGGTTTTCCACTTGGTAAAAGGGGAATCATCCACAAGGAACAACACAAGGAAATAGGAGCTTGGAGGGCAGAGAGGAAGGCTGGAGAGAAGCCAAGATTGCTTGTGAGCATCTGTGAGGATTGTACTGAGAGCTGGCTAGCTATGAGAGCTAAGGCTTTGTATAATTCCTATGTATTTCCACCATGTATGATAATACAATAGTGTGGGGTTTTTATCTGAGGATTTCCCCAAAAGTATTTTCATGTGTATTGTGCCATTGATTGTTCTTCTTCTGGTTATATTATTCAACTCGATCTTTAAGCTTCCGCAAATTGATAGTAGAAGTAGGTTATAGTATTCTGCTTTGATTTATATTGCATTATTGGGTTAACCTATCACAAATTTTCTACAACACATTATGAGGATACAAAAAGCAACACTTTTTTTTAGCCAATTGATAAATCTCAAACAAAAGGGTTCAATGATGGAGCACATTGAGGACTTCCAAAAATTGAATATAAGGGTAAAAGATGTTCCATAGGAGCATAGGATTGATGTGTGTTCATAGGGACTTTAAAAGATAACATCCAACATGAGGTTCGCCTTTGGGAACCAGATTCATTGGAGAAGGCATTTAGGTTGGCAAGAAAAATGGAAAGCAAAATTATGGCAACAAGGAAGCCTACCACTCACAATCAGAAAGATGGAAGTGTTGTTGCGCCTAGCCATCCACAACCTACAAGGTTGACACCACAACAATTGGAAGAAAAAAGAGCAAAAGGGCTTTGTTATAGTTGTGATAGCAAATACACTAAAGGTCATAAGTGTGCCGAGAAGAAATTATTTTACATAGATTGTGAAGAGGAGGAAGAAAAGGAACAAGAAACGTCAAAACAAGAGGATATAAATAGGAAGAAAGAAGAAATGAATCCAACCATATCTTGTAATGCATTGGCTAGAATTACCACTCCTCAAACTATCAAGATAGGAGGGCATATCAAGAAGAAAAAGGTAATAGCATTGATTGATGGGAAGTATCCATAATTTTATTCATTGTAAGATAGCCAAGGAATTGAATTGCTTCCTATATCCAGCACCATAGTGTTAAGTGATGGTTGCAAGTGGAGGAACCATAAATTTCTCAGGAAAGTGCCATAATATCAAGCTATCCATGGGAGAATATGTATTGAATAGCCCAATGCTTTCCATTCCAATGGGTGGTGTTGATGTTGTACTAGGAGTCCAATGGCTACAATCCTTGGGTACAATAGCTTTTAATTTTCAAGAACTTTTCATGAAATTCTCTTCAGAAGGAAAGGAAGTTGAATTAAGGGGTATCGTAGGGAAACTGGGAAAGATAATCAACTCTAACGGAATGACAAAGCTTCTAAAGAAAGAACAATGAGGCATAATTGCACAATTATGTTCACTAGAGGTTCCCACATTGAAATCATCCATTTCTCTAGATCTCCAAAAAGTCTTGGACAATCATTCCAAGGTATTTGAGACTCCCAAATGCCTCCCACCTATTCGTGATCATGATCATGCTATTAATTTGATTCCAGGAAGTGTTCCTCCAAACATCAAGCCTTACAGATATCCTTATGTCCAAAAGAGTGAAATTGAACGTATGGTTGCAGAAATGCTAGAGGCTGGTATAATTCAACCTAGTCAAAGTTCTTTCTCTGCTCCAGTAGTATTGGTTCACAAGAAGGATGGACCATGATGCATGTCTCCAGATTATAGGGAGCTCAAAAAGCTCACTATTAAAGATAAATTTCCCATTCCTGTCATTGATGAATTATTGGATGAATTGCATGGATCAATTTACTTCACCAAGTTGGATCTTTGTTCAAGATATCATCAAATCAGAATGAAGACTAAAGACATACCAAAAACAACATTTAGAACTCATGAGGGTCATTATGAATTTTTGGTCATGCCTTTTGGCCTTACTAATGCACCTTCTACATTTCAATGTTTGATGAATTCCATTTTCAAACCTTTCCTTAGAAAATTTGTGTTAGTATTTTTTGATGATATACTAATCTACAGCAAGTCTTGAAAGGATCATGTGCAACATGTTGACATGGTGCTCAAACTATTGGAGGAGAAATAATTATATGCAAAAATCTCCAAATGTTTCTTTGGAGTACAAGAGGTGGAATATCTGGGTCATATTGTATTTCATGAAGGTGTTAAGGTAGACCCTAGCAAAATTAAAACCATTAAGGAATGGAAAATCCCCACATCCATAAAGCATCTACGAGGATTTCTCGGGTTGACGGGGTATTATCGCAAGTTTGTTAAGAATTATGGGAGAATAACAGCACCTCCAACAACATTATTGAAGAAAGATGCATTTTCATGGACTCCAGAACCAACGAAGGCCTTTGAACCTCTTAAAGAGGCAATGTGCCAAGCACTAGTCTTAGCTACACCGGACTTCACAAAAACCTTTATTGTGGAATGTGATGCCTCAGGAAATGGAATTAGTGTTGTTTTATTGCAAGAAGAAAGAACCATTGCTTTCGAAAGTCGTCCAATCAAAGGAAAGTATTTACACAAATCTATTTATGAGAAGGAAATGTTGGCAATACTACATGCACTTAAGAAATGGCGACCCTACCTAATGGGAAGATAGTTCCAAGGTAAAAACATATCATGATAGTCTTAAATAATTTTTAGAACAAAGATTATCTTCAGAAGAGCAGCAAAAATGGGTCACAAAGATGTTGGGTTATGACTTTGAAATTATCTACAAAAAAGGGAAGCAAAATTTTGTGGCAGATGCACTCTCAAGAAAGGATGAGGATGTGGAATCATTTCTTTGCGCCCTTTCTATTAACCAACCAGATTGGATAAACGAAGCAAGGTATGAATGGAAGAATGACGAGGAAGTGTGGGCACTCAATCAAAAGATACAACAAGATCCTAGTACATCTGATACATTTAGCTAGAAAAATGATTCGTTATGGTACAAGGATCGGTTATACCTATTGAATATTCATAGGGAATTACACACCTCTCCCTTAGGAGGGCACTAAGGATTTCTAAAAACCTACCACAGGGTTAAGAAGGATTTTTTTTTGGGATGGCCTTAAATCAGATATTCAAAAGTTTGTGGCGGAATGTTTGGTTTGCCAACAAAATAAAGTTGAAAGAATTAAGACCCCAGGACTATTACAACCTTTATCCATTCCAAGCCAACGTTGGGAGGAGGTTTCAATGGATTTTATCACAGGTTTACCCAAGTCCGAAGGAAAGAGTGTTAACATGGTGGTAGTTGATAGACTTACCAAGTATGCACACTTTTGTGCATTATCTCATCCATTTAAAGCGAGTACAGTTTCTACTGCATTTATGGAAACAATTCAAAATCTATATGGAAACCCAAAGATTATTGTAAGCGACAAAGATCCCATTTTCACTGGAAATTTTTGGACAAAATTATTTTCTTGTCCTGGTACTCAGTTAGATCATAGCTCATCTTATCGTCCTCAATCTGATGGGCAAACTGAGATAGTAAACAAATGTTTGGAAGGATATCTTCGTTGCATTGTATCTGATAAATAGACACAATGGGTCAAATGGTTGGCTCTGGATGAATGGTGGTATAACACTTCCTTCCATACTGCAACAAAAATGACCCCATTTATGGATATCATTCACCATCCATCACATCATATTTAAGAGAAAATTCTAAGGTTCAAGCAGTGGAAGATCACATCGAGCATCAACAACAAGTTCTCCATCTCTTAAAGGATAACCTCACCTTGGCACATAATAGAATGAAACAACAGGCAGATCAACATCGTAGTGAAAGAAGTTTTCATGTAGGTGATTGGGTATTCCTACGGCTACAACCATATAAACAAATGTCCCTCAAGCAAGCTAAGAAGGATAATAAATGATCACCAAAGTATTATGGCTTGTACAAGGTGTTGAAAAAGATAGGTATTATGGCATAAAAATTGGAGCTTCCTGCAGCTTCCCGAGTGCACCCAGTTTTCCATGTTTCATGCTTAAAGAAGGTTATAGGTGACAAGCTTCCAGTTCAAACAATATTGCCAGAACTTTATGAGGAAGGAAAAATCATATTGGAACCTTAGGCAGTCAAAGAAACAAGAACTCGATAACTATGAAATTGATCAATTTCAGAGCATCTCATCAAGTGGAAGAACTTACCCGTTGAAGATTCCACATGGGAGGATGATAATTTTATACAGAAGCATCCAAAAGTATTCAAGCGTTGAGGACAACACTTTTTTGAAGGAGAGGGGCATGTTAGGTCCCAATAATACTAGTGATTCCCCCATTACTATTGTTGTTGTATCCCTTATTGTTATTGTTGTGCCCCTATTGTCCCCCTATTGTTATTATTGTGCCCCATAGAATCCCACTATTGTTATTTTGTGCCTTTATATTATTATTGTTAGGTCGGCTTGGTTATATTGTGACCCCTTAGACTCCTATATATAGAAAGGAGGTTTTGTCATTTGAATCATCCAAGAATTGTTCATTTGTGTAATGTAAAGGAGGTTTCCCCCTCGAAGAGGTTGAATTCTAAGGCGTTAATCTATCTTATCTATCTTTTTGTGAGCTGGTTTCATAGCATCCATAAAATTAGTCTTTCTTTATTAAAATTATTCATAACAATTAATGTGGAAAATACAATATAACTATTAATATGCGCAAAATGTGTTAAATTATTTAGATAAGGCACATAATGTGTGAAACCCCCATGGTAAAAAAAAAAAATTGGTTCCTTCTTTGAAAACAACCTTAAAATTTTTTTGTCAAGATAAATATTCTTCCCTCGAGGGAAAAATAAAACGTTTACCTCAAAGTCAAAATATAATCTCCCTTCTATAAAATTTCAATTGATGATTTAAAACTATACATACCTCAACTAAAAATGATCTACAATTTAAACTACAACTTTCATTAAAGATGCATCACTAAGGTTCTTTCAATTCTACTTTGAAGCACATCAAGTGGATGTATGAGAAGGGGGAAAGGTTTTTTTACAAGTGGATGTATGAGAAGGGGAAAGGTTTTTTTACAATGTAGTTTTTAATTTTATTATATATATATATATCTATATATATATATATATATATATATATATATATATATATATATATCTATTTTTTATTTTTTTTAATTATGGTGGATTGATAATATGTTGGAGTGATTTAAGGTCGGTTTAGAATTAAATTTTATTTTTGTTAGGAGAGTATATTAAATGTGTTTATAAGATGAATATACTAAGAATATATGGTTTAGCAAGAACTGATGTCTTGTATTGATTACAAACACAATTACTTCTTGGGGCCACCTATTCCTCTAACCTCATCACACTAGGCTTAACATGTCTTTTTCAAGAGAATTCAACATGAATAGAAAGAATTAACAAACCATTTTAACCACTCGCTCTGCCCTTATGTCATTTCCAAATTTTTTATTTTTTATTTTTTATTTTATTTTATTTTATTTATTTATTTATTTATTATTATTATTATTTTTTTTTTTTATATCGTGAGCATCCTAAAAGGTCAGTATTCAAAATCATATTCCCCTTATTAATCTTCAAAATATGTGGTTTGACCCCTTTCGAAGAAGGTTTTAAAATTTTATGGTCAATATTCAAAGTCATATTCCCTCATTACTCTTCAAAATATTTGGTCCAACCCCTTTCGAGAAAGATTTTATTTTTTTTCTCCAAGTTGTAATAGAGAAAACTCAATACACCATTGAAGTAAAGAGATATCCTTATTAAAAGACATAACGTTATTTTTCATTAACAAAATTTATAAATAATTAACCTAAATTAATTATTTCATATTTGTCATAAGGATGAACCACATTAGCTGGTTCGAAACATTGACCAAATCCTATTAATGTGATTAATCTGAAAGGCACTCTCGTTTACAATATGGATAAAAAAATCCTAAGATCTAATATAATGATGTTTAATCTACAAAATAAATAATATTAATTGTTTATGTTATTATGTTAATTAATAATCTAAAAACAAGGTAATATAACAATATTTAGCCCATACGATGTAGAATAGGTGTTGATAGGTTTATGTCATTGTGTTAATTAATGATTTAAAAACAAGTTAACATAATATAACAATATTAAGCCCATAGGGTGTAGAATAGGTGTTGATAGAGTGTATTGTGAGACACTCCTTGTGGGAAAGTCTCCAATTTAAAACCCCCTGGGTCTAGTTGACCAAAAAAATACTTAAAATTACAAACATCTTTATATTAATTGGATCCATCTCCGGTGGTTGAGAACAAAAATTGTTATCCTCCCACCTAGATTCAAATCCATCTTGTGATATATTTTATCTTCATGAGCTAATTATTGATTGAGGCTCTTAATGAGCCATCATGGATATCTCAAGCGGACTTACAAGATTGAGAGTGGGAAGAGAAGCTACATTTGAAATAAGAAAATTGAAACATTAATATTACATTAAGTTTGGAATAATCATATTACTCAAAATGCTATCTACTTTGTGCCTTAGTAGTTGTCGCTTGTTTGTTTGGCCCTCCTAGCCTTGGATCTAGGAGAGGGAATCCATGTGTGCACCCCTAACCTTTCAACATAAATGATAATATTTTAGAAATTGGTGTCTCCTCTTTGATATCCCACCTCCAAATAACTCCTAATTTTGTCCAAACAAACAACTCCATTCTAGATGTAAAGCTAGCTCTCTCTACCCCAAGCCTTAGCGTAGTTTCTCTCATTGAAATAACCCTTGTTGGGAAATTTATTAGCCTTTGGCCTTCCCTTAAGGCCATAGATTAGTGGGTGCAGAAAAAATGGATGGTATTAATCAAAAGGAATTTTTCCTATCTTTATTGGTAGATGATAATAACCTCTTTGTTTGAGCTTAAAAAGGATAAGGATATCATCTTCTGAAATGGCCCCTACTTTGTGGACTTGATATGTATGTACATAAATAGATGGATCTTGGATTTTGGTCATAAAGTGGATGTACCATCAATGCTTCAAGTCTAGACACAACTCCCCCATCTTCCCCTTCATCATTGGAATGATGAATAACTAGAAGCAATAGATAATAGTCTAAGAAAATTCATAGATAATTTAGATCCTAATATCTATTTTTTTGGCCAAATATGTGTAGAAGTAGATCTAAAAAAAGGGTGTTGAGCGTAAATACCCCCAACCATCACCAAGTAAACCCATGATAGGGAAAACAAACACAAAGGAAGGGATTTCTTGGTTTTCAAATAATAAAGCAAGCTAGTAGAATGTGTGTGTACACACATACACACATACATAGACATATACATATATATCATAGTAATGTTTTAAAAATACATAGATATTTTTGGTCTACAATGTATAAATAATGACAGTGACATAGCCATATCGATTTTGTGGCTACTTGAATAAATGGTTTGGAAAAATAAGGGTTTCTTTTAAACATGTAATGTATTTATTGAGATAAATAATACCATCATTGAGGACTGGGTATTTTCACTCACAATAAAGTTTTTCCCACTGTAAATTATGTTGTCATTGATTGTGATATGTTTTTTTATATGTTTGCATGGTTTTTAGGGTACAACGTTAGCATGTGTTATGAACAAATGGGATTCATATTATGAAATTTAAGATCAACTTATGTGAATTAGGACTACCCCCCCACACACAACCAACATTTTTGGGACACTCTGACTCACTACTCTACACTGACAATTGTGGGGCATTTTGACTCACTACTCTACACCACAGTTAGAAAAATAATATCACTAAGCATATCAAAATAGGAAATATTAATGAGTGAACTCTAATAAAATATCTTGGGGGAAAGCCCAAATTAAAAAGCAACACAAGATTCTCATTGCAAAAGATAAAATAAGGTGCTTCGAAAATGCCACCAAGAAGAATTCTAACCCACAAAAAAGTAAATAGAACATTAGAAAAAAATAGGAAAGAAGGAAGATATGAAGATATAAAAGTGTATAGAATCATTAGGTAAGGTCATCAAAGGAGCTAGCTAAACATTCAAATTGGAAAATATAGGATCAAGAGTACCCTAGAAGACCTGATAGCAACTCTCTCGATGGAAAATGAACCACAATAAAACCACATACTAATATGTCACAAGTGCCATTATTCGATGGATCTACAAATGGATAAGATCACTAAATTTCTGAAATCACTATGCCAAGTTGCAAAGTCAATCCAACTAGAAAATAGACCATTCTTAAAAGATCACTAAGGGGGCTAGTACTGGCATGGTATCGAAAGTGGTTAAAATAGGAACTTTTCAACACATGGCAAGAAGTGGTTGATTTTTTTTGAATATATATGCATCTTCGAACGAAAAAACATTGAAACTCACATAACTCAGGGAGAGAAAGTGGATTAAATGGGGAACCACAATTCACTATGATGACATGATTAGAAAATTGATTAAAAATCTCATGTGTGATGTAATAGAATTAATGAAAAAATTGGGTTATCACAAGGTTGCTCAATAAAATATGAGTACATGTAAGGACAACAAACCAAAATAAATATAAGGAAGCAACACATACAACCATTCAAATGAAAGGATAAATAGTGGATGACAATAGGTAGAAAATAGAATAGGAGGAGAATCATGATTAAATAATGGAAAATTAGAGATGGAACTAAAGAAGATAAGAGGAATGAAGTCACATTAACCTAGTTCATCAGCCAACTAGATAAGTAGATTCAATTTCTCTCAAACATATAACACATCAAAACACTTTGGGCACAATTGCCCAAAAATGCAAGCAACTATTAGGGACCTTACAAACCTAGATACACAAGTGATAACAACTAGAGGACAATAAGAAACAATGCATTTGATTAATGACATGACCATAAAATTTATAGGGCATGGGCATAACCAAACACTCGGCCTATTGTCTAGATGTTGTTAAGAGGGAAAGTAGCATGAAAATGTTAAATTTGTGGCACTTGGGGACACAAAACAAACAATTGCATTTTTGGCATTCAAGGGTCATGGTATGTTCAGAACTAAGCAATGCCTATTCTTATTGAAGGAACTCCAAGATAAATTTGTCAGATGATACATGTTGAATGACAACCGAAACCAAAGGAATTTGGTGCTGCAACCGTAGTGGAATCAGAAGGATGCCAATGGAACATAATTCAATGTAGAAGATAACAAGTATTTTGAAGTACAAAAGTAATTCTACAAGGAAGCAATTCTAGTAACAAGGTATTGGAAAGAAAAAGGAGAAGGAAAACAAGGAAGGAACACAAAGAAAAACAAACCCAAGACATAATTGAGAAAACAAGAATTTCTTTGAATGCCTCTTAAACATTAATAAAGCTCAAGAAAGTGATCCAAAGGAAGTCTAAGTACATAAAGTTAGCTCTTTCTTCCAAAATTAATTATAAATACCTATATTAGCAATGAAAAACTAAATAAATGATGCAATAGTTAATGTAGGAACATAAATCAATATTATTTCTTAAAGATTTTGTGAATAGCAAGGGAAAACACATAACTAATCAAACAAAACAAGATAGTAACCATTGTAGCAACCCATGTCACTTGCACACACTTGAGAAGAATTGCAGTAGTAAAAAATTATGCTTGTGTCATCAAAACATAGGTGACATTTGAATTACTAATCTTTCCCATGGAAGCATATAAAGTATTATTTAGGTGACCATGCAAGACCTATGCTATGAGAGCACAAATTGCTTTCAAAGACAAGTCCTTATATTTTGAAAAGGAAAATATAAGCTTATAATGCCTCTAGACAAGACAAATAAAGTAGCAAAAGTGGAAATAAATGCCATAGACAAGGATTAACAATTAAGACCCCAACTCAATATGAAAAACCTATACACAATGACATATATGGAGGAAAAAAACTTGATGAATATGGCATGCTAAATACAAGAGTCTCATTGGGTGAAGAATCTGATAACATACTAGAAGAATGGGCTTAAGGAAATCATAAGGTGTACTTATGATCTATCAAGAATATATTTAAAACCAATGTCACATGAACAATGTAGACATATGAGGATGGGGAAAAACAACCAAGCACATTAAGAATTCCAATAAAAGAAGATAAAATTCACATCAGATGAAGAAAATAGAGAAATTCCCTTACACACTTGGAACAATACACTTCCAATGGTGGTTGACACAATTTTTATTAAGATTAAAGGTAACATGGAAATAAATGAGAACATTATTCCTATGCCTAATCCATAAGATAATTAGAGAATAAAATCATGGATATTATGGGAAAATGAGGTCACATCACTTGCAAAGGTTAATACACATTACATAGAAGTAGATATAGAGTAGTGGAACACTAAAGGAAATATCAATTCACATCTTATGTGGATTCATTGATAGGTTTTCATACAAATGGTAAGTCATGATGAAAGAATAAGGGACATGATAGAGTGGAATACCTTGTGGAAGAAATTCCAAGATGATTTAGATAATGGATCAGTTGTTGAAAACCCCACTTTACAAAAGTATTCACAAAATTCACTATTTTACAAAAGAACATAACCTGTAACATAATGAACACATGGTATTTTTCATATCAATATAAGAAAAGAAACCATTAATACTAAACTATATACAAAAGAGTAATTTGATTCAAGGGAAATAGACACAATACTATCATATCCACAAAAAATGGAGGTAATGCTTTAGATAATGATATAAAATGTGCCTACACATGAATCATTACTTGGTGTGTTGGAAACATCTCCCAGATCTATAATAATAAATTATTAGAAAATATTGAGTCTTATATATTTTACAAACATTGGTTTTAAATTTGGATGATATAATAGCCATAGTGTGGTTTTAAAGTGTAAATATGCAGGTGAAAGGAGTTTAAACTTACTTTGAGTTTAGAATATACTAACAGGTGACATAGAGATGTTACAAAGAGTAGGGAGGAGGAGAGTTTGTGTTTGATTAATTGAAAGTCCAAGCATTGTGTCCCTATTATTGGTAAATATCAAGCACAATCACAACACATTGACATTCACTATTGTATTAAGAGACGAGCAACATTGTGGGGTGACGTTGTTGATTTCTCCATTGGTGACGAAATCAACGCGGAGATATAAGCCCAATAATTATTTCGTATAATTCTTTACAAGACTAGACAAAGAGGTTGCCTGCATAGACAAAATATGAAAGCGAAAAACAATAATCCTATAGACAATTTAAATTTAACAATCCATAAATAAAAAATATTCCTTGTAACTGATCCATTTGAAAATTAAATCATCAACATAATTTTTTTAATAATTATATCCAAACTATCGGAAAAAAACACTCCTTTCAAAAACATCTTTACACAACTTATATTTAAAGTTCATCAACATCATTTTCTTAACAATTATGTCTAAATTATTTGAAAAAATAAATTCACTTGCTCCTTAACCTGCAACATTTATATCTCCTTCAAAAAATTATATTTCATCCGTTTAAATAAAACCCACATCATTATATTTATTCTCACTAACTTTAATAAAAACCTCATCACTCTTATGCTATATTAAACAAGTTGTTGCGTTGCGGACGGTATACCTGCCCAACAAATATTAACATCTGCAATTTGCTGCAATGATTGCACGTGCATGGATGGTGACCCAAACTTAAAAGTATCATGCAAGTACAAGTTTTCAGAAATAGTGGTTTCTTTTGTATTTCCTACATTACAATATATTGCTGACTTATTTGTATTCTACATGCAGTGGCCAAAGTTTTCAGAAATAGTGGTTTCTTTTGTATTTCCTAGATTGCAATATATTGCTAACTTAGTTGTGTTTTACGTGTAGTGGTCAAAGTTTTCAGAAATAGTGGTTTCTTTTGTATTTCCTAGATTGCAATATATTGTTGACTTAGTTGTGTAGTGGCCAATGTGCTAACATAAATACAAATGGGCAATGCATTAGACGTTTCAACAATTACATAATTATAGGTTTATGGGTACATGATGTTTGTATGAATGTATTGGCTCTAATCCCACATAGCTACTGCCATTTCAATTAAATCAATACAATGACATATTGGTCTCTAACATTGTCCTTTGTATGAATGTATGGGCTCTAATCCCACATAGCTATTGCCATTTCAATTAAATCAATACAATGACATATTGGTCTCGAACATTGTTCTAAGCATACAAGACAACATATAAATTAATGAGTTATATTTACAAATTTTGAGCTCATCAAAGCATCGTTTTAGGGAGATATTTACAAATTTTGAGCTCATCAAAGCATCTTTTTGTTCTCGGAGCCTTCACCCCTTATAATTGCACATATTTTTATAGTTTCTGCAATTATAGGGTTATATTTACAAATTTTGAGTTCATCAAAGCAACTTTTTGTTCTCAGAGCCTTCACCCCTTATAATTGCACATATTTTTATATATTTTTATACTTTCTGCAATTAGAAGTTAAAAGTTAACTTGTAGAAAGAGTAAAATAGTGATTACTTATAAAGTAAACAGATACTTTTAATGAATATCCCTTTGACAATAGATATGTAAATGTTAGATAAGGATCCTACTGCCAATCTTCTCAACAGAAGAGAAAAAAAAAGTCTTACCATTCCTTAAAATTTACTTTTAATGAATATCCCTTTGACAATCCATATGTAAGTGTTAGATAAGAATCCTTGCTTTTATACTTTCCTACTACCAATAGTCGCAACAGAAGAAAAAAATAAAATAATAATAATAATAATAATAAATAAAAAATCCTACCATTCCTTACACAGAAAAAGATATCCCTTTGACAATCCATATGTAAATGTTAGATAAGAATCCTTTCTTTTTATGCTTTTTGACTGCTGATAGTCGCAAAAAAAAATAAAAAATAAAAAATAAAAAATCTTACCATTCCTTATACAGAAAAAGAAATCTTATACATAAGAAAAATCTTACCATTCCTTACACATAAAAAGAAATCTTATATGTAAGAATGGTAACTAGAAGAGAAAAATATGTATGCATCAAAAAAATATGAATATATAGTTCACCACCACAAAGTTTTCAAAACCTACAAACTAAAAGAACATGTTAATTTAGCCGAACATAGAGGGCGAGAATAAGGAGATTAGAAATCTACAAACTAGAAGAACACGTTAGTCTAGTCGGAAATAGAGGGCGAGAATAAGGAGATTAAGGATGAAACTCTTGTGATTGTTATGCATTACTTTTATGTGAATATATAAATAAAAAACATGGATACATTGAAAAATTGGAAAAATAAATTTAAAAAATTGATGCACTGAAAAAGATTTGAGTGCTACTTTACATAAAACTTTTGAGTAGCTTACATTTACCCCATCTGATCTAATGTTGATATATGAATAAGAAAAATGATGATACATTGAAAATTTAAGTAGGGGACACAACTTGTTAAATAAAAAATGACAAGTTCAAATTTCAGTAACTGACATAACTTGTTAAATACAAATGACAAGTTCAAGATTTGAGTAAGACTTAAGTTACATATCTTGTAGAATCTCCGAAAAAAAACAAATAATAGGTGTTTGTTGAATCTCCTGGGCAAATAACAGGTGCCTATTGAATCTCCCACACAAATAAAACAAACAAATAATGGATGTTGGTTGAATCTCCTGGGAAAATAAAAACAAAACAAATAAAGCAAATAGCAAGTGCCTGTTGAATCTCCCATGCAAATAAAACAAACAAATAATAGATGCTGGTTGAATCTCCCATGCAAATAAAACAAACAATAATAGATGCTGGTTGAATCTCCTCGCAAATAAAACAAAACAAATAATAAGTTCTTGTTGCTGGTTGAATATCCAAAAAAACACAAATAACAAGTGATTGTTGAATCTCCTGTGATGATTGTATTAGACCAATAATACCATTTAAACAATGGAGTATAAACAAAGTATCTAAGTATAAACAAAATATGTATATGCATATTCCAGGTTGAAACATCTTTAGAAGGATAAAAGGATGTACTCGATGTCAAAGTGATTTTTGCAATTTTTCATATGGTTCCATAGTGTGAAAAATATCATATTCGACTCCACTAAAAATAAAAATATTTTATTAAATTAAATTCAGATATTTATAATCTATTAATATTAGATTTAATAAAAACATTCTATTATATTCTAAATATATTTTGTTTATATTTTGACTGAAGCATTATAATATATGTAATGTATCGATAAAAATATTCTTATAAATTTTATTCTAAAAAAATATTATAATCTATATATAAATACCTTGGTTGCCCAGGGTTCGAAGTAGAGCATGATAAAAATATTCTTATAAATTTTATTCTAAAAAATATTATAATCTATATATAAATACCTTGGTTGCCCAGGGTTCGAAGTAGAGCATGTTAAGAAGGGTGAGAAGAAGAAGTTATAATCTTCCCATCTCTCCACCTTGGAACGAGACCGCCATGGATGCAGAGCCGAATGTGCCAACAAGCAAATCACCGACCCACATGCCAGAGTGTTGAAATACACAGGATACAATTTGCTCTGTATAAACCCAAATTGCTGCTTGGGAATGGCTCTGGACAACACATGGCCCCCAATAAAATTCACCCATATCGAACTCCCATACACTGCTGCAAAGGCCAACAGATGTACCAGTCGTAATCTGGTCCTAAGCCCCTCCTTTGAAGCCTGTGAAGTAGGCATGGCATTTACAGAAGCTGTCACTTAAAGTTGGTTGAAAAGGAGGAACACTAGCCAGAGCATGTTGCCTGACCGCATGTAGAAGAAACTACAATATTATACCTTGGATCATCCAATGCACATACTGTGTTTGCTTCCCGTTCTTGGACTCTGGAGGCATACACACGTTATTAACCAATAATTTTCCTTTCCCTCACAAGTTTCTGGGTAGTGTAATGGGATGGAAAAGTATCGTAATGGGATGGTAGGTTTTCTCATACAGAAAACTAGTGAGAAGAAAGACATTCATGGCCATGGAAAGACATCAAGTATTTGTTATTCATACTGCCTGGCTTTGCCATTAAAGAGAAGGGAAAGTAACCTTTTTTTACTAATTCTGCCGCTGTTGCTGCTTTCTTCGTTTGGATAAATGCTTGATGTGAAGCTTTTGTCTGCCGCTGAGCTTTGTGGGTGCCATGGTTACTGAATCTCAAAGCTTGTGTCTCATAACCGAAAAATACCTACGAATAAGTAAGTGTTGGATGACAGCGGAGAAAGAAACACAACACACGAAGCAAAAATAACAAGAAAAAAATACAGGACGCAAAGGTAGCTAAAACAAGAAGAGGCTTCGCCTTTTGTGTATGGCTTAAAATTTTGGTGTCGGCATCATTCGCAACAAACAGAAACCAGAGATGTGATATCACAGAATGGAAGGACAGTGTCCATGAAAAATGGTGTGTCAAAGAACCATGGCAAACATAAAACCACGGTGAAAACGATGGAAGATGGCAAAAATATGCGAAGGCAAATGGCACACATGCAAGAGCGGCTGTGGGACACTATTCAACATTAAGATGAAACTCGGGCTTAAAGTTTCTTTGCTTTAATATGAATTAATACTAAAAACAATAAGAGTTCAGTTGAACCTTCGGTTAAAGAGATATAATTTAAAACGGAAGAGGAGACTTTGGTTAAAAGTGTATATAATTCAAAAAGGGCAAATAAAAATTTGGTTAAAGATGTAGATCCTTTACATTCCAAGAAAAAATTACAATAAGAGTTTGAAGGTTTTTAGCCAACACCCGTTCAGATAAATCATATTTAAAATTTAAATTAAATAATTTTTTATTAAAACTTTGGTTAATCTTTAAAAAAGGGGATAGTCAACCATCAACTAATAGCAAGTCAATGGCTATCGAACGCAATATACCATGCCTATGGGCAGGTATAATAAAACAATAACTGTTTTTATTTAGAAAACACAATTCTTTAATTTGAACTAAATTTGCAACTCAGTTATCTTTTTTTTCTTTTCTAAGTAATATTGTTCTATTGATATGGTACAAAAAGAGGTTACAGAGAGGCTTGACTTCAAAGTTGTTGAACATCAATCATCACCAAAAAGAATCTGTTTGTTTTGGACTGCCCCAACATAGGGGAAACTAGTCCATTGAACCATAAAGACTGCCTCAGCATAGGGGAAACCAACCCATTGAACCAGAAAGAAAACCACTCCTAGGTAAACATTGTTTTTCCAAAAAGGACTGAGAGAGAAAAAAAGCATGTCTAGATTCAAAAAACAGGAGACCTAAAAACACTGCCCAACTTTAGACATATCCACCTGGCAGAAAACAACATTAACAGGTTGCCACACGTCAATTCGGTGGATCCTCCGAGGCTGGTTCCTCCTCGATTCTACACGCAAATTGGTACCAGTCATCATCCGCGTCAGACACGCCACATCCCTGAGTTGGTGGAGACTCCTCAATGCCACCTGTGCCCATCTGTGTTTCAAAGGTGTTGTTCGGTTTGCTTCCCGAAGCCTTCGTGCCACTATGCTTATTGCTCTCAATTGAAGGACCGCCAGCTATATCCTTGCCATGTAGAGTCGCTCTGCCTTCGTTTTGTGGCATGTTGCTAGGAATTCTGATTCCTTGGCTGCTTGAAGCCTCCACGCTCTGCTCTCCCTTGAGCCCAATCAGAGGAGCTTGCGGCTCAGATTCTTCTGCAAAGGAAATTGTTATAGTAGCAATGATTATAGGTTGATTTAAGGTGCTTCTGAAATGGAATTGCTGTGAGGAGCAGGGTAAGGTGGAAGAGGGAAATCCACAATGCAGACTGCTACGTCTCTCCCTTCAACAACTTGGATTCTAGCACGACCCCTGCCACTTCTGGTATTTGGGTAGTGGCTGAGAGGATTGAGCGTATCAGTGGAGGAGTCAGGGGAATTGGTGGCTAAGTTGGTCGAAGCCGGCATGCGAATGATGCCTCCGTGGGTTCCGCCGTGCCTACTACGCATTTGGTGCCTAATGCGAGCCATAGCAGAATTATGAGTTAAGTTGACAACAAAGGAATTGGAAGTATTTCGACGCGAAGAGTGAGCAGGAGAGGTCTGGGCCTGGTCTAAGATGCAGTGTCTGGAGTGAGAGAAATGAAAGCCATTGCCAAGATCCAGGCAAGGAAGTAACCAACATCGACTGCCGGTCACAGTGTGCATGCAAGGTTCAATATTTTGCAGAGGGTAGACGCCTTGAAGCAATGGAGGAATTGCATGTTGTTCTGCAGGGGCCATGGGTATGAGGGAGATGAATGTCTCTCGGCTTGCGGGTTCATTTATTGCCTTCTGCAATGTGTTATGAATTCCCTTGAGGTTGGTGCGGGGGACGATGCTGGTAGCCATATGGCTATCCTATCCCCCGGCCAGCCATCTAATCGCATTAATTAGCAGGAATGACACCCACATCCGGGTGCAACTCAGTTATCTTGATTATTGTTCACATTTCACATTTTTTTAATCGCCAAGACTAATTGCCTAAATATTACCTCTTAATAAGATGTTAAGTACAAATGCAAATTGTCTCGTCACCCACCATTATGTTTAGGTTATTTTCGTTTTGTTACTTTCGTGTTTTTTGTTTTAACTGCTGAAAATGTGTACCCACTATTGATTTTTTTTAATAACTTTGTTGTATATTAAAGTTTTTTTAAGAGGTTGAATAGGTCATTTACAAAATTATGGTAGATGGTTCTAGCTTCTCTTTTCACTTTCCACCTTTTTCATTTTTATTTTTTTAGTTCTATTTTATTATAAATAAAATTAAGTGATTTATTTTGTTTTTTAATTATTATTATTTGGGTTTAGAATAGTTTTTTTTAAATAAAATTTTGAAGAAAATAAAAAAAAAAAAAACAATTTAAAATTGTTTTTTTTTTTTAGATATCTGGTTGTACCGGAATAATTTTTAATATCTTTAAAATTTCTTATATAGATATCTAGTTGTACAAGAATTATTTTTGACATCTTTAAAACTTTTTACGACTATTCTAATGTTTTAGGGAACTTAGGAACGAGTATGAAATTCTCCAACTAGTTGAAATAGTTAAGGGAATTTGGAAGCTTTTTTAGAGCTTTGACATCAAGGAAATGGGAACTTGGAAACAAGTTTCTAGTATATGGATCTCCCAAGCTTATGCCCCCACCATAAAAAAAATCTTAAAAATACTATTATCTACCTATAAAATGATTACCCCATCATGAAGAATACACATTCTTTGGCATCATTTGGCATTGTGTGTCATTGTGTGAGTGAGCATTACTATGAGACTTGTGTGAGGAGGGCTAAGATGTATCAGATTAGTCACAAATTTGTGAGGGTTGAGGCACATTGAAGTGTCACGGGTCAGTGAGGTGAGTTGAGAAACATTAGCAATGCATCATGAGAAATGGTGCGCGGTGTCTTACCATCATTTGATCATCTCAACATTGTGAACAACAATATGAGAATTCATGACTAACTACTATCATTTCTCATTTTCTTGGGCTGATGTTTTCCAAATATGCTTGTCCATTAAATTTACTGTGTGATTTTTTGTAGTGTTGTAGTGTTGGGGCAGAGTCAAAGGATGGGAAAATTGTTGCGCCAAGAGTAGCATAAGCTAAAAGACAATAATTCAAAGTGGTGAAGTGCCTTCACCTAGATTTATGAGGAGTGTATTGAAGGGACAATATAGGATACCACCCTCGTCGAAGACATGGAAATGAGAATAAGGGAGGCCATTTGTGGATTGAAGATGCTAGTCGCATAGGCAACAAGTAGACAGGAGTCACGAGTACCATCAGAGGATCAACAATGAGAGGAAATGGCTCAACAGAGGAAGAAGAAATTGTATGCATATGAAAGGAAGTGCTAGAGCAAAGCAACTAGCTAAGGAATAAGTTGTTTGAGGTATCAATAATACAGAGAGTTGTGGAACAAATCAAGGTAGTGGACAACCAACTCCGAAAAATCAACCAAATACTGGGAGAGATGAATCTTGCTGATAGAAGCTAAGCTATGCATGATAAGGCACGACTTAAGGAATCTGTGACTAAGTTCCGTAAGGAGAAACAACGTTGGATAAATCTCCAAGACTGAGTCCTGGTGATTGTGGATGAGTTCAGTGAATTGTTGAAGAAAATGCAGAATTTAAACAATTAGGATGTCAATGCATTCATTGGGGAACTGACTGTCAGAACGGAGCACATAATAGCCAATATCGAAGCACAAGAAGCGACATAGGAAACTTTGTGGAGGAAAAGATTGCTTTAGCGAGGCACTGATTGGCTTGAGGACGAACCACATTTTTGTGTTGGGGGCCTATTGGGACCCAATTTTTTTGGTTTTTTGGCAGAGTAGGACAACATAGTAGGAACAAGGAGCACATAAAGGATAAGGTAGATCACGGTAGAGGCATGGTGTGGGAAGTAATAATGCAATAGAGGGTTGGTATAGGAAGTAGGAGTGTGGTGTAGGGTTGGTGCAGGAAGCCGAAGCGCAGTAAAGGGTTGTCGCAGGAAACATGAGCTCAACAAAGGGATGGTGTAATGGTTGGGGCATGGAGAAGGTAGATTTCGCGCAACAGGAGGAAAATGGTGAATGGAACAAGGAGGCACATGCAAAGGATATCAATAATTAGGACTTTATCGCTGAAGGAGCCGACCAAGGATGTCATGGCTAGCGAGCAGTTGGAGATATTTTGAAACAGGAAGCACTAGGTGGAGTGGAGTTGAACAAGGCAAAGGATATTTTAGAAAACTACAACACACATGGGATAGCTCAACAAGAACCAAGGGAAATATATCAACGGAATATGGGACAATTGGGTTGAATGGGAGGGAAGAAGGGAGGATTAAAGAGAATTCCAGGTGGATATAAAATGGTTGGGTGATAGTTGAGTGAGGGTTGGTTGTTGGTCTTTGATTTTTGGTCCTTGGGTAATGATCGAATATTCAAAAGTGTTATGTAAGCTAAGCAGATCCAGTCTCTATACTAGTGTTGGGTCAATGCAATTTGAGAACTATTAGGGTCCTGTAAATATAGTAGCCCAGTATGGTTATTTAGTCATTCATCCCACAAGGATATTGTAAAAAGTTATTTTTCATTTTAAATTGTTTAACTCATAAAAGAAAAATAGAAAAAAATTAAAGAAATAGAAAACAAAAGAAAAAAGAAAAGAAAAGAAAAATAGAAGAAGGAAGAAAAATAAAAAGAAATAAAATGGGATTTAAAAATAAAATATATGAGAAAAATAAAATAAATCCCAAAGTATAGGCACACTTGTTTAAATGTCGTCTTAATTATTTTTGTGTTATCATTAATCCTCTTATGTTAATTAATCATGGATTAATGGATATATTGTAAATAAAGTGGTGTGATTTGACATGTTTGTTGGCTTGTGATAAATCTCAAACAAGGCGGAGATCACCCCCGCTCGAATCAACGGAGGGGGATGAATTTCGAACCCCCGCTGTGCTATCGACATTTTTTCGGCCCCCCCTTCACAAAAACCATAAAATACTAACCCCCCCCCCAAAAAAACCGCCATCCCACTCCTCCCTCCATCGTCACGTCCCCGCACCATTCCTTGACACCAACCTGTCCTCCATTTTGCCATTCACGTATGCCCACCTGTCATCGATCCCTCCATCCATGTCACCTCCCCTCCATGTCACTCGACCATTACCTTTCAAATCACCCGCCAAATTGCAAATGAACGTTAGACATTAAATCCCTCCCACCAACCGATCTGTTCCTAATTAATATCCCACTCTCAAAATGGTAATAATTTCGTTACAACGCCTATGAATCTCATTATAAAATCCCTCAGACACCTACAAATTTTCCCCTTTCAACACTTATTTGAATTGTGCAGGTCAAGCTCGAAGCATTTTGAATTTACCATCGCCATTTGCAATCCATCTCTCTCTACAATTTCAATTGAACAAATAGTCTTGTAGCATTGTTCCTCTATTTTTTCGGGTAGCAATGTTCCTCAACTTTTTCCTGGTAGCGATGATCCTCCATTTTTCCTGGTAGCTATGTTCCTCCATTTTTCCTGTGTAATTATCTGTTCCTCCCTTTTTCCTATGTAATTCTTTGTTGCTCCATTTTTCCTCTATAATTCAAAATGTTGTCAAATAAGGGAAAATAAAAGATGCCCAAGGAGGATCCCATGGTACCCCTTACCCCTGATCTAGATAGAACTCCCTTGATTGATACCCGAAATAAAATCGTTGAAACCCAGTACAAATTTGATCTATATGAGCTTCATAATTGGGAAAAACAAAAATACTTAGATCAAAGTGATGATTTAAGTATTTGGGAGTCTTTCCTTCCTCAGTTTACCTTTCCTCAAACTCACTTTTTCCCTGAGTTCTCTATCTGGTGTCATCTCATATACTTCCCCAGCCAAAAACTAGTGATTTCCCAGAGCAATGAGGTCCTCTTTTCCATTTCTCCATAGAGAATTTTCCAAGCCTTACACATAAATCCTCAGGCCTCTCTGCATCCATTTTCCATCAATGCACTAAAAAAAAAAAAAAAAACTTACTTTCCCCTACAGAGCCCACATTTTTGAATGCTTTCTACCTGAGAATGATGAGCTGCCTAAAACAAATCCCCCATACTTTGTTTCTATTTTCCTAGAAATGTCAAGAAAAGTGATTTCTATGGTTACTCAGTTATTAGGTTATCATACAGACCAGTGGATTGATGAGGTAGTTTTAGGAGTTCTATCAATATTTGTAGTTGGTCAGAAGCCTTTAGTTCTATTAAATTACAACCAATTTCTATCGGATATCATATATGATCAATTTCTGAAGTTTAAAGTTGAAGGTGTATTTAAACACCAATCTGTTTTGGTTTATCTAATGTTCTTTTAGCAGGAAGACAGGTTCAAGTTTCAATTGCAGAAGATAGATGATCAGGGTACCTCATTATCAGTTATTCATTGGACTTCTCTAGTCAGAAGAAACTTAGAAGAGTATACATATACTGATTTTGTAGATAAGTTTCTTCATACATCCTTATGTCTACTATGCAGTGATGTTATACCAAGAATTTCATCAGAAATCAAGAAGGTTTTGCACCTTTTAGATCATTCAAAGGTTGGAGACTGGTATTTATACCAGAACTATACAAAAATCAAAATCTATGGGTGTGAGCTTCCTCCCTACAGATTACTAGTGTTTGTGCCAGTGATAATTTTTTCCTTAGAATATGCTAGACATATGTTGAACATGGATGAATTACACTTTGTATCAAATAAGAAGAAGGCACAATTTAAACTAAAGGCACATGTAGGTCCCTATATTGTGAATACCAGAGCAACAACAAAAGAAGTGGAGGCAACTTTAAAACAAATGAAATTCAAACCAAGTTTCACATGGTCTTATGATCCTTTAGGGA
This sequence comes from Pinus tabuliformis, assembly GCA_031772625.1. Lineage (NCBI taxonomy): Eukaryota > Viridiplantae > Streptophyta > Pinopsida > Pinales > Pinaceae > Pinus > Pinus tabuliformis. The sequence continues at coordinate 99,165,308 of CM062811.1, forward strand.
TAATTTCAAAGCTGAGGGTTGAACAAAAGAGCACTCCATATGCACATACACCTAGGCCAGAGATAGAGAAATATGCTAACCAAGAGCAGTGGATAGAAAACACATTACAGGAGGCTGAAGAGCAGTTAGTCAGTCAATCTTCTTTACAAACTCCTATTCCTAAAGACAAAGAAATCAAGAGGCCAAGGGAAAGCATGTCCCCTACATATTCAAAAACTCAGGCTACAGATTTCCTTGTGTTCAAGAGAAGAAAGAAGGATCCACATACCACTACCAAGTCTGATAGTAAGATTGATCCTCAAGTGATCACTATTCAAGTATAATCTTCAGAAGAAAATGATGCATAGGAGTAAACTACTAGGTTTGGATAGACATACTAACCACTTCTTTCCCATATGTAGAAGAGACAAATGAGTCTCCTATCTCTTCGACCTCTCAAGTTCAACCAAAGTAGAAAAGTTTCACAAGGTATAGGGAGATCAAGTTGAAGAATGAAGCTCTCAAAGCTTCAACATATTCAAAATTTTAGAAGCAAACTGCCACCACTCAACACAGATTGTTTTCTACATTTGACTTAGAAAAGGGGCAGTTTCAGGTGTCCTTTTTGGAACCTATAGTGCTAGCCCCAAGAAGTGCTGAAGATTATAAGGCCTCCATATTTTCAGTTGATACTAAAAAGGTTCATGCAATTCATCAGATTGATTTGCATAAGCAAGCAGGTGAGATGATTTACTTGACACTAACTAGTTCAACCATGGTTGGTTCTAAATTGCGTACCTTTTAAATAATATGCACCCACAATTGAAGATTGAAAGAATGTCTTCTCTGGCCAAATACACTAGGATTAAGATTTTAGAAGATTTAGTTATTAAACTAGGATATGATCCTAGTGATGTCAAGGCAGCTGAGGATATAATCAAGAACAAGAATGTAGATATTCAAGCCCTTAGGGAACAACTTAAGCTCCCAACTATAGAACACCCTTAGGCTAAGAAAGTCACTAGTCTGGAGATGGAGAAAGAAAATTTGTTCATAATAGTGGTGGAACAGAATGTTCAAATCCAGAAAATGAAACAAGACATGGAAGCACTACTAAAATAAAAGGAGCAATGGGAAACAACAAGAACATCAACAACAAGAACATCAGTAGTAGGTACTTCAACACAAGCATCAACTTCAGATTCCTCAGAGAAGCTAGCTCAAGCTTTAGGGGAATTATCATTGACAAATAAAGAAATGGAAAAATTAACAACAACACTCACCAATATGGAGGAGAGCAAGATCAAAGCAGACAATGCATACTTGGCAGAAGTGCAAAAGAATTTCAAATTAATTTAGCAGATTCAGAAGTATGAGGATCAATCCCTCATAATTCAGATGTTAGCAGAAGCCAAATGTAGCATTTGGCACAATATCAATGCAAATGTCACAAAGTTGTGGCCATCTATTCAAATTATTTTTGAACAAGAAGAACTAGTACAAAGAATTAAAGCAACAGTGGAAAAAAACAAAAATTGATATTGAACACAGGCCAAAAGAAGCACAAAAAATTATAAGAATGCTAAACTCCAAGACTAGAGATGAGCTTGAAGAGCTAAATATTCAGGACATGACAAAGATAGTAATGGAATTCAAAAGAGTATTGACTAAGAAGAATCTTATGGTGTAGTTGGAGAATAAGTGCAAAGAATTGGAGCTACAGGTCAGAAGATTTAACAAGAAGTTTTCTTTGTTGCAAGAGAAATGACTTCCAAATTTAAGAAATTATAATGGAACATTGATTCCATTAGAAAATTACTAGGATCAATTACGCAACATAGTTGCAGATACATCTAAATTTTCAAAGGAAAAGGGAACTATTAGTGGAGAAGCTTTTTTGGAAGGCCTGCAATTTCATCTCAACATTCAGCATGCAATTTATCACTTGTTTATGAACAATCCAAATTTCCAAACCTACACAAAGGTAGATGAAAGATTCATAAACATGGTAAATTTTTCTATCCCAAGTGAAGAGTGATGGGACCAATTACTGGAATTGGTCGAATAAGCACAAATAGAAGTCCTACAATTTTTGCAACAAGACAAACATAAGGGGCCAGAAAATATCTACAGTCAACAACATATCTCCTTCAAAGATTCAACAAAACAACTGAATTTGTCCAGAATTCCTATTTTCTTGTTCTGTTTCAAAAATATATATATCTTTGTTAGATATTATTTTGTAATAAATTCCTTTTTGGAATCTGAAGTTAGTTTAATAGAAAGTCTATAAATATTTTGTAATAAGACTTAGTAAGGGTTGGAACATGTATGAAGAAAAGATCTCTACCTTGATGTAAGCCATGGATTGTACTCAAAGTAATCAATTTTCATAAATACAAAGGAAACTTTGTTCTAGGATTCTTGTGTCAAACAAATGGTGATGTGTTCTCTTATGTTAAATTGTTCCTTTTTCTCAATTTCCATATGAATTTCCCTTCCTGATTGTTGCAAGAAGATTAAGAGTTGAATTTACTTAAGTGTACTATGCTCTAGCTTGTTATAAACAGTCTTAATGTTTTCCTCATGAGATTAAATATAAAATTCGTTTCAATATGCTTTATATTTAATTGATCTTCTAATTTTTCATCTCATCCACACCATAAATGTCTTAAAGGATCCAAGAGTTTGCCTACCTTTCCCTGTTACAACTACTCTGTCAATTTGTAATTGATTACCCAAAAGTTTATGACTCCATGCCCAATGGACTTTTCCAGCATCTTTCAACCAAACTTTTGAAAAACCAACCTCAAATTTTAATAACTAGCATAAGATCTTAAAAACATAAATCTGAATCATATAGAGAGAGCCATCTTTGAAGCTAGAAGGGCTAGATCCCAAACTTAAAAGTGGTTTGTGGTTACCTTTGTAGTTTTCTTCCTCGGCCTAGGAAAATTACAAAGTTCTAACATTTTGGTGACCATACTGGGGAACGAATAAAAACAAAATATTTCCCTGGTAAATATTGATTTTACAGAACTCCAAATCTATTTCTTGTGGGTGACAGTGAAGTAGAAGCCATTTAGGCTGATTTTCCACCTAGAATTTGTATATATACCTAGCTGTAAATAATCTATTTGAATATTTGACTTCCAGGAAAAACTACACTAGATCCCACCCGGATTCTAAGCCACCTAAAATTTTAAATAATCTTGAGAAGCTAATTAGGAAGAAGATTTTTACAGAAAGCCACACAAACAATAATCCTTTGCCAAAAGCTAATTCACTTCAAGAAATTTTTATAACAGTTGAGGATATTGAATTTGATTTACCCTTTGAGCATAGTCTTTTCAGAAACAAATAAAAAATCTTTGTCCCCGAGACAGTCTTTGATGAAACTATTTTGAAACCTCCCATCTCAGCACATAAGCATGTCATTTTAGATTCTGATAAAGATGTTATACAATAGTTTGAAAAACTTGAAGATCTGGTGACTAAAATGGATCAGGCTGCTCATAAACCATTTATAGGTCAACAAATTACCTTTTCTTCTTTTGCCTCATCATTGACCCCTCCTATGGTTTCACTTTTGTCCACTATTCCCATTTCATCTCTCATCCAGACTTCTTTTATACCAACTCAAAAAGTCACAATTCCACCTCCTTTACCACCCATAACATCAAGCACAACTACAAGTTCATCCTCCTCTCATATTCCAATCATGGCAGCTCAGTATGCCCCTTTGGTTTTACAAGCATCACTGAATGCCATGCCATAGAATTATGCACAACGCATACCCAAATTTGATGGAAATGGGCCTATCATAACACAACAACATATAGACAAGATGAATGACTTCTCAAACTTAGAAGAAGTTGATGATGATGATGTGAAAATGAGGCTCTTTGCACAAAGTTTGGTAGGGGAAGTTAGAAAATGGTTCAGGGGATTTCCAGTGGGTAGTATTGTAGATCTACAACAATTTCACTAAAGTTTCCTTTCAATATGGGAAGTAAAAAAGAATCCTCCTTGATATCCTTGCAGAATATGAATGTTTAAGGAGATATCCAGGTGAAATAGTTCAATATTATTGCATTAGATTTAACAATATTTATAATTCTATTCCAACAACAATACAACCTCCACAAGGATTAGATTTAATTCGATTTCCAGTTCGTTTTGATGTTGATATGGATTATCAATTGAGAGAGAGTAATCCAACTACCTTAGAAGAAATGCAAAGAAATGTTGTTAGTGTAGAAGAAAATTTGTTTGCCAAAAGAGAAAAGTTAAAAGATGAAAGAAGGGTGACCATTAAAGAAGAACCTTCTTCTTCTTCATCAGATGCAAAGCTAGAAACCTTAGTTAAAACTATGGAAAGGATGATGGAAAGAATGAGTTTGAATGACCGATCTCCACCAAGAGAACCATAAGGGGGCCCACATATCAGAAATCCTAACTTTAAAAGGAACCAACCCCAAATTAAACAAAGAGAGAAAATCCTAGCAGATCAATAGCAAATTAGACCTCCTTTTCAGGAGAACTATGCAGATGGAGAAAATGAGATAGTTGATGAGCCAGAAGAGAATCAGATTAATCTTTTTGGGGAAGTAGAAATAGACACTATTTTTTTACCAAGGAGAAACATGATTTATTATTGCTATCACAGGCAGAAGGTATCCTTGCAGAATCAGATGAATATAAAAAAGGATATCAAAATGCTATTATGGAAGTACACAAACAATATAATCTGAGTAGTAAAAATGTTGCAAAAAACCCTCCCAAGAAGATTCAAGTTGATACACCTTCTACAAGCCAAACAAAGGATGACACCCTAAAAGAAGTTCCTCAAAAACAAGATGTAAGTATTAAAGAAGTAGAAAAGCCTCAACCTTCTTTCAATATTGAAAATGAATTATCCAAGGTTAAAATTTTTGTTCCTCTAACTGAATTGATGAAAAAGGATGTGTATAGAACTCAAGTTATAAAAGCATTAAAGATAGAGGAGGGAACAAATACAGTTAACTTAAGTGATGACCAACCTAAATTATTATTTGGACCTAAAATTGAAGGGAAGTCACAAGATGGTAATGTTCCATCATTCTATGTTAGTCTTAACATTCATGACTTCATTTTGCACAATGCCATGCTGGATTTTGGTGCTTCACATAATCTCATGCCTAGAGTCATTATGGAAAAGATGGGATTAGATATAACCAAACCATATAAAGACCTTTACTCTTTTGATTCTAGCAAAGTAAGATGCTTAGGTCTAATAAAGGATTTATGTGTAATTGTGGCCCAAATCCCAAAGAGTGTGGTCATGGATATTGTTGTGGCTGATATACCTCCTAAATATGGAATGCTCTTGTCAAGATCTTGGGGGGAAAAGTTGCAGGGTACCTTGCAGATGGACATGACATATGCAACTATTCCTGTCTTTGGTCAACAAAGGAGGTTGTACAGGGAAACACTAATGAAATATATGGTAAGCAGCCAGGACAAACCCAATAATTACCCACTTTATTCTGTGCATTCAGACATGGATTCTTTCATTCTATATAATGATATATGTTTAGAAGAAGAAATGTCAGATATAGAAAATCAATCAAACAAAACAGAGGATGCAAAATTAAATACTGAAACGGAAGATGAAAATGATGAAGGCCTTTGGAATATGGATTTTGATGGGGTAGTCAGTAAGGAAGGAGCAGGGGCTGGTGTATGGATCTTAAACTCAAAATCAGGCATATCAAAGGCATATTCCTACAATCTTAATTTCCAATGTACCAACAATATATCTGAGTATGAGGCACTTATTTTAGGATTGCAGGCATTGAAGAGGTCAGGAGCTAAAAGGATTTTAATAAATGGTGATTCATAACTCATCATAAATCAAATTAAAGGTGAGTATTCAGCTAAACATCTAAGGTTAAGGGCCTACAAAAATGTTGTCTTAGATTTTTTGCACTGTTTTCCAGAGTATCAATTGTCTTTGATTCTTGGAAGTCAAAATGTCTTAGTTGATGCATTGGCTACCTCAGCAAGTACATGTAAGATTCCTTTCTACCCAAATAAAAAATATGAAATTGAAGTGAAACATAGACATGTTGTCCCTTATAACATAAGGTATTGGCAAGTGTTTGGAAGTGACAAACAATTAGAAAAAAATTTGCAGTTAAAGGGAGAATTTGAGAATTCACATATTGATACAGAAAACAATGGAGATAAGGATAAAAATGAAACTGTGTTGAATCAGATCAGTGAGGACCCAGATGAACTTGAAATCTTACAGTTAAAAGATAATGTGATACCAAGGGGTTTGGTACCACTTGAAGAACTATTTGATTTTAATGATGTGGCTCAAAAGCCCAAGATGCAACCCATGGGAGCTGAAGTTGAGGATTGTAACATAGGGACTGAAGATAATCCAAATATTGTAAATCTTTCCAAGTCTTTACCTCTTGAAGAAAAACATAATTACATTGATTTATTAAAAGAATATGCGAATGTTTTTGCATGGGGATACAAAGATTTAAAGGCCTATGATACCAACATTATTCAACATACTATTCCCATCAAAGAGGACCAGAAACCTTTCAAACAAAAATTGAGAAGGGTGAATCATGTTCTCTTACCTTTAATTGAAAAAGAGGTAAGAAATCTTTTTGATGCTAAAATTATTGTACCTTTGAGATTTTCTAAATGGTTATCAAATCTGGTACCAGTGAGGAAAAAGACTGGAGAAATAAGATTATGTGTGGATTTTCAAAACCTAAATAAAGTTTCTCTCAAAGATAATTATCCTTTTCCAAAGATGGATCATGTTTTACAGAGGGTAGTCGGTTCTAGTATAATTTCATTGCTTGATGGTTTTTCAGGTTATAACCAAATTTTAGTGCATTGAGATTATCAAGACAAAACAACCTTCACAACACCATGGGGAACTTTCATGTAAGTGAAAATGCCCTTTGGGCTTTAAATGTAGGAGAAACTTTCCAGAGAGCAATGGATATTTCTTTTGCAGATGAAAAGGATATATTTATTGTGATCTATCTAGATGACATCACTGTGTTTTGCAAAATTGATGAACATCATTTGTTTCATTTAAAAATATTATTTGAGAAATGTAGGATATTTGGTATTTTCTTGAACACTAAAAAGTCTCTATTTGGTTTAGAAGAAGGTAAACTGCTAGGTCATATAATCTCCAAAGATGGCATCTGAATTGAACCAAGTAGAATCGAAGCTATCATGAAAATTGATCCCTCAAGAAACAAAAAATAAGTACAATCTTTCATTGGTAGAATAAATTTCCTGAGAAGGTTTATTCCAAATTTAGCTGAAATCTTAAGAGCTATCACCAACATGTTGAAAAAGGACAATGAAATAAAATGGAATGTTGAAGCTAAAATATCATTCATTGAGGTAAAGGCAGCCTTGACCCGTGCTCCTGTTTTGATTAGTCCTGGTTACACTAAAGATTTCATGATTTTTTCCTTTGCTTCAGAACATACTGTTGCAACAACACTATTATAGAAAAATGAGGGACATAAGCAACCTATAGCATTTTTCAGCACAACATTAAGAGATGCTTCTTTGAAATATAATATCATGGAAAAGAAAGCTTTTTCTCTAGTAAAATCCTTGAAATATTTCAGAGTGTATATATTACATTCTCACATAATTGCATTTGTTCCAAGTGCAATAGTAAAAGACATCCTTACTCAAACTGATCCAGATGGAAAAATAGGTGAATGAATAGTAATAATTTTGGAGTATGACATTGAAATAAAGCCCACAAAACTTATCAAAGGTCAAGGATTAGCCAAATTAATGGCTGAATCAATGTTTCACGTATTAGACTTCAATTTTGTAGTTTCTCTTGATCGACAAGAGGAAATGATGACCCCAAAGGTATCATAAAATATTGTTACTTCTCCTTGGTACACATATATTGTTTATGTTCTGCAGAATTTACAAGCTCCACCTAGTTTGACAAAAACCAAGGAAATATTTCTCAAACTAAAAGTTGTAAAGTTTTTCATTTTAGATCAAGATTTATATTAGAAGGACACTGGAGGAATTTTACAAAATTGTTTGTTGAAAAATGAACGAGATATGATAATGGAAGAATTTCATAAAGGTGATTGTGGAGGACATCTTTACTAGAAAACCACAACAAATAAAATTCTGAGAGTTGGTTTTTACTGGCCTACTTTGTTTGCTGATATTCATAAAAAGGTTTCAACTTGTCATCAATGTCAGATTTTTTAAGGCAAGAGAAAACTCTTACCTTTTCCTTTGAATCCTATTTCAGTGGAGGTGCCTTTCCAATAGTGGGGTTTAGATTTTATAGGAGAAATTCATCCAAGTTATTCAACTCAACACAAGTGGATTCTAACAACTACAAATTACTTCACCAAATGGATAGAAGCAGTTCCAACTAGGCAAGCTACAAATTTTGTAATCATCCAATTCATGGAAGGTAATATTGTTTCCAGGTTTGGTTGTCCTCACAAAATCATCACAGATAATGTTGTTGCTTTTAAATCTAAAAGGATGATTGATTTCTGCAAAAAATATCATATAGTATTAGGACATTCTACTACCTATTATCCTCAAGGAAATGGGTTAGAAGAATCTTCTAATAAGAGCTTGGTTAACATCATAAAGAAGTTGCTGCAAGAAAACAAGAAACCCTAGCACAAGAAATTGACAAATTCTCTATGGGCTAATAGGATAAGCAAAAAGAAGTCAATTGGAATGTCACCTTTCTAATTGGTTTATGGAATAGATGTAGTTTTTCCTACTTCCCTAGGAATCCCAATACTAATATTATTGCAGGAAATAAAAGAAAAACCTAATGATGCACAATGAAGGATCAACCAAATGATACATTTGCATCAGGCCAGAGAAGAAGTCTACAACAATACACAAGTAGCTCAAGATAAAATCAAAATAATTCATTATAGGAGAATCAAAGTAGATGATTTCCAGCTCAAGGACCTTGTTTTAAAATGGGATGTTAGAAATGAGGAGAAAGGAAAACATGGAAGGTTTGACAATTTATGGAAAGGCCCTTACAAGATTGAATATTTCTGTGGAACCAATGAATTTCTATTAGAAGATATGACTAGAAAAATGTTGCCAAGAGGACCTGTTAATGGCATGTTTCTTAAACACCACTTCACCTAAATTCGGTTGATCACAAAAACACATAATTTTATATATCATTTTATTATTTCAATTACTATAGGTGTGGGTGGCTGTAATCAGAAATTGAAGCCCGGAGTGAAGGCCCTCATTGTATATATCATTTTATTATTTCAATTACTACAGGTGTGGGTGATTGTAATAAAAAATTGAAGCCCGGAGTGAAGGCCCTAAGTTTCGAATGAATTGCTACTATATCTATGATTTTCCATTTAAACAGGTTAGTCTCAGTTGTTTGATGATCAAATAATTTCCCAATAGAGGAGGTTATTGATCTACGGTGTTCTTGACACCTCACAGGGAGGATGTCATCCCCATTGGAGCCACTGTTAGGTTCCTATAAATATAGTAGTCAAGTATGGTTATTTAGTCATTCATCCCACAGAGATATTTTAAAAAGTTATTTTTCATTTTAAATTGTTTAGGTCATAAGAGAAAAATAGAACAAAGAAAAGAAAGAAAAATAGAAAAGAAAAGAAAAGAAAAATAGAAGAAAGAAGAAAAATAAAAAGAAATAAAATTGGATTTAAAGAAAATATATATGAGAAAAATAAAATAAATCCCAAAGTATAGGCACGCTTGTTTAAATGCCACCGTAATTATTTTTGTGTTATCATTAATCCTCTTATGTTAATTAATCATGGATTATTGGATATATTATAAATAAAGTGGTTTGATTTGACATATTTGTTGGCTTGTGATAAATCCCTAATGAGAACCAAAGGCGGAGATCACCCCACCTGGATCAATGGTGGGGGATGAATTTCGGACCCCCCCTCACACTATTGATGTTTAACCCGGGGGGGGGGGGGGGGGGGGTGGCGGGTCCAAAAAGAAGCTTTTAGAAAACCACCCATGGAGACGTGGCGTCCTTTCAGCCTTTTCGTGCCCCCCCCCCCCACCCCCACCCCTTCCCAAAAACCATAAACTACCTACCCCCCCAAAAAAAAATTGCCATCCCACTCCTCCCTTTGTCATCGCGTCCCCGTGCCATTCCCTCATGCCCACTTGTTCTCCATTCCACCATTCACGTATGCCCACCTGTCATCGATCCCGCCATCCATGTCACCTCCCCTCCACGTCACTCGATCGTTACCTTTTAAATCACTCGCCAAATTTTCAATGAATGTTAGACATTAAATCCCTCCCACCAACAGATCTATTCCTAATTAATATCTTGCTCTCAAAATGGTGTTGGAAATAGCAACAAGAAATGCTAAAAATAGAAATGTTAAAAATAGCAGTTCAGGTACCAGTGTTGGACATAGAAACAAGGAATGAAAAATGGAAGTGCTAAAAATAGCATTTCTATAAATAACATTTCGGGATAGATTCCAATTTTAGTTAGTCCCCGAACTAAAATTGAGAAGTAAAATTCGAATTTGATCTTAACAGCTGTTTGTAAAATAATTAATTAATTCATCTTGAGTTAATTAGTTGGAGAAAATCAAACATGAAGTCTATGTGAGGACATGCGACAATTATCCCATTAATTGAGGAATTTATCGCTTAGTTAAAGAGATAAGGATGAGTTTTAATTACTTAGCTCAGTTAACTGAGTTAAGTCCAGTTAGATTAGCTCCAACAGTTTGTGGAATTAATTGTGAGTTCAGTTAGTTAATGCTTGCATGCATGTAACTGCTACACTTTAGATAACTGAATATTCTCTCATAAATAACTCATGCATTTCAGTTTAGTCAGAGACCCAGTTGAGATCAGAGGAAGGGACAATGTACTATGAGTTGGAGGATTTTTCCTATATAGGAAACTCATCCATGCAGAAGGAATTATCTCCTTCAGGATTGCGTAGTTACTTCTGAGTTTAGTGAGCAGTGTGAGAGGTAAATTCACACAGGTGGCAGCATTGGACCCCAGGAGAAACTGCATAAGGAAATAGGAGGCTTGGAGGGCAGAGGAGAAGGTTTGTGAGAAGCCTTTGACTGTCTATGAGCAGCAGAGGGATTGTACTGAGATTTAGATAGCTTGTGAGCTAAAGCTTTGTGTAATGTGGACATATTTCCACTTGTATGATAATACAAAGATAGGGGTTTTTAGCTAAGGCTTTCCCCAGAGTATTCTTCTGTGTTTCATGTGTATGATTTCTTCTTATCTGTTATATGTGTTCTAATTGATCTAGCTCAAATTGATTAAGCTTCCACAAAGTTTGATTGTAGAAGTAGATCTAGGATTTTGATTTAGTATATTGCATAATATGTTGATCTACAGTGGGAAATTTCTACATGGTATCAGAGCAAAGGTGATCAAAGCGGAGAACAATATACTAGAGGAGATTTTGAAGTTTTGAGTTTTGGGCCGCGAGTTTTCAGAGCAGATATGAAAATTTTTGTGTAAAATTTTCAGAAACAAATAGCAGATCTGGATTCCTTGCAGAAAAATACCCACATTCAAAAAAAATCTGCTGAATTGGAGTTCAGATGAGGGAGATATCGCTGATTTAAAATCAGCTTTTTTCCCGAAAATTTCATGATGGCGGGACAAATGAAACAAATTGGTGTGCTAGCCAAGAACCTGTATGCACTTGAAGTACAAGATGCATGCAAAGCCTTAAGGAGCAAGGAAAAGGTTAGATACTTGGTGGTTGAGAAGGAGAGTACATTACCTCTCAACATGTAGTGCCAGAAGAAGTCTTAGACAATTGTGGAGGAGCCACAATTGGTAAAGCAGCTTCAGGAGGTTGTGGAGCAGCCACAACTGGAGAATACAAGAGGAGATCGAGTGGAGGCATCCACTCATGTAGAGACCTCTAGTAGGGGGAAATTTTGAGCCAAGTGGGCAGAGGGATCACATGCATCCATACCTCCAAGTAGGAAGTGGGGTGATGTGGAGTGACAGCCCCAAGAAGGCTGGAATAGGGCAAGATCATTGAGGTACCCAACCTCTTTGATTAGACCTTGCTACGGGAGCCCCGACGAGGAGTAGCAAGATTGGCTGAGTGGGTAGAGGCAGATGCGGATGGAGCGGCAGAGAGAGCTACAGTGCAGGAATCCCAAGACAGTGCAGAGCTAGCAGGTTGCAACAATGCGAGAGGCACAGGAGTGTTGCACCAGTGCAGGATGGCATAGAGAGGTGTGTAATGGTGCGAGATGCATGGAGTGTTGCAGCAGCTCAGAGGTCACAGAGGGAGCACTTGTATGCGACAGAGGAAGCTTCAACATCAGAGGATGTTTCTAGCCCAACAGGGAGGTCAATTGGGAGATTTTTTTTTTGTTTCTAGAGTTGCTCGAGCAACAACACTTGGGAGAAGTGTTGCATGCAGAACATTCCAAAGGTTCAAGATCGGGTTTGAGTTGAATTCCTTTCTTGTTGAGAGGGACTGTTGGAAATAGCAATAAGAAATGCTAAAAATAGCATTACTATAAATAGCAGTTCGGGTACCAGTGTTGGACATAGCAACAAGGAATGAAAAATGGAAGTGCTAAAAATAGCACTACTATAAATATCATTTCGGGATAGATTCCAATTTTAGTTAGTCCATGAACTAAAATTGAGAAGTAAAATTCGAATTTGATCTTAGCAACTGTTTGTAAAATAATTAATTAATTCATCTTGAGTTAATTAGTTGGAGAAAATCAAACATGAAGTCTATGTGAGGACATGCGACAGTTATCCCATTAATTGAGGAATTTATCCCTTATTTAAAGAGATAAGGATGAGTTGTAATTAGTTAGCTCCGTTAACTGAGTTAAGTCCAGTTAGATTAGTTCCAACAGTTTGTGGAATTAATTGTGAGTTCAGTTAGTTAATGCTTGCATGCATGTAACTACTGCACTTCAGATAACTGAATATTCTCTCATAAATAACTCATGCATTTCAGTTCAATCAGAGGCCCAGTTGAGATCAGAGGAAGGGACAGTGTACTATGATTTGGAGGATTTTTCCTATATAGGAAACTCATCCATGCAGAAGGAATTATCTCCTTCAGGATTACACAGTTACTTCTGAGTTTAATGAGCAGTGTGAGAGGTAAATTCACACAAGTGGCAGCATTGGACCCCAGGAGAAACTGTGCAAGGAAATAGGAGGCTTGGAGGGCAGAGGAGAAGGTTTGTGAGAAGCCTTTGACTATCTATGAGTAGCAGAGGGATTGTACTGAGAGCTGGATAGCTTGTGAGCTAAAGCTTTGTGTAATCCGGACATATTTCCACTTGTATGATAATACAAAGATAGGGGTTTTTAGCTGAGGCTTTCCCCAGAGTATTCTTCTGTGTTTCATGTGTATGATTTCTTCTTCTTTGTTATATGTGTTCTGATTGATCTAGCTCAAATTGATTAAGCTTCTGCAACATTTGATTGTAGAAGTAGATCTAGTATTTTGCTTTAGTATATTGCATAATCTGTTGATCTACAGTGGGAAATTTCTACAATTGGTAATAATTCTGTTACAACACCTATGAATCTAGTTATAAAATCCTCCAGACACCTGCAAATTTTCCCCTTTCAACACTTATTTGAATTATGCAGGTCAAGCTTGAAGCATTTTGAAGTCACCAGTGCCATTTGCAAGCCATCTCTCTCTATAATTTCAGTTAAACAAGCAGTTTGGTAGCATTGTTCCTCCATTTTTCTTGTGTAATTCTCTATTCCTCGATTTCTCCTCTGTAATTCAAAATGTCGTCACACAAGGGAAAAGGAAAGATGTCCGACGAGGATCCCATGGAACCCCCTATCCCTGATCTAGATAGAATCCCTTGATTGATGCCCAATATAAAATAGCTGAAATTGAGTGCAAATGACCTATATGAGCTTCATAATTGGGAAAAACAAAAATACTTAGATCAAAGTGATGATTTAAGTATATGGGAGTCTTTCCTTCCTCAATTTACCTTTCATTAAACTCACTTTTTCATTGAATTCTCTACCTGGTGTCATCTCAGATACCTCCCCAGCCAAAAAGTAGTAATTGCCCAGAACAATGAGGTCCTCTTTTCCATTTCTGCAGACAACATTTTCCAAGCCTTACAGATAAATCCTCAGGCCTCTCTACATCCATTTTCCACTGATGCACTAATGGAAATATATAAGAAACTTACTTTCCCCTAGTGAGCCCACATTTTCGAATGCTTTCTACCTGAGAATGCTGAGTTGCCTAAAACAAATCCCCCATACTTTGTTTCTATTTTCCTAGAAATGTCAAGGAAAGTGATTTCTATAGTTACTCAGTTATTAGGTTATCATACAGACCAATGGATTGATGACGTAGTTTTAGGAGTTTTATCAGTATTTGTAGTTGGTCAGAAGCTTTCAGTTCTGTTAAATTACAACCAATTTCTATTGGATATCATACATGAGCAATTTCTGAAGTTTAAAGTTGAAGGTGTGTTTAAACACCAATCATTTTTGGTTTATCTAATGTTATTTTACCAGGCAGACAGGTTCAAATTTCAATTGCAGAAGATGGATGATCAAGGTACCCCATTATTAGTTATTCATTGGACTTCTCTAGTAAGAAGAAACTCGGAAGAGTATACATATACTGATTTTGTAGATAAGTTTCTTCATACATCCTTATGTCTACTATGCAGTGACGTTATACCGAGAATTTCACCAGAAATCAAGAAGGGTTTTCACATTTCAGAGTAGTCAAAGGTGGGAGACAAGTAATTATACTAGAACTATACAAAATCCAGAATCTATGGGTGTGAGCTTCCTCCCTACAGATTACTATTGTTTGTGTCAGTGAGAATTTTTGCCTTAGAATATGCTAGACAAATTTTGAACATGGATGAATTACACTTTGTATCAAATAAGAAGAAGGTACCATTTAATCTAAAGGCACATGTGGGTCCACATATTGTGAATACCAAAGCAACAACAAAAGAAGTGGATGAAAATTTAAAAAAATGTGAAATTCAAACCAAGATTCACATGGTCTTATGATCCTTTAGGGATAAATTCAAAGCTGAGGGTTGAACAGAAGAGCAATCCATATGCACATACACCTAGGCCAGAGATAGAGAATATGCTAACCAAGAACAGTGGACAGAAAACACATTACAGGAGGATGAAGAGCAGTTAGTTAGTCAATCTTCTTTACAAACTCCTATTCCTAAAGACAAAAAAATCAATAGGCCAAGGGAAATCATGTCCCCTACAGATTAAGAAACTCAGGTTGCAGATTTCCTTGTGTTCAAGAGAGGAAATAAGGATCCATAGACCACTACCAAGTCTGATAGTAAGATTGATCCTCAAGTGATCATTATTCAAAGAAGAATCTTCAGAAGAAACAGATGCATAGGAGAAAATTACTATGGATTTGACAAGCAATCCTACCACTTCTTTCCCACATATAGAAGAGACAACTGAGTTATTATCTCTTCTACCGCTCAGGTTCCACCAAAGGAAAGCATTTTTACAAGGTATAGGGAGATCAAGTTGAAGAATGCAGCTCTCAAAGCTTCAACATATTTAGAATTTTGGAAGCAAACTTCCACCACTCAACGCAAATTGTTGCATGCATTTGACTCAGAAAGGGGTAGTTTTAGATGGAATTTTTGGAATCTACAGTGCCAACCCCTAGAAGTGTTGAAGATTATAAGGCCTCCATATTTTCAGTTGATACTAAGAAGGTTCATGCAATCGATCAAATCGATTTTCATAAGAAAGTAGGTGGGAGGATTTACTCGACACTAACCAACTATATGCACTCATAGTTGAAGATTGAAAGAATGTCTTCTCTAGCCAAAGACACCAAGATCAAGAATTTAGACGATTTAGTTACTAAACTAAGATATGATCCTAATGATGTCAAGTCAGCTGAGGACATAATCAAGAACAAGAATGCATATATTCAAGCCTCATGAAACAACTTAATCTCCCAACTATTGAACACCCTCAGGCTAAGGAAGTCACTAGTATGGACATGGAGAAAGAAAAACTGTTCACAATAGTGGTGGAATAGAATGTTCGAATCCAAAAAATGGAACAGGACATGGAAGCACTATTGAAAGAAAAGGAGAAATGGGAGACAATAGGAACATCGACAACAGGAACATCAACAACATGTACTTCAGCACAAGCATCAATTTCAAATTCCTCAGAGAAGCTATCCCAAGATTTAAGGGAATTATCATTGACAAATAAAGAAATGGAAAAATTAACAACAACACTCACAAAAATGGAGGAGAGAAAGATCAAAGCAGACAATGCATACTTGGCAGAAGTGCAAAATAATTTCAAATTAATTCAACAGATTTAGAAGTATTAGGATCAGTCCCTCATTATTCAAATGTTAGCAAAATCCAAATGAAACATTTGGCACAATATCAATGCAAATGTCACAGAGTTGTGGCCATCTACTCAAATTATTTTTGAACAAGAAGAACAAGTATAGAGAGATAAAACAACAATGGAGAAAACCAAAATTGATATTGAACATAGGTCAGAAGAAGCACATAAAATTATAAGAATGCTAAACTCCAAGACTAAAGATGAGCTTGAAGAGCTAAATATTCAGGACAAGACAAAGACAGTAATGGAAGTCAAAAGAGTATTGACTAAGAAGAATCTTATGGTGTAGTTGGAGAATAAGTGCAAAGAATTGGAGCTATAGGTCAGAAGATTTAACAAGAAGTTTTCTTTGTTGCAGGAGAAAGGAATTCCAACTTTAAGAAATTATAATGGAAAATTGATTCCATTAGAAAATTACCAGGATCAATTATGCAACATAGTTGCAGATACATCTAAATTTGCAAAGGCAAAGGGAACTATCAGTGGAGAAGATTTTTTGGAAGGCCTACAATTTGATCTCAACATTCAGCATGAGATTCATCACTTGTTTATGAACAAGCCAACTTTCCAAACCTACACAGAGGTAGATGAAAGATTCAGAAACATGGTAAATTTTTCTATCCTAGGTGAAGAGCGATGGGACCAATTACTGGAATTGGTTGAATAAGCACAAATAGAAGTCCTACAATTTTGGCAAAAAGACAAACAGAAGGGGTTGGGAAATAGCTATAGTCAACAACATATATCCTTCAAAGATTCAACAGAACAACCGAATTTGTCCAGAATTCCTATTTTCTAGTTTTGTTTCAGAAATACCTATATCTTTCTTAGATATTACTTTGTAATAAATTCGTTTTTGGAATTCGAAATTAGTTCAATAGAAAGTCTATAAATATTTTGTAATAAGACTTAGTAAGGGTTGGAACATGTATGAAGAATAGGACTCTACCTTGATGTAAGCCATGGATTGTACTCAAAGTAATCAATTCTTAGAATACAAAAGCAGTTTTGTTATAGGATTCTTGTGTTAAACAAATGGTGATGTGTTCTATTATGTTAAATTGTTCCTTTTTCTCAGTTTCCATATGAATTTCCCTTCTTGATTGTTGCAAGAAGATTAAGAGTTGAATTTACTTAAGTGTACTCTGCTATGGCTTGTTATAAACAGTCTTAATGTTTTCCTCATGAGATTAAATATAAAATTCATTTCAATATGCTTTATATTTAATTGATCTTCTACTTTTTCATCTCATCCACACCATAAATGTCTTAAAGGATCCAAGAGTTTGCCTCCCTACCCTGTTACAACTATACCAATTTTTAATTGATTACCCAAAAGTTTATGACTCCATGCCCAATGGACTTTTCCAGCATCTTTCAACCAAACTTTTGAAAAACCCACCTCAAATTTTAATAACTAGCCTAAGATATTAAAAACAGAAATCTAAATCATACAGAGAGAGCCCTCTCTGAAGCTGGAAGGGCTAGATCCTAGCTTTAAAAGTTGTTTGTGGTTATCTTTGTAGTTTTCTTCCTCAACCTAGGAAAATTACAGAGTGCTAACAAGAACCATGGTCGAGTCTGTCACTTCTCATCAACATTACTATAATAGGTGTTAGTTCTGGAATATATCAATGTTGTTATAGATGGTTTTCTATCCTATTTTAATGGTATTGTAAGATGGTTGGAGAGCCTGGTAGTCTGATGCATGTAACTGTGGGCATTTTTTCCTCTTATGCATATATATAATTTTAGAGGAATCATTGTACTCTTTTGTGATTATAAATTGTTGATGGAAAAACCTTGCGTTCCTTTTATTTTATTACATAGTTGTTTGAATGAATGAATTAATCTCATAACTATATGGATGTTATCTATGTTAAGCGCGAGTTTTACCTGTCTCTGATGCTATATCATAAAGTCATTAAAGGTTTATAGTTATGTTATTTAGTTCTAATGCTCATTCTGATGATATGTTTCATCATAGTAGTCTATAGTGATGATTTGGTTATATATGGTCCTATAGCATTGTGCTTATTTAACTTGGTCGAGTAAGCACAAGTGTTGATTTCCTTCTACTAGAGCCTGCACTTCCACCTCACTTCCCTTTCAACCTAGTTCACCTCCTCCCCTGTAACTAAATGTGCATATCACCTTCTCTTCGACCTCTCCAAACAACCCAAATGAAGGAAAAAAATTGTGTGTACAACTTTCCTAGTTAGAGTAGGAGTGGTTCAATTTAGCAACAACAATAGATAGCAAATCCAAATCCTAGGAGTCCTTTACGCAACAGTAGGTGGGTGCATTTGAAGAAGGCCATTGACATCTTGATTGTGGGTGCATTGGCCTTAGCAATCTGGCATTGGATGGGCCTTATTTTGGATTTGGTAGCAATCCCAACGAAGAAGAGGATGACAATAAAGTTTGCATGTCTACTTTATATCCAAAGTATGGGAATAAGCATCATGAGCCTGTGGAGGAAAAACCTGCTCTAAGATTGGGGGTGTTTGTGGAGGGAGACACCATCAGAAATAATGTGCCACCTGTAACTTCTAGTAGCTCTTCTACTGATTTTACATTCCAAGGAAATGCCTATCCAAATGGTTTGTAGGAAATCCTAGTGTGTCTGTTTAAATTCCATTTTTTATTATTTTGTACACATGGTGATAAGTGAATTTCCATCTCATGTAGTGGCAAAGCCATTTCCAACATATTTGATGGAGGTAGCCACTCAGAGTTCACATGCATCAACATTGCTTGTTGTAACAAAGGCTAGGATAACACTTGAAAGGAGGCCCTTTTAGAAGGTGCAACTTCAACTGTACATATACAAGAATTATGGTTGAGCTTAGGTCATGACATGACCTTTTAATTTCATAGTATTTGTGCTAAAGAGGTTTACTTGTATAAAATTTCTCTAAAACATAGTTCAAATGTTTTAGAGATGTTTTATATTTTTGAAATGTTGTATCATATTTTGCATGAAAATTTTCATAGTCAAGAACTTGCTGATGACGAAAACTTCTGGTAATTTTTGTGTTTATCTCATTCATATGCCCAATGTTTTTGAGTGAACACTTCACCCATGTTATGTTTTAGCTGGACAAGCACTATACTTTTATTCTAGATCACTCTCATATTGGTTTTAATTGTTATTGTCTATCCTCCTAGATTAGAGAAATCAAAGGAATTCTAGAAATGATATTTCTTCGATGAGTCAAGTGGCATGTAAGAAAAAAAACTAAATGGTTGTTGCATTGTACAAGTTTGTATGCGCAAGTGAGAGGTGGTTGGGGCGAAAATGAGCCACCCCTACTAATAGTAACACACTTAACCTCGTGTCATTTCATTATCTATTATAATATTGCATTTTTCATTGAACGATTTTCTTTGCATAGAAGCTCATGAGAAGCATTCAAGAAGAGTTGTGAAGTATGGAAACATTGGTATCTTTGACCTAGTTGTAGAAAATCCATGACATTTTGATATGCTAATATGAGCGATCTGAAATATAATTTCTTCTCGTATAAACATAAAATTTCTCTACTAAACTTTGCAGTGGAATAGGAACATAAATAAACACAATTCAAACAATTCAAGACACAAAATTTCTAGGGAACCCAACTAGGAAAACCCTCTGCTTGTTGAGAATATTATTGATAGAAGCTTAGGAATGATCTCTTATAATACAACTTTGTTTTCAATAGAGAATACACCCTTCTCTCTTCCTTGCCCAGGCTTGAAAAAATGCTTTATGTAGCCTGATCTTCTCCCTAAATCCTTGCTCAATAGGTGCTCCTATTAAATATGAATTTCCTCCTATTTCTATGTGCACTACCCAAGGTAAATATTCCTCACAATAATTCTATTCACAAGTTTCTATTGCACACTCTTCCTCACAAGATCAGACATAACCTTGTGCATACTCCTATTGCTTTGTCTCACAAGCCCATGCTCACAAAACAATGAGTAACAATGTGCCTCTTTCCTCCTTTTAAAACAATTTGATTGGTCAAATTTGGTCAGTTTCTAATTAAGGAGTTTTCTTTTGTGATTGTTTGAGTTAGCATGAGTTAACTACTCATGCAACACGTCCTATCTCTTGAGACTCAACTACAAGTTATTTTCCTCAATTAACTCGCACTAGAAGACTGATAACTCGACCTCCCATTTTGACACATCCATTAAGTGCTTTATGAACACTTCCTAAATTTTAGGAACTCGTCCTGCATTTTAGGAAATAACTCCTAACTCATAGGAACTCGTGCGTGCTCAAGGAGAAACTTGTTGAGGCTTATTGAATTAAGGAACAAAACTAGGAACCCATTATCACTAAAATTTTCAACACTCCCTCTTAGCGAGGAAGGTGTTCCTCGAAGAACCTCGTCCACTTGGATCTATGTCCAACTCTACCAAGTTCTCCACTACTGCAGCTGCTCCCTCTGAACTAGAAGGCTTCCCCAATTTCTTATGTGGAACTTGCTTTGAAGATCTGTTCTTTCCCACCATGCTTTGCGAGTCCACAATTTTCCCATATCAATGGTCACAACTCCTTTTATGTCACTGAACTTTGGCTCACTGATATGCCCACTAGGAGGCCTCTAGCTCCACTAAGAAGTATGTTCATTTGGTCTTTTGGATCGATCCTCTTATCAGTGGTTTGTCCATCTTCAACCCACTAAACCAGGGCTCCACAACTATGCCTCGTAACATCTCATTAGTCCTTTAATGATCACTGTACATGAGGACTTGAAGGACTTCCCACTTGTCAAGATTCTGGGTTCTCCAGAATGCTGCTCCTAGGGAATAAAAATATGCCATGTCTCCGTGACACATCAACCCTATTGTCACTGTCCTGAGGGCCTCAAAAACTTCCCACACATAGTCAACACGTTGACTGATCTAGGGATTGCAAATCAACCACTAACAATCCATACACTTACTGTTCTTAGGTTGCTTCAGAAGTTATTCTCCTATGATGTGTTGCTCTCAACTTGTGCTGGTATTTATTCTTTTCTCTTCTCTGATACCATGTAGAATTTCCTTAAAATTTTGCAACTGTTATAGTGAAAAATCTGAAAACAAATTTTCTTTTCACATAGTCACAAAATCTATCTGCCAAATAGCAACAAAATAGGAACATAAATAAACACAATTCACACAATTCAAGACACAAAATTTCTAGGGAACCAATCTGGGAAAACTCTCCGTTTGTTGAGAATATTATTGATAGAAACCTAGGAATAGTCTCTTACAATACAACTATGTTTTCAATAGAGAATACATCCTTCTCCTTGTGTTGCCTAGGCTTGAAAAACACACTTTCTATAGCCTGATCTACTCCCTAAATCCTTGCATAATAGGTTCTCCTATTAAATAGGAATTTCCTCCTATTTATATGTGCACTACCCAAGAGAAATCTTCCTCACAATAATTCTATGCATAAGTTTATTTTGCACACTCTTCCTCACAAGGTCACACACAACCTTGTGAGTACTCCAATTTCTTTGTCTCACTAGCCCATGCTCACAAAACAATGAGTAACAATGTGCCTTTGTTCCTCCTTTTAAAGCAATTTGAATGGCCAAATTTAGTGAGGTTCTAATTAAGGATTTTGCTTTTGTGATTGTTTGAGTTAGCGTTAGTTAACTACGCATGAAACTCGTCTTATCTCTTGAGACTCAACCACAAGTTATTTTCCTCAATTAACTCACACTAAAAGATTGATAACTCGACCTTCCACTTTGACACATCAGTTAACTACTTCATGAACACTTCATAAATTTTAGGAATTCACCCTAAATTTTAGAAATTAACTCCTAACTCATCAAAACTCTGCATTCTCAAGGAGAAACTTGTTGAGGCTCCTTGAATTAAGGCACAAAACAAGGAACCCATTCTCGCTACAATTTTCAACATTAGTTGTGTGTAGATGGATGTGTGAAGCTAAAAAACAAAGTACCCATTTACTAAATTACAAGAAAACATGGAAAATAAAGGATTATAGGAGCATGTTGTAAGACAACAGAGATTCTTACAGTGTATGTCTAGGTTCCTTCTTCTTAATGTTTTCCAAAGTAAATTGATAAAAAAAATGCATATCAAATCTTAGAGATTATATATTACCATTGGAAAGAATCACAACCTACATAAAATTCTCTTTACATGAATGTGTCCTTAAGCCTTTCCATTATTTGGATTGAGATAGTCCAATTTGATATCAAACAAACTCACTTGCCCACTTACACCCTTATACTCTAAACTCATTATATTTCCAAAGCCCATTGTACTCTTGATACTTTGGCTTTACACGTTGAATTGGAACTATTACAAAATAGGCAGTTCCAAGGTCTAGGTTGGTTGAACATTAACTGTACTTTATCCTTTGAGTCAATCTCCACAAAGTTTGAGAGTGCATCCATAATATTGTTGATGAATTTTCATTTTGCATCATCAGTTACAACACATCTATCCAAAAAGAGGATCATTTTCAGTCTCTTCTTTGCTACCTTTGCATTTGAAATTCTCTTGGGTTTTCTGGGAAATAATATGTTTCGTGCCCAATTTATTCGCTAAAAAAATCTCATATTCACATCTTTACGAATAAATTCATTATTATTGTTTTTTATAGAAGCATTGGAGGGATACTCATCCCAAAATCCATAACATTAATGAGACTTTCCTAGGTGACATCTTTCCGATCAAAAATGCAATTACATGGGCATTTGTAGTAGAAGTATGGAGTGACAGTCGCGAGAAATGAAGTGTTATATTTGAACTTATCCACTTTGTTCTTGATGGTTATCTTATTGTTTCCTTTGTCTTCTCTTTCTACTCAGCCTCCCAATTCTGCTCCCCTTTGTTTGAGCCCTTGGGTTGAGAAATCTTGTTGTGGTCATTTGTGAGTGTGTTTTATTTTTGTTTAAGCCAAATTTAGGGTACAACTAGTATAATTTGGATTAATATGGTTTTTTTAATGGTAATTTTTTTCAATATTAATTTGCGTAATTTTCATATGTATTTTATTTTGTAGAATAATTTTTTTTTTTTTTATCAAGTGAGAGTAGGACCATCTATTAATCTGAAAAAAATTACATAATATACATAAGGTAGCATTAGCTGCAAAGGAGCAAAAGCCCACACAACCACTTAACCAAGCATGCAAAGAAACTAAGGGACACCAAAGAACCATCCACCCTAAAGGCATCAATCGGGGAAACCGGTGAAATAGAGCCCTTCTATCCTTACTGCCAAGCCACCAAAAAACCTTTATCGACGGGGTCCACCGTATCAAAGGCCCACAAAACAATGCCAATAACTCCCTCAAAACCTCCAAAGAACTTGAAATCCCAAAGACCATGCGATCAACCTTCAAAGATCCAACGGTCAAGAGGTGATCTCGGGATGCCAACAAGCATGCCCTTTATCCATTCAAACGGACCCGAAAAGAACTATGTGCCATCTTTCTAAACTATTTCGGGTCCGAATGGGGAGATAACCAACGAGCAGCTTAACCGCCCGAAATTCACCGGATGCAAGAGATCCATAAAGGACAGTGCAACTAGCCCGAGCTATAACTGCCTTAATGGACCCGAAACAAAAATAAGTCACCGCCTGAAAGAATTTCGGGTCTGGATGGAAACTTATCAGTCATGCAGTTTGCTGCTCGAAATCCATAGGATGGCAGCGATCTCATAAACTTGCCCACTCAATAACTAAGTAAACAGGCCCAAAGAGTTAATAGGCCATAAACAATGTATTTCGGGACCATTCATAGACTTATCTTGTATGTGGCTTCCCACCTGAAAACCATAGGAATATAGAGTCCAGGGTGCAGTTTCCGCCCGAAAACCAAAGGTGACCTTTAGTCGGGTGTCTGTCATCCTGCCCACACTTAACTAAATTCTCCTTCCCCATTTTGACCCAAATTCTTCTGTTTCCATCAGTCTTCACTCTGCTCATTTCTCATGCTCTGATAGTGCTCCTGTCTAAGGTCGCCTGTCTATGACAGTCTTCTCGCAATCATCCTTGGGGAGTTGCCATCCATTCATATCTTTTATTGCTTTTGGAACAGAGTACTCCTTCATTTGCCAAAATATCCGCTAACCTGTTGGCTGATTGGCGCACATGAACAAAACTAAGGGTTCTCATGGTTCGCAGGTGGGATTGAATACGTTGATAGACCTACAGTAACTGCCAATGTTTCGACACTTTTTCTGGAGCTGAGCCATTGCATATCTTCTTGACCGAATTAATTATCAATTCAGAATCAACTTCAATTATAGTATTATGTAAATTTGACTCCATCAAGATTTCTAGGCATTGCTCAAGGGCCATTAGCTCTGCCATATTATTAGTGGCCTTCCCAAATGACTATGAAATATGGCTTTTATGAAACCCTTGTCATCTCTTATTACTCCGCCATAACCAGCTATACCAGGGTTTCCTTTAGAGGCTCCATCTATATTGCATTTCATAAAACCATGAGGGGGAGGTTGCCAGAAGTCCTTATCTGTTGTTATATGACTTATAGTCTTGTTTATGCCCTGGGGGAAAAGCCCCTGTAGGCCCAAATGAAGAAGAATCTGCTCATCCTGGTCTTGAGGTTGGTTCTCAGGGGGTTTCTTTAGAAGGGTTCCTACAGTCTCTTTGAGCTGTCTTAAGATCTGAGCCATGATACTCTAAGATGAACCAGTTCTATTCTTGAAGATCCTGTTGTTGCGTTCTTTCCAGACATCCCAGATTAGAAAGCCTGGAACCATGGCCCAAGCTTTGTTGATTATATCATTTTCAAAGAAGTTTCTCCTCCAATTCCTCAAAGTACTTGTGATGCTGCAAATGTCCCTGTCTGTTTGTTTGAAGATTGAAGCCACCCAATTCCACAAGGTGGAGGTGAATGGGTAGAGGTTGAGTAGGTGTTCCATTGTTTCCTCTTGTGATTCACATAGCTGGCATCTAGATGGACCAGCTATACCTCTTTTCCGAAGGTTTTCCCAAGTCAGAATTTTTTTATGTTGCACCAACCACATGAACAGTTTGATTTTCATCCAGTTTTGGTTCTGCCATAGGTCCTTCCATACCTTATCAAGGTTTGGAAAGTCAAGCCTTAGGGCTATTCTCTTGGCTTCTTTGAGGTTGAAGTTGCCTTCATTGTTTTTTCCCCATCTCAGTTGGTCTGAAGATGTTGAAGTCAAAATCTTTCTCTATTCCAAGATAGCTGCAAGAGCTTCTGCCTGGGCCTTCAAAGGGGAGTCATCACTATATACCAGGTTCTTCCATGTTCTCCATTTTCCATCGTTTCTATCCTGATCCCAGAAGTCATTTACCTTGAGTAAACCTTTGTCATCAGTATCATTCTTGAGATTGGTAAATTCTTCTCTTAACAGGTTAGGTTCCTGTTGCCAATTGTCCTCCCAAAACCAAGCTAGGTTTCCATCTCTGATCTCCTAGAAACTGTGTTTTTGAACAATGGCTCTATTCTCCCAAGCTTTGTTCCAAATGTGGGAGCCTTTGATGAGCCTAGACATTCGAATGTGCTCCTTTTCTTGCCAATTATTTGCATATTTCTATTTCCATACCTTGGCCCAAGGGGATACTGATTCCTTTAGCCATCTCCACCAAAGTTTTTCCCCCAAAACTTTGCTTAGGGTTTCAGGGTCATCAAGTCCCAAACCTCCATGTGTCTTGGGTTTACAGATTTTTTCCCAAGCTACCAAAGCCCATTTCTTTTTCTCTTCCCCTTTGCCCCAAAGAAAATCTCTTTGGATATTTCTGATGTGTTGCACAACTCCTTTAGGAGCTGGAAGGGATGAAAACATGAAGATGGGGATAGTTTGTAGGATAGCTTTTGTAAGCACTAGTCGTCCTACTAAATTCAAAGACCTGTTTGTCCATTTCCGGGTTTTGTCTTGTAGTTTATTAGTGACTGGCTCCCAAACTGCCTTGCTTAGGGGTTTATCTGTGAGAGGTATTCCCAAATATTTGGAGGGAAGCTGATCTCTTTGAAAACCTAGAATTTTGGTGAGGTTTCTCTGAATAGAAATGTCAATATTAAAAAAGAAAATCTTTGATTTGGTAAGGCTTACCTCTGTACCCGCAACCATAGCAAAGTCGTTCAGGATTTGCTTGAAGGCAAGAGCTTCCTTGACCATGGGGGTACCCTGCAGCATGGTATCGTCCACAAATTGTTGATGAGTCAAGGCATCCCCATTCAAGGTGAGTTTAAGACCCTGGATTTTGCCTTCTGCTTTGGCAGATTTGATCGCATTGCCTAAACCTTCCATCATGAGAATAAAGAGGAAGGGTGAGAGTGGATCTCCTTGTCTGAGTCCTCTCGAAGGCTTAAAGGTTTTTGATGGTGAGCCATTAAGCAGGATTGAAAAACTAGAGGTAGTAACAAGGGCCATTACCCATCTTATCCAGTTATGGTCAAAGCCATATGCTATGAGAACTTCCTTGATGTATGCCCAGCTTAGCTTATCATAAGCCTTTGCTAGGTCAAGTTGTATGATCATACCTGCCTGCTTATTGCTCTTAAGAGAGTGTACCACCTCAACTACTTTTTTGGCTTCGAAGATGTTGCCAAACTCATTCTTATTCCAATCTTTAAGCCTAAGTTTGATGTGTTTCAATCTCTGATGCAGAAGGAACATTTTAGTTCCCTGAACGTTCATATCTTATATCCACCATTTTTCAATATTGCTGATGAAGTCAGGATGTGTAAGCCAAATGTTTTCGAACCTGAAAGGTCTGTTTCTCAGAGTGCCTATAAAGGAAGCCTCAAGTTGAATAGGCCAATGATCTGAGCCTCCAAAAGGGAGGATTAAAGCCGACAAGTCAAGGCCCGTAAGGATGAGGTCCTCAGAGATAATGAACCTATCTAGTTTAGAGGCAACTTGAGCAGCCCCTCCCCTCTTATTATTCCAGGTGAAGGTACCATTTCTTGTCTCTGTATCTACTAGCTTCATGTTGTTTATGAAGCTCTGAAATGCTATGGAATCTTTGCCTAGTGATCTGGTCCCACCTTTTTTTCAGAGAGAGATCTGATCATATTAAAGTCCCCTCCCAGAATCCAGGGGATAACTGGATATCTTTCTCTTAGCTCCTCTAGTGAGGTCAAAAGCCTGAGTTTATCTTCAAGTTTTTATGGACCTGTTGTGGCCACCAACAACCCCCCTCCTTATTTAGTATTAGCAGTAAAACTATATAAGTGGGGACCCTTAGTCAAAAACTTAAAAAAATCAATTAGTGCTTATATGTCCTCTTGGATAAAACTTACCATCATGGACTTAGGAAAATACTTTTGAAAAATCTAAAAAGCTTAAGTTTCATGATGAGGAAAGTAATCACTCCTTAAGAAATATCACATCGCGCAAAAGAATGATAGGGCATTTTCTTATGAGTCAAAATGATAAAATGCGAGATTGCGACGCGAACTCCATCACATCGCATGCATTAATGAAGACTCACGTTGGAAAACCTTAAAATCGCCGATATGCGATATCGCATATCGCATGTCGCAAAATTGCATAAAGTACACATAATGATAAAGCGATATGCAATCTTGCGATATTGCGATCAAACAACCTTGCGATAGAACAGCACGAAGATATTGCAGTAATGCGATACAACGATATGCGATACTGCGATGCAAATCGCAGAAACATTCCATCGCAGATTTTCCTGGCTCGATATTCAAGAAAAAGTTTTTTCCATAAACCAAGAACCGGTTACGCGCTTTAATGATAATTAATGAATTACATGCCATTTGTTAATAAAATATGGTTTTGTGTTTTTCGAAGAGCCAGTTCATGTCAGATGGCATGTTTTTGCATATCCGTGGCATTTAAAGCTTTCCTGTCATTATTTATTATCATTACTCTCTCCTCACTTGTGAACTACAGGAACGAAGAACAAAAGTTACACAAAGCAATGTGCAGGAAGCTATGGGGAAAAAGGGTAAGGCTCCAATGTCCAAAGATAGAGAAAAGGCGCCCTTATAAACAGATACCGCATGCAACAGAGCCGCAAATTCACAAAATGCTGCTGAGCCATCCATTATAGATCTTTCATATACAGCCATGGTTAAATGGGTACTGAGCGATGCTGATATCAGAGACAGACAGTTTAATGCTTAGGGTCAAGAGCTCACGAGATCATTATTTTTACAAATTTTGAGCTTTATACCCGATAAAAGAAAGAGGCGCAAAAGGCAAAAAATGCATCAGAGAAGCCAGGATCAAAGAACAGAGGCAGTTTTCGATGCGCGGTTAGCGCCTAGCACTAATCGCGCATCGCTGAGAAAATTGCTCGAGAAGGAAAGCTTCTAACTGCTCAGTCACCTATAAGCCCGAAAATTGCAAAAAAAGCAATGATAAAAACAAACTGGAAACAGAAAGCTAAAGAAAAGGCAGAAGCAATTCAAGGGTTAA
This sequence comes from Pinus tabuliformis, assembly GCA_031772625.1. NCBI lineage: Eukaryota > Viridiplantae > Streptophyta > Pinopsida > Pinales > Pinaceae > Pinus > Pinus tabuliformis. The sequence goes on from CM062811.1 coordinate 99,194,182, forward strand.
CCAAGTTGAACTGGGATTATTACTGGGCATACACAGTAAAGACACATAGTCAGTGGATGAATCTCAAGTATCATCGATTTTGCTGAGAAGTTGGTGCCAGCTCTTGCCAATTCTATTTTCTTAGCTCAACCAAAAGCGGAAGACAGTCAGCCGACTCTACTCAAGCAAATACTGAATTCTTGCAACGTTAAGGAGCAAATGCAGAAATAGTTAGATATTAGATTTAATTTTAGAAATAGTTTTGCTTTATTTTTGCTTAGAAAAAGGACGGTCATTTAAACTGTATCCTGAATTTTTGTAAATAAGTTATTTAGTTAGTAGTATTTAAACCCTTCTCATGCATTTAGAGAAAGGTCCAGAAATTTATCAAAAACTTGTCCTCAGAACATGCACTTTTGCACCCTTTGAGGAGGTTTTGGTGAACGAATGGAACAGGATTTGTTGATGTTTGCATTTGATATCTGCTATTGATGTTGCACTTTTGTACTCTTAGTGGATGTTAGAGCAAAGAGAGATAAATCATTGTCGCTTGAAGCTCATGAGTAGGACTAGTTATAAATGGTACTTTTATCTCTTAACCATTTCTGCTTGTGTGTTAAAGTGATATATAGTTTTTAGTTGTTTATGTATTAATGTATGAATGCCTGAGTTATCATTTGGCACTTTTGTACGGTGATAGCTATTTATTTATGCTTAATGTATGAATAGCTCATTATGCGATATGTTTTTCACAACTGTTTCGTCTAACTTTTTATGCGAAGTGGTTCATCCTTATTGATTTCTTTTCTCATAATAGCTGAATGATCTTTATTACCAGTTGTTATTTGAAACATTTTTAGATTGCATAATAGAGGAATTACATCCCGGGTTAGTATAGACTTAGATGTTTCTGCTTATTAGATTACAATAGCATAGCATTAGATTAAAGTTAAAATTAGAATATCTCAGTTAGGAACTGTTAGATCAGGAACATCAAATTCTACACAAACACACACTCATAGATTGGGAAACTGGTCCCATATCCCCAGTCGGACCCGCTATACCAAATGGATAAGGAGCTGCCAACCAAGGTCCGGACCAGGCAGGTATCCCCCTTGTTGTAGACCCGATTTTCGGGGCTTCAACATATTTGGCGCTAGAAGGAGGGCCTGAACTATGAATGGCAAGTAAATCTAAATCTGAATACCATTCTGAGAGTAAATCGCCCTCACCATCTCCCCCGACTTCTCCATTACACTTAAATCCAAAGTTAGAAGTCGCTGGAGTATCAACCGCTGCTACAAACCCTGACATTTCAGAACAATCTACCATTGAACCTCCTGAAGTCGAATCTCTGATTCACAAACTTCAACGATTTTCTATTTCTCCTCAAAAATCTGATAAATCTCAAGGCAGCGTGACTTCACAATATAACCCTGCTCATCCCCTGACCAGATTAAAGAGTGAAAAGTTTGGCGTTCAACCAACCGAATTACCTCTTCCTAAAAGGAAAAGAGCAAGGAAATCACCTAAGGAGTCTGATAGCAAGACTCTTTCATCATCATCATCCATCTCAACTTCTTCACCGCGAAGTCAACCATCCACTCCTCCACTTCAGATCATTGTCCATCCGTCCACTAGAACCCCCACTACTCCTTCTCAATCATCTGCAATCGTAATATCCTCATCTTCCCAACCGCAAGGATCATCTTCTGCACTTTCCTCTGTTAGTAGTTCAGCAATGGCCCAATCTCCATGGAATAACCCTGGGGCAATCTTAATGCCTGCACCCTTGAGTCAAATACCAGCCCATCCTGAGAAATGGCTGCCTAAGTTTAATCCCGAGGCAGGCATGCTAGCAGAAGAGCATATAAACAACTTTATGTTATCCATTAATCTCAATGGGGTTACTAATGAAGATGTTGTTGTTCGAATTTTTCCTTATACTCTGCAAGAACAACCGGATCATGGTATTTCTCATTACCCTATGGATCCATCACTAGTTGGGACATCTTCCAAGAGCAATTCCTGACCAAGTTTGGTGATGACAGGTCTATGGCAACGCTAATCAACGACCTATCTAACCTTAGGGCCAAGTCAAGAGAGCCTATCAAAGATTTCAATTTACGTTTCAATAAAATCCTAAACAAAATTCCTACTGCTTCCCAGCATAGCGAAGAAGTACGAAGTGAATGGTATATCACTGCTTTACCCTCAAACATAGCAATCTTCGTGAACAGGGCTAATAAAACAACCTTAGTCGAAAACGTGAAAGAAGCAATAGAGGTAGAGAAACATATAATAGCCCTTGAAAAGAAATCCACGATAGAGGGACGGAAATCCAAGAAAGTCACCTTCAAGGAAGATTCCAAGAAGAAACAAACAAAAGATCCATTCGATTTGGAAGGATTGCAAAAAGTTCTGAAGACCATGTCCAATGAAATGGTCGACATCAAGAAGCAAGTAGCAGAAACTTCTTCAAAAAAGCCCTACAGAGCTTTTAAAAGAGGCCCTTCAACGGATCAAAGCCACCCAATGCTATTTCAAATGCTGAATCCGAAGAAGAGGAAGACGAAATTGCCACTGAAGGGAAAACCGATGAAGAAGAAGTTGTAGAGTTACAAGGAATGTGGGATTTCATCCTCCCACAAGAAGAAGATCAAGAAGTATTCCTAGTTAGCACACGAAGTAGAAATCAGCTTGATCCTCCCTAAACTACCCCTAAGCCAAAGAGCGCAAGCTCTGCAATAAAGGGCAAAGTCGCAACAAAGAAAACGACATCTAAATCGACTCAAACCAGCCCAGTCAAAACAGATGCATCAACTCCATCTAAAACACTGATTGTGTCAGATGAAATTGAGTACAATATTATAGAAGATATGAAAAATACTAGGGCCAACATCACTCTTTACGAATTGAGCAAGTTAAAGCATCAACAAAAGATAACGTTGAAAGAATTACATGCTGTGCCAGTTGCACCTTTGCCTGCCGCTGTACTTTCTCAAGCTTCTCATAATATGTGAAGACCTCCAACTAATGAGATCAATAAGATTGATCCTAATGACATCGCTCTAATTGGAGGAAGATCTAGATCTCATACTCCCCCATTTCTCCTTACTTATGAAATTTTCAATAAAAATGTGCACAATTGCTTGGTGGATTCTGGTGCTTCATCGAATATTTTTCCAAAGTCCATATGTGCCAAGTTAAACGTTCAACCACAGAAATCTGCTGTGCGCATAGTTCAGCTAGATCGATCTCAAGTCGAAGTGATTGGCGAACTAAATCAAGTAACCATAAGGCTGTCATCCAACCCAAAGGTATGTCAAGTTATTGACATTTTAGTTGCTGATATTCCAGAATTTTATGGCTTAATTCTTAGCAAGGATTGGTCAGAAAAACTTCATGGATACTTCGCAACTGACTGGTCGCACATGTGGCTGCCCTACAATGGTAAACCAAATCAAATAAAAGTTGAATGAGAACTACATCAGAAATACATAGTAACGGAGCTAGAGGGGGAAAATGAACCAGTAGCATATAACAGTAGCATTATTGGCAATTACTCAGTAGATTCTTTCCTCGGCAATTTTAATGCTCATACGTCACCATACTTAGAACATTCTGTTTTGTCCCAAGTCGAATTTTTTTCTCAAACGGATAGTTCAAAATGTATCAATTTTTTAGATAGTCCTGTAAATAAATCTTTGTTTTGGAAATTATTTTTTGATGGTTCTAAATCTAACAAAGGAGCAGGAGCAGGATGCATTCTAATTAGTCCAGAAGGAGATAAAATTATGCTAACATGCAGACTCGAATTTGATTGCACCAACAATACAGCAGAATATGAGGCTTTAGTCCAAGGGTTGTACAAAGCAATCGGGTTAGACGTCAAGTACCTTCAAGTTTTCGGAGACTCTGAGATTGTAGTCAGATAGGTACGTAATACTATACATTGCTTATCAGGTCATTTAAAACACTATCAATCCTTAGTTCAAGATCTGACTGAGCATTTTATAGCATTTAATATTTCTTCAATTCCCAGACTCCAAAATGCAAGTGCAGACCTTTTGGCTAACGTAGCTTCTAAGCTTATTCCTTCAGAAGATTTTAGTCCAGATAGATTCTCAATAGAATTAATCTTTAGACCATCTATTCCTAATAACATCACAAATTGGAGAGTATTCAATGACGATCCTGATATCGTAAATTTCCTCACATCTGAAGGATCCTACTCCAATCAAATAATTGACGAAGACCAACATGATCGAAAATTGCAACAAGATAGCACTAACAATGTTATACCTAAGTCGGTAGTCAAGTTAGAATACCTGTATGATTTGAAAGATTGGTTTAAAAGGTCTACCAATTCAAAACTCCAAAGTTCAACTTTGAATTATGAATTGGTAAACCTAGGAACCGATGCCAAACCACAAAACATTAATCTAGGTCTTGGCCTAACCCCTGAAGAAAAATTAACGTATATTCGTATTTTGAGACAATATAAAAATGTTTTTGCTTGGAACTATGATGAACTCAAAACATACGACACTTCCATCATCCAACATACTATTCCAATGATCGAAAATGAAAAACCTGTCCAACAAAAGTTCAGAAAGATCCATCCCAATTTATAAAATCAGATAAAAAATGAACTCAATAAGTTATTGAAAGCCAGAATAATCTTTCCCGTCAGACATTCTGAATGGGTCTCCAATATGGTACCTGTTAGAAATAAAAATGAAGATATTAGGATTTGCATTGACTTTCGAAACCTTAACAAGGCCTGCCAAAAAGATAATTTTCCTTTACCACCTATGGAACAGATATTGCAGGCAGTGGCGAGCTCAGAATTAATGTCTTTCTTGGATGGATTTTCAGGATACAATCAAGTGTTGGTACATCCTGATGATCAATTAAAAACCACATTCAGAACTAAATGGGGCACATACGCATATCGAAAGATGCCATTTGGTTTGATTAATGCTGGTGCCACATTCCAGAGAGCCATGGACATCGCATTCAAAGGTTTAGTCAATAAATCTGTAGTAATTTATTTGGATGATATAACAATGTATTCCAAGAGACGAAGTGACCATCTTAGAGATTTAAAACAAATCTTCCAACGGTGTTTAAGGTATGGAATTTCACTTAACCCGAAAAAATCCCTTTTCGCATTAAGTGAAGGGAAACTTCTAGGATTCATAGTGTCAAAATCTGGTATTCACATCGATTCTGACAGAATCAAAGAGATTTCTGAAATATCCCTACCTCACAACAAAAAAGCCATGCAATCTTTCCTTGGTCAGATCAACTTTGTAAAGAGATTTGTTCTAGATTTTTCACGAATCGTGTCTCCTTTGCAAGCCATGATTAAAAAGAACTCAAATTTTAAATGGGGCCAAGATGAACACGAAGCATTAAACCTGATCAAACAAGCTATTATTAATGCTCCATCTTTAGCAACTTCGAATTTTTCAGAGCCTTTTATTTTGTATACATTTGCCTCGGATAGGTCATATGCTGCGATACTCACTCAAGCAAATCAAGAAAAAGCGGAAGCCCCAATTTCTTTTTTCAGTTCAAATTTACAGGGCGTTGAATTAAATTATTCAGATGTGGAGAAACAAGCTTATGCTGTTTTCAAATCGGTCAAATACTTTAGACCTTTTTTACTCAAAACCCATACTAAAATTATAGTACTGTTTCCAGTGGTAAGGAACCTTCTAGTACAGAAGGATGTGGGTGAGAAAAGGGGCAATTGGGTTATTGCCTTACAGGAATATGACATTGAGATTAAACCAGCAAACATTGTAAGAGGTCAAGGCTTTTGCAAAATGCTGGCTAGAGCGTCGCAAATTTCCGAAATTCCATCTACAGAGGTACAAATGTGCGAGGTAAGCCTAAACGATGCAGAATCATTATACGCTGATATCATTTATTATCTTAAGAACGGGTATGCTCCTTCACACCTCGATCATACTAAGAAAAGAGCTCTAAGGTTGAAAGCCAAACAATATCAGCTCATAAATGATATTCTTTTTAGAATAAATTATGATTCTGTTCTTCTTAGATGTCTTGAGAAATCTGAAGCTGAAAAAGTTTTGCAGGAACTCCACGATGGGCCAGCAGGCGGACACTATGCTGGAGATGCTACTGCACATAAAATCTTGCGTGCAGGGTATTACTGGCCCATGTTATTTAAAGACTCGCACAGTTACATGAGGAAATGTCAAGTCTGTCAAACTACTGCTGGGAGACAAAAGAAGCCATCCTTGCCACTATAGCCGTTTAACATTGAGCAACCTTTCAGTCAGTGGGGATTGGACATAATAGGTGAGATCGTTCCTCACTCTTCTAAGTAGCATAGATATATCCTTACAACAACAGATTATTTTACCAAGTGGGTAGAAGCAGTTCCACTCAAGACGGCTAACGATGAAAATATTATTGAGTTCATAGATCAATTTATAATCACCAGGTTTGGATTGCCTTCCGCTTTAATGTTTGCATCATACTTTTCTGGAAATGCAATGATTGAATTTGCACTTAAAAGAGGATTCAAACTTAAATATTCAGCCAATTATTACCCACAAGGCAATGGGTTAGCTGAGTCTACAAATAAAAACCTAATCAGGATTATCAAAAGAACAGTTGACCAAAATCATAAAAATTGGCATAAGGCTTTGATATATGCTTTATGGGCAGACCAAATAACACAAAAAGCTTCTATCGGCACTTCTCCCTTTAATTTAGTTTATGGGAAAGAAGTGGTTCTTCCGACTCATTTAGCAATTCCCTCTTTGTCTCTAGTTCAATACATTGATGAAGTACCAACTTCCTCCTTACAACTAAGACAAATGGAAATAATCAAATTAGAAGAACAACGAGAACAGGCTAAGAAAACCCATGCTCATCATCAAGCACTAGTAAAATCCTCTTTTGATTCAAACATAATGACCAGAAAAGATTTTCAGATGGGAGACTTAGTTTTAAAATGGGACAAGGCTCATGAAGAGAAAGGCAAACATACAAAATTTCAAAGAATGTGGCTTGGTCCTTTTCAAATTGTAGAAGTCATAGGTCCATCAACGTTTGTGTTACAGGATTTAGCAGGTAAGAGAGACTCTTTGCCTGTTAACGGACAAATTCTCAAGAAATATTTTCCATAGAAGATTATTCTTCTATTTTTGTAGAGTAATTGTTTTTCTTTTCATAATAAAACCAGTTGTGAGTGGTTACATTAGGCATTTATGAACAAGACACCAATTCTCTTTCAGATTTTGATTTTTCGCTTGTATAAATAGCAAATCTTTTGGAAAATTGATCTTTATTATTGATAGATACAGTTAAAGACTCTAGCCTAGATATGATACTAGTTTCAACTTCATAAAGTTTGATGAAAACAACCTTTAGTGAAGAAATTGTTTTATCTCAGTACAATGAAAGGTATCAATAACAAAATAAAGATTCTCTGTAGAACAGCTATTTCCAAAAACTCTATTATTGTCGTCCAGAGCTATCTTAAGGAAACAATGACTTCCTCCCTGCTAAGGAGATCACAACTTTCAGAGGAACAACCCAAGGATACACTTCATCTTGAAGAATAAGAGGTCTCATCACGAGCCAGCTTATCATAATCACATATATTATAACTTGCTGACTTTGCCAAATACTGTACACCACAACAGGGCAATGACTCAAGATTGTTGCAATCAAAAGACAAGGGGTCTCATCACGAGCCAGCTTGTTCAACAAAGTTATAAATCAAGTGAATGATTGTGTCATAAATTGGCTACCAAACCAAGACATTGTTCTTTAAGAGTAAAAAGAAAATCAAAGCAATAAGTGTGGATATGGATTCTTCTTTGAAAGTTGTAGGCTGCTTTAAGTAGGATACATGATCATTGCTGGGTAACAGGTAACCTTGTCGAGGCTATAAACGCCTACTGGCAGCAGAGGCTCTACCTACGACAAATGAGCATATTTAAAACTGTTTACAGAGAAGACTTTGTTTTATCTTTACAGACCAAGTAATGACTGATGTAAATACAAGGACTAGCCTGAGGAAGCAAATAATCAAAGTTGAAAATAGTTGAAACAAAATGTCATTGACAGGTTAGAACATAATGTACTTTATCTTTCCATAATAAAGTTTAACTTTCTGAAAGATTTTCTGTTTTGGAAGTTTAGAAAATTTAATAGAAAAACAGAGATAACTGGTTCTTCCAAGTGAATCGCCAATTGTTGTGGCCACCAACAACCCCCCTCCTTATTTAGTATTAGCAGTAACATTATATAAGTGGGGACCCTTAGTCAAAAACTTAAAAAAATTAGTGCTTATATGTCCTCTTGGATAAAACTTACCATCATGGACTTAGGAAAATACTTTTGAAAAATCTAAAAAGCTTAAGTTTCATGATGAGGAAAGTAATGTCACTCCTTAAGAAATATCGCATCGCGCAAAGAATGATAGGGCATTTTCTTATGAGTCAAAATGATAAAATGCAAGATTGCGACGTGAACTCCATCGCATCGCATGCATTAATGAACACTCACGTTGGAAAACCTTAAAATCGCCGATATGCAATATCGCATATCGTGTGTCGCAAAATTGCATAAAATACACATAATGATAAAGCGATCTGCGATCTTGCGATATTGCGATCAAAAAACCTTGCGATAGAACAACACGAAGATATTGTGGTAATGCGATACAGCGATATGCGATACTGCAATGCAAATCGCAGAAACATTCCATCACAGATTTTCCTGGCTCGATATTCAAGAAAAAGTTTTTTCCATAAACCAAGAACCGGTTACGCGCTTTAATGATAATTAATGAATTACATGCTAGTTAATAAAATATGGTTTGTGTTTTTCGAAGAGCCAGTTCACGTCAGATGGTGTGTTTTTGCATATCTGTGGAATTTAAAGCTTTCCTGTCATTATTTATTATCATTACTCTCTCCTCACTTGTGAACTGCAGGAACGAAGAACAAAAGTTACACAAAGCAATGTGTAGGAAGCTATGGGGAAAAAGGGTAAGGCTCCAATGTTCAAAGACAGAGAAAAGGCGCCCTTATAAACAGATACCACATGCAACAAAGCCGCAGATTCACAAAATGTTGCTGAGCCATCCATTACAGATCTTTCATATACAACCATGGTTAAATGGGTACTGAGCGATGCTGATATCAGAGACAGACAGTTTAATGCTCAGGGTCAAGAGCTCATGAGATCATTATTTTTACAAATTTTGAGCTTTATACCCGATAAAAGAAAGAGGCGCAAAAGGCGAAAAACGCATCAGAGAAGCCCGGATCAAAGAACGGAGGCAGTTTCCGATGCGCGATTAGCGCCTAGTGCTAATCGCGCATCGCTGAGAAAATTGCTCGAGAAGGAAAGCTTCTAACTGCTCAGTCACCTGTAAGCTCGAAAATTGCAAAAAAGCAATGATAAAAACAAACTGGAAACAGAAAGCTAAAGAAAAGGCAGAAGCAATTCAAGGGTTAACCAAGTTGAACTGAGATTATTATTGGGCATACATAGTAAAGACACATAGTCAGTGGATGACTCTCAAGTATATCATCGATTTTGCTGAGAAGATGGTGCCAACTCTTGCCAATTCTGTTTGCTTAGCTCAACCAAAAGCGGAAGACAGTCAGCCGAATCTACTCAAGCAAATACTAAATGCTTGCAACGTTAAGGAGCAAATGCAGAAATAGTTAGATATTAGATTTAATTTTAGAAATAGTTTTGCTTTATTTTTGCTTAGAAAAAGGACGGTCATTTAAACTGTATCCTAGATTTTTGTAAATAATTTATTTAGTTAGTAGTATTTAAACCCTTCTCATGCATTTAGAGAAAGGTCCAGACATTTATTTAATAACTTTTCCTCAAAACATGCACTTTTGCACCCTCCGAGGAGGTTTTGGTGAATGAATGGAACAGGATTTGTTGATGTTTGCATTTGATATCTGCTACTGATGTTGCACTTTTGTACTCTTAGTGGATGTTAGAGCAAAGAGAGATAAATCATTGTCGCTTGAAGCTCATGAGTAGGACTAGTTATAAATGGTGCTTTTATCTCTTAACCATTTTTGCTTATGTGTTAAAGTGATATACAGTTTTTAGTTTTTTATGTATTAATGTATGAATGCCTGAGTTATCATTTGGCACTTTTGTACGGTGATAGCTATTTATTTATGTTTAATGTATGAATAGCTCATTATGCGATATGTTTTTCACAACTGTTTCGTCTAACTTCTTATGCGAAGTGGTTCATCCTTATTGATTTCTTTTCTCATAATAGCTGAATGATCTTTATTACCAGTTGTTATTTGAAACCTTTTTAGATCGCATAATAGAAGAATTACATCCCGGGTTAGTATAGACTTAGATGTTGCTGCTTATTAGATTACAATAGCATAGCATTAGATTAAAATTAAAATTAGAATATCTCAATTAGGAACTGTTAGATCAGGAACATCAAATTCTACACACACACACTCATAGATTGGGAAACTGGTCCCATATCCCCAGTCGGACCCACTATACCAAACGGATAAGGAGCTGCCAACCAAGGTCCAGACCGGGCGGGTATCCCCCTTGTTGTAGACCCGATTTTCGGGGCTTCAACAGGACCATAGACATTTGTGATCAAATAAACTTCCTTATCACCCAAAGGTTGGATAACCACTGATAGGTAGTTCCTAGTTGCTTCAACATCTATGATTCCAAGTTTCTGGGGGTTCCACAGTGTGAGAATTCCTCCTGCTGTGTTGTCTGCTTTAACTTCTAGATATTCATACTTAATAAGCCATTTGTTGTGTATCTCTCTTATTTTATCTATTGAACATTTTGTTTCCTAGATAAACACCATATCTGGTTTTTCTTCTTTCATTCTATTGCTGAGATTTCTTTGTTTCCTTTTACTTCCTAGACCTCTAATATTCCATGTTGTAAGCTTCATTAAGAAAGATTTGTAAATGAGTAACTAGTTAGATCTTTCATCTTACCTGAGTTGATCATGAGTTTTCCACACTCTGTCAGCAACTCATTCTATCTTTTTCTTCCTCTTTTCCTACCTGGGTTCTTGGGAGCTTGTCCCAATGTTGCCTCCATCGTTTTTACCCCTTCGTTTTCCTAACTATCATGGTTCCTTTTTACCCCAGAACCCTTTGCTTGAGATCTCTAGAGGAAGAGCTGTTGTACTCTGTTAAACTGCTCTTGAGGTAGCAAATCCACCCCTTTGGCAGTTCCTTGCTCCAGGAACTTTTCTAGATCTAGATTTTCCCTTTCAAGAATTTCCTGCAGCTCATGATCCTCCATTCCCACTTCACTTGGGGTCATCTCATGGTCCCTGTCAAGTTCCATAGTGCTTGGCAGATCTTCCTTTTGTTGGCTGTTTTCAGGTCTGTCCTCCATGCTGTCATCCTTTTCCTTCTTTGCAGGACTGTCCTCCATTACCTGATTCGCTCCATTGTTCCCATCTTCTTCTTCTAATATCTTGAATCTATTATGACTTGGCTGCTTCTCCTCGTTGATTTTCTTCTGGTTCTTTCTCCCTCCTTTCCCTCTGCCTCCCTGTTACTGGGAAAAGTGTCTATTTAGAACTGCTCTATCCCACTAAGGTGTGACAGCTGCCTTAGAAACAAACAGAGAAAACTACTTTTGTATCTCCTTTATGAACTATAAATAAAGAGGAATAGGAAGAACCAACCTGTGTCTTGCGCTAGTCCTTTGATCCAATCTCTCTCCTCTTTGACAGCTTCCAGCTACCTGCTCCCTTACTTGCCCAGCTTCACCAAGTACCTGTAAGATCACAGAAGAAGAAAACTATACAAAGACATGGATTTATATTCATAAATAACTTAGGATCAAATTTAAGTTAACCATACAAATGTAACAAGCATCAATGATACAAAAGCATGGAGAAGAAACTCAAATAGTTTTTATTGATATACAAGAAGATCCAGGAGGAGTTACAACTGATGATTCCTGACCCAGCATCAACCTCCCAGCAAAGAAGCCCCTCTTCACCTCTAACAAAGCATAGATCACCCAATTCTCTGATATGTGTCTCAAAACCAACAACAATTCCTTACAATGTGCAAAATTCCAGCCTCTGGATCTCTGGGATGAGGGATCCATATATAGATGTATGCAACGAGGATGAGTCAGCTTGTGATTTGATTAGTGGCTTCTCTCTGTCAGTTCTTTCTTCCACTTGGAGACTGAAGGCCTCTTACTCATCCTTGGTCGAATTCAGTGTGGCAAGTGTCATAGGAGAAGATTCTGGAAGCTTCCATTGTCTCTCCACCTCGCGGAATGACACTGCCATTTGTCATTTCCCGCTCAACGCACCCTGATAGTGCATTTAGGTGCGTTGCAACGCACCTAGCCAATGGATTTAGGTGCTATGCAACACACTTAGCTAGTGGAGCAGCTGAAATGATCCTGTTTTGACTTATTCTGAGCAGTTTCTGGTGGAGAACCTCTGGGAGAAGCTGTAATTTGTTGACCTTGTTCCTTTAGGGGTTAGAACAACACTTTTAGGGACTTAGGAGCCCTTGGTTTATGGACATTTCATGCTTGGAGCTGCAAGGCACAAAAATGTCTATAACAGTTGCCCCCTAAAGTATGAGGCCGTTTATCGGGTGAAATGCTTTATTACGAGGATCTGAAGTTCTTTCAATGTTGGGAGGAGACCTGTAATAAGATACAATACAATACATTATCTTCATACTGTTTTCATGATCTAGCTGAGGCGGGCATTCCCATGCTTAGCTTTATAAATTCATTTTCATGTACATAGGACAGATAATCGTCTAATGGTAGATTGATGATTCTGATAGAGCCATCATCCTTTTGGTAGGATGATTATCTGTGCTGCAATGCTGTACATTTCAATGTCTTTATTTCCCTGAATATATATCGCAGCCCAGATGGATGAAACTAGATCCGGGGTCTTCAATCTTGTCTGATCTTCACTCGAAGTACAAGTCGATCCATGTGAGAAATGTTTTGAAGTCGAACATGGAAGGACATCGCTTGATTACCAGTCAATGATGTAAACTGTTAACAAGCGCGAGAGGAATCACCGATAATGATAATGATCCTCAAGGTACTGCAGTACAATTCACGTGGTGTGAATAAAGGACTTGGCGTCAAACACCAAGTCATTGATGTGAACCTGTCGCCGGAAGTGAGAAACTTGCCATTGAGGCATGCAAGCTTCAAAGTACTGAATGGGGTGTTCCTAGACCAACTTCTTGGATAATGAGCTGATGTCGACAAGAAGTGATCTGTCATAGGAGGGCCTTAATGAATCCCACATCAATGACACGGAACGGAGCAAATGATTTTGATGGAGGTGAAAACGATTTGATGATATATGGTTCAGGGTGGCGGTCATGAAAGAATGGAGTATAATGTATGGTAGTGGGTGGGACACAGGTGGCCTTTCTGGATGACTTCTCTTGAACATGTCAGCGACACTGATGTGATGGATTGGTAGCATTAACCCCAAATGTGGATGGTATGGCGTGACCATGGCGATGTGACCGGTGAATGAAACAACCCAACCTGACTCGGGCATGGAGCGGAAGTGTCATGTTCAAGAGCGACTTGCTACCAATAAAGATTCTTTGAGTTTTCTTCCCAATTTTTCCCCAGTCATTGCTGACCAGTATCTCTTTATTTTTGTCAAGCTTGAGGAGGATAACATATGCTTGTTCTATAATTTGCCCTTCGGGCAAACCCATCGCTATGTTTTAACGAGCCTAGCGATAGTGAAACTCGTTCTTGTCTAAAGACAAGTTTGTCGCTATTAATCTTTTTAACGAGTTTAACGACAAAGATAACTCGGTCCTTTTCATTTTTAGAGAGTCTGAAAAGGTACGTAAAGGTAACTCCAAAATTCCTTTTTCGTCATCTAATCCCTTAAGTCCGAAAAAGTATAAAACAATACAGAAGGGATGAATTTTCGATAGCTTTAACGAGCCAAACAAAACAAGCGCTCGATCTTTTTGTGTAATAATCCCTCAGGTCCAAAAAGATTAAAATCTAGAGGAGGGATAACACTTCCTGTCCCTTTAACGAGCTGGAAGGCCAAGGACTCGGCAATCTTTTCATATTTTACGAGTCAATTGAAAAGAGCTTAAAGAAGACTCGTCTTTTGAGGAACGAGTGATAAAATGGGTAGCAGCTGATTCCAGGTAAGGTTTGGAATTTTCCAATCACGGCAGTGTCACAAGGATGGCTAGTGAAATCACTCTTCGCAGCTGTTCCTCAAAATGGGTAAACAATCAAATGGAGGTGAATGATCGGCCAATGAAAAAGTGGAGGTGACGGTGCAAACACGACCAAGGCTTTAATGGCTGAAGTACTACATTCACGGTGGTTATTTACCAGGGAATAGTTCATTTTTTAATGAGCTTAAACGCGGGTGGAAACATTTGCTCGGTCCGGGTTTATTTTTTAACGAGCTTGAACCTCGCGGTAACACTGCTCGATTAGATGGTCTTTACCATAAATAGCTTTGTCCTTCCAAAGATCGTACTGTATTTTCAACTGCTTCATCAAACTAGTCAGAAATGAACAATATTTGCTTGAAAACGAGTTTAAAACGCTAATATCTTACTTTGAACTACGTAAAAGTAATTAAAAAGTGTTTTTTACCTCTCATTTTACCATTTCATTTGAACTTGGTTTGTTGGAGCTTTGGAGGTGCTTTTCCCCCTCGATTTTCATCAGTTGATTTCGGGAGATTCTGTGGACGATTCTCGGCGCCGTCTGGACCAGGTAGGAGCTAAACCTGAGCTCTTTCATTTCATGGTTTCCATTTTGCATTTTGAGCTTGATTCTTAGCTTTTCTGAGCCCCTGGGGTTTAAGGAACTCGTTCTGCCATCAACGCACCCTCAATGTATCGAAACCTGTGTTGAATGCTGGCCTGTCTGAAGGTTGTTTGACATTCAACGCACCTAGAACACTGCTGCAGGTGCGTTGGGCGCAAAAAGGGAATTTGATGCACAATTTTTGATGGAATTTTTGCCTGTTTCTTACCAAAATCAGGATCTAACTCCTCTCTTGTTTGTTTTTCAGAGATCTTTGGAGTAAGATGACCCTTACATGGCGAGAACGTGAGCATGAAGAAGAGGACATGATTGCCCTACATGATCCAGTTACAGTGAACGCGCTGCGGAATTGTGGCTTGCTGAAGTTCTTCCGCATTTCTAGCATGAGACAGCAGATCAACTTACTGCAGTATTTGCTCGATGCTTGGGATCCTACTAATCAGGTTTTCCAGATTAGGGGCAAATCTATCCCCTTGACTGCAGTAGACATCTATTTCTTGACTGGCTTGTCGAGGCGGGGTGCCCCCATCTCTTTGTCAGGTTCGGCCCGAGGAGGTGATTCTGTGAGAGATTATGTCCGTCGGTATTGCAGAGAAGGATCTCAGCCGAGTAAAGACGGCAAGATCATCATCCGTGATGTCACTGACAGGTCCCTTAGGACTATTCTGTTTACTTTTGGTAGGATGGCCGGTAGTGCGTCTCTTCATGTAGCCAATCGATCCTATATGCAGCATGCCTTGGAATGCCTCCAACCGAAGGTGTTCAACTGGTGCGACGCAGTACTTCTTGTGATGAAAGAACAGTTGATCAAGATAAAGAACGGGAGGTTGAAGAACTTTGGGTATGGTTTTATTTTGACCACCTTTGCCTTGGAGAAGATACCATTGATGCAGCCGCAGTACATTGCGCTCGATTTACCTTCTCCTACTGAACCACGTATGCAGAGATGGGTTGACCATATGTCTAGGCATGCTGGCCAGTCTCAGATTTCATTTTCTGATACCTTCTTCAGGTGGTTTGATCGTCAGGAGATGGTTTATTCTAAGTATCCATACGCTGGCATGGACTTCCGGGGCGATCCAGATTTAGTACTGCCGGATGGCGAGCAGTGGGGTGCCATTGGTAAAATCTTTGACCATATTGCTGTTTACCGTTTTTGTTTATAATGTCCTTGTGCTTTATTCTATCAAGACTTTAATCAAACTCATGTGTAC
The DNA here is from genome assembly GCA_031772625.1 of Pinus tabuliformis. Lineage (NCBI taxonomy): Eukaryota > Viridiplantae > Streptophyta > Pinopsida > Pinales > Pinaceae > Pinus > Pinus tabuliformis. Next base: position 99,210,237 of record CM062811.1, read on the forward strand.
ATGCAGATGTTGGTCCCGTTCGTCCAGTAGTTCGCCTGAGAGTCCCAGCTGTTGCCCCAGCAGGGGAGGCCGTCAGAAGGGCTATTCTTCATGACCTCGATGTGGCCGAGACTCTCACAGCTTTGCAGGAGCAGGTTGAGGGCCTCACTCTCGGTATACCAGATGTGAGGACTGACGAGCTACCTTTGCGGTTACAGCGGCATACTACTGGTGTGCCCAGACGATGGACTCGTCTCTTACGCATGATCGCACAGGCTGTGACTTGCTATCACGAGCATCATTAGACTAGGGTGCCCCCTAGCATTTTGAGTTTTTGGGTTGCTTGACCGATTTTGTCTTGGTTACAGAACATTATGTGTAAACCATAAACAGCTATATATATTTTTGATTTTCGGAGTTTTATTTTGGTTGAGCTACATGATCCACATGCAAAACATTGATGATGTGTTTCTTTTTATAAATGTTGCAAATGTCTATCTAACACATAGTTTGCTAATGAGTCGGTTAATGTGTTTAAGTTTCTGGAAATATGTTGATATTGAATAAGATCAAATTGTCTTTCCAAAATCTTAACCCTTAGGAACATGCGATAAATAGCTGGGTTTCGGACGGAATATATACCATTGAGTTGTAGTATTACGAGTTGTGAGTCTAGCCTGACAATTAGTCGGCGTATACCATGAGTGATGGCATCAGAGAGAAGCTCTATCAACGCGCTATACTCAGCGATGTTATTCGTTGATCGACCAATACATACACCTCTGAAACTTACTAACTCGCCGCTTGGATCAAAAATGGCCCAGGCTGCGGAGGACAGGTTCCACGAACTACGACTTGCTCCGTCGGCATATCCAACACATGGCTCCAATAGGTTTGACATCTGCAATAAATGTAAAAAGTGGATTACTCGACCAAAACAAACACTTTAGCAAAAACAAAAATATAACAAAAGCATACTGGTTACTATTATGCATAGTAACGCTTGAGGTACAACCCATTACGAGGTTGCGCCAGTGGAATTCCGTCATAATCCATTAACTCGTAGGCTCCCTTTGCTAATACTCGCTTAACAATATAGGGGCCCATCCATAAAGACTTAAATTTACCTGCTCCCAATTTATCGGATTCTTGGTCGTAAAGCAAGACCAAGTCACCTTCTGAGAAGACACGGGGTTTGACATTTTTGTCGAACTGCGCCTTGACTCGTTTCTTATGGGCTTCGTTAGCCAAAGCGGCGTCACGACGGGTTTCATCCAATTGGATTAATTCCAAGAAACGAGCCTCTTCTTTTGAAGTTCCGGGGAGGAGATCAATTGCGAGTTTGAGAGACGAGATTTCACACTGGACTGGTAAGACTGCTTCCAGGCCATATACCAGTTGGAAGGGTGTGAACCCGGTTGCATTCCTTACCGATGTTCGGTAAGCCCACAAAGCTGAGTACATGATTATGTGCCGTCTTCTTTTGTGAACTCCGATCATCCTTTGCAGCATGCGTTTCAGGACCTTGTTGATCGCTTCAACTTGTTCGTTGGCTTGCGGATAATATGGAGTAAAGCTGTCGTGAGACAACCCTAGTTTGGCAGCTAATTCGACCATCATGTGATTGCGAAAATGCGATCCATGATCTGTGACTATAGCCTGTGGTACGCCGAATCTGGCGACTACATGATTGAAAAAGAATAGGGCAGCTGTTTCACCAGTATTATCTAATGTAGGCATCGCCTCGGCCCATTTGGTAAAATAGTCAACTGCGACTATGATATACCCATGCCCCCCGGTCGAGGTGGGGTTACATGTCATGAAATTGATGCCCCATTTGGCGAATGGCCCAACAACAACTATTGGCTGTAGAGGTGCGGGTGGTCTTCTGGTTTTGCTATCAAAAATTTGACAAGCATGGCAACTTCTGACTGCGGTTATGCAATCTTTGAACATTGTTGGCCAGAAGTATCCTGCTCGTAAAATTTTTTGTGCTGTAGCATATCCAGATTGATGCCCCCCACACGCGCCTGAATGACACTCATTCAGGACTTTTTCGGCCTCCTCATGGGTGAGGCACCTTCTCAGAACTGTATCGATACCACGACGGTAAAGTGTATCACCGACGATCATGTAGTCTTTTGCTTGGTATTGTATACGTTTTTGTTCAGAGTGGGAGGTGTTTGGCCTAAATTTTTGGGTTTGGAGATAAATGGTTATATCCCCATACCACTCATTGCTTGTAGCTATCAGAAACAAACTTTCATCCACGATTGATTCTTCGGATGTTTCATCGTTGGACGACGATGGGAGATCGCATAATAATTCTGCGAAAACTAGAGCTTTCTTTGACTTGGATTTTACAAATTCCAGATCAAACTCTTGAAGGATCGCTATCCATTTTGAGTATTTGCCCCCCAGTAATTGTCGCGACAATATATAAGTCATGGGGTTGCAATTTGACAGAATGGTAGTTTTCCGAAAGAGGACATAGTGTCGAAATCTTTGTATCGCTTGAACAGTCGCAAGCGCTAGTTTTTCAACATAAGAATATTTGCTTTCTGTATCGTTTAAGTTTTTACTTAAATAATATATAGGATGTTCAATTCCATCGACTTCTTGAACTAAAACCATTGCGATGGTCGTATCTGCTGCAGCCAAATACAGGTTAAAATCTCTTTGATAATCAGGGGCGTACATTAATGATGCTTTCATTAGGGAATCTCTTAAAGCATCAAAGGAAGCTTGCGCAACTTGATCCCAGACAAAGGGTACCTCCTTTTTCAAGAGACGTGTATAACCTTTAGCAAGTTCGGCGTAATTTGGAATAAACCTCCTCAGAAAGTTTGCTTTCCCTTGGAGTTTCTGAATCTGAAGCAAATTCGAAGGTGGAGGCAAATTTATGATTGCCTAGACCTTACACGGGTCGAGACAAATCCCATCCTTGGAGACTACAAAGCCAAGTAAACGACCAGAACTGACGCAAAATACACATTTGTGCGGATTGAGTCGTATCTTGTAGTGTCGGCAATGTAGAAATATCGCTCTTAAATGTTGCGGATGATCAGTCCGCTTTCGCGAATGAGCCGGAAGGTCGTCGAGGTATGGTTGAACGATGTTTTTGATGTCATGGAAGGCATAATTCATTGCCCTCTGAAACGTCGCCCCTGTGTTCTTTAAACCAAAGGGTAATTTTCGATATGCGAATGTGCCCCACGGACAAATAAATGCAGTCTTTCACTGGTCCTGTGGGCGGATATTTATTTGATTATACCCGGAGAATCCATCCATGAATGAAAAGATTTCGCATCCGGTGCATTCATCAATTATCTGGTCAATAAAGGGTGTAGGGTAGTTGTCTTTTGGACAAGCTTGATTTACATCCCTATAATCGACGCACACTCTAATTGTCCCCTGTTTTTTCATAACAGGGACAATATTCGATACCCAATCGGTTAGAGGAACCAGGTAGATGAAACAAGCATGGAGAAGTTTTTCAACTTCTGCCTTAATGGCAGCGGCTTTCTTGGGGTGCACCTGCCTTAGCCGTTGTCGTACCGGTTTGACATCTGGATACATCTTAATTTCGTGTTCAACGATACTCGAGTCGATGCCTGGCATTTCACTATATGACCAAGCAAAGACATCTCTGAATTCGCGAAAAAGAGCATTATATATTTCCAGTTCTGAAGGATAACAGCATTTGCCAACATAAATATTCTCTACAACATCTGTTTTGGTCGAGATATTTATGGCTATAGTCTCTTCAATGTTGGATAAGTTTCGCTCGGAATCCACCGTATTTACAGTATTTGACAGAAAATCAAAGACTGAAGGATGATAAAGGTCATTTTGAGTATCTTCTTCACAATCTGGAAGAAGAGAACGATGGTGGGAATCATTCCATGGTGCTCCTTCAATTACCATAGATTGGATAATTCCTTCGTCGGTGACATGCACTCGCGACCAAGGATCTGAAGGAGTACCATATTCTCTAGACCTATCTATCCAAACGCTTGATGAGCGTTGATTTGGATTTGCCCCCCATGCTAGAAACATTGATTGCTATAATATTTCCGTTGGGCTTGGGGGCAAAACCACTGCATGATTCATGTTGATATCGTTTTTTGAGATCTTTGTAGAAGATATCATGTTGCAGGTTCCTATCGACGCTACTTCCGCCAGATTGATTGGAGGTGGAAGAGCGAAAGTTCCCATTAGTATAGGATCTTTTAGTAGGCCTACTCCGATATTCTAAAGCGAATGGGGGCTTCCATGGATCATGGGAATGCTTCCAGTAACTTGAGAACCATTGGGGAGGAAGTTTTGTTGATTGACGATTGTAATCCCTCCTTGAAAGGGAAATGCAATCTTTCTAAAATAGGTCGACACAACAGCTGCCATGGCATATATCCATGGTCGTCCTAGTAGGATGTTGTAATCAAGATTCCCATCGATGACTTCAACATCTATTTCTACTGTCTTCCCTCCTAGTTCAACTTTCAAGTTATTTAGGATACCATATGGGGTATATGTCCTTCCGTCGAATGCTTTTAATGTCGTCGTAGACCGCGACAAGGTTGGAGATCCTAAAGTTTTCCAGCAACTCATCGACATAATGCATGTAGATGCCCCCTCATCAATAATTGTTCGATGAACAGTTTTGTTGAGGGCTTTCACTTGAACAAGGAAAGCTAGTTGAGCTAGTAACTGAGGATCGTATCCTTTATGATCGAAGGATACAAGATTGGAATCCTTTGGATCAACCCCACCAATGGCTGATAATAAAGCTTGCCTTTGGGATGGGCAATTTTGTAGTACTTCAAGAGTCGACATAGCGGATGGCGATTGGGCCAAATCTTCCACTATGTTATAATGCTGTGCCGCTCTAGCGCGGGGATTAAACGTCGACTTGTGTACTACTCCCTTCGGCGGTTTTATTGTCAATTCAGGGATGGTGGGTGGTACAACTTCTGTCGAAGTTGTTGTCGAACTACTTGGTTGATCTTTATCCTTGTTGTTCAACAACTGCGGATTCCCATAATCTTTGTTCCTTGTCGATATCAAAGCATCATTTTGCTGTTTTGAAACCAAAAACATTAGCACTTGAGACGGGGAAGCATTTCCACTTTCAACCAGATTTGTTCCTGGATTTGGAAACGGATCAGTTAACACTGCGGAGGTTTTTGAATTCTTGAAGAATTTTTTAATCTCAGCTCTGTGTGGACAATCTGTGGTCCGATGATCCTCATCGCATATCATGCATGGAAATTTTAGTTTCCTATTTCCAGGAGGGTTTGAAGAAGATTTTTTAGGTGATGATTCCTCCTGTTTCTTCTTCTTCCCTTTTCCTTTCTTCTTGCTTCCTGGTTGTTTGGTTTCTTTGCCTTTGTCTATTGATACGACATTTACTTCCGAAGCAAGAAGTTCGTCTTTTGCATTTTGACCTGAAATCTTACGGGCCTTTTTGGATGTAGCCTTTGTCGATTTCGTTTCTGTCATGCCAATCACGCCATCGCCGGCATGAGAGTCATTGTTTGATTTAGGAGGAGGAGGAATTGAGAATTCTGGTCTAGGGGCGTCAGGTATTTTGTCGTAGAGCGTGCCAGACTGAGTGTAAATCAAGTCCAGATATTGCGCACGAGCGATAACTTGCTCTTCTGTTACGACTCCCCCCTTTGCCACATCTTCCGTGATGGAAGGTAGTAATGACTTGATAAACCATTCAGCTAAGAGTTGATCGGGGACGTACGTTTTTACCATCCTACGACGACGTCGCCACTCATGTATATGATCAGATATGTGAGTGGCCGTTGTCTGTTTGAAGTTGGTAAGAAGCTCTGTTCCCGTTTCGTACCTTATTGGTAATTGAAAATGGGTTAAAAAGGTTGTGGCTAAGGTACTGAAGTTGTCAAACGAAGCTCTAGGCAATTCAATGTACCATTTTGCCGCCGGACCCGTTAACGTCCTTTGGAAGAGGCGAAGTCTTATCGAATCATCATTTAGGGTGTTTGATGAACACCATAGATGAAAGGTCATCACGTGATTCGATGGATCTTCACCCGGATTTCCATTAAATTTAGGAATATCTGATGGAAGTTTATGCGGAATCGCTGGCCACCAAGGGGCGTAAGCAATCAGATCGTTTGTTAACCGATTTAAATCAGGTAACTCTAAGGTTGCCACGAAGGGTAACTGTTGATTCAGGTTGGGTGAAGCATACCCAGGATAAGATGGAATTACTTGAGCAGTTGGTCTTTGCATACCGGCATAATGCATTTGATGCTGGTATGTTTGGTAAGGTTGGTGGACTTGACCATTGTAAAATGGTTGATTTTGACCGTTTTGAATGTACGGCTGCCCACTGTTCGCAAAGATATGCTGCTCAGAACCTTGGTATACTTGTTGGAATTGCGGTTGTTGGTACTGCACCAGCCATGGTTGTGAAGCCATGTGCTGTTGCGCGATACTAACCGTTTGACCAAGGTGAGGGGTAATTGTACCCGTCTGGACCTATGTCGCCCCACTAGTCAGCGATTGTGGTTGAGTCGTAGGGTCAAGGGGCTGTTGCATTACAACCTGAGAAACCTGAGGTTGGCATACAACAAGCAGCGCTTGAACTTGCGACACCGTCACAATAGCTGGCGTAGTCGGGATGTTCGACATAGGTACGCATTGTTGCATCGAATACACAACTCTTGGTTGTTGAGGTAGTATAGGTACCCAACCACTTGAGGTAATTCCAGTATAACCTGAATGCTGTTGTGAACTCCCGTATGGATATCCTCCCGGAGGAGATAATGAAAGGGTATACTGCCCCCCATACGGTGGTAATCCAGAACTCAAGGGGATTGTTTGCCCTTGGGGACCGGACTGCCCAAATTGACCTCCAAATGGATCAATTTGTTGAGACTCAACATAAGAGTTTCTGGATATTATTCCGGATGAACAAACAGGAACGAACCAGACTGTCGAAATAGCCCCTGAGTGGGCTCCTTCTAGCGGTTGAGAGCTAGTCGGGACAGATGGTATGTCGGCGAACATTGTCGGAATGATAGCAGGGAGTTCTGCCGTCGCTGTGTCAGATGACACAGTCCTAGATGTTGACGGTTGTTCAGACATTTGTAGTTTATCCAAAATATTACCTAGCGATTCTACAGGAGCTTCCGCTGGTGGTAGGCTAACTTCTGATGACGAAGGATATAGAGTGATCCCGACTCCAAAGTGCGTTGGAGTACTCGTTTGAGGATCTTCTACAATTTCTTCTATTGCAATCAGACCAGGTGGAAGGGGAAGACCGTTAGGTCTGTAAAATATTTCTGGTGCTGAAGAAGGTGTGAAATCAGCAGCGACAGATGTTTGAAGAGTAAGACTCTCCGAACCGGTTATAGATGGAACTGGTTCGGTAACACAAGTGTTTATTCTCAAACTAGGATCAGTATCACTGTCCTTCTGTGGCTGTTGAACTTCTTCTGTAGAGGCAGGGATTCCAGAAATGTTTGGAGTAACCGGAGTCTCTGATGTCGTCGGAACACTTGTTCTAACTTTGATAGGAGATTTGGAACCGGTTAAACGAGTTTGCTTTGTCCGTACTGGTTTCGATTCCGGAGACAAAGACGGTTGACTCGTAAGTCTCCGGGAACGACGGGTTTTCAACTTTCTTCCACGATTGCAGATTACTCGATCAACTAAAATAAAGGGAAGGTATGTTTCCGAATTAAATGAATTTTAGACGCTTTTGACACAACTTGTTTTTTCAGTTTTAAAGAGTCGAGAAAAACAAAAGATGACTCTAGTATCCTTCGATTTTTAATGAGCCTGAAGTGACAAGTGCTCAGATGGACCTTTTCCGTTAAAGAGTCTGAAAAGGAACGAAAGGGACTGCTCTGGAGGTCTAGGTAGAGGGAGTACCAAACCAATCGCAAAACTGCAGAATACTTTTTATGGTACGACAGTCAATCTTCCCGAATGCTGTGTTCAGTGCATTGCGATCAGTAGGGCGGCCGACACGGCTTCCTATGGATAAAGGTTTTAAGCCTATAGGGGTCTCCCAATATATACTCGACGGTAAGTGGGAGCACAAGTCCGTACTGGCACTTATCGTCTCAAAGTGGAGGAATCACCCAACCATCAGTGAGGACAACAGTTACCAGGGTTTACGACACCGGAATACGTCTCTAGCCTAGACCTCTAAATGTTGTGCGTTAAGTTCCAAAGCGTTGTTAGGTTCATTGAATTTATTTTAAGTTGATCTTTCTTATGAAGTTTTCCTTTTGGGTTCACCACGATATGTAGATGTAATTCCTAAAATGCAATCTAAAGATGATAAACAAACTTTTATCTCTTTTCAGCAATGAAAATCCTAGCCACTAGGGGAAAAGAAAGACACAATCTTTTCACAAAGAGCAAAGAGCACACTGTAAATGCACTTTCCTAAATCAAGCCAAACAGACTGTCTATATGCAAATGCACATGCATGTATTTGTTTTTCACTTTCTTAGTATTGATGCTAAAAAGAAAGTTGATGTACAAATCTGAATTTGCTTTCAAGCGACAAACACAAACAAGCTTCTTTTCGAAATCAAAAGGTAGAGATGATTACGACACTTTATGATTTTGAAATAAATACTCGTTTTGACACTAGAAAGTCACAAATTCAAACCAAAGGCAATAGTAAAAGCATAATCGACTATCAACAGCAAATAAACTTTCTCCTATGATCAAAATCGACACTTGCGACAGATCTAAATCAAAGGACGACAGTACGATTATTATACTTTTGCAATGGAAAACTGTAAACGACTCAACAAACACACAAAAACATCTACAGTTATTTTGTACAAATGAGGCGGAATATCAGTAAGGAAAAGGGGTTTGAAATAGTCATATACTGATCACAGGCTGCAAAATTCAGAGACAAAACTGGAAAGAGTGAAGCACAAGAACCTCAGCTGCACAGGGCTAGGCTGATCAGCGCACCTGTAACACAGAGAAAATGCATTGCAGCGCAGGTTGCCCTTTCAGGAAGTGGGTTGAAATGCAGAACCTCTTCACAGTGCCTGCGCTGGGCCAGAAACGAGAATTCTATATGGGTTCTGGGTCACAGTTTGCAGTTTAGTCTTTGGTTTTTGGCCGAGTAAAAGCAATCAGTAATGCACAATCAGGGGTAGATCTAAGGAGGGTCTAAGAACTATCACAAGGGCAATCAGATAGTCTATGAATCAGCTATTCAAATCATAAACAGATCCAGTGAATGGATTGAAGTAGCAGATGTCTACTTTGCATTTGTTATGGCAAATGCAGTTCGAATGCTACTTATAAGTTTATGAAATAAACAACAAGAGATACACAAACAACTAATTAGACAATCGTCCCCAGCGGAGTCGCCATTTTGTTACCGGGAAAAGTGTCTATTTAGAACTGCTCTATCCCACTAAGGTGTGACAGCTGCCTTAGAAACAAACAGAGAAAACTACTTTTGTATCTCCTTTATGAACTATAAATAAAGAGGAATAGGAAGAACCAACCTGTGTCTTGCGCTAGTCCTTTGATCCAATCTCTCTCCTCTTTGACAGCTTCCAGCTACCTGCTCCCTTACTTGCCCAGCTTCACCAAGTACCTGTAAGATCACAGAAGAAGAAAACTATACAAAGACATGGATTTATATTCATAAATAACTTAGGATCAGATTTAAGTTAACCATACAAATGTAACAAGCATCAATGATACAAAAGCATGGAGAAGAAACTCAAATAGTTTTTATTGATATACAAGAAGATCCAGGAGGAGTTACAACCGATGATTCCTGACCCAACATCAACCTCCCAGCAAAGAAGCCCCTCTTCACCTCCAACAAAGCATAGATCACCCAATTCTCTGATATGTGTCTCAAAACCAACAACAATTCCTTACAATGTGCAAAATTCCAGCCTCTGGATCTCTGGGATGAGGGATCCATATATAGATGTATGCAACGAGGATGAGTCAGCTTGTGATTTGATTAGTGGCTTCTCTCTGTCAGTTCTTGCTTCCACTTGGAGACTGAAGGCCTCTTACTCATCCTTGGTTGAATTCAGTGTGGCAAGTGTCATAGGAGAAGATTCTGGAAGCTTCCATTGTCTCTCCACCTCGCGGAATGACACTGCCATTTGTCATTTCCCGCTCAACTCACCCTGATAGTGCATTTAGGTGCGTTGCAACGCACCTAGCCAGTGGATTTAGGTGCTATGCAATGCACTTAGCTAGTGGAGCAGCTGAAATGATCCTGTTTTGACTTATTCTGAGCAGTTTCTGGTGGAGAACCTCTGGGAGAAGCTGTAATTTGTTGACCTTGTTCCTTTAGGGGTTAGAACAACACTTTTAGGGACTTAGGAGCCCTTGGTTTATGGACATTTCATGCTTGGAGCTGCAAGGCACAAAAATGTCTATAACACTCCCACTTTGGTAAAGCCTTCTGTATCTTTTCCTGAGGTGGCTTTAATACTATTCTCCATTTTTTTTGAAGGGCAGTCTCTGAAGAGGTGCCCATGTTCATGGAATTTGCGACATCTGAAAGGGACATGCTCGTAGTCAAACTCTTGCACCCATTCTTCATCATAAACTTCAACGATGATTTCATCCGGCAGAGCTCCAAAAAGGTCCATTTCTACACATATTCGGGCAAAGGAGGTGTATTTTCCTCGCAGAGTGGCATCTGATACTTTTAAAAAATGCCCTAGTTTATTGCCTATGGCTTTTAAGGATTCTGGCAGCCAATAATCTAAAGGTAGGGAGTAGAGTCTTATCCATACCAGCACTGATGTGAATGTCTCTCGCTCCGAGACAAAATTCATCACCCAAGGCCGCATATAGAGGCCTGCAACAGCATAGAAGTAAGGTCCTCCTTCGAACACTCTGTCTTTATCCTCTAAGCTTGAGAACACTACTGTGAAGAAACCCTTGGATCCAAGGTGCAGATTTATTTCTCCCTTAGGTTTCCAATGGTTCTTTATCCAAGCGTGCAAGGCCTTCTCCATTGGCCATATTCCCATAAATTTGCATATTATTGCATAAGTCGCCATGTGATCCCTATGCGCCTGTAGCGCTGGATCACTTAACACCACTCGGGGTGTGATTGTTGACCTAGGTTTACATGGTCCTGTCAGATTCCTGTGGTCAGTTTTCTGACTGCCTCCTCCTATTCTCTTCTCTCTTCTGACTTCCTCCTGATTTTCTGCCTGGCCCTGTGCTCTACTGTTTTCCTGTTTTTCTCTGTCGCTACTCCCAGTTTCTGCTTCTATTGGCTTCTTGAAGCGGTTCAAGACTGCATGACTGTAGGAGGGAGTGGAACTCCCCCCTTCTCACCCCTCCATGGTGCCCAACACTGATACCCTACTTCAAACCCTAGTTCTACTCGTTTCCCCCGCAGTTCGCCTCCTCCATCTTCTTGCTCCCTCACTCCTCTATTTTGTAGAATAACTTAATAAGACTCTCTTCCTCTATTTTGACATTGTTTCTTTTTTTGTTTGTGTTCTTGTAGGGTGGATTTCTTATAATATTTCTTACAGGTACACAAGGTTGGAAGAACTGTGCCAATGTGTGTAGGTGGGTTTTAGGGTCCATATTTTGAAAATGGGCTCTGATACCACATGTAAGATCTCCTTCTCGGGGTCTTGAGTTTATATAAGAACTATTCATGTAAGACCCCCTACTTGCAATCTTGAGTTTGTATAAGAACTACTCTAATAGAAATTAAAAAATTAGTATGACTATTGTTGTTTCTATTCATTCCACAACATATTTCTTTTCATTTTCAAATTTAACAACAATGCAATTAAAACAATTTAATAATGAAAATTAACACGAATCTTGACAACGATGGTTAATGAGAAAATATCTATCTACGGTGGCTTGGTTGCGATGCTCCTGTTGGGAGAACCTGGTTGAATATGCCATCCTGCCAACTAGGAAATTCTATCTGACTTTCTAGCCCTGGAAACCTCTACAACTTCCCTAGCTCTCTGAGCCCAAGTCCAACTGTAGTCATAGTGTGTTCGAAATTGATACCTCACTCTTTGTCCCACTCCAAATATTTTCCTCCAAGTTCTCCATCCAAACCTCTTGTAATAATCTCCCCCTCACCCCCTTCCTCAAGTTCATCGTTTAAACGATAAGTTCCATTCTTCCCAAACTCCTCACACTTATGCCTCCCCCAAGTAAATGCCACCCACCCCCATTATGTCACCAACTCCCCCCATGCCTCTCCTCGAGCCCCTCCCAATTTTTCCTTATCCTCGAATTATTTTGAGGGAGCAACCTTGTGAGGGTCAAGAAGGGATAAATAGTAAAATAATAATAATAATTAAATATTAATCAAATATTATGTTAGTCAACCTTATGGTTTCATACGAATCCTATCTACCTATCTATTTAAATATTAAATATTCATGTTAATATATAATTTATTAATTATAAGTGAGAATTAAGGGTTAAATAAGCATTGATCAAGCTTAAAGCTAACCATAAACTTGATCATTAATCAAGCTTAAGGTTAATCATAACTTATTCACTAATTAAGTTTAACCGTTAATTACTTGTCTAGCATAATAAACAAGAAGATAATAGTGTATTTGTGTGAAGTATGGGTATGTAACTAACATATACATACCTTGTACATATACTAATAATACTTATAATAATCAGTAATTAAAATCAATCATATAGTAAATAAATTATTAAATTAATACAATACAATAAGATTAAATGGCAAACACTACATAATCATCAAATCTCCATCTAACGCTGGTCTAGTTTAGGAAAAAGAAAAATGAACTCAACATATAAAATTTTCCCATATTCTATATCAAGTTTCCCATATTCTATGTCAAGTTTTCATTGACCCTTGTTAACTTTAAGAAGGAAAAAAATATGAACTTCTACTTAAGAGAATAAATGGAACTTGTGATGATTATGTTTGCTTTAGGAATAAAAAAATATGGCCTTGCATATAAAGAGAGTTTACTAAACCAAGTGATTATATAGGGAATGTGCATGTATGCATAGGGAATAAGGAAGTACCAAAAGTGGTATTTTTAATACAAAATTCCCACTTTAGAGTTAATGGAGAGTCAAATTTTAATATAAGAGTCCACTGGAACGTGTAGTTATATAGGGAATGTGCTTGGCTGCACACGGAATATAAGGAAATACTAAAAAGTCGTATTTTTAATACAAAGTTCCCACTTCAAAGTTGATGGTGAGTCCATTCTTAGTATAATAAAAGTCTTCTAGATGGTTTAGAATTTTCCCTCGTTTGAATGGTTTGAAATGCCCATTTAAATAGTTTGAAATCTTTAATTGGCCTAACTACGTGGGACCATGTCAATAATGTTCAGTCCTATGACGATATTAAACCATGGGAATGGCCTGACTATTTAATTTTAGTACTAGCTCTCTCCAAAAGTCAATATTGTTGGGTCATATAAGGAAATTATAATCATAGGAATGGTTATTTTAGATTTTAAATTTCCATATGTTTTAAATTGGTTGTTTGTTTTCTTAATATGTAAAGTTTTTGGTCATTATAATAAGAAGATGGTTACATTATCAATATTCATTTAAAATCATTATTAGAAAAATATTGTTTTACATTTTTGTTATTAATAAAAAATATATATTATAATTTTTTTCTTTGTGTTTTTTTTTTAAATTATATTTCAAATAAAAAATTATTTTAAAAAATAAATTAATTTTATTATTAATATTTTAATGATTTTGACTATTAAAAATTTAATTATATTTTAATGACATGTCCATTTCCATCATTATAAACATTTTCAATATTCAGCAAAATAATTCATCGAAATGTGGGTAGATTGCTCCTTTGTCCAGTGTACATTTTTTAAGATTTATTTTTATTTATAATCAAACTTTTCTTTTAACGACTTTAGTTTTTTACAAAGTAATATTTTTGATTATTTTAAATAATGATTTCGTTCTATATTATTAAATTCAGTAATTAAAAATAATTTTAAAAATATATACAGATTTTTTATTAATTATAATTAATTATTACTATCTATACAATTAAATAAATTTTTTACAAATTCAAATATATATAATTTAAAACTTAAATAAATAAATTATAATCAAACTTTTCTTCTTAAGATTTTATTTTTTTACAAAGTAATATTTTTGATGATTTCGTTTTATATTATTAAATTCATTAACTAAAAGAAATATATATATATTATCAATTATAATTAATTATTTATTCATTAAATTAATTATTATTATCTATATAATTAAATAAAGTTTTTACAAATTCAAATATATATAATTTAAAATTTAAATAAATAAATAATTTAATCTTATTAGCTATAAAATATAACCATTTTTAAAATTTCGATATTATCAGTTTACATACATCTTAATTAAGGATTTATCAAGTATTTTGAGAGATCAAAGTTCTAAGGGTACAAACTTTTTTTAGTGGAAAGCTTGACTAAAGATTTGCACTTTGAGAAATTTGATTTCTTTCCGCCCTTGATAGATCTTGAGTTAAGCTGGATCTACTTTATATATATATATATATGATTGGCAAAAATATGGGTTGTAAAAACCTAGTACCCAAAAAATGGCAACTGTAAATTGACTTTATAATCTCAATTTTCCAACCACTGTAACAATATTTATAAGCATTAGATTGCTATAATTTTTGAATTTGAATTTTATTTTAAATAATTGATTTTTTTTAGTTAAAATACTTACATAACATCACAAATTATATCTCTTTCATATTGGGTTGGAGGGCGCTTCCAAAAATTTACACCTTCAAAAATTTGATCCCTCCCAATGCTTGATTAAATCTAGATCAAGTATGATCTTCAAATAATTTTAATGACTTAAATACTTTTAAATCATAATTTTTTAAACCACAAATTAATCGTACCAATTTATAATCTTTTTTACTTCTTATAATTTTTATTTTTATTTTTATAACAAACAATCTATACCATATTTTTGAGAGATTCTTCGGTGTAAATCACATGAAATTTCATTTGTCGACACGTTTTGCACTAACTAGTGTGGTTCATCGTTAGGACAAGTTGAAGAATCTAGCTTTGCATATTAAATAGTCAGAGCAGAACATCCAACCACTAAATTTCTTGACCAAGCAACGGCTAAATTTGACTGGGAGAGGGTTAGTTGGACAGGATTAAGGGCATGACCTATATTTTAATAATTAAGTTAATTCAAATAAATATCAAATTGTTAGTTAGTTATAATATTATTAAAATCGAGATTAAAGGGACTATAAACGAATATATCATAAAATAAATAAATTAATTTAAATTAAAAGTTAGTTAAATAGTTAGAGTAATGAATATAAAATAAATAAATTTATTTAAATTAATAGTTAGTTATTAAATGTATAGTTAATAGTTAGTTATTAAATATACATAGTTAGTTTTATATATATATATATAAAAGATAAAGGGACTTATTTTATAATTTACTTATAAAATAAAATATCATAAAATTAATTTAATTTGATAGATAGTTAAAAAGTTATTAAATAGAGTAATAAATATAGAAAGTTAGTTATATATATATATAAAGGGACTTATTTTATATATTAAAATAAAATAATTATAAAATAAAATATGTAAAGCTAGATTTCATTCTTCAACTTGTCTTGACGATGAACCACATTAATCTCTCAAAAATTTGACATGGATCACAGAAGCCTCAATTCAACAATCTATACCATAATTTATTTTAAAAATATAACTTTTAAAATTCATCACGTCAATATAAAACGAATCCTTTAAGTTCGAATCCTTGAATTTACCTTAAATAAATTACCGTTATAAAAAATTCCTAAACTTTTTAGGTCAAATTTTTGTTTCTCAACTGTTTTTTATTTTATTAATTTTGAATTATTTTCTATTTTATTAATTTTGTAAAGCGAATCCTTCAATTTATGTTCGAATCCTTGCATTTACCTTAAATAGCGTTATAAAAAATTCCTAAAGTTTTTGGGTCAATTTTTTGTTTCTCAATTGTTTTTTATTTTATTAATTTTGAATTGTTTTTTATTTTATTAATTTTGTAATTGGCTGACCATCAATCTTTTACCTTTTTAATTTTACATATTCCCTCATTTGATTAACCCTCAATCTTTTATCCATGCCAAAAATTTCAACAAGAGAACAACGTATAATGAAATTTTATGTTTGTTAATACATAATTCTTTACCGGAAACCTCGAAATCATGAATCATATAACATATTTTATTTAAAAAAAAATCATATAAGGAATCATATAACCTACTTTATTTAAAAATACAAAAATTGTGGAATTCAAAATTTATTAGTTAAAAGTGATCCCAACAGAGCTCAACAACAAGCTTAAGAGGTTGTTGTGACCTTCCATATGACTATTTCTGGAAATCCGTAATGAAATTTGGCACTTTGAAATTTTCACAGGTAGAGATAGATAGGGCTTCTCAGACTCAAAGATAATGGTTGAAATTGAGAAATTGGTTCCCAACCCTAGTCATACCAAGGAAAGGAAAAAACAATGTTTTCATGCCTTATCATTATATTAGCAAATGAAAACCCTATTGAACGGGGTCCTTATTGAGAAGTAGGCTCAAAGATATAATGTATTTGCAAGCCTTGATATAACATGTTTGTCTTGAGAGAATGAACACTCGCCTGGTTCATATTGAGCGTCATATTTTGTGCATTATTTCTACGTCAACTCCTCCAAGATCCAGTGCAAAGGATCCAACACTAGTTACCTCTTCTGATTCCTAGCTTTTAAAATGTTTATTCGCAATTTTTTGTTTTTGTTTGTGTAGTAAATACTTTAATTATGTTATTGTTGTTAATACTTTTGAAGTTTTGGATAAATTATTCCACAGACAGGGGGTCAAAAATATATGGTTTCTTGTTGGACAAATTGAGATCACGTGCTAGAAAACATGCTTAAGATAAATGGCTGACTAATATACTAAATATTATGATTTTGTGAGACAATACAATATTAGCTTTAAAAATTCAAAATTTATTATTGTAGTTCATAGTTTCACATTTTACTTTATGTAACCTATGTGCAACTATAAAAAATAATAAGGATATTAACATTATAAATAATTGATAATGTTTTTTTTTTGTAAATCGGTCTTCTATTCATTCTTTAAAAAAATGTACAACATTAACAAAAACGCAGGCAGTCTCAACCCAACTAGGTTTGTTGACTACTACTAGTAGCAAGTGACAATAAAACAAAACAACAGAAAGTAACAAAGACCACAACTGAAAGGGCCAGAAGTACCAGAAGACAAGCAAGATACATAAAACACCTGATATCATATCAATCGTCAGAAGTGATGGAGGCTGGGTTGTTCGAGGCTGTTCCAGGAGGCGGAGGAGGGTGGAAGGTGCATTGCACATGCTCTTCGAAATGGGCCATCCAGGCCTCCAACTTTTCAACTTTCTTGGAGAGTAGATTTTGGCCGTGCCAGACCACCACCACATGTTCCCGGGTATGGCACTGAAAATAGTGCATCTTGTTCAGTGTCGTGATAATCTCTACATGTTCCTCCTACCTCACACGCTCTGCGGTAGCTAGTCTATCCATAATTTTTTGGATGAGGTCCTGCCAACGATCCATGCAACATCTCTGTTACTTCCCCCTTCCTCCACGATGCACCACCCCTTGAATCTGTCCTCCTTCGTGACAAGCAGACCCTCCTCGGTGCCGACCTTTCATGGTGTGGCCACCTTAGCCACCAATTAAAACTCCTAGGCCCCTGCCTCCCCGAACCTCCGAACCATCCTTGCGATTGCTGCCAGATCTTCCTCTCCCATGACTTGCTGAAGCAGACGAGCGAAGACAACCACCCCTAAAACCACCATGTCCTGTATGTTTTCCACTGGATGCTAACGCCATCAGGGATAGGCTCTTGCCACCCATAGGGTCTGTCGAATTAGGCTCCACGCAGGACGACTTGTGCAAAATGTGAGGTTTTGACCTCATTCCAATCCACTATAAAACACTGACCAAAAGAGCAATGGAGGGATTCCATCCTTCCACCACTAGGACCGTCTGCCTATTATCTGAGCTGAGTCGTTGGGCACTCGGTCTCACCACCAACAACACAAAACCAATGACGTGTGAGGGGAAAATGTTGCCCGCCACCCAGTCTTCCACCCATGGTGCACTACGCCACCAAGACGAAATTACCCTAGCTGAAGAACCAGTGAGGGCACCAAGAACAGAGTCTCTCCATGCCCGAACACGCACCTCCCTACCCTAATTTCTTGGTAGAAGAATTCCCCACCCTCTATTGAACCACCGTTGCTCCAGGATAAATGAATTATCCCATCGGCTGCTCCGACCCACTAAATGTATGCGCAGGCTTAACCAATACTTCACCAGGATATACCCTTGTGGGAGCTGGAAGGACCGTCGATGGTAAATCCACCACCTTTCCCACACCAGTCGTGCTCATGACTTAGAAATTTCCCTCTCCAACCTCACACACCAGGAGCCGTAATAACACCATTCACCATGCAGGATTTTGAAATTGAGTCAGGCCTTGTCTGGATTATAACAAGCCTCCTCCCCGACCATGAACACTCCCTTGATGCCACCACCTGCAACGTACCCTTCGAGTGAATGTTTCACACACTTAAGGTTCAATGCCCCCAATCTCAAGGTACTTGGAGAAGGCCTGGGGGCAGGCCTTCGTACTTGCATCCACGTGCCCATCATCAATCCCCACACGGTCCTTCGGGGCTTGCAATCACGTCATTCAATACCCTCGTCGGGGATATAACTGATAATATTTTGAAATAAATTTTAATATAATAAAATATGTTATATATATATAAATTCATTTTAATTTTAATATATATTAAAATTAATTTTAATTAAATTTATATTGATTATATATATATATATATATATATATATATATATATATATATTTTGGTTTAACGAGTTATGTGAGTTTTGATATCACCGGCATGCCTAACTTGTGGCTTGAGTAGCCATGGCCTAAGGGCATCTAAGATATCAAAATCATACTAGACCTTAGCATGGCTGGATTTTTGCCCACAGAGTTTCAAACCATTAACCTTCACGTCATGGAATGCCTTAACAAAACACCCTATCATTATCTACTCTACACCCATAGGGGATCAAACACTTTTTGTTAATTCCACAATAAAAATATATTTAATATTATTAAAATAATTTTTCATTAAATAAAATCAATAATTTATTCTAAATTTGCTTATTTATACGAGTTAATTTTTTTTTATATTTTTTTTGTAAGTTAGGTAGGACTACATCTTCATCATGTCCAACTTCTCATCCCGATCAAGGAGATAGCACAAGATTTGAACCCAAGACTTCCAGTTCAGTGAGACTTCATTTCCATGGCCATTACCAATTGAGCTACCACAAGCAGACAAGTTAAATAAACTTAATTTTTAATGATATTGATCAATTAAAAACCCACAATTTATTCTAAATATAATTTAGTTTTACTTTCATCTTTATTTATATTAATTAGATACTTTTTATTTAAATAAATTGAAATTTTTTAAAACAATATAATCATATAATCATAAATTTATCTAATGTAAATTAACTTTATTATAACATATATATATATTAAAGTGAATTCTATTATTTCAAATTTAAGAGATTATATTAAAAAAAGTTTATAAGTCATTCTGATCTATTTCTACGGAAACTAGATCATACCTAAAATTGTACCCTTCGAAGGGACATCAAAGACAGACAATATCTAACATACATTTGCTTAAACAACCCTACACTAAAATATTGGCTTGACCGGCCATAAACATAAACAATTAGAAAAGAAAATCCATAAACATAAGCATAAACCATCACATAATCAGGGAAATGGATCAAAATCAAACCTTCTATTGGGATAGGGGCTGTTGGGGTTGGTAGAGGTCTTGGTGTTGTTAGTGGAATGTCGAGGTGTTGATCAATTCACACTAGCCTACAATCCATCATTTCCAATCTACATTCATAACAATGTACATGGTTTAGGTTCGAGTTCGAGTTTGACAACGATAAAGTTTGATTTGAATTAGAATTTTTCCATGAAGTTTGGATAAGGTTCATTATTAGGTTATTCCATATATGTATTTTAAATTTTCTCTCTCTCTCTCTCTCTCTCTCTCTCTCTCTCTCTCTCTATATATATATATATATATATATAATATGTTTTCCGAGACAAATAAAATAAATAACACAAATGCTTTTTGTTCAATTCCATTGGAAGCATAGTGACATTTTACACCGATAATCACAACTTATAACTTAGTCCTATAATCCTGCGATTGAGGGGTAAGCCACCCCTTCGATTAAGGAAACAAACTTGGGCTTTCTTTTGTGGCTGGCCCTTTATATAGTCTTTGTATTTATTTCTTTTCTGGTTATCCCTTTATATAAATATTAAGACTACAAACCTATATGATAGATCCCTAACTCCCTCCTTTGAGTGGTTTGTTTTTTCACCTTCAACGTGATCAATTGGATAATAATCGAAAAGCCCATACAACTAGTTGCTCGACCTACTCAACTATTGTAGTTGTTCCTATACAAACAAGTAAGCCGACAATTAAGGAAATAATAAAAGGGCCTCGAGGATGTTATGTCCACTTTGGGACTGACTCACTTCTATTACTATTTTGAATAATGAATTTGGGATCCATAACCCAAATCCACAACTTGTGTGCGATTTTAGCCCCGTAACGTAGATTCATGCAATTTTATTTCCAACCTACAATCTACTTGCCCTATAACCTTCTCTTTTGGGTTTTTTCTATGCCGATTGGCTTTAAAAAAAAATTAAACTTGAACAAATTTTACACATGTAACATGCTTACCTAGGGTTTTTTTCTCTATTGCATCTGCTGCTTGGCCTCGAACGTAACGAAATTGAATGAATAATTTATGCCCTGCAACCTTCTCGCCTAAGATTTTTATGTGCCTCTCAACCTTTAACTTAATGAATTTGAATGAATTCTTACATATTTTTTTGAGGTTCACAAAATTCCAAACCTTAAGGTTCAAGTTTGGAAAACCTTGTGACATAGATTCATAGTGCTTCAGGTGACCATGCACGTGGTCTAGAGTCTGTAATAAGTCCCTCCTCGAATCTTGACTATCCAGAAGAACACACTCCAAGAGGAACTTCATTTTATAATACAAATCTATTTCTTGCATTTATTGGTTTTCTTTGCTCCATGCTTTCCCCATAATTGTGATCCATTCTACCCACTGCATTCTCACTTCAGAATCAGAGAGGGAATTTCTTTGAGAGGAAGCTTCCCTTTTCGCCCACTTAATTTCTTCCTACACATGCATAGGCATATGCTCTCGGTACTTGGATCCAAAACCTGTTGCTGCATTTGGTAAGTGGGAATGTCCCTTATGACCTCTTTATTTGTATTATATTGCTCCTCTCCTCGACCGATCTCTCCCCCTTGGCATAATGAAATTCACTTCAATGACCTGGACATAAAGAGATGAAATATTATGTGTGAACTAAGCATTATTGACCCTCGAATCCGGGTGCTCGCGGGAAAATTGACGCAACTCCCCATGCTCACTGTCAGCGGCCACCACATGGCACATCTACTTCATCAAGTAGTATTCATGACTTTTAATTCACCTTGTTGGTGTTGAATTTTCTAAGTCTATCCATTAGAAAATTAATTTGTATTTTGCTGGTTTATTTCTTCTACTTGTAAATTCTAAACAAGTTATTTAAAACATTTAAATACTAAAATAAACACAATACAACCACAACATCTACAGATCATCAGCTGAAAGAAAACAAACACACAAGTGACGCCATTATTTTTGGACAAATGTCCCCAGAAAAACCCAATTCGGGAAAAGCAGTGTAGCTATTCTGAGGGTATATTATTATGCAGTATTTCCTTGAGTACAACTGGGTGCCTAACCGGCTCACCCGATAGAGAAAAATACACGGTAGCAATGCCTCTATATTCGGAAACAAGTATTCAGAAAACATGTCCCATGAAACCCTCTCCAACATCTATGAAGCTCTATGCTGGACCTTCTGGACTTTGCGTTAGCCTCTTGCTGTCCTGTGTCATCCCCAGGACCCTCTGCACCAACCCTTTGAGGCATTGCATAGCCTTTAAGACCCTTTGTGTCACTCCCTTAAGCCTCTTCTTATACTTTTTCATTGGTCCTTCAACGGTCGAGATTAAATCTCTAATCAACAGCGAAGATTAGATTTGGCTTGATCCATGACTTTTGGAACCTTCTAACCCAGTTTTATATTAATACCCATTAATATTTTATTTTTCCTAAGTTTAGACTTAGGAACTCCATTAAAAATATTATATTTTAATATCTCCCAAACCGGGTAAAATTTGTCCAAACCATTTCTAGGCCTTGGAGATCTCATGTGCTTTAGCCCCTCCACCAATTTTCATGGCTAGAGCACATATGATGCTAGCCCAAATAACACTCCCTCTTAGCGAGGACTGTGCTCTAGTAATAATCCTCACTGAGCATCCCTTTGATTATCCAGCACCGATACCTGTGCTGATGCTAGGCCTCCCTACCCAACATCCTTTGCACTACTACCCATGGCACTGCTACTACCACTGTTGCATTCGTACGACAGCTCCCTATGCATCTGTGCTACCGCTGGTCCTTTCTCCTAACACTGCATCTGCATTGCAACCACTTCTCATCATGTTGCATCGTTGTTACAAAGTAATTTGTCACCGACCCCACATTCGTTGATCCCAAACACTGTCACTCCGTGTTATTGACATCTGCTTTGTGTCATGTTGCAAAATATGTGTCAATGTCTTCCTTGTCATATCAGGAAGAATACCTCAGTTCATTACTCTTGGAGCAGACCCTTTTTAACCTCTGTTTTTGGGTCATCAGCTATTCCATTCGCAAAGATGGCCAAGATTGAACTAAGCCTAGCGATGTCGTCGCTCAGTCCCTGTGTTTCACTCGCGACAAGCTATTTTTGGCGAGTTTGTTTTAACAAATTGTCGATGGGCTGTCCTAGGGTTGGTTGTTGGATCAGATAAGCTTGAATCTCTCCATTGGGATGGTTGTTCCACCTTTTGTGCAACCTCCCAAAGGGATAAGCTCTTTCTCCCATCTCTTATGGAGGCTACTCCTCCTATAAATATATCCTTCATGGCTGAGATCTGCTGGTGGAAGTTAAAGATAGAGGGTAGAGTTTGGGAGTAGCTTCTAATGTAACTTAGCCTGGGATAGTTTTGTGTGGATTTGGCTTGATTGTAAGAGTGTTAGAGCATCATAATTTTGCCTTTTGGGTAGGAGAGAGAGTTATTCATCCTCTTGGGAGACAATTCATGAGTGAATTCTTGCAGAGACATGATGACAGGACCCTTCAAGGAGACCTACAACGTCAAGGCATGGTTGTAAGTTTTACTTCAATTCATATTAATACAAATCAACGGTTTATTTCCTATATCTTATGTCAAAATTCCGTATTGATAGCTTGAAGTTCCTTGACCCTTTAAGTAGATCTTTTTGTTGTATTCTATTATGTTTATTATTGTTCTCCGAATGTTGTTTCAGGTACAAAAGTGATTAGAACGAGAGCTGGAGCAACACAACGAGAACTTCATCAAACGAGGATTTGAAGGTAGGCCTTCATGACATTAACTATCTAAGGGAATTTTCTTTGATATTGTTCTTGCTATGACTAGACCCACTCTAGGGCTAGAGGGGTTGCCTTTGTCCGCAGAGGGAACTTACTTGCTTCACAAGTTGGCGACCATACTGGGGAACTGTGTCTTTTGTCTCTTGATTTGATTTTTCTTTGCTTGTTTATTGTCTCCTTTACTTTCTAGGTAGAATTCTCCATATTGTGGGTTGTTTGACTACTCCTGGTAGTCTTCCCTCTATCATAAGTGATAGGTCTGGCCTTTCCTCAGCTGAATTTTTAAATTTTTCCTTTGATTTGGGGTCATCGCTTTTTATTGTGTGATAGTCACGACGATGGTTGCGTCTGCTCTATTTAATTAGTTGTGCTTTCTATTGTTTGGCACGATTAAATCGCTTCACAGTCGTGACGGGCTCTAAAATAGGCTCGACGCTATTGTCTAGTTTACTTCTGCAACGATGTCGCAAAGTTTGTAGTTAAAGGAGTGCAATTTTTCATTGTCAGCGCAGATTGTCAGTTTGACGCTCGCGAAGATTCCTATAGGTTTCAATTTTGAAGTTCTATTTGCTGATTGGCCAATGTTTCCTATCCTTCTAAGCTTGTCTTTTGCCTATTTGTTGTGTGTCAAATTTTTGTTTGCTAGAATACTTGACTCTTGGTTTCATTCCCTTGAGACTTCTCCTTTTGAACTGGGTTACCTGTTCACCTTAGGGTTTCTTAAAGCATTAGTTTTTTATTGGGTTACTTGTTCGTTTGGACCTTTGAGCTGTGTTTGAAACGATCCCTTGCTTTGTTTGAGGCTTTTCCTTATTGAATGTTCTTTCATCTTCCTTATTGGTATGTGATGTTTGGTTATCAAAACTTTCAAGTCTTGTTTGTTTGGTTTCCTTCCATCACTTTGGCATAGATCACATTGCTTCCCGGTCAGTTAGAAAGCTTTCAAGTTTTTTCAAAAAGAAACATATTCTTTGTTTTAAATATTTGATTAGTTTCTGAGTGGAATGTGTCTCTTTACTTATTGAATGATTTCATTCGAAAAGGACTTAAAACTAGCATTGTTTTGAGTTTTGCATTCGGTTGCTTGTCATCTATTCGAAAAAAAAAATATCGCATTCATTTTGCATTAGGAAATGAGAAAAATATTTTTCATTAGTAAATTCTTGACATTTAGAAGTTGAAAAGCAAAGGATGTATTTTTCATTTTCTTAATTGGATTGCTTGCAAGTTAGTGAAAGATAGAAGCATTTATCTTTCCTCTTGATTGGTTTGCTTGCGAAATAATGAAAAGTACCATTCTTGCATTTGCTTGCTTGTTGCTTTGATTTCTTTGAAATGAACCTCTCACTTTTATTTAGTTAGTTGTTCATTGAAAAGAAATGGTTTCTTTACTCATTTAGTTGCATTCTAGGAGTTTTTGAAGATACATTTAGTAGGGCCTTGAAACTGAGATCTAATTCAAGATAAACTGTTAAAATTTATCGAATTAATCTAAAAACGCATTGGAACTTAACGCTCATATATCTAGAGGTCTAGGCTAGAGACGTGTTCTGGCGTCTTTAAACCTAGTGGCTGTTGTTTTCACTAAGGTTGGGTGATTCCTCCTTTTGTGATTCGATAAGTGCTAGCACAGACTTGTGCTCCTTATACCATTGCATATATGATGGGAGACCCCACTAGGTTGCAATCCTGTTATCCATAGGAAGCCGAGTCGGCCGCCTTGCAAACATGATACACTGAACACAACATTCGGGGAGATTGCCTGCTCGTACTTCTTGGTTTGTCGGGAGGTATTCTGCAGTTCACGATTTGTCTGGTAAACCTTTTGCCTAGGGTTCTAGAGTAGTCCTTTGATCTTTTTGACTCATTAAACTTAAAAGATTGTTCGAGCACTTGTCCTTTTGAGCTCGTTTCCAATCGAAAGCGATAGAGTCACCTTTTGTCCCTTTCTTGACTCTTAAAATATGAAAAGGCAAAGTTTTGTTTCAGTGTCTTAAAATTAACTGCCCACGAAATATTCCTGGTTAAAGTTATCTTCCTTAGTAATTCTTTAGGGTCAATTCCAATGGAAACATTTCCAGAGTCCGCAAGTCAAGGATTCCCTTCGAAAGGGAATCCTGGTCCTTTTCCTTCCTTTGGAAATTCTGGTGCTCCTTATATCGCAAAGTTGTCCCTCCTTGTTATGAAACCAGCTCACAAAAAGATAGAAAAGATAGATCAACACCTTAGAATTCAGCCTCTTCGAGTGGGCAACCTCCTTTACATTACATAAATGAACAATTATTGGATGATTCAAATGACAAAACCTCCTTTCTATATATAGGAGTCTAAGGAGTCACAATATAACCCAGTTGACCCAACAATAATAATATAAAGCCACAAAAATAACAATAGAGGGATTCTATGGGGCACAGTAATAACAATATGGGGACAATAGGGGCACAACAATGTTAATAAGGGATACAACTACAATAGTAATGGGGTAATCACTAGTATTATAAGGACCTAACATGCCCCTCTCCTTCAAAAAAGTGTTGTCCTCAACGCTTGAGTAGTTTTGGATGGTTCTGTATAAAATTCTCATCCTCCCATGTGGAATCTTCAGTGGATAAGTTCTTCCACTTGATGAGATACTCCGAAATTGATCGATTTCGTAGCTGTTGAGTTCTTGTTTCTGTGACTGCTTCTGGTTCCAATATAATTTTCCTTCCTCATCAAGTTCTGGCAATATTGTTTGAACTGGGAGCTTGTCGCCTATAACCTTCTTTAAACATGAAACATGGAAAACTGGGTGCACTCGAGAAGCTGTAGGAAGCTCCAATTTGTATGCCATAGTACCAATCTTTTGCAACACCTTGTATGGACCATAATACTTTGGTGATAATTTATTATCCTTCTTAGCTTGCTTGAGGGACATTTGTTTATATGGTTGTAGCCGTAGGAATACCCAATCACCTACATCAAAACTTCTTTCGCTGTGATGTTGATCTGCCTATTGTTTCATTCTATTCTGCGCCAACACGAGGTTATCCTTTAAGAGTTGGAGGACTTCTTGTTGATGTTCGATGTGATGTTCCACTGCTTGAACCTTAAAATTTTCTCTTAAATATGATGTGATGGATGGTGGCTGATATCCATAAAGTGCCATAAATGGGGTCATTTTTGTTGCTGTATGGAAGGAAGTGTTATACCACCATTCAGCCAGAGGCAACCATTTGACCCATTGTGTCTGTTTATCAGATACAAAGCAACGAAGATATCCTTCCAAACATTTGTTTACTATCTCAGTTTGCCCATTAGATTGAGGATGATAAGATGAGCTATGAGCTAACTAAGTACCAATACAAGAAAATAATTTTGTCCAAAAATTTCCAGTGAAAATGGGATCTCTGTCACTTACAATAATCTTTGGGTTTCCATGTAGCTTTTGAATTGTTTCCATAAATGAAGTAGAAACTGTAATGACTTTAAATGGATATGATAATGCACAAAAGTGTGCATACTTGGTAAGTCTATCAACTGCTACCATGATGACACTCTTTCCCTCAGACTTGGGTAAACATGTGATAAAATCCATTGAAACCTCCTCCCAATGTTGGCTTGGAATGGATAAAGGTTGTAATAGACCTGGGGTCTTAATTGTTTCAACCTTATTTTGTTGGCAAACCAAACATTCCGCCATAAACTTTTGAATATCCGATTTAAGGCCATCCCAAAAAAATTCCTTCTTAATCGTGTGGTAATTTTTCAAAAATCCTGAGTGCCCTCCTAAGGGAGAAGTGTGCAATTCCATAAGAATATTTTTTTTGAGTTGGGAATTCTACAGAGGTATAAGCGATCTTTGTACCATAACGAATCATTTTTCCAGCTAAATGTATTGGATGTACTGGAATCGTGTTGTAACTTTCGAATAAGTGCCCACACTTCTTCATCATTCTTCCATTCCTCCCTTGCTTTGTTTATCCAATCTGTTTGGATAATAGAAATGGCGCACAACAATGCTTCCGCATCCTCATCCTTTCTTGAGAGTGCATCTGCCACCACATTTTTCTTCCCTTTTTTGTAGATGATTTCAAAGTCATAACCCAACATCTTTATGACCCACTTTTGTTGCTCTTCAGAGGATAATATTTGTTCTAAAAAGTATTTAAGGCTATCATGATCCATTTTTACCTTGAAGTGTCTTCCCATTAGGTAGGGTCGACATTTCTTAAGTGCATGTAGTATTGCCAACATTTCCTTCTCATAAATAGCTTTGTGTAAAAACTTTCCCTTGATTGGACGACTTTCAAAAGCAATGGGTCTTTCATCTTGCATTAAAACAACACCAATTCCATTTCCTGAAGCATCACATTCCATAATAAAGGTTTTTGTGAAGTTCGGTGTAGCTAAGACCGGTGCTTGGCACATTGCCTCTTTAAGATGTTCAAAGGCCTTTGTTGCTTCTAGAGTCCATGAAAATGCATCTTTCTTAAATAATTTTGTTAGAGGTGCTGGTATTCTCCCATAATTCTTAACAAACTTGCGATAATACCCTGTCAACCCGAGAAATCCTCACAGATGCTTTATGGATGTGGGATTTTTCCATTCCTTAATGGCTTTAATTTTGCTAGGGTCTACCCTAACTCCTTCATGAGATACAATATGACCGAGATATTCCACCTCTTGTACTCCAAAGAAAAATTTGGATATTTTTGCATATAATTGTTTCTCCTCCAATAGTTGTAACACCCTGTCAACATGCTCAATATGATCCTTCCAAGACTTGTTATAGATTAGTATATCATCAAAAAATACTAACACAAATTTTCTAAGGAAGGGTTTGAAATGGAATTCATTAAACCTTGAAATGTAGAAGGTGCATTGGTAAGGCCAAAAGGCATAAACAAAAATTCATAATGACCCTCATGAGTTCTAAATGCTTTTTTCGGAATGTCTTCAATCTTCATTCTAATTTGATGATATCCTGAACGAATATCCAACTTGGTGAAGTAAATTGATCCATGCAATTCATCCAGTAATTCATCAATGACTGGAATGGGAAACTTATCTTTAATAGTGAGCTTGTTGAGCTCCCTATAATCTAGACATATGCACCATGATCCATCCTTCTTGTGCACCAATACTACTGGAGCAAAGAAAGAACTTTGACTAGGTTGAATTATACCAGCCTCTAGCATTTCTGCAACCATACGTTCAATTTCACTCTTTTGGGCATAGGGATATCTGTACGGCCTGATGTTTGGAGGAACACTTCCTAGAATCAGATGAATAGCATGATCATGATCACGAATAGGTGGGAGACCTTTGGGAGTCTCAAATACCTTGGAATGATTGTCCAAGACATTTTGGAGATCTAGAGAAATAGATGATTCCAATGTGGAAACATCTAGCGAACATAATTGTGCAATTACACCTCTTTGTTCCTTTTTTAGAAGCTTTGTCATATTGTTAGAGCTGATTGTCTTTCCTGGTTTCCCTGCAATACCCCTTAATTCAAATTCCTATCCTTCCGCAGAAAATTTCATGAAAAGTTCTTGAAAATTAAAAGCTTTTGTACCCAAGGATTGTAGCCATTGGACTCCTAGTACAACATCAACACCTCCCATTGGAATGGAAAGCATTGGGCTAGACATATTCTCCCATGGATAGCTTGATATTATGGCACTTTCCAAAGCAATTTATTGTTCCTCGATTTGCAACCATCACTTGACACTCTGGTGCTGGATATAGGAAGCAATTCAATTCTCTTGCTATCTTACAATGAATAAAATTGTGGGTACTCCCTGAATCAATCAACACTATTACCTTTTTCTTCTTGATTTGTCCTTCTATCTTGATGGTTTGAGGAGTGGTAATTCCAGCCAATGCATTACAAGATATGGTCGGATTCATTTCTTCTTTATCTAGGCTTTGCTCCTGGAGTATATCCTCTTCTTTTGACATTTCTTGCTCATTTTCTTCTTCTTCTTCACAATCTATGTAGAATAATTTCTTCTCAGCACACTTATGACCTTTAGTGTATTTGCTATCACAACTGTAACAAATCCCTTTTGCTCTTTTTTCTTCCAATTTTTGTGGTGTCAACCTTATAGGTTGTGGAAGACTAGGGGCAACAACACTTCATCTTTAAGTTGTGAGTGGTATGCTTCCTGGTTGCCATAATTTTGCTTTCCATTTTTCTTGCTAACTTGAATGCCTTCTCTAATGAATCAGGTTCCCAAAGGCAAACATCATGTTGGATATTATCCTTTAAATTCCCTATGAACACATCAATCCTATGCTCCTCTGGAATATTTTTTACCCTTGTGTTCAATTTTTGGAACTCCTCAATGTGCTCCATTATTGAACTCTTTTGTTTGAGACTTATCAATTCGCTAAAAAAGTGTTGCTTTTTGTATCCTCATAATGTGCTATCAATTATTCCGTAAAAATTGCCCAAGTGATAATTTGTTTACGAGAGC
Organism: Pinus tabuliformis; assembly: GCA_031772625.1. NCBI lineage: Eukaryota > Viridiplantae > Streptophyta > Pinopsida > Pinales > Pinaceae > Pinus > Pinus tabuliformis. The sequence continues at coordinate 99,240,408 of CM062811.1, forward strand.
AAAGCCATTGATACCATACAAACTAATTTGGTTCCAAATATAAAGTTGCAATACGTACCTTTTGTGTGTTTTACACATTATTGAGATCAAAAAATTGCACCATCTGTAATATCCATGTTGCGGGATCCATGCCATCAAACTTCCTCATATCGATTTTTGGAATATGGTGGGTCTTCGGTCCAACACTAGAGTCTATGAAATCATGATTAACATTTCTTTTGTTCTCATCATGAGTTTCCTTTACTACCCTTTCACCATTAGCAAGCATTTCTTGTAGAAACTTGTCAAATCTTGCTTCAAATCTATATTCAAATCTTCCATGCCTGTCTTCAAATCGTCCATCTTAGCTTCCACGTCATTCATCTTAGCTTCTACGCCTTTCTTTAAACAATCCATCTTAACTTATACGCCTTTCTTTAAACCATCCATCTTAGCTTCTACATCTTTCTTTAAACCATCCATCTTAGATTCTGTTACTTTTTGTGCAAGTGACACTTGTTTCACTTGGTCTCGTAATTTTGATATATCATGTTGCATTTCTTCCTCTTCTTCATGTGTCATGCTAGAGCTTTTAGGTTGCTTACTAGGTGTTTGCATTTTCTTTCCTCAAGGTGATGAGCCCCAAAAATGGGTAACTTTATGGGCTCATTTTGCCTATTATTCTTGATTAATCCACCATTCTTCATAGTCTTATGCATGCTTTTGAATATATTTATGTTAATTGAATGAATGAGAATAGTCATTTGACCACGAAGTCTAATACGTGCTTATTGCAAATTTTTGGACATCTTTTGGACCAAGGTCAAGCATTTATGAGCAAGTTGACAACCAAATATGAAGGAACAAGGCTGAGGATTTGTAGGAAGGGTGTCTCCTTGACTAAATGACCCCTTCCTCGAGTTCTCCACCATCAGCTCGGAGTTCAACAACCCACCAAAGTTGATTTCAAGGGGAAACCGAGCAGGTTTTGTGAAGTGGCTAATTAACTGCAGTCTTGAGCAACCAAACTCCTACAGTTAAGGAGGATTGTTGGGATTCCTCGTGTTGCATAAGTAGGAAGGCTTCAAGCCTTGGTAGTTTAGCTATTGAACAGTTCTTTTTCGCACTTGAGTGGAGCTCTGCATTTTAGCTCATTTTCGAGCTCTTGCTGTAAACAATTTTGTGACATGACTATTATTTTTTGAGTAATGGAGATGAATTTCACTTTGCACCAGCTCTGAGCTTTCCTAGGAGGTTGTAGCTCTTGGGGTTGGGCCCAACCCAAGTGCCAGTACCTCCTTTGTGTACTTTTATGTGTTTTCCTTGCATTCATAGAATAATTTCTGTTATTTAGGTTAAGATCTTGCTTTGTTACTTAGGTTGTTTTTGATGATTAAAATAGCTTTTCATGCTTCAGGTTGATTTGACAGTTTGGTAATAGAAAAGATCTGAAAAAAGGCCATCAAGCAATCCTTGATCTCATCTCTCCCTCCTTGGGACCATGAGCTGAGACCAAGGCATACTTGCTGCCACAAAAACACTGTTCTTGCCTTTCTATGCAATTGCTAGTGTTAGATTTTTAGTTGGAAAAGTTGATACCAGTTGTACTTGCATGTTTAGATCTGTTCTTGCTTAGTTTCCATAGCTATCTTGCATGATTTCCTATCTATAAACTTATGTTCATCATGTTTATGGTTTTTAGGTCAGATTAGGTCAAAGTAGATAGATCTCTAGTTTTTATAGTCTTTGTTCGATCAGTTTTGGAAAATAGTGTGCAGAGTACCTGTAATACATTCCTACCTACCCTTCCTCCATCATCCAACCTATTCCAGCCCCTAATCCAAGATTCCTTCCCTTCATTCGCCACACTTTCCCAATTTGCCCTAATTTCTATATTTTTGTGCAACATTGCTTTCTCCATCCTTGAGCAAATCCAACTATCTTCATCACTCCTGAGCTTCATTTACCAGGTCCCACACCTCTTAAAAACCTTATCCACCCTTCATTTCCACTTCCCCACCATATTTTCTCCATCAATCCTCTAAAATCCTCTTTTGGCCGTTCTTGTAGAACTTCCTGTAGAACATCCTGTAGAACCCCTGCAGACTTCCTGTAGAAGTTCACGTGAGCAGTTTTTCAAGATCTGATCAATGTGAAACTCTCTGGAAGGGTGCTAGGGACCCATTAGGCCCTCTTCTCACCTTCCAAACCTCCTGCAAGTGCCCACTCCATTTCCTTTCACCAATCAACCTATGCACAGTCAAAAACAATTAAAGCACATGCATACTAATTCTGCCAGATTACTAAAAAATACAAAAAGATGTTTCTTTCCAGATTTTACTTCAGAAGTAGCTTAGTCACATGCATTCTACCTTCCCAAGAGTCAATGTCATCCATTTCCACAACTTTCATCTCTTTTCTTGCACCATTAGGATTAATCGGTAAAACTAAGGTTTGCTAGGGTTTGCGTTTCCTTTCAGCTTTCATCTTCTTTCTGTAAGTAGACTAGTCTCCTTTGAGTTAGCTTTCATCCATCGCAATTAAAAGCTTCTTCTAAGAGCTCATAGAAGTTGGCTTAAGCTTCTAGCGAACTTGAGCCCACCATCTTTTTGGCGCCGTTGTCGGGGAAGGGTCAGAGTATTTGTGATTGCTGCTTTTCTTCTATTCTCTACTGCAACCTTCTTCTAAGTAGTTTATTTCAGCAAGAGTAGAGTAGTTGTTTTCATTTCCATTCTGTAATTTTATTTCCGCAAAAATAGATAAGACATTTCCTATGTTCATTTCATTTCAGCAAGCGTAGATTAGATATTTCATTTCTGCAATTTCAATTCTGCAAGCGTAGCTTAGCATTTCATTTTTGCAATTTCATTTTAGCAGCATAGATTAGTCATTTCCTGCTTTCATTTAAATTATGCAATTCTCATTCCAGCAAGGTTCATTCTAGTTGGTTGCAATTTGTTATTCAATTAATTCAGTTTTGCAGGTACAAGCAGAGAAAAACATAAAAATCAGCTAAAAAGATTTCCTTTCATGCCTTGTAGGAATAGAGACAATTCACAAAAATTCTTACCCAACACCCCCACCACATCACCGAGTCACCCTTCTCTCTTCTTCGGTGGAAGTGATCCAGAAGAACCTATAGGTGAACCTCCAGAGATACACGAAGATCCTATAACAGAAGAAGAGCAAGAAAACATTCCTCCCGAGACCATGGTTGAACACAGAAACGGTATAGGAAATGAGGAGAGAATAGAAGGTACCTTTCCCATCCAGAGACCAATGGCGACACAAAAATGAAAAACATAAGTCCCTCAGCCTTACCTCACTTCCATGGATTGACCACTGAAGACCCTGATACCTTCTTGTTTGAGTTTGTTGTCCTTTGTTGAACTTATGACTATGCAAAAGACGAGCAAAAGTTGAAACTCTTTCCCTCTACCCTCAAGGATGCAGCACTACGCTGGTTCATGGGGTTACCTGGAAACAGTATCACAACTTGGGCTCAGATGCAGCAAGCCTTTAACAAAAAATATCGGGATTACTGTAGGTCAAAGGAAACAAAGGGAGAAATCTTTCGGATGACCATGGGAAGTGATGAATCGTTAGAAGACTATGAAGAAATGTTCTAACTCAGTTATAAAAGGGCCAGGTGCACACTTGACCCCGAATCTCTAAAGTTGGTTCTGCTCCGAGGAGTCCCTGAAGGCCTTCTAAATACCCTCCATTTGCTGGCCGGGGGAGACATCTACCAGCTACCTTATGATGACATAAAGATTGTGTTTAGAAACCATTCTAGGGCAGCCCAGAAAAGAGGTAGGGGGAGTCAACTTTCAGCTAGAACCACCTTTTCCAAACATGAGTTTGCAAACCAGATGGAAGACCTTAAAAGTGAGGTGAGACAGACCATTGCCATGCAAATGGACACCTTCCGAATCCAACAGAAGCAAGAGGAAGCTGAGAGGGCTTTGGCCATCTTTTGTCCCAGATGTACAAGGAAGCATCCTAGGAACGAGTGTCCACTGCACTCCGTAGAGATATGCTTCGTTTGTGAGGCAGATCACCCTACAAACCAGTACCCAACCTTACCTGGACTTAAAGCTATGTACCAGGGGGCTGATGGAGCCACTGAACCACTCTACTTCCTAAACTAAAGGAGGCCACATGGACCCAGACCATACCAACAAGGGATGCAAGGGACATCCCAGACTTATTACAACCCCAACCAATCCACTCACCTACCTTCTTGGGGCCCCCATGCTCATCCTTCCTAGTCCGCACCCCCTCCTTGGTCATACCCATCTCAATAGCATACTCAACCTGCTGCTCATTCGTTTCATTCTCATGTTTAGCCACAACCTCAGTGGAATGCACCTCAACAGGGGTGGAGGACCCAATATAACTCTCCTCCCGCTATTTTTCCTCCACCACCTGCTCAACCACAACCATTACCTCCTGCTCCCCCAAGACAACCCCAGATGCCTGCTCAACCGAACCCGAACCCCAATAACAGACAGGCCCAACAGGTATATACTGGAGAGACAACATGCCCTAGCTATGCTGTGGAGATTTAGGAGATCAACCTATGATATGGGAAGGTCCTCCTGATAGCCAACTTCCTCCTAATGAGGATGCGGAAGAAAAATAGGAAAGTGAACCCAAAGACATTCCACCCTTTCCTGAGAGACTAACTGGAACCACGCAACCAAACCCAGAAGAGACTGAGCTTCTAGGAGAACTTAAACAATTATGTGTGAAAATACCACTTCTCCAAGCCATAAAAGATGTACCAATCTACAAAAAATTGATCAAAGAGAAGTGTTTCAAGCACCCAGGCAGGCGCAAGAGAGATGCCCCAACTATCAATGTTATAGGACAACTGTCTGACCTGATGTTGGGACAAGTAATCTGTCCAAAATATCTGGACCCTGGGAGTCCTGTAGTCGATGTCCACATCAATGGCACCATAATCCCCCACACCTTGATCGATCTAGGGGCTGCCATTAATGTGATGACCAGGGACACTATGCTCAAACTCAACCTTCGGAGTTCCCTAAGAAATACCTTGACAGTACTACAGTTAGCAGATCGCTCCACTGTGACCCCCGAAGGGATTGTGGAAGATGTCATGGTCTTCGTTGATTCTTGGGAGTACCCTACGGACTTCTTGGTCCTTCAGCCAAAGGAAAAACTCACTGGATACCCCCTCATTTTGGGAAGGCCTTGGTTAGCTATTGCAGATGCTTACATCAGTTGTCGAGCTGGGAGCATGACCATTAAGAATGGGCCTATGTCCAAACAGCTAGTCCTATATCCTCCTGCCCAACCTCTGCTAGAACATGACTTACCTCTTTGGTTGGAGGAGGAAGATGAGGATGAAGTCTACTCTGCACCATTATGCACAGTGGAAGCCACCAGGGGAGGTCCTCAAACCGAGGATGACCTTATTGAAAATTTGATTCAAAATCCACCTCCCAGTGTGTTGCCATTAGACGAGTTGGTAGAAGACACCCAAGCCAGTTCTTTAGTGGATATCTATGTGACTGATTGATCCAAATCAGATCCATAAATGATTGTCAAATAACCATGACTGTATCGGGACGAAACAAATCCTTGAAGAATCCAAAACAGCAATCGAAAACACCTTGAACCAGTGGCCATGGCAGCCGGTGCGGAATGATGAGGAGCTCGGTCAAAGCGCGCTGACCAAGGTCCATGGAGACTGCGCAGGAGGTCGATGTAGCCCCTGGGAGCCCCGGAATGGGAAAAGGAGCTGATTTTCGATGCGCGATTAGCGTCGCGCATTGCTGGGAAAACAGGGCCGAAATGGAAGAGCCTTAAGCACTCAGTCACGTTGGGAGCCAGAGGACCATGGGCGGAGAAACAAAAAGCGCCAACGTACGACGGTGGGACCCACGACCTGGAAACCAATGGTTTGATTGGGGTGCCCTTGAATGGTAAGAGGTTTTGGAGGAGAGCGGAGCGATCCCACTCAACAATCGACGCATGGCAGCGGCGGTGAGAGAAAAACCGCCGTGATCGCGCGTTATCGATCGAGCAAGTCAACTGCACTCGACATGCGTATGACGTTGGATCTTGAGGAGCCCAGATCGGACAGCTGAGGTTGCACCCGATAGGCATAAGCGGAATCGACAGGGAATTAAGCCGTGATTTAAGGGGATTTGGAATCCGTTGACCGCCATGGTGGAGAAAGAACGTATCCATGACATAACTGAAGAAACGAATCGACGAGCAGGCTGGCGCTGTTTCAATGGGGATACGTGGCTACTTCCCAGGTGTTCATGCTGACGCCAAACATGGAACTCCAAGCACACAGGCAGTAGGTGAATCGATGTAGGCGGGAGAGGAACCGAACAGGCACGGAGATCGAATGGCTAAAGCCATGAACAAAGATAGAGGAATAGAGATTCAGAGAGAGGAGGAATAGAGAAGAGTCCAAGCAACCAAGAGAGACAGTGAACAGTGAACCCTGAGAGGAGGACTGAGCACAGAGAGCAGTAAAGCCAAGCAGAGGAGATAGAGGGCCGAGCTGACCACAGGCAGCATCGAGCACCAAAGAGCTTGAAGATTCAAGCCTTCCCATAGAGGAATCTGTCCGGATTGAGCACCATAGTTGGCTCTTTCCACTGTAGACCAAGGGTCACAGAGCTGGTAGGAAGAACAAGAGTCTGTGTACTCCGAGTGGCTTGGGGAATCCAAGAACCACCCTGCCAAGAAAAATCTGCTTCAGGAGAACTCATATTGAGTCCCTGCATTGTAATTTCTCTACTGAAAGACACAATAAAACAAGGCCACCACTGAAGCTGGACCAGAGACGTAGCCCTGGAGAATAGGGTGAACTCCTTATTAAAAATTACTTGTGTCTTTGTGTTGCTTACTGTATTTCTCTGCTGTCTTTCCACTTATTTTCTGTGTATTGGCAATCTGATCGATCCGTTGCTTAAATAACACAGAACGCACAGACACACCATCACATGAGTCTGTAATACCTTTGTTTAATAAATCTTCAACTGAGGTCACTCATAGGGTGATTATTAGATCAAGTGGTATCAGAGATCTAGTCTGTAAGGTTAGACAAGCTTGTGTTGGTTTAGCTGTGAATGCTCACTAGATCAAAGCTCAAATTAGGAGAAGGATAGTTGGTGGAAACTAATCCTGAAATTGGGAGAGTCTATTCTCAAAAGACAATGTCAGAAGAAGGTTCTATAGGGCCAGACCCTCAATTCATAGAAAGTTTCCTATCTATAAAGTCTATGGTAGAAGAAATGTATGGGGACTTTAGAAAACATAAGGGTGAAGATTCATCAGGCTCTAAGCAAGATAAAGAAGAAGATGAATCTCATTCCCATGACCACTCAAAAGGAAAGGGAAAAGAAGAAAGCTTCCCTACACCTCCTAGTAGCCCTGTGCATAATAAGAAGGCATCTTTGATTAAGTTAGATGTTAAATTTGATTTGCCTATATATGATGGAGAGCTAAATGCTGAAAAGTTGGACAATTGGATTAGACAAATTGATGTGTATTGCAGAGTACAAAATATAGACTCAGACAAGAGCAAGATTTAGCTGGCAAGCCTTCGCCTAGGGGGCACTGCCTTGGTTTGGTGGGAAGGCAGAACCCAGGCTGATATGAGGAAGCATGGTAAGACCATCTCTGTCTGGAGTGAATTTGTTATTGCAATCAAAAAGAAATTCTATCAATTGGCCTACATGCAACAAGCCATGATGAGTTGGCAAACTCTTCGGCAGTTGAAAGGAAAAAGTGTACAAGGGTATACTCAAGAGTTCAGAAAGAGAGCATTGATGTTGGGTATCTCATTAGACTCACCAGAAACTCTTTTGAAGTACATTGGTGGTCTACACAGCTACATGAGGCATACCATCCTCATGTTTAATCCCACTAGTATAAATGAGGTATCTGTACAAGCTACTCATCTAGAAGCTAGAGGAAAGAATGGAAATCCAGAAGTTGGGGGACCATCCCAACCCACTGTAAGCAAGAGCAAGGAGAAAAGAAAGTAGAAGTGGAAAGCAAGGAAGGCTAACACTGCACAGAAAGGCAAAGCTTCATGCACTCACTGCAAAAAGGAGGGGCATGATGATGAACACTGTTGGATTTTGCATCAAGAGCTGAGACCTAAGAAGTCCGAGGGCAAGAAGAAGAAGATTGCTGCAGCTATTCAGAAAGATTTGGGGTTAGACTCGGGAGATGAAACAATCATTGTAGCCACAAGTATAAAAGGTAAGAATTCTAAAGCATCTACTAGTAATTCTGCTCAATCTGTTATTGATGAAGAACATGAGAGAAAAAGGCATGAGCTTTTCCATATTCGAGTTGTTTCCAAAAATCAAAAGATTGATACTTTGTTTGATAGTGGCTCACAAGTAAATCTGATTTCTGAAGCAATTGTAAAGAAATTGGGATTAGCAACTACACCTCATAAGAAGCCATACCCATTAGGATGGTTGAATGATAAAGCACAACTACAAGTGACTAGACAGTGCAAACTCAAGTTTTCTTTTGGGTCAACATTTGTAGATGAGGTTGAGTTAGATGTAATTCCTTTGGATATATGTGGAATTGTTTTAGGAAGTCCTTACTTGTATGATATAAAGGCTATTTTCTATAGAGCCGAGAACAAGTATCTACTTGTTAAAGATGGAATCGAATACTTTGTGAGAGCTCATAAGCTCAAGAATAATTATACTCTCATAAACTCAGGACAGATGAAAAGAATGATAAATTCATGCAAACAGTTCTTATTGATGGTTGTAAAGGAAAAGAAAACTGATAAAACCAATGTATTTGAGGGCTGTAATTTTGATCAGCAAGCTGATATAGAAAAGATTGTTTCTGAGTATGATGTCTTGTTTCAATAACCTAAAGGCCTGCCACCCAAAAGGGTGTTAATAGTACATGATATTATTTTGCAGCAAGATGTTCCTTTGCCTAACATTGGGATGTATAGGTTATCTGCTTTAAAGAATGCTGAAATCAAGAAGCACGTGCAAGAGTTGCTCGAGAAAGGGTTCATTAGGCCTAGCACATCACCATGTGGGTCACCAATCATTTTGGTGAGAAAGAAAGATGGCTCATGGAGAATGTGATTTGATTACCGAGCACTGAATAAGATAAAAATAAAAAATCGTTATCCCCTTCCTCGAATAGATGATATTTTAGATCAACTGAAGGAAGCTCTTTATTTCACCAAGCTGGATTTGCACAGTGGATACCATCAGGTCAGAGTTGTAGAGCAAGATGCATGGAAGACTGCTTTCAAAACAAAGCAGGGATTGTATGAATGGCTGGTTATGCCTTTTGGCTTGACCAATGCCCCTGCTACTTTCATGAGATTAATGAATGATGTACTCAGACCTTTTCTTGATGATTTTGTTATCGTGTATCTGGATGACATTTTGATTTTTAGTAAAACGCAGGAAGAACATTTAAAGCATGTTAAGTAGACATTAGATATTTTGAAAAGAGAAAAACTTTATGTTAAACTCTCCAAATGTGAATTTGGCAAACCCTCTCTAAATTATTTGGGTCATATAGTAGGGGGAGGTGAATTGAAAATAGATCCCTCTAAAGTGGCAGTCATTGTAAACTAGCCTAAACCCAAGTTTGCTACAGAAGTGAGAAGCTTCTTAGGAGCAACATAGTATTGGAGGAAGTTCATTTCAAATTTTTCCTCAATTGTAGCTCCCTTACATGCTTTGATAGGATTGAACAAGGTGTTTCAGTGGGGAGGCAAGCAGCAGAAAGCCTTCGACACATTGAAAGAAAAAATTAGTACAACACCTGTACTAGCACTACCAGATCTACAAAGACCATTTGAGATCCAAACTGATGCCAGTGACTATGCCATGGGAGCAATGTTGACATAGCACGGTAAACCCATATGTTATCATTCTGAGACTTTTAATCCTGCAGTAGTCAACTATCCTACATATGATAAGGAATTGTATGCATTAGTTTAGAGTGTGAAAAAGTGGAAACATTACTTAATGGGCAAAGAAACAGTGATACATATTGATCATCAGCCACTTCAATACCTACACTCCCAAACTAAGTTGCAACAATCAAGACATTATAGGTGGATGGGTTTTCTACAACAGTTTCATTTAGTCATCATATATAAAAAGGGCATACATAACAAGGCTACAGACATGTTATCTAGACCTATTATTAATGCATCTACCATACTTAAGCATAATTCTGTGCTGCATGAAAGCTACATAGAATAGTATGCTCAGGACATGGACTTTAAAGATGTATATGCAACTTTGAGTCAAGGAAAAAGAGTAGAAGAATTGGACTATCATGTGAAGGACTGACTCTTATATCATTGTGGGAAACTCTGCATTCTACAAACTGAGAGAGAAAAGATAATTAGGGAAGCACATACTTCTATGATATCAGGTCACTTTGGGGTAAGTAAAATAGTTGCATAGCTGAAAAGGTTCTGCTATTGGCCAAGAATGAGTGAGACCGTTTCTAGATATGTAAAGGGATGTGCTATGTGTGCTAAAAGCAAGCCCAGTAACAGAAAACTAGGCTTATACACTCCATTGCCAGTTCCTTCTCACCCCTGGGAAAGCATTTCCATGGATTTCGTGGGAGCACTGCCTAAATCTAGGAAAGGTTATGATTATCTATATGTTGTTGTGGATAGGTTCAGCAAAATGTGTATTTTGATACCCTATAGTAAACAGATTACAGCTGAACAAACTGCAAAATTATTCTTTGAACATGTATGGGTTCATTTTGGATTACCCACTTCTATTATATCTGATCGAGACACCCAATTTGTGGGAAAGTTTTGGTCCAGTCTGTGGGAACTAATGGACACCAAATTAAATAAAAGCACAACTTTTCATCCAAAAACAAATGGCCAGACAGAAGTAGTTAACAGGACAGTGATCCAGTTACTGAGAGGATATTGCAGCAAACACCCTAAGCTTTGGGATGAACACTTGTTCTATGTGCAGCATGCTTACAATAGAGCCAAACACTCTTCTACCCAGAGATCTCCTTTTGAGACTTGCTTTGGTTTCATACCAAGGTCTCCCTTGGATTTTGTCTTTGGTAAAGATACCATCGTTGATAGACACAGTGATGTGGACAGGGCAACTAGGTTCATTGAACAGATCCAGGAGATCCACCAGGCAGTACAGGAACAGCTGGAAAAGAGCCAGGCCAAGTACAAGGCTAGGCATGATAAGCATCGGATGGAGCATAGTTTTCAAGTTGGAGACCAAGTCTGGTTGTATATCAGCAAGGACAGGATGCAAAGTGAAGGCAAGAAGCTAAAACCTATCAGGTATGGACCCTTCAGGATACTTGAGAAGATTGGTGAAAATTATTTTCGCCTTGATCTGCCAGCTTACATGCATATCTACTCAGTCGTGAATGTAGATTGCTTGAGGTTGTTTGAACCTTCAATTATTGAGGACCCTGAAGAGCAGAGTCAATTACCTTCTGTTGATGACATGCTACCTGAATATCTTAATGAGTTGCAGGAAGATACAGTGCTGGATAGGAAGGTAAGGATGACATGCAGTGGACAGGTGGAATACCTCAGGATTGGGCTTAAAGGTTCGAAGCTGAGCAGTGCGAAGTGGATTGAGATTGGACAAGTGAGACAACAGTTTCCTCACTTAGTCGATGCTTGAAGAAAACCAACTTTTGGTGGTCCAAAAGCTTTTTAGTAGGGAGGCTGTGATCCAAATCGGATCCATAAATGACTGTCAAAGAACCATGACTGTATCGGGACAAAACAAATCCTTGAAGAATCCAAAACAACAATCGAAAACACCCTGAACCAGTGGCCATGGCAGTCGGCGCGGAACGACGAGGACCTCGGTCAAAGCACGCTGACCGAGGCCCATGGAGACTACGCAGGAGATCGATGTAGCCCCTGGGAGCCCCGAAACGGGAAAAGGAGCTGATTTTCGATGCGCGATTAGCGCTAATTGCGCATCGCTGGGAAAACAGGGTTGAAATGGAAGAGCCTTAAGCACTCGGTCACGTTGGGAGCCAGAGGACCGTGGGCGGAGAAATGAAAAGCGCCAACGTACGACGGTGGGACCCACGACCTGGAAACTGGTGGTTTGAGTGGGGCACCCTTGAACAGTAAGAGGTTTTGGAGGAGAGCAGAGCGATCCCACTCAGCGATCGATGCGTGGCAGTGTAGGTGAGAGAAAAACCGCCGTGATCACACGTTATCGGTCGAGCAAGTCAACTGTGCTCGATGTGCGTATGACGTTGGATCTTGAGGAGCCCAGATCGGACGGCTGAGATTGTGCCTGATAGACAGAAGTGGAATCGACAGGGAATTAAGCCGCGATTTAAGGGGATTTAGAATCCATTGACCGCCATGGTGGAGAAAGAACGTATCCACGACATAACCGAAGAAACGAATCGACGAGCAGGCTGGCATTGTTCCGATGGGGACGCATGGCTACTTCCCGAGCGTTCATGCTGACGCCAAACAGGGAACTCCAAGCACACAGGCGGTAGGCGAATTGACGTAGGCGAGAGAGGAACCGAACATGCATGGAGATTGAATGGCTAAAGCCATGAACAGAGACAGAGGAATAGAGATTCAGAGAGAGGAGGAATAGAGAAGAGTCCAAGCGACCAAGAGAGACAGTGAACAGTGAACCCTGAGAGGAGGACTGAGCACAGAGAGCAGTAAAGCCAAGAAGAGGAGACAGAGGGCCGAGTTGACCACAGGCAGCATCGAGCACCAAAGAGCTTGAAGATTCAAGCCTTCCCATAGAGGAATCTGTCCGGATTGAGCACCATAGTTGGCTCTTTCCACTGTAGACCAAGGGTCACAGAGCTGGTAGGAAAAACAAGAGTCTGTGTACCCCGAGTGGCTTGGGGAATCCAAGAACCACCCTGCCAAGCAAAATCTGCTTCAGGAGAACTCATATTGAGTCCATGCATTGTAATTTCTCTACTGAAAGACACAATAAAACAAGGCCACCACTGAAGCTGGACCAGAGACGTAGCCCTGGAGAATAGGGTGAACTCCTTATTAAAAATTACTTGTGTCTTTGTGTTGCTTACTATATTTCTCTGCTGTCTTTCCACTTATTTTCTGTGTATTGGCAATCTTATCGATCCGTTGCTTAAATAACACAGAACACACACACACACCATCACATGAGTCTGTAATACCTTTGTTTAATAAATCTTTAACTGAGGTCACTCATAGGGTGATTATCAGATCACTGATCTGACCTCTCCCCGAGTTAAGAATGTGGAATTTGGCCTCGAAAGAACCTTGAAGATCAACTCATCCCTATCCCCCTCTCAGGAGAAAGAGCTGTGTGGCTTATTGAACAACCATTTGGATGCTTTTGCTTGGAGCTATAAGGAAATGAAAGGAGTCCATCCTTCAGTCTGTATCCATCACATTTACATTAAAGAGGATTGTAAACTAGTCAGGCAGCCTCAGAGGAGGATGGATCCAGCCCTCAAGGACATTGTCAAAGAAGAACTGTAAAAGTTGCTGGATGTAGGATTCATCTACCCCATCTCTGACAGTGAGTGGGTTTCTCCTTTGGTGCTTGTTCCCAAGAAGAACGGGAAGTGGAGAATCTGTGTAGATTATCGAGAACTTAACAAAGCTACCAAGAAGGACCATTTTCCTTTGCCTTTCATAGATCAAGTGTTAGATGGCCTAGCAGGGAAGAAGTTATTTTCCTTCCTAGATGGGTTTAGCGGGTATAGTCAGATCTAAATTAGGCCGGAAGACCAAGATAAGACCACTTTCACTTGTCCATGGGGTACCTTTGCCTACCGGGTCCTTCCCTTTGGGTTATGCAACACTCCTGCCACTTTCCAGAGAGCAGTACTGAGCATATTCGCTGAACTAGTTCATGATTCGGTGGAAATCTATATGGATGACTTTACTCCTTATGGGTCCAACTTCCAAGAAGCATTGATTAACCTGGGGAAATTTTTAACCAAGTGTATTGAAATGAACCTGTCCCTTACTCCTGAAAAATGTGAATTCCTAATGACTGAAGGGACCGTGCTAGGTCATACGATTTCTCAGCAAGGATTACAGGTGGATCCCAACAAGATTGCTACCATCCAAAGGGTTCCACCTCCTCAAAAGGTAAGAGATGTTTGGAGTTTTCTAGGCTTAGCATGATATTATAGAAGATTCATTAAAGATTTTAGTAAGCTAGCCTCTCCATTGTTTGGTCTTTTGGGGAAAGATGTTGAGTTTACATGGATTGACAACTGTCAAGAGGCTCTGGATGTGCTGAAAGGTAAGCTGGTAACTGCCCCAATCTTGAGAGGTCCAAACTGGGCCCTACCTTTCCACATTCACACATATGCCTCGAACAAAGCCATAGGAGCATACTTAGGACAAGTTGAAGAAAAGCTACCATGTGCCATATATTTTGTTAGTAAAAACCTGTTCAAGGCAAAGTTAAACTATACTGTAACTGAGAAAGAGCTCCTAGCTGTAGTCCATTCCCTAAACAAGTTCAGACACTACATCACTGGTTATCAAACATTCATACACACTAATCATGCTGCAATTAGGTATTTGATGAATAAACCTAATTTAAATGCTCGTATCATTAGATGGTTACTTTTATTGCAGCAATTTGATTTGACCATTGTTGATAAGCTAGGTAAGGAAAATGTTGTTGCTGATTTTCTGTCTAGACTAGATTTTCCTGCAGGTGAAGAAGGGATGGTGGATGATCAAATGCCAGATGACCACCTGTTTGCTATTTCAGTACTCTCTCTATGGTTTGTTGATATAGCAAATTACTTGGTTTTAGCACAGTTCCCGCCACACCTATCCTCAAAAGAGAAGAGCAATATCATGAGAAAAAGCACCCCATTCACTTGGATTGGGGGCAACCTGTTTAAACTTGGCCCAGACCAGATTTTGAGGTGTTGTGTCCGGGAGGAGGAAGTCTTTGACATCGTCCTAACCTGTCATGATGGGCCCTGTGGAGGCCACTTTGCAGCAAAAAGAACCGCCTTCAAAATTCTATAGGCAGGCTACTATTGGCCCACAGTTCATCAAGATGTTGGGAGATACATCAGCCAATGTGATCGATGTCAAAGGATGGGGAAACTGACTCCAAGGGATGAGATGCCCCTCCAACCTCAAGTGACTTTCGAGCCATTTGAGAAGTGGGGCATGGACTTTGTGGGTCCTATCAACCCTCCTTCCAAACAGAGGTCTTACATCATTGTGTGCACAGATTACCTGACAAAGTGGGCAGAAACAAAGGCAATCAAAACAGCGACAGAAGAAAAGGTAGCTGAGTTTCTGAGGGAAAATATCTTCTACAAGTTTGGCTACCAAAGAGAATTAGTCACAGATCAAGGAAGTCAGTTTACCTCTAACCTGATTGAAGACCTACTCACTCATCACAAGATTAAGCACAGAACTTCCACCCCTTATCATCCGCAAGCAAATGGACAGGTGGAAGTCACTCACAGAGCTTTGGAAAAGATTTTGAATAAAGTGGTGAGTAGCAACAGAAAGACTGGGTAGATCGCTTGGTTGAGGCCACCTGGGCCTACAACACTACTTGGAAAACTACAACAGGTTTCACACCCTATGAGCTGGTCTATGGGAAGAAGGCTTTGCTGTCCATAGAATTTGAATATAACACATTGAGGTTGGCAGCTCAGCTGGACCTAGACCTCAGCCATGCACAACAGGAAATATTACTGCAGCTGAATGGACTAGATGAATAGAGAATGCAGGCCCTTCTCCACTCAGAGGTGGTCCAACTTCAAAGAAAGATATGGCATGACTGACACCTTAAAGAAAAGCAATTTCAGCCAGGAGATTGGGCGCTGTTATATGATTCAAGATACAAGGATTTCAAAGGAAAGCTGAGGACAAGATGGCTGGGACCATATACAGTGGAGAAATGCAACGACAATGGCTCAGTCCTTATCAAGACCATTGATGAAGAAGCCATCCCCATGCTCATCAATGGGCATCAATTGAAAATCTATAGGAAGCCCCTTTCTAAGCAGGAGTTCATTGAAACTCTGGATAAATCAGTGTTGGTGGTGGAGCAGGCCCCTGTCTCCACTCCACCCACACCTTGAACACAAAAAAAGGGAAGGAAAAGAATAAAATATCCTTGGGTGAAAACCTCTGGGAGGCACCCAGGGCAGACAGTGAGGGTGAAAACCTCCTGGAGGCGCCCCAGCTGTCTCAGACTAAAAAAAAGAAGAAAAAAGAGAAAAAAGAAAAAAGAGAAAAAGAAAAAGAAAAATAAACCTAATTTCTGTTGGATAAATTGTAGGTTGCAGGAAGGACATTGCAGGTTAGGAGGATCGCACAAGACAAAGACAGAGGTCAGCACCAGGCTGCAAGCATCCCTCACAATCCATTCCTCCATGACCACTACCCTTTCCTAAGATTTGGTCTCATTCGGGCTAAGATTTCACCTTCTACATGAAAGTTCTGTGTCTTCTACAGGAAGTTCTATGTCTTCTACAGGAAGATCCTGTAGAACCTACAGACAAGCCAAAATCGATCTCAGAAGAGGACCCGAAGGTTGGGAATCTGCCCATGAGGCCTGTAAACCTCCCTGCTTCCATCCATCACCATATGTTTCCTTTTTCCATCTCTGTACACCTTCATTGCACTCATTTTTTCCCTGCACAATCACATACAAAAATCCTGTTTTCTTCATACTACTAGCAAAAACTTTTTAATGACAAATCAAGCATCAATTTTTCACTCACCATACCTGTTACCCTCCATCTAGACTCCTCATCAGCCGAGACCCTCGTCAATAGTATAGCCCTGCTCATTCTAGCTTGCATTCCAGGAGGAGAAGCAGCTATAGGACATCCTACAGGAATCCTGTAGCAGCTGATCCCTCTGAAAGACATACTCTAGAGACAATGACAACAAAGTACGGCGGAAGAAACATGCATGGAGCTCTACTTGAACGTATGAACATCAGCGACAGCCAAGGCTAAGCATGCAGCAACAACAAATGAAGGAATGGGTTCCAAAACCCGAAATCTGCATAACACGGATGCGACCACATAGGTAAGTGCCTAATCTCGTTCTTCAATTGCATAAATTATATTTTAAAGCTGCATGACTATGGGAATGGTTTGGATTGAGTGGAATTGACTGGCCACCCTCAGCCAGTTACACATCCTCGTGGAATCCCAACGAGCTCTGTTAAATTCAAAACTGCCGATTAGATGTGCAGCCAACACGTGTGGAGTGTCCATTCAGGAAGAAATCGTCGGGACTGGTAGTGGTGGTGGTGGATAACGGGAGAAAGGAGGTGACGTCGGATCAACGGTCCGGTCCGGCCACCTCATCTCCTCACCATGAATCATGCCATAGTTAAAATATGCTCAGTTGAATCATGCACCACCCTCTGTTAATTCTGTACTCACAACATTCTCGATTGGAGTACGCATCCACCACTTCCAGAACAATTAACCAGTCGTCCTCCACCAATTTTTCTGCTTGTTTTCGAAAATCTCCTGCCTATCGGGCTCTGTCGGAAGCACAGTTTCATTCTACAGGAACCAGGAGCCTTCTACATGAAAGGCAAAGAACAGCTCTGCGGAAGGAGAACTCGGAATTTTCGTCGAATTTCAAGCTCCAACCGAGGTAGGCATGAGAAAAATCCTTTGTGCATGATTTGTTTGAGTAAGGTGGTAAATTGAACACAACAGTAGATTGAAAAAAAGAAAGTGGAAGTCTGCCTGTGCATTGAAAAGTGAAAGCCTGCCTACATATTTCCCTGAGTCTACATAGTTTCTTTTCCTCTCTGCATTTGAAATCTCCCCATCCTTTTTCAAAATTCTCCTGTAAGAAAGATACATGCAGCAATAGGGGCCAGCCTGTGTGAGTGTGTGAAAAAACGACTGTGCCTATCTATCTATGTGCTGAGAAAACAACCTGTGCCCTTATATTCTTTTCTGTAAAAAAAATTTCTTTTCATAAATATACAGTCAAATTATGGGTGGCAGCAGTCTTAAAATAGGAGAATTATTGCTACTTGATATTGTAAGGAACACATGAGAAATTCCTTTTTGGGTTCAGAAGAAATCGGATTCAGCTATCCTCTGTTGCAGTGATTGACTGTTTGTTTTCCTGAGCATTTTCCTTTCTAGTTAAAACATAAAAGAGCACTCAACACCATGCTAGGAGGCTTCATAAGGAAAGAACCTTCAGACTTTAGCAAGTGACACGAGCACCCTGAGGTGGTGGACCTTTTCACTGGGCAAATTGGATATCATTCTTTGACAAAATTCAGGGTTATGATGAGGAAATAACTGAAGAGTTTTTAATGTCCCTGAGACCACATTCAAAGACATATGCCACATTTAGTTTTAGGGGTTTGACCCTAGAAATTACCCCTGAGCTCATCAGTAGAATTACTGGTCTACCATTAGGGCTCCCTTGGAGAAAAGAAGAGAGATCATTGGGCCAAGTTGCTAAGAAAACATTTTTTCTGCCTGAGGAGCATCCTGTAGAAGACAAAAACGGAGTTAGAAGGACAAGCTTGCCTCCTCTCTAGAGTGAAGTTAGTTATCAAATTATGAAGTATATCACATGTGAAGGGAGGTTTAGCATCATCTATGGATATCATTTTAGGTTGTTACATGAATTAAGGCATGGGATGGACTTGCCTCTAGCCAAGAAACTGAGCATCCCATATTTCCTTCTTCAGTCCTTAATTGAATGTGGTACAAAGCTAAATGAAGGGATCCCAGATCAGTTGGCCCACCATGGGCTCATCAAACTGTTGGTGGAAGATGCTTTACACACCTATACTGTCCCCATAGCTTGGGAAACCTTCAGAAATATGTCCAGGGATGATAACATTAGAACTTTGGCTGAGAACATCACCCCATCCAATAGTGAGGAGGGGGAGAAAACTGAAGAAATTCAGAAGAACAATGATGAGGGAGCACAGGACATTCAAGCAGAGGGAAAAATAGAGGAAGAACAGAAAGAAAAAGAAGAATTTGGCAAGACTGTTGAACCTAAGACAGTAAAGGAAGAAACAACAAAAATAGAGAAAGGGAGAAAGACAAAAGTTGGGAAGAAAAAGGCCAAGAGAGCCCAAAAAAAGACTGCTGCAGCCAAGGCAGGAACCCAGAAATAAAAGGGAGAGACACACCCTAAGATATCAGTCATACAGACAGAAAAAGTGGACACAAAGGTTTCTATAGGAAGTGAGGAAAAAGAATAGCAGGAAGAGAAATCCCCTGAGATGTTGGCAAGGGAGGCAACAACTGTGCTTGCTACATTAAGCACCCCTACAAAACAAAAAGGAAAGAGAAAAAGGACCTCCATGTACTTCAAAGCCAGAAAAAGCACAAGGATCAAAGTAGGCAAACCTCAGCCACCGTCCAAGGAACTGATTGTCATTGAGGACTCACCCACTAAATAGAAGGAAGAGTCTCCTTCCAAGATATCCATTACTTATGAAAGAGAAAATTAAGTCGATGGACTCAAAGGCAGCTCTACAGGAAGCTGCAACATCTCTACAGGAAACTCTAGCCAAGTTAAAAGAGACTGAGAAATTGGAGGAGAAGGTAGCTAAACAATCACAAGGGGAGAGCAAAACCGAAGAAATACCTGAACCTACCCCTCAACCTGATTTGGGCTCATATTACAATTTGTTAGAGGGTGGGAAAATCATCCCACAGAAATTTGCTGTACCGTTATTTTTCGAATTAGAGAAAGAGAGGATCAGAACACACACATGGATGAAAATCGCCAAATCTAAGGGAGTTGAGGACATAGGAAACATGGAGGAGAAGTTAAAAGAATTAAGGGGAGAATTGGCCATGGTAAGGCATGTAGAAAGCTGCAAAAGAGCCAAGCTGCAGGAGGAGAATGAGCTGCTGAAAAAATAGTGGCAGCTATAGAAAGTCCACAAGGAAGATAGGCTGTCCATTTTGGGGGGCAACAATAGCAAGGAGGACCTCCAACAGACAGAGACACAACTGGGAAACAACAGAAAGAGGAAGAGCTACAAGCTAATGTGGAAATGCTAACAAAACTGCTGCAAGAACAAGAATCTCAGGCAACAAAAGTAATATAGGTTTTGAAAGCAAGAGAAAGAGGCCCAATTGGCATGCATGGCCAGTTGGGCAATAGAAGCCTTACAATGTAGGAAACTTGATAAATCTTATGCATTATACCTTAAAGACCAATGGTTGCAATTTCAAATTAACACACTGGCCCAAAGGGGCACTACTCCATTTCAGAATTACAATCAGTTTATGTATTTGTGTGACAGTAGCTCAGCTGAAGATAAGGCCAAGATAGCAGAATTCTATTTACACAGCTTGCCACTTCCAAACATGAATCTATGGGATTATAATACTGCTTTGGGAGATGTGCAACTCATGACCATGGCTTCTTGGTTAAGCCATGAGGAAAAGAGGGCAGCAAAAATTCGGAAAGTTATGGACAGGGAGCTAAGTGAGCCACTCATGATCAGGGCAGAACTAGAAGATCCCTCAACTTTAGTATATGCCCATCAGCACCTTGCCAACAACCCTCAGGCTCTCCCCAAAGCAATCAAAGATGATGAGCTGGATTAGTTGCTCAGAGGATGAGCAACACATTCAACAAGGGGGTGATGATGAGCCCCAAAAATGGGTAACTTTATGGGCTCATTTTGCCTATTATTCTTGATTAATCCACCATTCTTCATAGTTTTATGCATGCTTTTGAATATATTTATGTTATTTGAATGAATGAGAATAGACACTTGACCACGAAGTCTAATACGTGCTTATTGTAGATTTTTGAACATCTTTTGGACCAAGGTCAAGCATTTATGAGAAAGTTGACAGCCAAATACGAAGGAACAAGGCTGAGGATTTGTCGGAAGGGTGTCTCCTGCACTAAATGACCCCTTCCTCGAGTTCTCCACCATTAGCTCGGAGTTCAATAGCCCACCAAAGTTGATTTCAAGGGGCAGCCGAGCAGGTTTTGTGAAGTGGCCGATTAACTGCAGTCTTGAGCAGCCAAGCTCCTAAAGTTAAGGAGGACTGTTGGGAGTCCTCATGTTGCATAAGTAGGAAGGCTTCAAGCCTTGATAGTTTAGCTATTGAATAGTTCTTTTTCACACTTGAGTGCAGTTTTGCATTTCAGCTCATTTTCGAGCTCTTGCTGTAAACAATTTTGTGATATGACTATTATTTTTTGAGTAATGGAGATGAATTTCATTTTGCACCAGCTCTGAGCTTTCCTAGGAGGCTGTAGCTCTTGGGGTTGGGCCCAACCCAAGTGCTAGTACCTCCTTTGTGTACTTTTATGTGTTTTCTTTGCATTCATAGAATAATTTCTGTTATTTAGGTTAAGATCTTGCTTTGTTACTTAAGTTGTTTTTTATAATTAAAATAGCTTTTCATGCTTCAGGTGGATTTGACAGTTTGGTAATAGAAAATATCTGCAAAAATGCCATCAAGCGATTCTTGATCTCATCTCTCCATCCTTGGGACCATGAGCTGAGACCAAGGCATACTTGCTGCCACAAAAACACTATTCTTTCCTTTCTATGCAATTGCTAGTGTTAGATTTTTAGTTGAAAAAGTTGATACCAGTTGTAATTGCATGCTTAGATCTATTCTTGCTTGGTTTCCATAACTATATTGCATGATTTCTTGTCTATAAACTTCTGTTCATCATGTTTCTGGTTTTTAGGTCAGATTAGGTCAAAGTAGATAGATCTCTGGTTTTTCTAGTCTTTGTTTGATTAGTTTTGGAAAATAGTGTGCAGAGTACCTGTAATACATTCCTACCTACCCTTCCTTCATCATCCAACCTGTTCCAGCCCCTAATCCAAGATTCCTTCCCTTCATTCGCCACACTTTCCCAATTTGCCCTAATTTCTATATTTTTATGCAACATTGCTTTCTCCATCCTTGAGCAAATCCAACTATCTTCATCACTCCTGAGCTTCATTTACCAGGTCCCACACCTCTTAAAAACCTTATCCACCCTTCATTTCCACTTCCCCACCATCTTTTCTCCATCAATCCTCTAAAATCCTCTTTCAGCTGTTCCTGTAGAACTTCCTGTAGAACATCCTATAGAACCCCTGCAGACTTCCTGTAGAAGTTCACGTGAGTAGTTTTTCGAGATATGATCAATGTGAAACTCTCTAGAAGGGTGCTAGGGACCCCTTAGGCCCTCTTCTCACCTTCAAAACCTCCTGCAAGCGCCCACTCCATTTCCTTTCGCCAATCAACCTTTGCACAGTAAAAAACAATTAAAGCACATGCATACTAATTCTGCTAGATTACTCAAAAATACAAAAAGATGTTTCTTTCCAGATTTTAATTTAGAAGTAGCTTAGTCACATGCATTTTACCTTCCCAAGAGTCAATGGCATCCATTTCCACAACTTTCATCTCTTTTCTTGCACCAGTAGGATTAGTCGGTAAAACTAGGGTTTGCTAGGGTTTGCGTTTCCTTTCAGCTTTCATCTTCTTTCTGCAAGTAGACTAGCCTCTTTTGAGTTAGCTTTCGTCCATCACAGTTAAAAGCTTCTTCTAATAGCTCATAGAAGTTGGCTTAAGCTCTTAAGCTCCTAGCGAACTTGTGCCGTCTGATCAAGTGATAGCCTACGGCAAGAGCTAGTACTTGTGCATATAGAATCGTCGCTTCGAAGTTTGTTATGAACAACCAGGTTGATAAAAGTAAAGAAGGGAGTCCCAGGAGTTGCAGCATCATTGCTGCAATACTGGGGCCCACCACGAGCCATCAATTACCGATAATAATGCTTTACTATTCCCTTTGAATTCCTTCAAACTAATTTTTCAAACTAAGCTTATGCAAAATTTTAAAAAAAACTACACACCTTTTTTCACTTTGTGGGAGCTGGATATTGAATCTGATGTATCTCCATAATTTTGGATCATCCAGTTTTGAAATTGTGACCTGTAGTAGTCCTCTGCTTCCTCTTTCCAATGACACTAGTCTGATCCAAATTGGATTCTCCAGGGAAGAGTTATGCAAAATCTCCCACAGTGACCTAATTATAGACTAGTTCAGTAGAGAAAACTTGTACGACGTGCCATCATTGTTTCCACCTTTGGCTCTAAAAAATATATAAAAGAAACTATAGTCCGTTCTCTTTCTGTACCTTCTTACTAAATTTCAATCCTATGCTCAAAGAGAAAGTTATGACGATTTTCCCTAGGTCCCTTGTTTGGAATGTAATTCAGGAGTCTGCAAAAAGACCAACTTCCTCAGATCATATCTCCGCAAATATAGCGCGAAAAGCTCTGAAATTCGGACCCGAGGTTCAGTGCGATTTCGTCTCAAATGGGTTTTGTTTTTAGCTTCTGAAACGTCGCAAAAAAAATTTATAGCGAAAATGCCACGATGACCTATTTGGAGCAGCGAAACCCTAGAATCCAAAGCTCTGATACCAAATGTTATGAAACCAGCTCACAAAAAGATAGAAAAGATAGATCAACGCCTTAGAATTCAACCTCTTCAAGGGGAAACCTCCTTTACATTACATAAATGAACAATTGTTGGATGATTCAAATGACAAAACCTTCTTTTTGTATATAGGAGTCTAAGGAGTCACAATATAACCCAGCTGACCTAACAATAATAATATAAAGCCACAAAAATAACAATAGAGGGATTCTATGGGGCATAGTAATAACAATATGGGAACAATAGGGGCACAAAAATATTAATAAGGGATACAACTATAATAATAATGGGGTAATCACTAGTATTATAGGGACCTAACACTCCCTCGGTTAACCATTGGTTTACCTATTTTGTTATTCTCGACCTTAGTGATCCCGAGTGTCCCAACCCCTGCCCCACTGTTTCCTTAATTCGAATCACGTCACGATGATTCTAAGGTTGAACCCTCGCCTTCTTCCCTATTTCTTCACCTTCCTATTCTACTTCATCTGGTAAAAGTTTCAAATCTAGTAACCAGGAGGCTACGAAGAAGAAGAAGAAGACGACGAAGAAGAAGTCATCTAAGCAAGAGGCCAACCGTGCGACTGTTACTCCAAATGAACCTCCTATAGGAAAACCTTCTGTTCCTACACAGAAGGTTAGATTCCATTGCAAGATGTGTAAGGGTGACCATCTCCTCCGAGATTGTCCTGGCATCCCCAGATTCCTAGAAGTATGGTTTCAAAATCTGGATCGACCATCCCCATCGACCTCTGGAGATCATGTCGATGCTACACTCTTGGCTAGTGATGGTAAGAAGAAAGGGAAGATTAGATTCCCCTGTAGGCTATGTGAAGGAGAGAATCTTCTTCACCTTTGTCCTCTTATGGATAAATATTCCAAAGTTTTGGAAAGCCTTACAGCTCCTCAACCCCAACTCCTTGTTGGTTATTAAAGCCTTTCTTCTAACCCTCTCCCGATTGGTAAAGAGATTGACTTGGGTTCACCTCTTGTTAGTCCTGCTCTTCCTGAGTGAGACTCTTTTGTGTTTGTTCTCGACCCACCCTTGGTCGGAAAAAGTGTTGACTTGGCTCTACCACCAGTTGCTCACTCTGTTCAGGAAGAGCGTAGTGATCATACTGCTCATATTCTTCTCGTCTCCTCAGAGTCTCATGAATCGAAGAGTGACCCTCCTGTCCCGGCTGTTCAGGATAGTCCTTCTTCTATTCCTGCAGAGCATGGGGGCAATCATATAATTCCCCCACAAAGTAGTTCTGTCATTTATTTCGATTAGAGTCACTTGAATTCTTTCCGCCTCCCATCTTACGTGCCTTTCCATATCACACTGCAAACCTATAATATGGTAGTACTTGGCACTATATTAGATGAAGGTGTGTCTGTTAGCATCATGTCTTCTACTACTTGGAAAGCTTTGGGCTCCCCACAGCTTGTGCCTATCACCCAGAATCTGTTGGCTTTCAATGGAGGAACCAGTCAACCCTTAGGGATCCTTCCAAAGTTCCCTATTACTTTGGGAGGAAAGACCGTCTATATAGACGTGATGGTAGTCCAAGGTCCGTTAGATTTTAATCTCTTCCTTGGACGTGACTATGTGTATGTCATTGGAGCTCTTGTTTCTTTTCTTTTCTGTGTGGTTTGTTTTCTGCACGAAGGGATAATAGTGACCATTGATCAATTGTCATTCATTGGTCACCAAGCGCCTCCTTTGCAACCATCATCCCCTATCGGCGCTTGTTTGCAAGCAGTACCTTCCCCGCCACAGGTCAATTATGTGACCCGTTCCGTCTCTGCATCTGCTAATGATTACATAGATGGGATTGTATATTATGTGCTGGGGGAATTGGAACCTGATCTGTCTATGGTATGAAATGACATGTATTCCTCCCAGAGTGTGGTTCTTCCATCTAGTGAGGATCTCTTGGGAGCCATGTTCTCATATGGTCCATGAAAAGTTGTATAAGGATAGTTCTTGGTCTTGTGTCAACCTCATTAAAAAATGAAACAAGAGATGAGGATAGTTCTGGGTCTTGTGTCAACCTCATTAAAAAAATGAAGCAAGAGGTGAGCATAGTTTTTGTCTTGTGTCAAGCTCGTTAAAAAAATGAAACAAGGGTCCGGAGCATAGTTCCTTGTCTTGTGTCAAGCTCGTTAAAAAATGAAACAAGGAGCCTGATCAGAGTTCCTCGTCTTGTGTTAAGTTAATTAAAAAAGGAAACAAGGTCCCCTGGAGCAAAGTTCCAATTCGAGTCTTTGATTAGATCTCGTAAAATCCCAGTCGAGTCTTTCACTTGATCTCGTAAACGAACCTTCATTCCATCCACCTGATAGCCACGAGTAGTCTACTTAGGTGAATGTAATGAAGCTTGGGGGGCATGCACCTAGTGGTAAAGTTAAGTTTCCCTGTAGGTTATGTGAAGGGAATCACCCCATTCACCTTTGTCCTTATTTGGACGAAGCCAACAAGGTGTTGGATAACCGTCCTGCTTCACCATAGCGACTTCCATCTGGTTACAGGAGACTCTCCCTTTCATCATGTTGGGGGCATGTAAACCAATCTCAAGCATAGTTCTTCATTTCAAGCTTGTGTAAAAATGAAACTGAATCCAAGCATAGTTTTTCATTTCAAGCTTTTGTAAACATGAAACCTAATCCAAGTAGAGTTCTCCATGGTTCAAGCTTGTGTAAAAATGAACCCATACCCAATTTTAGCCCTCGTGATCACAATTTTTATCAGTTTATTTATGCTAGATGAGCCTTGGTTGTTTCATTCCATCACCACCATCTCTTTGGCCGATCATATGATTTCACTTGGTTGTTTTTCCTTTCCTAAGGGACCGCAACAATGAGTGGTTTTATTAGCCAACCTCTTGACCATTACATGTTTTGAGTAGTTCCACCATTGCCAGAACCAGTTGCTACCCTTTATACCACTCGTTCCTCCAGGACGAGTCACCTTTAAGCTCTTTTCTGACTCGTAAAATATGAAAATATTGCCGAGTATTTTTCCCTTTTTGACTCGTTAAAGAGAATGAAAATGGGGGGGGGCCACTTTCAGCTCTTTTTTTACCCTTTAAAAACAAAAAGATGGTTGAGTCCTTGTTGTTTCGAACTCGTTAACGAATGTGAAATGTCGTGCGCCCAGTATAAGTTTACCCCTTTTTCGGGCTGGGAGGCACTATTTACGAAAAAGGTACTCCTTGGTTGAAATGGTCAAGCGGTTCTCTCAAGTATTGTTTTCTACCTTTTTGGGCTCGAGAGACACCAACGTATGAAAAGGGACCATGTGGAGTTTTCTTCTACGTGTCCTTTTCAATCTCTCTAAACATGAAAAAGATATCGAGTTACACCTTTTTCAGACTCGTTAAACTATTAAATGATATCGGATTTGTCACCATGACGAACACAAGTTTCTCCTTCCTAGGGCTCGTTAAACTTACTAGGTCAGATTCGTCCAAAGGATGAACTTACAATGCAATCATATGCTATCCCCTTGAAGCTTGTGATAAAAAATAATTAGGGTACACGCCAGAAATGGTGGGGGAAAATTTGGAAGTATTCCGTCGATTGTATTAATTATTACGGCAGCTTGTCGCTCTTGAACATCGACACTCTTACTGCTTCGTGTCGGGTTGGGATATCCTCACTTTATCGTTGGCCTTCCAGGTTTTGGGTTATCAATTTTGCCTCATTCCATCTGATCTTTGCTGCATCATCGTGACCTTTGATCCCTTGGTACCAAAATGCTGCCAAAATCCGACGTTGTGTCACCGATATGTTCAAGAGCTTAATCCTTCTGTAGTTTGTATCCTTACACACCTTCCTCAGATTCTTTGTCTCATCCACATTCGTCTGGTTCCTTTGTCTTGGTCAGTGATGTGGGAAACATTATGGCCCTCCTTTGACCGATCGCTTCCTATCAACTTTAGCTCATTATCCGGGAAGTTGATCTAGAGACTCCTTTCTAGTATCTTGGAGCTTGCATGCTTTAATGGCAAGTTCTTCACATTCGACGACAAACTTTCATTATTGGCCTTTGATCGGGTGATTTCACGAGAGTTTGACTTCAGATCATTCTTCACAGTTCATGGATTGTACTAGCAGTACCTTGAGAGCCACTGACATTATTGGTGGTCTCTATCGCGCTTGTGAATGGTTTACATCATTGACCGGTAATCAAGCGATTTTCTAGTATGCTCGACTTCAACACATCTATTCACATATTAGAATTTATACCTTGATCGCGTTGGGATTCAAGACCTTGGGCTCAGATTACACAAGTCCAGGTTGCGCGGATTGGTTCATAATTGTATACATGACTCTTTTGATTGGATGGCTGTGACCATACCTGAGTATTTTATATGGTCCTTTTACTTGGATGGCTGCGTCCATACCATAGATCATTTATGTTTATCTTCTGGATGGCTGCGCCCATGCCTTATGCACACGTATTTCCTTTCAATATGTACTTATGTATCAGAGATATCAGTTGTACTTGCGTTTGTAGGTTCTTCGTGATGGTGTTTTGTTTCAGTCATGGATTCGTAAAGCATTTCACCCCTCCCACTTTCTCGGCCTTCATGCTTTAGGGAGCATCTGTTAGATAGTATTTTTGTCACCGGTCCCACATTTCCTGATCTTGGACACTACCGGTCCGTGTTATTGACATCTACTTTGTGTCATGTTGCAAAATATGTGTCAATGTCTTCCTTGTTATATCAGGAAGAATACCTCAGTTCATTACTCCTGGAGTAGACCCTTTTTAACCTTTGTTTTTGGGTCGTCGCAGGTCATCAGTTATAACACCTGTGAAGATGGCCAAGATTGAACTAAGCCTAGCGACGTCTTCACTCTATCCCTATGTTTCACTCGCGACGAGCTACTTTTGGTGAGTTTGTTTTAACAAATTGTCGATGGGCGGTCCTAGGGTTGGTTGTTGGATCAAATGAGCTCAACTCTTTCCTTTGGGATGGTTGTTCCACCTTTTGTGCAACCTCCCAAGGAGATAAGCTCTTTCTCCCATCTCTTATGGAGGCTCCTCCTCCTATAAATATCTCCTTCATGGCTGAGATCTGCTGGTGGAAGTTAAAGATAGAGAGAGTAGAGTTTGGGAGTAGCTTCTAATGTAACTTAGCCTGGGATAGTTTTGTGTGGTTTTGGCTTGATTGTATGAGTGTTATAGCAGCATAATTTTTTCTTTTGGGTAGGAGAGAGAATTATTCATCCTCTTGGGAGACAATTCATGAGTGAATGCTTGTGGAGACATGCTGACAGGACCCTTCAAGGAGACCTACAACATCAAAGCATGGTTGTAAGTTTTAAATCAGTTCATATTAATACAAATCAACGATTTATTTCCTATATCTTATGTCAAAATTTCATATTAATAGCTTGAAGTTCCTTGGCCCTTTAAGTAGATCGTTTTTGTTATATTCTATTATGTTTGTTGTTGTTCTCTGTATGTTGTTTTAGGTACACAAGTGATTAGAACAAGAGTTGGAGCAACACAATGAGAACTTCATCAAACAAGGATTTGAAGGTAGGCCTTCATGACATTAACTATCTAAGGGAATTTTCTTTTATATTGTTCTTACTGTGACTAGACCCACTCTAGGTCTAGAGGGGTTGCCTCTGTCCACAGAGGGAACTTACCTACTTCACAATCGTGCCACTGCTAACCACTACTATACAACAACACAGTTACTAAGAATTAAGTAACTGATCCACCCAACTTCTGACATCCCTGTTAGTCTAGAAACACTCCCGATGCTGAAGCTCCCTTTGCCACTAACAAGTGCTCCCTCTACTGACCTCTGTGCTACTACAACAATTCCCTGCATCTCGCATCGTTGCAAACCTCTTTGTGCCGTTCTGCACCATTGCAACACTCCCATGCCTCTTGCATTGTTGCATCCTACTAGCCTCGCACTGCCCAGGGACTCCTCCACTGTATCACTCTCTGCCGCTTCATCTGCTTCCGTCTCTACCAACATCCGCAGTCCTGCTACTCTCTCTTCAGGGCTCCCATGGCAAGGTATAATCCAAGAGGTTGGGTACCTCAAGGATCTTGCCTCTCATCGCCTATAGTATTCTTGACTATAGCTGGATGTCTCCCCACCTCTTCTCTAGAGGTACATGAGCACTCATGGCACACATAACATATAGGATCTTGGCCTTCCAGATGACGAAGTTGGATGCCCCATCCAACCTGTCCTGATCCCTCAGCCCATTCATAGCCATCTCTCTACTCTTCTCTGTCGAATCCTCCGTGTCTCTCTACTTCCCACTTGAAAGTTCTCAATTCGACTCCTGTTGAGTCTCTCTACTTTCCGTCTAGAAGTTCTCGGTTTGACTCCTCCGAGTCTCTCTACTCCCCGTCTGGAAGTTCTCTTCCAGACTCCCTTTGTGTCCTGATTTCCCTCCTAGAAATCCTTCTTCCAACTATCAAGTTGCCCCTCTCCAATCGTCCGTGCAACTACAACATTGATCCAGATTCCTTGGCTAGAAATCCACCTCGGAAACAACTCCCTCTACCTTGGTTTTGCCTTTTTAGTTATTGTTCTAACCACAGTACCCCACCATCTTTGCTCCCGCAAATTTCCCACAGGTTCCTTCGCCCCAACAACTGAAGGATTGAGCCTCTTGGCTCTGCGCAATCCTGACACCGGCAAACAACTCCCTCAGCCAATTGTGTCAACCCTCCTGGCCTCTGTGTGGCTTTGCGTGTGCCTGTTTATGCCCTTCTCAGCCTTTGCACTAGCCTCTCTCAGGTCCAGACTAACGATGAAGTCCCTCTGTGTCAACCCTTCCTCTGTTGCTTCTGCAAGGATCAACCTTTTGTCACTCGGGACAACTGAATATGCTGCAAATGCTCTGCTAAACTGATGCCTTCAACTTTCCTGTGATATGCAACCACGCTTTGATACCATGTTGAATTTTCTAAGTCTACCCGTTAGAAAATTAATCTGTATTCTACTAGTTTATTTCTTCCACTTGTAAATTCTGAACAAGTTGTTTAAAACATTTAAATACTGAAATAAACACAATACAATCACAATATCTATAGATCGTCAGAGGAAAAAAAAAAAACACAAGTGACACCATTATTTTTGGACAAATGTCCCTGGAAAAACCGAATGTGAGAAAACCGATGCAGCTATTATGAGGGTATATTATTATGCAGTATTTCCTTGAGTAAAAATTGGTGCTTAACTGGCTCACCCGATAGAGAAAAATACATGGCAACAATGCCTCTCTATTTGGAAACATGTATTCAGAAAACCTGTCCCATGAAACCCTCTCCGATGTCTCTAAAGCTCTGCGCTAGCCCTTTTCGCCTCTGCATCAGCCCTTTTAGGAACTGCGCAGCCTTTGGGACCCTCTGTGTCACTCCCTTTGCATTCTGCGTGGATGATGCAGACCCTCTGGGCTCTGCATTGTCTTTGCTGGGCTCTGTGTGGCCTACTCTAGCTGCTGCTCTCACTTTTTGCTTATGCATTGGTCTCTTGGCACTGTATCTGCCTCTCTGCCCAGTACTCACCACCCCTCGATGTTGATCACTGATTCACTTTTGCTTAGCAACCCCGCTCTAGCAAAATGAATGACTGATCACTCTGGTGTGTTCTCCAACTGACCCTCAAGCCTCCTCTTATACTTTTCTCGTTGGTCCTTCAATAACCGAGATTAAATCTCTAATCAACGGCTAAGATTAGATTTGGCTTGATCCATGACTTGTGGAACCTTCTAACGCAGTTTTATATTAATACCCATTAAAAATGTTAATTATTTTAATATCTCCCAGACTAGGTACAATCTTTCCAAACCATTTATGGGTCTTGGATATCTCATGTGCTTTAGCCTCTCCACCAATTTTCATGCCTAGAGCACATTCGATGCTACCCCAAATCAACAATTGGCACCTGTAGTCCCTGTACCAGAATCCCCTGCTCTCTCACTCCTGTAATAAAATGACAAAGACCATGGGCATTCTCTTCTCCATGCATGATTCTCCCTTGGTTATTCTCTCATGCACTCTCTCAGTCTCCTCTAGTTCGACTTTGCGACGTTGCCCTACTGCCACCCAATGATGAATCGTGACAGGGGTAGAGGTCGAAATCTTGACAGAGGTATGGGTCGTGGACACCCCCCCACTAACTTTGACAAAGCGATTGTTGTAGTTATGTTTTATTATGGCATACTAAAATTAATAAGGAGATAGGTTCTTACCACATAGGAGGTAAAGGCTCATAGAGGTCATTCGACGCTCTGGGCTCTCATGAAGCCTCGCCCGCTAGCTCAAGGAGAGAGCCCAATAGAAGTTGAAAGCCTCTGACTGGATAATTGAACTCTCTACCCATGAAAGTCATTCCTTCTCCTCGCTCAAATGCTTTTCTAGAGACCTCCGTATCAAATTTCTACCGAACATCCCATTCCCCTCTTCCTCTGCTCCCTCTCCCGCATACTCCCCTCCTGTCATCTCCTCATCTCTACCTATCACTTGCAATCCCCCACACTCCCACACCCCCATCCCTCTGATGGCTAATGCCTTCCCCCCCCCCCCCCTACCCCAGTCCTATGACTGTTGCATCTTGGAGGAGCTCTCGATATATTTTGGTAATGTGCAAGCCCAAGGAAATGCCCAAGGTTAGTGTGGTGATGATGCATTTCTAATGCGGAAAATTCTAGCACTCCGGTTTCAAGACAATTCTTAGGGTTTTACTCTCAGTTCAGTCTAGCTCAATGACAATCTCACAAAAATGTTTATTTTGGCTTGGCTGGAAAATATGCGGCGCCGAGCCTCGAGGCTTGTTGATGTTTTTTGGAACCTCACTAGTTTTGATCACTTAATGCAAATCAGTGAAATGTTAGATATCATGCTCATTCTTTTTTCACCATTGCTAGTTTGAATGTAAGACTTTCGAGCTCTGGTTTCTCCTTATTGGGGTAGAGCCTTTCAGTTCTTATCTTTGGTTTCCTCACATAGAGTCAGAGAATGCACTCATGGATGTAAAATATGTACATTTTTTCTTGTTAATATAATGTGAATACATTTTCTTAAAAAAAAGAATAACTAAGCATTATCAAACATCAAGAATCTTTGAGTTAAAGAGTGAGTGCCTATTGACTCCGATGTCTTGTTACAACTCTTTCCATCTTTTGTTTTCCACAGAATCCCCTTTTTTTTACCTACAAATTCCTCCCAACTATGGATGCACCTAAGCCTAATTCTAGATGTGAATTCCACCACCCTTTCCACATAGGTAAGATCCAATGAGAGTCGTCTCTTTTCTCAGTCCACATGCTAGAGAGGGAATTTAGCGGCTAAGCAGACCCAAGATAGGGTCACAAGATTAGTCTCCTCCTTTTGACTAATGGAATCCCCTCCCTAAACTAGCTTTTTAAGACCTTAGAAATATATTTTCCTTCAAATAACACTCTCTAGTGCCCAAGGCTAGTAAATGTATTCGAGGCTACAAAGAAACAATCCTCCAAACTTCTCTAAATTCTTCTGCTATAAAGACCCTCAATATACCAACTATTTTTATTTTTTTATTTTTTTTATTAACTCTTCACTAAAATCAATATATGGAATCATGTCTAGTCTTAGTAATCTATAAGGACGTGGTATCCTTCTACTTATTGATACATGAACACAATCATTATAGAAATAATTTATTTACCACTGTTTCCTAATATTTGGGAGTTTGTAAAGGAAATCCAACTTTTAGAATTTCCACTAATGAAATCTTATTTTACATACTATCAATACATTCCAATGCTCTTTTATTTAACTTTTGTTTATCAATACACACACATAAATCTAAGCCAAAATATTTTATTTCTTATCTATTCGATAATGCCACACTTGATATTATCTCACCATCTTAATCTTAGACTATTCTTTCTCTTACAAACAAATTAACTTATAAATATTTATATGGTTCTCTTTAACATTTTACTAATACGTTCGATATATTGTTTCTCAGTTTAACATGAGGTTCTCTTGCAATATTTATTTAAAAATGGACCTTAGTCCACACCACATTATTGGGTGTGTATACAATATCGACATGGACATTTATTCATGACTCTTCTACCATGTTTCAACCATTTAACATATGTAATGTCATAATGAGTCACCTATGTATGTGATACGTTCTCCCTGGAGAGGTTTCTTGACTTTGATTTATGATAATTGGATTTATATATATATAATAGTTTGATTTTGTTGTTCTCCTTTTGATGTGGGATTATTCAAATGTAAATCCAAATTACCTAGGTTATCGATGCCCTTCTAGATTATTCCACATTTTGGTAGGAAGCCCATCGCACTCGCTACATTGACAGTACTTGCTTGATTCAACCAATGGTGCAGATTGGTAGATGTTGAATTGATGGTTAGGATTACAATTATGGTTTCAACATTAGTTGATGACCTTGCTTAATTACCAAAGTGAAGTTTCATTTTTCATTCATTTTCCTCTGGTGATTTCATTTATGTGGTTAGGGTTTTGTTCTTATTTTCAACGACATCTATCATTTTTATCAGCACTGTTAGAGCCTAGATTTGCCTCAGGCTAAAAAGACAAGGTTCTAGGTCCACATCAAACCACGCTCAGCCTCGTAGCTAGCCCTATGAGGACAAGAGAGGGCTCTCTCTGGGTCAATCTCAGCGAAAGATAATTGATGGGGCTTGAGATGACTGATTTAACAACTGATCTTAGGCTAGGTATGAAGTGAAAAGTTTTGATTTGAGTATTTTGGGGGTTTTGTTGGAAAAAAGGGACAGGCAAATTTTGGGTCTGGGGATGAGGCCAAATTTTTGCAGAGTTCAGGTAGGGGCAAGATAGGCAGTAGTTTTGATGCTTTGGATTGAATGAATGGGTGTATCAGACTGGTGAGGAGCTAAGGAGGGCAAGAGGGTCTCAAGTGTCCTCCTCAAACAGATGAAAACATGTAGAATTAAACAAAATATCAAGGCAGAGCATAGCAGTCCAATGAATTCTACCTTAATCACTCATTTGTTTAATTGAAGAAGACAAGAGAAGGGAAAATGATATACATAAACATCAGTGAACTTAAAAATACATAGAGAAAAACACCATCAAAACATAAAGCCACATGGATCCCAACAAGTGCTGCAAAACCATGGTCTTTCCTTAGCCAAAAATGCAGAAATCAAATGTACAATAGGGTGCCAAGCAATCCTAAGTATCCAACCCTGAAAAATGACTGAGAAATTACATGATATAGACAAGCCTAACTCCTTCCCATGCCTCTAGGGGTCGAGCTCATCATTCTAGGAGCTGTTTGAACCAATTCTAAACAAGGAACTGAAATCTAGGTAGTCAAACAACTTACCCCTATATGCTAGGAAACTGATTCATTCATTTAATTTTCACCTTTTAGTGAATGAATCCTCTAGAACAAGTAAAAATGTGCCAATATTACATCATGGTTATCAAATTACATCATGAAAGATCAAGAGTAACATCAAAAAGAAAAACTGGTCAAAACTGGGCGAATTTCTGAGCTAAACAGTGAAAAATAGGCAAAAATCCTCTATGCGCCACGCCTGATTCTCTATGCATCGCACCACTTTGGAGCTGATTTTTAGGCCCTTCTTGAAGTCCAAATTGAGCCCAAGATAGCTTGTTGGAAAGCCCTACCTGTCTACTTTCCAACCCAAGTGGAATTTCTGAATTTGGATGTCATTTTCCCCTCCAAAACTTCAATCTCCCAAGACTGCTTCCTGTGTGTCAAAATAGGGGCAGTGAGGTCATTTTTTGAGTGTTTTTGGCCTCTTGAGGACTCAAAACTTGCCCAAATTTCTTGGCCATGCACCAGCAACCATGATTTTTCATGCCAAATCCAGAAATTCAAAGTTTTTGTAATTTGGAGCTCCCTAGAAAAAGCGCGCGCCACGTGGCACGATGCATAGGGAGGAAAGCCCTGTTTTGTGACCAAAGAAATTCAAAAATGACAAAATTTTCTCCAAATTCCTTGAAATTTGGACTGGTGCATGCAGTTTCAGTTGTAAAGTCACTGTCTTGGTCATATAATGTATCGGTGTCCGCCTTCATGGTGTTTCAAAGTCTGTTTGGCTTTCAATGAGATGAAGAATGAGAATTTGGTGCAATTGCCAAATGTGGGAGGGACTGTGGGAAATAGGGTAGTGTGGACAGTGCGGTTTTTCCCTTTGGAATTTTGACAAATGTAGGAACAATGGACAGTTACTTGACTGTTTGGGAAACTTGAGGTTTTGGGAATTTTACAAATGACATGAATGATAAGGAATGCAATGACTTTAGGGATAGGGATAGTGGGACTTAGGAATGAGTAACTTGGGATATGAGGGAATGTTGGGATAGGGTTTAGTATATGGACTAGGGTTTGGGATTATGGGAAATAGGAATTGGGGCATGGGCTTAGTGAATTTTGGAGTTATGTTAACTTAACGAACAATGAGATTAAGGGATAAATGGGATAAGGGAATGATGGAAAGAGGATAGACTTGGTAGAAAATAGTTGTCAAACCCTAAGCAGCAATATTTGTGTGAGGAATTTGAAATGGTAGGGTTGGGTTTGATTATTTGTTTAAACACTCCAATCATCATAACATAAACACCAAACTTGGATGAAAAAAACAATGATGAAGGGTCTACCTACTTGTCACAAGGCAAATCCATGCGATTTGGGGCGATTCGATAAATTTTTAAGAAAATTGGGCTTGGCAGCTCTATGCGCTGCGCCTCAAGCCCAACGCACCGCGCCTTCCCTATGCGCCGCACCAGTGTATTTTTGCACTGAGAAATGCAACCCAATGCGCCACGCCACCAAACCCTGTGTGTAGTGCTTTTTGCAGGAGACTTTTGGAGGCCTTCCCGGTGTCCAAATTGGGCGCGGGATAGCTTGTTGGAAAGATATTTGAGTCTAATTTCCATATCAACTTTAATTTTTCAATTTTGAGTTCATTTTCCCTATAAAAAATCAAATCTCCCAAGACTGGTCAAAATGTGCCAAATGAGGCTGCCTAAAGGCAGAGTGCTATTGTAGTCAACTTTTGAATGCCTTCCTCACCTCCAAATTGAGCTCATGATAGCTCATTGGAAAGATATTTGTGTCTATTTATCAATGGACTCAGCAAGAAAGTCATTTGGCCAACCAAGCTAGGAGAAAAATTGATAAAGGTCACTTCAGAGGTGCATCAATTCTCCCGTGGCAACTGTATTGTTGACATTTCTATAAAACCATGACACCTGTGTAAAAAGTGATGGAGGTTTTTCTTCCTTGGCATATTTTGGACAAAAACCTCTCTCACTTTTCCCAAATTCATCTTTTCGTGCTCAGAAACATCATTTGAGTAAAACCTACCCCGATGCCTGGAACGGGGGATTTGTCGAAATGAAGCGAAATGAAGCGGATAAGGGGTCTCTAAATTCTTGAGAAAATTTTTGGAAGTAGGGAGGGATGTTAGGAAGTAGAGGAAAGTAGAATTTCAAATATTGAGTGAGGGGAAGGGGTCCAAAAGGGCAAAACACAGGCCCAACCTACAAAATTGTCAAGTTGTAGCAAGAAACTAGTGTTTGTGCGAAAATGAGGAATTTGGGGGATCTCAGTGATGGGAAGTGTTTAATAAGGTACATTAAGGATAGGGGAAGGTGTAGGAACATCATGATACAAGTTTTGCTGATGATTTGACCATCCAAGAGAAATTGCCTTCAAAACCCTAGGAAAGGGAAATGAACCTTACCTAGGCGCAACTGAAGCATGAACAAGGTGTAAAAGGACCCAGTGGAACTTGACATGATGATGAAAACCCTCTGAATGATGGCACACTCCTCTGAATGGTGACATGGACCGACATTTGGACAACTTTGACAGAAGTAAAATCAAACCCTAGACCTAATGCCTAGTGACCAAATTTTGCTTGAAGACTCACTGAAATGACAAAATTTGACCTTGACACCTTAAAATCACTTTGTAAGAGCATATTTGATCGCTGGAGGAAGGCTGCAAATACTGACACTAATAAGCACCATACCAGCATGTGGGTTCAAGTTACACTCCTTAGACTTGTTGCCTCCATCTGTCACACAATGGTAGTTGAATCAATGCTCTGTAAAGGGGATATTATTTCCGTGTGAACTATATCAACACCTTTGTCAAAGGTAAGAAACTATTCAAATGGGCTCTTGCATCAGTTATGTTTTCCAATTATTATTTCTTGTGAGTCTATAGTTGAAATGTTTATTCCATAATTGATATTATTGTTTTCCTTTTTTCTTCTTAGGTTTACAAGGGCATTCCTTTGAAATCTTTGAGGTAGTAAATCTTTGAATGTTCACATTGTTCTTCAGAAGGAAGGAGAAGACAAACACTGTGAATATGTTTGTGAAACAAAATGGGTAAGTGCTTGATTACCTTTGTCATTCAAATAGACCTTCCATCCCTTTAAGGAGAATTCTGAGCATAAATTGTTGTTGTTCTAGTTTACCCTTGTTTGAATTTCCAAATTCTTACTGTACCCATGAGGGTTACATGAAAAATCTCCTTTCTTAAACCATGGAAAAGAATGCTGGCCTTAGAGAGAGAAAGCAACAAAAATGTGAAGAATCCACACCTTGAATAGAATCTATTGTGATTTGGAAACTCTGATAATGACAGGATATGGTTTGGCTTCCTGAAAGGACATATTGCAGAAGTATATGAAGAAGCTCGAAAGATAACTTGTTTGATGATATTGTACCAGCCGCTGTTTAATTCAATTTGGGAGCACATGGTGATCCATGTGGATATTGGTGGCCACATTTCTATTCCATCTAGACCCCCTAATTAGTTTCATCTGTTTCCTTGTTCATTTCAACATTTACTATTTTAGCTGTTTTTTGGGTCTTGAACTTATGGAGCAGTTTTGACCCTCTAAACGGAATTTTTTGGGGTTTGTGGCAGGCTCATGGCCATAAGAAAAGGCCTATGACGAAACCTATAGTACTCGGCGAGACCTTTCCAACAAGGTATCATACGCGCCAAATAGAGATAATATGACCAAGTTACAACCCTGGGAAGTTGGCTACCCAGCTAACCCCAATGGGCCCCACAAATTCTTGCTGTTACATCTCTTGGGGTTAAGGTTTTGGTTGTTTAGGGTTTTCTCATGTTTTCCAATAATAAATAGGTCCTTGAGCCTCATTGTAACACAATTTAGAGGCATGTAACTGCCACATCTCTTCTTAGAGATAAGCTACCATTGCCCGAGCTATCTTATTTCCATTCTATTTGTAAGCATAGTTCAGTATTTTTCTATTAATGAAATGAAGTGTTTTTCTACTGCATCTCTATGTTTATGATTATATCTGTAAGTTGTTGCATTCCTGTTTAAGTTCAGATTAGTGGTATCAGAGTGGTCTGCTCTTTCTCTGTTTTTCTTTACATGTCCCCAACAAGGTTAGGGTATAAGGAGTTAGGACTTGATCTGGTTGAACCATTACAAGATCAACCTTGCAAAACCCGATGACTTCCCATGGCGGAAGAAAAGAAAGACGAGGGGGCAGGAGATACTTTAAAAATGTTTCTCAAGGAAGCCCTCGAGCGACAGAGGGACGCGATGATGGATAAATTTGCCCAGATCCTTCGACGACTACCCACAGGCGATGCATCTTCATCCAGTAGCCACTCTGGAGGCGCCACTCCTTTTAAGGTACAAGTTAACTTTGATATTCCCATATTCGAAGGTCTGATAGATGCATACACCAAAGATAAATGGTTAAATCTGTTGGAAGGATATTTTTTAGTTCATGACTTTTCCAATTAGGAAAATATTACTTTTTCACTTCTCAAAAATGACCCACACGTCAAGGACTGGTGGGAAACCTACTGTGAACAAAAGGATGAGAGTGAACCCTTGTTGTTTTCAGCCGCACCCACTTGGAATTCTTTTTGAGACACCATCAAGGAACAATATTACCCTATCGGGAGCTATGAAGACAAATACATAAAGTGGACCACGCTACGGCAGGGAAGGTACCAAGATGTGCCAAAGTTCACACATATTTTCCATACCCTTCGCACGAAGCTGGGTATCAAGGATATTGAACGGCATTTGGTGCTCAAGTACCGTGACTATCTACACAAGTACATCTAGGACGAGATGGAGTTCCTAGACATTTCCTCGCTTAGCATGGCATATCAGTATGTTGTCAAGATTGAGAAGAAGTTTAAATAGAAGAAGTGGGACTCTAGATATGCAAATCCAAGGCAACAAAAAGGTGCCCCCAAACCACACAACAAAGGACCAAGCCAAGGTGAGGCTACCCAGGACAATCCGCTGAAGCCACAAGCAAAGAACAACACCACGAAGACAAAGAAGGACATGGGAAAATGGTGTGAGTTCCATAAGAGCTCCACTCACAATTCAAGTGAGCGTCAGGCCAAGTAGTCACAAGGTGGTGGAGCTGAAGGTTTCCGAATTAGACGCAGGTTCCGACTTTGAATCAGAACTCGATAAGGGAATTGAAAAAGTGAACCAGATCATTGATTCAGAGCCCAGTGCCACCATGGCCATCACCAATATCTAGAAGATTGAGCCTAAAGATCCAGAGGAGGGGGAACGCCTATTCCACTCATATATGTGGGTGAAAGGTTCTACGTTGCAGTTAATTGTCGATAGCGGGAGCCAAAAGAACTTCATTTTAGTAGAGGTAGTGGAGCAGCTGGGCCTAAAGACTACAACACATCCACAACTGTACACAATCGGGTGGCTTCACCAAGGACAAGATCTTCACGTCAGCCAATAGTGTTGCCTTCTCTACAACATCAAGCCCTTCACAGATGAGGTACTATGTGATGTTGGTCCTCTTGAAGTTTGTGATGTATTGTTAGTACAACCATACTTATGGAAGAGACATGTTGTATATGAGTCTAGACCTCGCTTTGTGCTTACTACTTTGGCTAATAAGTTGTATAGGATACCGAAGGTAGGCCCGTCTACCTCTATCTCTTTGATCACTGCAAAGCAATGTAGTAAGATCATTTCCCAAACCAGGAATTTTTTTTCCTTATGATTCACCCCTAGGGGGAGAAGAAGGTTGTGGCCACAGCTTCCAGGCAGGGCTCCTCTGCACAACAACAACAGATGGACAAGGTCGTGGAGGCGTACAGGGATGTTTTCGCCTCACCAACAAGGGTACCTCTACAGTGTCAAGTCAAGCACTCCATCGATCTGACCCCGGGTGTGCCACTGCCCAATGGATTGATCTATCTACGCTCTATTATGGAGAATGATGAGATCAAGAGGCAGATTCAGGAACTATTGTAGAAAGGGCACATCAAGCCAAGCTCATCACCTTGTGGGAGCCCGATTGTATTGGTACAGAAGAAGGATGGGACCTGGAGGCTCTGTATTGACTATCGGGCGTTGAACAAGATCATTGTCCAGAATAGGTACCTAATCCCATAGATTGATGATCTTTTGGACCAGCTCAAAGGGGACAAATATTTCAACAATATTTACTTGAAGCGATGTTATCATTAGGTGCCTATCGAACCATCCGATGTGTGGAAGACTGACCTCAAATCCAAGGAGGGGCTTTTCAAATGGTTGGTCATGGCGTTCGAATTGACAAACACCCCTGCAACCTTCATGAGACTGATGGACAACATCTTGCGACCCTTCACCAATTCATTTGTGGTGGTGTATTTAGATGACATCTTGATCTTCAGCCAGAGTTGGGAAGAGCACCTCCACCATATTTGACAGGTCCTTCAAACCCTGCGATAACACAAGCTATGTGCTAACTTGGAAAAATGCAACTTTGGCCTAACCCAGGTTCAATATCTGGGATACGTCATTGATGAGTAGGGTGTACATGTGGACCCATCCAAGATATAAGTCATTCGGGATTGGCGAGCCCTAACCACTCTAACAAAGCTCCGCAGATTTTTGGGTCTTGCCAATTTCTACCATAGGTTCATGTTGGGGTTCTCTCATATCACTTGGCCTTTAAGTCAAGTCACCAAGGGCAGAGCGAAAGAAAAGTTTTTTTGGTAAAAAATCCAACAAAAAGCGTTTGCCGAGTTGAAGAATTGCCTCTATTCTGTGCCAGTTATCACATTATCAAACCTGCAACAACCATTTGAGTTTGAGACAGATGCCTCTGACCAAGCTATTCATGTGGTTCTTACTCAACATGGGCATCAAGTGTCTTACCACAGTGAGACACTTTCAGACATAGTCCGAAAGTATCCCACTTATGACAAAGAAATGTATTCCATTGTGGAGGTTTTCCATCAATGGAAGCACTACATTCTGGGGAAGGAAATGCTCATCCACACAGACCACCGACCTCTATAGTTCATACAGACACAAGGGAAGTTGTACAATGATCGCCATTAGAAATGGTCAACCTATTTGTAAAAATTCCATTTGAATATTAGGTATAAGAAGGGCAGCACCAATAACATCATTGATTGCCTCAACGAACCACTAGTCATGGCGCTGATCAATGTGCTCGACTCCTGTGGGCACAAGATACCAGGGTGGCCGCATTTTTACAAGAGCGATCTAGAATTCGACAGTATATACTAGACACTCCTTGAAGGGAAGCAAGTTCCCAATTTTCACCTTCAGGATGCACTGTTATGCCACCTGGGACACATTTGTGTTCCTTCAAGTGAGTGTGCCAAGATGATTTGGGAGGCACACTACAATTGGGTCACTAGACATTTCGGAGTAGAGAAAAAAGTGTTGGTATTGCAGAAGTATTTTTATTGGCTGAAACTTCGTTAGGATGTTGGGAAGTACATTAGATCCTGCACCGCCTGTGCCATTTCCAAACCAACCATGAATAATAAAAGCCTGTATACTCCTTTACCTACTCCTAGCCAGCCTTGGGAATCTGTCTTCGTGGATTACATGTCAGGCCTTCCTTCTACTAAGAACGACAACGATTACGTTTTCATGGTCATCGATAGGTTCTCTAAGATGGCCATCATGGCAGCGTGCAAGAATAGTATCATAGCAGAGGCCATTGCTAATCGCTTCTTTGAGTGAGTGTGGGTACACTTTGGGATCCCACAGTCCATTGTCTCAAATCGGGATAACGGATTCCTGAATGCATTTTGGTCAAGTCTCTAGTCAATTATGGATACAAAACTTACTAAGTCCACGACTTTCCATCCCCAACCTGATTACCAAACATAGGTGGTCAACAGGATGATCATACACATTCTGCGCATGTACAACTTGAAGAATACATGCACGTGGTATGAAAGTCTCCCCTATGTCCAACACAGCTACAACAAAGCTCTCCACAACTCAGCAGGCCACAACCCCTTTCAGGTAGTGTTGGGATTTCAACCATTATGACCCATTGATGTGGCCATACCATTTGCAGCCACTCAGGTAGTTTCAACTCACGTTTAGTCCGA
Source organism: Pinus tabuliformis (assembly GCA_031772625.1). Classification (NCBI taxonomy): domain Eukaryota; kingdom Viridiplantae; phylum Streptophyta; class Pinopsida; order Pinales; family Pinaceae; genus Pinus; species Pinus tabuliformis. The sequence continues at coordinate 99,283,294 of CM062811.1, forward strand.
AGCTGGAAGGGCTAACAACCTCATTGAGCACATTCAACACATCCTCCAACAGGTCCATGATATATTAGACAAAGCCAATGCTAAGTACAAGCAGTTCCATGATCAACATCGAGTGTTGCACAAGTTCCCAGTGGGCGACAAAGTTTGTCTACATTTGTAGAAGGAGAGCCTTGTTGGACCCCACCACAAGCTTCGCCCGCTTTGATATGCTCCATACACCATCACCAAGGCCATCAGTTACAATGCCTTTGATCTCAGCATACCACCGTTCCTTGGTCTGCACCTAATGTTCAATGTAGATCGCCTTTGTCCATCCTTTCCATCGTTGTTGGACACATCTGACATTGCATAACAACTCACACCAACAAAGCTCAACTCAGATTGCATGGAACAAGCCACAATTGATCAGCTCATGGACACACGGATCAAGAACGCTCACCAACAAAGGATACATTTATATTGAGTTGTCAAGGTAGGCCAACTCCTTCACCAGGGCAAGTGGTTCAACAGGGACTAGGTTCAATAGAAATTTCCTCACCTCTCTCTACACGCAATGGGGACCATTACTTCCTAAGGGGGGAGGAATGATCCAAGTGGATATTGGTGGCAACTTGCTTCTTCCACCTAGACCCCCCAATCAGTTTCATCTATTTCTTTGTTCATTTCAGCATTTACTATTTTTAGCAGTTTTTCCGGGTCTTGAATTTCCAGAGTAATTTTGACCCCCTAAACGGGTTTTTCTGGGGTCCAAAATAGGCTCATGGCTACAGGAAAGGGTTTGTGGTGACCTTTCCAACAAGGTATCGTATACGCCAAACGGAGATAGTATGACCAAGTTATGACCCTGGGAAGTTGGCTGCCCAACTAACCCCAACGGGGCCCACAAACTCTTGGTGTTACATCTCCTGGGGTTAGGGTTTTGGTTGTTTAGGGTTTTCTCATGTTTTACAATAATAAATAGGCCCTTGAGCTTCATTGTAACATAGTTCAGAGGCATGTAACCACCGCATCTCTTCTCAGAGATAAGCTACCTTCGCCCGAGCTATCTTATTTCCATTCTGTTTGTAAGCATAGTTCAATATCTTTCTATTAATGAAATGAAGTGTTTTTCTGATGCATCTCTGTGTTTATGATTATATCTGTAAATTTTTGCGTTCCTGTTTAAGTTCATATCACATGGATTGAGTTGACAACAGTGATAATGACTTGGAAGAGCATGAGGGCATAATTTTGTTATGTAAGGAAGAAGGCATGTGCTAACAGCTGTGAGGAAGTTTGGCTCCTTTAAGAAGATAGATGAACCATTTGATGAAAAAGTTGCATGAATATTGTCAACATCCAGGAAGATCAAAGTTAGATATGATGTGATGTTGTTCGGAATCGAGAAGCCCTGCAAGATACTGCTAAGATCTCCACGAAAGAATAAGTAGCTGATGAATGAGACAAGTTAAAGCTTATGATTATGTCTCCCTGGTTGAGAGGGATTTTTGGTGGACACCGTATTCTCCATGTGTCATGCACTAGGCCAGGACTAATAGCCATAAGTCTAGTGAAGACACTGATAAGGAGAATGAAGGATTGGATAAGAATATGGGACTGATACTCCTTGAGGATTGGGAATTCAAGGTAGGAGTAGTCCTATAGGATGAATACTCCAAAATTGTGAGATACAGATGTAGTTAAAATAGATGTTAGATTTGGGACTTATTAGACCTTGTATTTCACCCTAGGGTGCACCAATGATTTTTGTCAAGAATAAACATGGTTCCTTAATATTGTTCATAGATTATAGGGACTTAAATTAAGCCACGATAAAGAATAGGTACCCAATACCCAAAATTAATAGTCTCTTCGATCAAATGTTCATAGCTATAGTTTTCACAAAAATTAATCTGCGATTCGGATGCCAACAATTAAGGATTAAGGAAGGAGACATTCTAAAAGCCATATTTTGGACTCAATTTAGGCACTATGAGTTCATAGTAGTTCCATTTGGTTTGACTAATGAACCAACAATGTTCATGAGCCTCATGATGGCATGTTTCAAAAGTATCTGGATCACTTTTTGCAAGTATTTCTAAATTATATTCTCGTATATTCCAAGAATGAATAGGTTCATGAAGATACATTAAGGGGTTGTGTTGGCATGCTTAAGGGAAATTAAGTTGTATAGAAAACCATTGAAATTCTCTTTCTTTTTGAAGGAAATTCATCAACTCAGGCACATCATTTTGGGAGAAGGGATTTCAATTGATCTACAAAAGGTGAAGGCCATAATGGATTGGTTAGTACCAAAGAATTCTCTTGAGGTGCATAGCCTTCATGGGGCTTGTTATAGCCTAAATGTACATCAGGTTGAGAAAGGCAGGTCTAGGGTAACATCAAACCACGCTTAACTTGGTAGCTAGCCCTACCAGGTCAGGAGAGGGATCTCTCCTTGTAAATCTCAGGAAAATATGACAAATAATGAAAGAGATGACTGATGTAAATACTAATCTTAGACTAGGTATATGCTCAGAGTAATTTGATTGATTTTAATGGTTGTTTGCTGGATCAGATGAGGAAGACAGTTTTGGGTCTGGGAAATGAACTCAGATTTGTAGAGGTTTTTGTGGGGCGAGGTAGGCAAGTGTTTTTGCACTTTGATTTAGGTGAAACAGTGAGTCTTGAGACTGGTGAGGAGTTGGAGAGGGCATGCAAGTGTCATGAGTCCTCTTCAAACAACATAAAACATGTAAAACTAAATAAACCCCAAGGCAGAGCACTGAAACATTCATGATTTCCACCTTTTACACTTGATTCGTTTAGCTATGCAGAAAAAGAGAGAGATGATGGCACACATAAACATATGATAAACTGAAATAATAGAGGAGAAAACAATCCTAATTCACCTTGCCATAAGAATCCCACAAAATTTTGCAAAACCTTGGTTTATTTCCTTGCCAAAATGCAGAGATGATGTACAATAGTGCTCAATGCATCCACAAGAGTCCAACCTTTACAAATGACTAAGAAAATACAAGATAGAGGCATAAAACCACCTATTCTAGCTATCATGGGTCGAATCCATGAGTTAAGGAGCCGTTTCAACAAGATCTAAACTAGGAACTGAAAAATAGATAGTGGAACAGCTTGCCTCTAAAACTATGGAAACTGATGCATCTACCTCCTTAATCATTTTTCATCATTTTTACATCATAGTACATCAAGTTACATCAAATTAAATCATGAATTTGACCATGAGAGAGAAAAAGTCAAACTGGTAGAAAACTAGGCGAAATTCTGAGTTTTTGAGCAAAATTGACAAAATTTTGGCTGATGTGCAGTGCCATCTGCTTGATGTGCAGCACCACTTCAAGGCTGAGTTTGAAGGCCTTGCCCTTCACCAAATTAGCTCCAAAATGGCTTGTTGGAAATCTCTTTCTGTCTACTTTCTAGGACAACTAGAATTTTTGGATTTGGAGTCCATTTGCCCCTTCAAAAATCACTTCTCCCAAGAATGCTTCCTGTAGGTTAAAAAGTGGCAGAGAGGGAATTGTTTAGGTGCTTTTTGCCCTTTATGTGACCCAGATCTCCTCCAAAATTCATGAAACTTTTTGGGTTTCTGTATTTTTTCATGAGGAATCCAAAAATGTAGACCATTCTGCAAAATTCCAAGCCAGCTCAATGCGCAATGCCATCAGAGGAAAATTCCTGTGTTTTGCAATTAAAATTGAGGAAATGACAAAAATTTCTCAAAATTGCCTCAAATTTGGCAAGTGGCAAGCCTACTTGTTGCTTTGCTGAGCCAAGGAAGCTTCAGCCAAAATTCTAAGTTTATCTTGCTCCCTTTTGGCTTCTAAAGCTCTCTTTAACTTGGCTTTTAGGCTCCTTATCCTTGTCTTACAAATTTTGTTCCAGGCCAAATAGTGATAAGCCATGTGGCACAACATATTCTTCTCCTTGTTAGCCTTTTCAAGCAGCTTCTCAAGGTGGATATTCACTTTTTCCAACCATGATTCTCGGTCAGCCTCTATTTCTTGTTCTAGTGATGTCATCTTGACTTTCCTTCTTTTTGCCACTTGCCGGTTTTCCCTTATGGTTTGTAGCTCTATGATTGTTTGTTTGTCCTCTAGTTGCTTGTTCTGTTGCTCAAGGAAGTTGATAATCCACTTAGCCCTCTCAAGGTCAAGTGATAAGTCATGGATGTCAGCTTCTTTCTCTTTGATGACCTCCTTGAGTCTTGAGTTTTGGGAACCCAAATCAATGTCCTCTTCCTGAATCAAAATAAAATCCCTGTCTTGCTCTTCAGAAGGGCCTTCATCATGTAATGGTTGCTTTCCTTTGTCCTGTAACTATTTGTTAGAGAAGAAGGCAAAGCCGCTTTCACCCCAGGTGAAGATAAAATTTTCCTGTGGTCTGGTGAAGGAAACGAGACCCCTTCCACCCCTGGTGGAGATAATACTTGTTTGGCGGCTGCAAAAAGTCTTCTTGTACCTTTTTCATAAGTTATAAACACAGGAATGTGGGCCTCTTCAGTTTTGATTTCATGCTCAGTTTGTTGCCCGGAAGGTCCATCCTCCTCTTGAGGATCTGCAAAAATTTGAGGACCCTTGAAGATTTCATGGGCAATGAAGGTGTCCCATGGCACTCCCAACTAGGTAAGTTGATACACAACAATAATCTTAATGACAACAAAGTGATAAATACTATTAAGCTGCTATGGGTATGGTTTTCTCTTTGCAATCATAGTCATCCTCTCTATGTTCTTGCAAATGAAATATGGAATACTCATCATTCTAACCCTGGTGAAATGCATAAGCAATCTGATATGATAAGCATAGAGTCTGGAGAACCTTCCCTCACATGTGAAGTATTTGATGATGAGTTTCATAAGTGGAACATACCGGTCCTCCAAGAACTTGAAAGGAAACACCCTGCTCAATTTTCCATGATATTTGGCCTTAATGTATGGTTCATAGTGATGTTTGCTGATATTTTGTCTTTTGTTCCACCTTTCTCCTATGTCATGCTTCCTAGTTTCTTCTGCAATAATGGCTGGTGAAAGAGTGAAATTAATACCAACAAGGTTTACCATATTTTCCTCCATGTTGATGACAAATTGCCTTGCCAATTCATGGTGATACTTTGATCAGGTGCTCATGTCCTAAGTGTCGTAAAAATGCTCAGAACTGGTTCAAAGTTGAACGACTGGAAAGTGCTCGTCCTCCCGATTCCAGCACCACAAACGGTTCGAAAAACGGTCGCCGTATGAGGAAGATATGGCAAAAAGAATAATTGGTCCATAACATTAGAAAATTTAATTTTTTTAAAAAAATTAAAAAAGGAATATTCCGCAAAATATTCTTTGGAATATTCCACAGAATATTCTTTGGAATATTCTAGGGAATATTCCCTTTCAGCCACCAATCAGAGGCTGCCATGTGGCCCCAGATGACGTCAGCAAACGTTTTTTTGGGCGCATTTTAAAAAAATGTTTGGCATGGGCCAGGTTTGAACCCGAGACCTCTACCTTGTCACTACAGAGGCTTACCAACGCGCCACCAACGGTTCATTTGTTCAATGGGCGGAGCAATATTTTAATAAAGTTTGAAATGGTTAATGGGCGGGAAAATTAAGGGGGCCAGCCCCTAAGCGCCAACCCCCGCACACCATATGACCGCGTGCCCAAAACCGTGGGCTAACCCCTAACCTCCGGCGCGAAATCCGATGTTAACCGCCACCCGAAATTTGTGGTCACATGCGCATTTATTAAACTGCAGTTACAGTTGGCGGATCAGTTGGCGGTGGCGCCAAATTTGGCGGCCGCTCCATATTTGGCGGGCTTAACTGGCCGTAACTAAAGTTAACTGGGGTTTTGTTAGGCCAAACTGGCAGTTGGGAGTAAATGGCCATAACTTTGGCTAGGAAAGTCGGTTTTGGACGTATTTTTTTTTGATTTTAGGTAATTTCGACCTTCTGAAGCCATTGGTGCAGGTCTTACAGCAATCAGAGGTCATTTGCATACGTTTTGGAGCCGTGAAAGTTCTAGGAGCCACTAGGGGCCAGTATTGGGAAGACTGTACAGGGTTGCAGGAATCCATTGGAGGTGATCCAATAGTCAATCCTGAAGGATTAAAGTGTTATGAATCCATTTCTACCATCTATTTCTCCTGTAGATGCTTCTATTCAGCTGTATTTTCAATTTGAGCATTTAATAAAGACAAGGACAAGCCTGGTTGGGAGCTTTGGACCCAGCAGACATAGCCCTGGAGGGGGTGAACTGCTTTATCAACTTCTTTTGCATATGTGGTTGATTTATTTTGCAGAACAAATTCATTTTAATGTGTTAAATAGTAAAAGAAAATAACTCTGATATGCTTAAATGGGTCATGAACAGCTGAAAATTTCATGTGTTTTCTTTCTGCAAGACATGGAAATCTTTTAAACATGTTTAATTCTGAATTGAATACCTTGCAAACAAATTTCAAGTAGTTTCAAATTCAGATCAAGTTGGTATCAGAGCTCAGGGTTTTTGTGCAAAGATCTTCTAACTGTCTTGCAAGTATTGATGCTTACCAGGTTGAAACTTAAAAGAGGGGAAGGACAGTTGACTAGAGAACGAGAGAATCCTCAGTCAAGGAAGGCCAGAGAGCCATCACCTCCACCTTCAATTTCACCCTCAAGAGTCTCAGCAGAAGCTTCAAGGATGTCTGAACATGAAGGAGAAATTCCTATAGAGACAGATCCAAGAGAAGAAGGAAGAGTCTTCAGAAAGGCTTTCTTGGATCTCACTGAAATGGTGAGGATATTGTACCAAGAAAGAAATGAGAAATTGGCTGGAGAAGGGTCCAAACATCCACATGAAGGAGAGGGCTCTTCATGAGGTAAGAAGGATGATGATCATTCCAAGAAAGGACATGGAGGTAATGGTGATCCACCACCCCCATCTTCACCTTCTTTCTCTTCATCCTCGTCTTCTTCTGTTCATAAGCATAGATCCTCTGGAAAAAGTCCTTTTTTGAAGCTTGATGTAAAATCCGAATTACCTATGTTTAATGGTGAAGTGAATGCAGAAAAGCTTGACAACTGGATTAGGCAGTTGGAAGTTTACTTGAGGATCCAAAATATGCATGATGATGCCACAAAGATTCAGTTGGCTTCTTTGAGAATGGATGGAGCAGCCTTGGTCTGGTGGGAGGCCAAGACTAAAGAGGAGATCAAGAAATTTGGTAAGGTTACCTTAACATGGCCTGAATTTCTGTTAGCCATTAAAAAACAGTTTTATCCTCTTGCTCACATGCAGAAAGCCATTATGAACTGGCAAAATTTCAGACAACTTAAGGGTCAGAGTGTCCAAGACTACACCCAAGAATTCAGGAGAAGAGCTCTCTTGTTAGGGGTAGATTTACAGACCCAAGAAACCTTGCTGAAATACATTGGTGGCTTGCATAGCTACCTTAGACACACCATCTTGATGTTTAACCCTACTAGCCTGGACGAGGTTTGTGTCCAAGCTACCCATTTAGAGGCAAGGGGAAAAAACACATTTGAAGAGGGTAGAAACAAGCCCCCCAAGGGGAAAAGCAAAGAGAAAACCTCCAAGGGAAAAGGAAAAAAGAATGCATCTGTCAAACAGGAGAGTGAGAAAGTGATCTGTAAACACTGTTCTAAACCAGGCCACGAGGAGAAAAACTGTTGGAAATTACATCTTGAAAAAAGACCTCAATCTAACAAATCCAAAGGGAAACAGAAAACTGTTGCTACTACATCTACACCACAAGATTTAGGGGAAGATTCAGGTGATGAAACCAAAATTGCAGCCATGGGTTTGAAAAACTTGAAGGGAAAAGAAATTGAAACTCAAGCCAGCACTAGTACCTCAAACTGTCATGTACAAGCTCCTAATGAGGAAGAAAGAATTGAACTGTTTCATGTGAGGGTGATTTCAAAACATACTAAGATTGACACACTTTTTGATAGTGGGTCACAAGCAAACCTTATATCAGAGGACTTGGTCAAGCAGCTTAAACTTGAGACCGTTCCACATCCGAAGCCATATCCACTTGGATGGATTTGCAAGGATGCAAATTTACAAGTTTCAAGAAGGTGCACATTGTGATTTGCAATTACTGCACATTTTATTGACACAGTTGAACTTGATGTGGTACCTTTTGATATAGCAGGAATCGTTTTGGGAAGTCCTTACTTGTTTGACATGAAAGCTATCTTTCATCGCCATGAAAACAAATATCATCTGTTCAAAGATGGCAAGGAGTTCATTGTTAGATCTCATCGCAAGAAGACAAATATAGCGATGGTGAATCCAAGACAGGTAAAAAGGCTGGTCAATTCAAGTAAGAATTTTGTTCTTCTTATGATTAAGCCCAAGGTTGATGTGAATCATGAGTCATTTGACAATTGTGATCCAAAACTTAAATCAGATCTGTATGATGTAGTTGATGCATATCATGAGATGTTTCAGGAGCCAACAGGTTTGCCTCCTAAGAGGGAGATTCAACATGAAATCCATTTGCATCCAGATTGTCCTCTTCCAAACATAGGCATGTACCGCATGTCTATTATGGAGAATGCGGAAATAAAGAAGCAAATCAAGGACTTGTTGGACAAAGGTTTCATAAGGCCAAGTACTTCGCCATGTGGGTCACCGATTGTATTGATTCCAAAGAAATATGGCACTTGGCGTATGTGTGTTGATTTCGGGGCCTTGAACAAGATAACGGTAAAGAATCGTTACCCACTCCCAAGGATAGATGATTTGCTAGATCAGCTGAAAGATGCTCGATATTTCACTAAGCTAGACTTGCGCATTGGATATCATCAAGTAAGAATTGAACAAAGTGACATTTGGAAGACAGCCTTTAAAACCAAACAAGGACTCTTTGAGTGGCTTGTGATGCCGTTTGGTTTGTGCAATGCACCTGCAACTTTCATGCGGGTAATGGATGATGTCTTGCGTCCTTTTCTTGATGATTTCGTTATTGTCTACTTAGATGACATCTTAATTTTCAGCAAGTCTAGAGAAGATCATGTCATGCATGTTAAGAAAGTACTTGATGTTTTGAAGAAGAATCAGTTATTTCTTAAAATGTCAAAGTGTGAATTTGGAAAGACTTCTTTGGTTTATTTGGGACACATAGTAGGAGGAGGTGCTCTGAGAATTGATCCTGCTAAGATTGAGGCTATTGTGAAGTGGCCTACTCCCAAATCCATAACAGAGGTAAGAAGTTTTTTGGGTGCAGCTCAATATTGGAGGAAGTTTATCTCTAACTTCTCTTCTATAGCAGCTCCTATGCATGCAGTGACAAGTGTGAAGCATGCTTTCCAATGGGGAGGCAAGCAGCAAAAAGCTTTCGAATCTTTGAAAGAGAAGATTAGTTCAGCTCCAGTCCTTGCATTACCGGATTTGAGACAGCCATTTGAGATACAAACTGATGCTAGTGATTATGCTATGGGTGCAGTTCTTCTACAGCATGGTAAGCCTATTGCTTTTCATTCTGAAACTTTTAATGGTGTTGTTGTAAATTATCCTACATATGATAAGGAGTTGTATGCGTTGGTACAAAGCGTCAAAAAGTGGAAACACTACTTGATGGGCAAAGAAACTGTTATACATACCGACCATCAGCCCTTACAGTACTTGCAATCACAAAGCAAGTTATAACAGTCACGACACTTCAGATGGATGGGCTTCTTGCAACAGTTCCATTTGGTAATAAGGTATAAGAAAGGTACTTTGAATAAGGTTGCTGATATGCTTTCAAGGCCTATTATTGGTGCTGTTACTTTACTTAAGAATGCTTCCATTGTACATGATAGTTACATGGAACAATATGCATATGATGATGACTTTAAAGATGTGTATGCTAACTTGAGTAAAGGGAATCATGTAGAGGAAAATGATTATCACATGCATAACAATTTGCTGTTTCATTTGGGCAAGTTGTGTATACCACAGGGGGAGAGGATAAATGTCATAAGAGAAGCTCATTCTTCTCTTATTGCTGTCCATTTTGGTGTGAGCAAAACAGTTGCACATCTACAGAGGTATTGCTATTGGCCTCGCATGGTAGATTCTGTTGCAAGGTTCATAAGAGGTTGTTCATTATGTGCTACAAGCAAGCCTAGCAATAGGAAGCTTGGTTTGTATACTCCTTTGCCGATACCTTCTAGACCATGGGAGAGCATCTCTATGGATTTTGTAGGAGGTTTGCCAAAATCTAGAAAGCAGCATGATTATTTATATGTAGTAGTTGATCGTTTCAGCAAAATGTGTATACTTATGCCTTGTAAGAAAACTATAACTGCTGAACAAACTGCTGAATTATTTTTTCATCATGTATGGATTCACTTTGGTTTGCCTACTTCCATTATTAGTGACAGGGATTCCAGATTTGTGGGGAATTTTTGGTCCAACCTATGGGAGATGATGGACACAAAGTTGAAGAAAAGTACTGCTTTCCATCCGCAAACAGATGGACAAACCGAAGTTGTGAACAGAACCATTGTGCACCTCTTGAGAGGTTATTGTAGCAAGCATCCCAAGCTTTGGGATGAACATTTGCACTACATACATCATGCTTACAACCGTGCCAAGCACTCTTCCACAAACACCTCACCGTTTGAAGCTTGTTTTGGTTACTTGCCAAAATCACCTCTTGATTTCATTCTTGAGAAAGATGTTGCCATTGAGGGACATAGTGATATTGACAAAGCTTGGTCATTCATTGAAAGAATTCAGCAAATACATCAGCAAATTCAAGAACAGCTTGAGAAGAGTCAAGGCAAGTACAAGGAAAGACACGACAAGCATAGAGTCGATCACAAGTTTCAAGAAGGGGATGAGGTATGGCTGTACATTAGTAAGGAAAGGATGCAAGGAGAAGGTAAAAAGCTGAAGCCTATTCGTTATGGTCCATTCAAAATCCTCAAGAAGGTTGGAAATAATGCTTTTCAATTAGATTTGCCTTCCTACATGCAAATGTATTCTGTTGTCAATGTGGAGAACTTACGTTTGTATGAACCTCCTTTGATTGCTGATCATGAAAGTGCTGTTCAGTTGCCATCTATAGAAGATTTCTCGCCAGAATTCTTAGATGAGCTGAAAGAAGATACAATCCTTGACATAAGGACACGCACTTCAAGGAGGGGCAGTGTAGATTATGTTCGGGTTGGTTTCAAAGGTAGCAAACCGAACAAGGCAAAGTGGATGGAGGTGGACAGAGTGAGGGAGCTGTACCCTCACCTCTTTAACAGGTAGTTGAAGGCTTTTAGGGTCCAAAAGCTTCCCAATGGGGAGGCGTGATCAGGTGCTCATGTCCTAAGTATCGTAAAAATGCTCAAAATTTAAAGTGCTCAGAACTGGTTCAAAGTTGAACGACTGGAAAGTGCTCGTCCTCCCGATTCCGGCGCCGCAAACGGTTCGAAAAACGGTTGCCGTATGAGGAAGATATGGCAAAAAGAATAATTGGTCCATAACATTAGAAAATTTAATTTTTTAAAAAAAATTAAAAAAGGAATATTCCCTTTCAGCCACCAATCAGAGGCTGCCACGTGGTAGGCCCGGAGGGCGCCACGTGGCCCCAGATGACATCAGCAAACTTTTTTTGGGCGCATTTTAAAAAAATGTTTGGCATGGGCTGGGTTTGAACCCGAGACCTCTACCTTGTCACTACAGAGGCTTACCAACGCGCCACCGACAATTCATTTATTCAATGGGCGGAGCAATATTTTAATAAAGTTTGAAATGGTTAATGGGCAGGAAAATTAAGGGGGCCAGCCCCTAAGCGCTAGCCCCCACACACCATATGACCGCGTGCCCAAAACCGTGGGCTAACCCCTAACCTCCGGCGCGAAATCCGATGTTAACCGCCACCCGAAATTTGTGGTCACATGCGCATTTATTAAACTGTAGTTACAGTTGGTGGATCAGTTGGCGGTGGCGCCAAATTTGGCGGCCGCTCCATATTTGGCGGGCTTAACTGGCCGTAACTAAAGTTAACTGGGGTTTTGTTAGGCCAAACTGGCAGTTGGGAGTAAATGGCCATAACTTTGGCTAGGAAAGTCGGTTTTGGACGAATTGTTTTTTGATTTTGGGTAATTTCGACCTTCTGAAGCCATTGGTGCAGGTCTTACAGCCATCAGAGGTCATTTGCATACGTTTTGGAGCCGTGAAAGTTCTAGGAGCCACTAGGGGCCAGTATTGGGAAGACTGTACAGGGTTGCAGGAATCCATTGGAGGTGATCCAATAGTCAATCCTGAAGGATTCAAGTGTTCTGAATCCATTTCTACCATCTATTTCTCCTGTAGATGCTTCTATTCAGCTGTATTTTCAATTTAAGCATTTAATAAAGACAAGGACAAGCCCGGTTGGGAGCTTTGGACCCAACAGACGTAGCCCTGGAGGGGGTGAACTGCTTTATCAACTTGTTTTGCATATGTGGTTGATTTATTTTGCAGAACAAATTCATTTTAATGTGTTAAACAGTAAAAGGAAATAACTCTGATATGCTTAAATGGGTCATGAACAACTGAAAATTTCATGTGTTTTCTTTCTGCAAGACATGGAAATCTTTTAAACATGTTTAATTCTGAATTGAATACCTTGCAAACAAATTTCAAGTAGTTTCAAATTCAGATCATACTTAACCCTCTCAACTATCTCACAAAACTCAAAGCAAGATTGGTATCTGAAGCAAGTGGTAGCAAGGGGGCAAGCAAGGAGTTCAGCAATGCTAATAGGTTCCTCTCTGATAATTTTCCCACCCTTGTGAGGTCTCCTAGGCTGTACATTCCTTTCTCTTGAACTGTCACTTAATGTCTCCTCCTCATAGCTTGATTCACTGTTTCTTGCCATGGTGCTAGTGCTTGTCTTAGGAGAGTGATATGATGATGATGAGGTGAAAAATGATAATGAGGGAGGACAACAATGGTGAGTATGAAGAGATTTTACTTTTGGGAAATGGAATTTGGGAGTGAAGGGATTAGTTTTGAGAAACTAGGGTTTAGTGAAGGGAAATAGGGTTTGGTGAGGGATTTAGTTATTTTAGGGGAGTGGAATAGGGTAAATGGGATAAATGGAGTGATTTAGGGTAATGAAAGAGGGAAAAGGGTTTTAATGATATGGATTATGATTATGGAGTGAAAATTGACAATGAAATGGCAAATAATGAAGCAAGCTAGGGTTTCACTTTAAACATGCAAGATTCAAGAAGAACACAAGTATGACCTCAAATTCAGCTTTAGAATGATGATTACTTACTTGTAGCATGAAAATGCAGTGTTTTTGAGGATTGTTGAGCAATTTGGAACGATTTGGCAGCTTATAGACTGATGCGCAGCGCACTGGGCCCAATGCGCAGCGCCCTTCTGATGCGTAGCACCCATGCAAATTTACACTGCAAGACATCCACTTATGCGCAGCACCAACTTGATGCGCAGTGCACTGACTCTGATGTGCAGCACCAGGCAAGTTTCTTTGAAAAACATGGTTTTTTGATCTCCTTTGCTCAAATTGCGATTTTGCTCTCCAATGGTCTTTTGCAACAATAAAATGATGAATGACTCCCTTTTCACTTTATATATGGATGACTTTAAATTTTTCACTCATACAAACCCACTTTTCTAATGTCCCATTCACTTTTGGTCATAAGCTCTGTTTTTCCATTGGAATTGAGTTTTCTTAATCATTTGGTAAACTTGATGCTTTTGATGATTGTGTTTTTTGTCTACAGTGGCTGGAGTTGGCAAGGTGACCAAGGGTAGTAACTTTAAACTTATTACATATAGAAAATATTTAAATTACATAGAATTTTGGTACATAGAAATAAAAACTCTGTTTTCACCTCAAAACAGAGTTTTGAGGTAAAAACCACTTATTGAGCAAATCTTTAGTGAAAATTTGATTTGATGGACTTATTAGACCTCCTCATGTGCCTGCTGACCGTTTATTGAGTTTTTGATGAACATGGTGACAAACCCTAGACCTAGTGAGACCTAAAACCCTAAAAATGATTTTGGTAAATGAAAAGAAATAGAACAATAATAAATGACTTGAACATGTGAAAATGGGCCAGCAGGTAAATGGCATGAGGGAAATTGACAAAGAACCATTACCATCAGTTGATCCATGACCTAATGGAATGCAACTGATTGGATGGGACACCTAATATGCATGAAACAAGAGAAATTTGATCACTGATGGAGGGATGAAGATACCGACACTAACAGGGCTAGTAGGTTATTATCAAAGATTCATGGAATACTTTTTGAGTATTGTGAAACCCATCACCACAATATAGTGTAACGAGGTTAGGTATGATTGGACAGATGAATGTGATATAACATTCATCAAAATAAAGAGATTACTAACCAGTGAAACAATCCTATAAGTCCTTGACATGGAGAAGGACTTCATAGTTTGCACAAATGCTTCGAAGCAAGGATTGGGAGATTTTTTGATGCAAGAAGGTATAATAATAGCTTATGCATCCAATAAGTTGAATAAACATTAAGAGTTATGTTGACAGGCAAAGTTTTTTTTCTTTTCTAACAACCCCCTTGAATCTCACAAGGTGCATAAGATAATGGGACAGAGACCAATGTTTATTGACCTAAGTGTGTTATTAAACTAGAATGTTGAAAGAAGAAGATTATGTGCAACATGAAACAAACTATAAAATAAGCATATATACATGTGCACTATACAAGATACATGAAAATTAAATTGGATAGTGTAAAGCAAACTAATAAGAAAATTTGTTGGCATATTTATAATTATACTCTGTCAACCATCAGATCATATGAGTATGCCAAGAATTGGCATAAATTAAATAATGATTTTAGCAATATATTTTAGTAGTTTTTCTCATGAAATTCAAGAAATATTAAGTAGAATTTTGAGAGATGTATGTTGAAAAATGAAGACTGCCAAGTGTTGATTTTATTAAAAATTGAAAGAGTGCAACATTTTTTTTTTGTATTCCTACTATAATCTAGACCAGAAATCAATTCTAAAATGTCTAAGATGTTATAGAATCATACATAGACATCTGAATGCAAAAAATAAAGAAAGAAAATATGGTTGGGAAACTTGGACCTCTTTGATAAGATTGCATTAGAAAAATATTTTGCAAAAGTGCACGAGTTATCATTGATATAATACATAGAAAACCTTCTAATAGCACAAAATGATGCAATAAATAAAGAACAAACTTAATCAAATTGATCTGAAATTGATGTGCTAACTTCCTTATCACTCCTTGAAATATTCTACTATTAGCAAAATAAGTAATCCCTTGTACTCAAGGATCAATCTATCAGGGGAAATGACAAAGTAGAACTTATGCATACCTCTCCTCACTATTATTTTCCATCCCTCCCTTCTGTGCCCTCTAGCTGATTTTCTATCCTCCTTAGGAAGTTAGAGGGTACAACCATTTTATAGTTTATCTCCTCATTAAAATAATTTTTCTTTTAAATTCAAGAGAGGGATTTTAGAAGGAGTATTTCATTTAATATAATTTATGTCGGTAGGTGAGGTCCCCAATTACATCTATGCTCATTAAATGTTCTCATAAACTTTGTGACTCCCATAAAAATAAATCATGTGTAAATATGAGATCATCGAAAAATATCATCATCATAAAAATATGCATATAGAATATCACAGCACCGATCATCATATAAACAACCATATGAAGCAACCTTGTGCCTCCCATAAATAGTAACATCATCAAAATATATGACATGATAAAAAATAGATGTTGTCCCAAAAAATATAGTGTGCATTGTGAAATGTAATATGTCTAAAAAAAGTCAAGTTGAGCCATAAAATTAAAATAGAACTACAATATTAAGATAACTCTGGATGCCTACTAGAACTTTCCTTGTGCTCTTTTCCTCCACTCCTATCTTCTCCTTGTATCTCTAGGTGCATATCTTGGAAGGATATTTATCTTCTTTCATTTGTTCCTGATGTACTGGTGTGGGAGTGTGCATAATTAGCCTCTAAAGGGGAATGTGTGGGGACAATAAACAAATGAAGATTTCCTACACCAACGTGGGGAGGTGAGTGAATAGGTTGATTGGAATGGGAGGACATAGCTTGTGAGAGTGCAGAAGGTGTAGTAATCAGAGGAGGAGTTGGATGATGATATATGGTGGGCCAATGGGAAAATTAGGTGTTGGTCTAGGGGGATTATCCATCATGTTGCATGGGTTATTGTTGTGGTAGATTAGGCTCTGTAATCTCCATAATGATAAGGTGTGGAGGAGGTGAATTTATTGAAGCATGCAGAGTAAGAGGACGGGGAGGAGAAACCTTAAGGTAAACATGGCATGTCTAAGTTAATTGGTTGCAATTGTCAAAGTCCACATCAAAATGTATGGAAAATCTAATCCTCTTGTTTTTATTTTCCCTCCATGACATATTTGTCATTCTTCCATGACCTCTTTAGTCACCCAAGAACCGATACTAAATAAAATCATTATGCATAGTGACCAAGAAAATATGTTATGCAACTATTAATCTCAGAGCATGAGCAATAATAAACAAAGTAAAATTATTGTTTGATATCATGTTTCACATAAACCACTAATTCAAAATCTAGTAACTAACTTCCTAATTTCCCATAATTGCATTTAAAATTGGCTTAATTAATTAAAAATCAACATTTAAAAACTCAAAATTTATAGACCAAAACTAATAAATAACATAGAAAATTATCAACAAATTGATAGTGGAGTTCACCCATATGGGCTACGATTTTGGCTTTTCTTCAATTACTGTTTTGATAAATAAAAAATGTTGAAACACCTTTACATCAGATAATGGCCTTTAATCAATAAAATAATGGCTTCTTCCTGCAATAAATGGATATAGGATTTCCTACTCTCATAATAAAGGGGCTTCTACTTCAAAGAGGACTTTGACTAAGCTCAAGGAAACAAACAACAATAAGAACCCAACATAGCACATGATTATTGAATTTATCTACATATATTATATGAATTTAGGCTCATAATTGGTTGAATCAAAGTGCCTCTACATGTATAGAAAAATCAGGGTCCGATCCTTCATCCTTCAAACCCTTTTGTGAAGTTTGATTAACATATATCACTAATGAAGAGATGATCTCAGGATTGGGCCTTTTGAATCCATTTTAAATAGAGAGAAGGAATAATCCATTAACTATGATGCACTCTTCCTTCATCTACTCTTGACATGATCTATGAAATGACATCACATCTAATATTTTCTTATCCTCTAGGAAAAATAAAAATCAATTGATTTATGGCCCCCATTTTTAATTGTAGCACAAAAAATTGTTAACCTAGTTTCCTGCACTTTTGATCAATTCAATCGCCTTCCCATTTGCAACCCTTGTTGAGAAATCAATATGTTTGTATATTAGGTAGATTTTTCTTAATTGATAATTGCTTATGAATGCTGCTAGATTATTATTTCTTTTAATATTTTATTTTCATCAAATAATTACCAAAACATATGAAGATCATAAGAGATAAAGAACACAAGGTGTAGGCTCTCCAAGCTAGGGCCAAAACCCCACAAAGGGGAAAACCCAAATAAATTTATTTTCTTATAGAATCAAATCAAAGTGAGATATCCAAGACCCAAGACCAAGAACACTAACTCCAAAAATGCCCAAGTCAACCCTTCATTCTCTGTCATGTTTTATCCTCAATATTGTCAACTAAATCTGTCACAAGCTTATCTTTTATATGCCTTGTTCCACATAGATACTCATCCTTCTGGTAGCCCACATTTCACAGGCATTATATTCTTCTTTTGGCTTTCCTATCACATTCATTACATTACTTTTATGGCTTGCACATAATCACATAAATAGCCTCAGTAACTCACCTAACTTTGCAAAATTCTAGCCTTAGGAACTCAAATCTTTTTTTTAGCCTCAGGAACTCACATATTTTCATCCTCAAGAAATTGCATCTTTTTAGATATTATGCCATAGAAAACTCATATGTTTTTATCCTCGAAAACTCACATCTTTTCATCCTTATATATTTGCCATAGAACTTTAACAAACGTCTTGCCGAAATGAGAAAAGGTGCCAATATATAGTTGTTCATCTATGTGAACAGTCACTTCCTTTTACTAGGCTGACATGTCCATCTAGAGGGACCACTTGGTCTTGTGGAGGACAAAAAATATTTTTCCCTTTTTCTTACAAGAAGTCCAAATGGGACTTTGAATTTTTGACTCATAAGTTTTTTTTTTGACTCAATAAATCCTAGAATCCTGAAGAACATGCTTTGACTAGAAAAAAATAATAATTATAATAAAAAATTATTTTTCTTTTTTTTTTTCCTAAGTACAATGATAATTATGAAGACTGAACCTAGTTACACTTTTCAACACTCCCTCTTAACTAGGGAGCTATTCATAATTACGCAACAAGATATAATGTTACTCTCAAATTGAAATATTCTCATAAGAAGAGTTAGGATTGATAAGCATCATCAAGCATCATAATCATAACCAACATTGTCAATTAAAAAATAACAAGGCCTTGACTGACAAGCTCTAACTCTCCATTATATTAAAAGCACAAATGGTGGGAGGCATATAGTTAGACACCACCACAACCACCTCTCAATACATATACCCCATCCAGATGTTCACTAGGTATGTCCTTATAGGATTATTCTTATATTGGATTCCCAATCCTCAAATAATATTTGTCCTCCTCAGGATTACTCTTGTCTTGGATACCCTGCAGTATCCTCAAAGAGTATCGGTCCTTGGTTGTCTTCGATGTTTGCTCCACACTAGGTTCTAGGTCGATTGTGAAATTGATCTCCCTCTCAGGGAGTAATCCTGGTAACTCTTTAGGGAAAACATCCTCAAATTTTGATAGAACTAGGTGTGAATATAGAAAGGGTCCCTTCTTGTTACTTATGACCTTAACCACATATAATTTATAGCCTTTCTGGTGACAAAATTTTACCTTCATCATCAAGATGAATCATATGGACACTCCTCTATTGATACCACAAATATCAAATAATCTACCTTCATCATCTAAACAATTCACTTTCGTTTTAAAACAATTTTCCAAAGCTCGATGAGCTTCTAGCTAGTGCATTATGATGATTACATTGTATATCCCTAGTGCAGTAACGTATGCATTCAAATTAGTTGTACACACCCCAAGGCTTCCTCGCCATTGGCCAACACTAGGTCCTACTACTTGTTTTACCCCAGAAGCCATTTTGACTTTTTTAAATTCACCATGCTCACAGGATACCAACCCAAAATTTTCTAATGCAAATGGTGAAATGAAACTATTTGTAGCACCATAATCAAATAGAGTTTTAACTCTTACATGATTTATCATACCTGAGGTTTCTTCCATGGTGGATTGGTGTTTATCTTGGTGATTATAAACTGCTATATAAATATGATGGTGGCTACCTTCTCCTCCTATCTGTGCTTTTCCTTCTCTATGGATGTTACTAGATTGTAACTTAAGGTAGTCATGATGGTAGTGAGGTGCCTCGCATCCCCCAAAAGTGATGTGTGGTATAATTTGAATAGAATGTTATGGGGCCCTGTATAATGAGCTCCTTCCCCTAGGACCGCTGCCTTTGCTTACAACTCCATGCATCTATCCTTGACTTGCAAGAGTCCCTGAAGTTGTTGGCGAAGCTACACTAGTAGTCATTGAGATTCCTACTGTCATTGTTCTGAGTACAACCCTATTTCCATATGGTAGTGGAATTAGATAAATTTTGAGGTCTAAAATGGGTCTCCTAAGGAATATTATAATATTATAGTGGAAATAATAAAATAAGATGAGATTTACTCGTCAAGGTTTGGAGGGCAAAAATAAAAAACTACTTTTGCAGCTTGTATTTCAACTTATCTCACTATGATTTTACTCAAATTTCGAGTGGGATCCATCGAAAGTATGCAACATGGGTACTACTTGGATGAAAAATTAAATTTTGCATTTAATGAGTGCCCCCTCTTGAAATTCCTCTTGAAATTTGAGTAAAATCATAGGGAGATAAGTTGAAAATATGAGTTGAAAAAGTAGGTTCCATATGGTAGTGGAATTAGATAAATTTTGAGGTCTAAAATGGGTCTCCTAAGGAATATTATAAAATTATCTTGGAAATAATAAAAAAAGATGAGATTTACTCATCAAGTTTTGGAGGGAAAAATAAAAAAAAACTATTTTTGCAACTCATATTTCAACTTATCTCACTATGATTTTCCTCAAATTTTGAGTGGGATCCATTGAAAGTATGCAACATGGGTACTACTTGGATGAAAAATTAAATTTTGCATTTAATGAGTGCCCCCTATTGAAGTTCCTTTTTTTCTTAACTCTAAAAATGGTGAATCATCCCCCATGATTGACATCATCATATTGAATCCTATTGGTTCTTATAAAGTTGATTTTTTTTTGTACATTTTTGTTTTGAGGCTTGTTTTTTACCGAAAAATTTCTCAATGACTCGAACTTCCTTTCTTGGAGAAGGTATGAGGGGACTTCCCCAAAAAATTTAGCTATTGTAGAAAATAAAATATGTTTCCCCCTTTCAAGTCCAAGTTATCTTCTACACGGGGAACATTTTCAATGGCTTCCAGAACTGAGGATGGTTTCCACATCTGAACCATTTCCCTATTCTTAGGGTTCGATCCATAAACAAAACAATCTACTTGGAATTGATCAATATCCATGTAGGAGAGATACTTAACCAATTCCATGAATTTTATCTCATATTCTTCTACTGTGTGGTTTCCCTGCACCAAAGCATGGGACGCTCCTACTTGTCATTCTTTTTAATATGTTGGCATGTACTTCTTCTGAAACCTTTCCTCAACTAACTCGTAAGTGATAATGTAAGGAGTGAGGTGCACTTGTCACTCTAGGGTACCCCACTAATTCGTGGAATTATCTATGATGAAATATCACTATATTAGCCTTTGAATTGGAAGTATACTCTCTTAGTTCAAAACATCTTTTCATTCCTTTCAATGAGAATTTTGCTCATTTTCTAGCGTGACTTCTAGAAAATTCTGGGAGCTTAATCTTATGGAAATCCATAGTAACGTCCTTGGTTGGAGGTCCTCTATCAAAGTCCTTTTTGCCTTGAGGTTTCCTACCCCTGATGGAGGGTTCTCTACTTCCACCTTAGTTTTCTTTAACTCTCTTAATGTTTCATTAATTGCCTCTAGGGAGCACAAGATGGGAGCCATGTTTGGTAATGACAATGATTTTTATGGTGGGGGTGGCCTTGGGATGACCTTCCTTGACCTCGATTCCCTCGTTTCCTCACCATTTTTTACTTTTCAAATATATGCATGACACACAAGGTTCATTAATGAAGCTTATGACATTGTCAGCTCTTACTTGGCTCACATATGTATACAAGATTGTAGGTGTATGTTGTCCTTTAACTATGTTCGTAGACAAGCATTATTGATATTGAGTGGATCCTGATAGACCTCATAAATCCTCTCATGTGTGAGATCTATATAGCATAGTAACTTTCTCTTAGTACTAGCTAGGTTAGAATTTCAATGCACCTACCAGTCATCTTCTGATGTCTTCCTAGCATCTAATTTTCCCATTTGGATGTTAATTAATTAGTAGATCATTGACCTGAAGGATCTAGCATGTAATTTTAATCTTAGTTTAATTAATTAAGATCACACTTAATTAATTATTTTTAAGCATAAGCATAAACAATTACACTTAATTAATTAATTAATCTAAAAGTAATTAATTATTTAATAAATAATTTTTTATTGTTTTATAAATATACAAATGTCCAATAGTAAGTTAACCAAATTTATATTATTGTAAGATGAAGTTTAGGAAAAGAACGATGTTTGTGAATTTAGTTTTTCCAATATTTTGAGTTGAAACTCCACCCAACATCAAGGACATAAAATCTTTGAGATGATGTGCACATGTGTCATAAGGAGAATAAATATAATGGGGAGGAAATTAGCCATTAATTCAAATTTCTTGAAAAAAGGAAATGAAATGAAAGGAAGTGGAGGAAGGATTTGATCAAGAATTTTCTTTTATTATTATTATAACAGTAATAAACCAATGACTAAGCAAGAGTTGAGACATCCCATATTGACCACGGACAGAGTAAAAAATCCCTGGGACCACCTTCTCCTTGAGCCTAATCAATATAGGCTAAGCATGTCATTTTGGGGAATCAAATATGGGTGGTGAGGGAGTCGAAAACCCACCTCAACCACTCAAAATGCCCTTACTTGATGGTCAAGAGTTATAGGAAAATAAAATATTAAAGATATGGTAGGGTGGGAAAAAAATTCCTAAAGAGTTATAGAAGAAGAAAATACCCTATCATATCTTTAATATTTTCTTGTTCTATAGCTCTTTATGACTTTTTAGCCCACCATACCATATCTTTAATATTTTATTCTCCTATAAATATTGATCTAATCCTTTCTCCCCTTCCTTTGATTTTATTTCCTTTTTTCAAGAAATTTGAATAATTTTCAATAATTAATTCAATTTTTCTTGACGTTAATTTCCTCTCCATTCTATTTATTCTCCTTGTGAAACTAGTTCACATAATCTCAAAGTTTTTATGTCCCTAAAGATGGGTGGAGTGTCCACCTGTTGTTGCTGCTACAACACCCTCCAAATTTTTGGCATGCACCAAATTTCAGAGCCTACCTTGGTCTTGTATATTGTCGTTCCAAACATCGCAATCCATTGTATGTGTTTTCTTTACGTGTTTTGGTCCAAGAAAAAAAATGTCTTATTTTCACATTTTAAGTCTCAAAAAATGTATATGAGCTTGTTTTGGTGGTTCAAGGGGTTACCTTTGTGTAAATGAGTTGATATTTCCATGTAAACATTTGTCGCACTCATTTCCAAAGTTGTAAGCATTTTCGCACAAGTGTCGTCACGGTCATCACAAAGTGTATCATTAGTATCACACTTGTAGTAAGTTGTCGTGTTGAGGGAAGTATATTTTTCATGTGTCCTGGATGATCTATGTTGTAGTGTCATCAAGTGTTCTAAGTGTGTGATCATAGTCGAGTCATATCACTATTCAGATCAGCTTCATCGATCCCACACTTAGTGAAATTCAGAAAACTTTCAAGCAACTTAGCCTCATCTGGCCCTCCTGAAATATGCATTGTGAATTCCTATCCCTCTATATGCAACCCTACCTCTTGACACTGCGAAATGTGTAGTTCTTGCCTTTGTGGATTGTGCTCTACACAATCTTAGTGCTTAAGCCCAGACCTTGGCCTCTAAAACTGCGTAATTCAGCCCTCCATCCTGGCCTCAACTATGCATTGCACAATATTAGACCTCAAGCCTAGCCCTTGAGCTCCTGAGATGAACAATTTGATAGTCACCCAACCTCAATTGCCTTCCAGAATTGCGTAGTAGCTTGAATAAATGCTGAACCCCTTAGCCCGACTCACTGAGCTCCCAAATTATGAAATTTTCTTCCTCAGCCCAGCCTGGAGTATGCAATGTGTGGTCTCAAGGCTCAAGATTCACCCTTGACTACCTAAGCTGTGAAATTGCCTAGTCACTGAGCCTCTCCCTCAGCCTGTAACCCAGTTTCGGCTCAGTCAGTGGATCAACATGCAACATCTTAGACTAGGGGTTTATCAGATTGATATCATCTTATCATGAGTGAATTGCATATGTAGGTACTCTATAATTACATGACAAGATGATGAAGAATGATATGGAGAAGGGAAACATGTTGAAAGACATCTTTGTAGTTGATTATGCAATATGATCAATCAAGAGAAAGCAAAGGGTCACCAGTTTGCAACGGCATCTCAAGACCTAATATCACTGAAGACTCCTTACCTATAAGCCATACAAAGGTGGATAGAAGAACATTCCTAAGAAGAAACATATCAAGGAGCAGAAAGAATGGCTTGATATTTCCATGTCATCAAGAATTCCATATCACCATTGTCATGTCATGTCATGAGTCGTCATATGCCACATCATTATTGTGGATTATGTAATTTACTATTTGAAAATGTATTGTAAAATGGAAGTCTAAAGGACATGTACAGAATATGAAGAGTCATGTAAACTTGTAAAGTCATAGGAAATCAAACAATCACGAGGATAGTCAAGGATTCACAAGGGAGGTGAAACATCACCCCATTGGTTATAGATACAACTGTTAAGTGAGGCACTGACCCAACAATAGAATAGTCATTACAAGTTAAGAAGCCAAGGACTAGTCTCCAAACTAGAGTTGACGAGGAAAAAATTGAAAGATAATTTGTTGAGGAAGATCACACCATCCGTCAACTCAACCCAAAACACTCAGAGCAAGTCTAGAAATAATGCTACAACAAAAGGTAGTTCCGCAAACGACAAAAACAAGTTCACCATTCTGGAAGTAGCAGACAAATTTTCTCGTCCAAACACTTCGACAATGTCTCCCACATTGGATTATAACATAGTTGAAGATATGAAGAAATCTCGTGTGAACATTTAACTCTTTGAACTTACAAGGATCACGAGCCAATGGGAACTGCTTATCCAGGCTCTTGAACAATCGACCTCAGGTAATAATGTTTCTTCGTAGAAGGAATCTGGTAAGTCCTCTAGTCCCCTGGAGTTTTTGCTTATTTATTTAACATTAGATGCTAACACACTCTGCCCTCCATTTTTGTTAACGTTTGAAAGTTTTAATTATAATGTACACAATTTCTTAGTTGATTCTAGTGCATCTGTAAACGTAATGCCTTTATCTGTAGAAAAGAAAATCAATGAAAAATGGGATAAAAAATGTGCACATATCATTCAAATGGATAGGACTCTTGTCCAGACTATAGTTGAACTCAGAAATATGATTATTCGCTTACCATATGACCAACAAGTTCACCAATGTATAAATATAGTAATTGTGGATATTCCGGAAGCATATGGTGTATTTCCGAGTAGAGACTGGTCCAATAAATTACATTGGTTTTTTGCTACAGACTGGTCACATTTATGGATTTCATTCAAGGGTAGAAAAATATGGGTAAACTTGGAGCCTTACATGAAATATACTGTCACTCCCTTCGAGGGAAAAAATGAACCAGTTTCTTTCATAGATATTATCTTTGGAAATTTATTTTTAGAAACTAATTTGGGGTGCTATCTTGCTCAAACTTCCTTTTGATGGTACAAGACCCGCCAACATTCAGGGGATCTCCTTGATATGAAGTCCCAATTAGACTTCACACCGTTTGGTGTAGGAGTCCCATCCGGAATACGACCTTGTTGCCGATGCGGTGGGTTTTAATGATGTGCCTTGGCTGCAATAATGCATAGAGTGATGTATATTGACTTTGGTGAGAACAAGTGTGTGACCTTGTGGAGAGTCAAGTGTGATGCATGAAGGTTCTACCACACAGAAGGGAAGATAAGTGATCCCCTTAAAATCATGTAATAGTATGCAGCTTGAGAGGAACACATGAGGATAATGACATCATAAGATAATATGTGAAATAGTTCACAATTTAACAATGATGAATTAATACAACAACACACATTCAATAATATTCGTACCAATGCAAAAAAATAGCTCATAAGCATAAGTGTAAGTTAAATAGCATACATTGCAAACATAACAAGAATACTCCTACTATATTTACAACATATGCATGAAAATGTGTCGGCTCTGAGCTTTTATTAAGTGAAATTTCCAATCATACATACACCATTGATGAGCCACTAGCCCCAATAGTGAACGTGAAGTCAACAGCACCAAAAATCCAAAGAAATATACTTCCTCTACACTATGGAGAATCCAAGGCTCTCACAAACTCCCAAGATCCTAAATCTAAGCCTAAGCCTAGCCAAAATCTTGGCTCCCAAAATCCCTTTACATGAGTTATGAGGTCTATTTATAATAAGAGGGGTTGACTCTTCAACTCCCCTTTGTGACATTTGGGCTTCCCTCACGACTCTTCAATTTCTTTACATTACATCATGAATCTTCATATTCCAATATTGACACATGGAATTCCACTTACAAATTAATTACAAATAATATTACAATACACTCAAACCCATATAAGACAAAATAGGGTAGAGAAACCTAGACAACTTGACAAGACAAAAAACTATCATACTTGAGTTTGGGGAAACTCAAGCTCGACAA
This sequence comes from Pinus tabuliformis, assembly GCA_031772625.1. Lineage (NCBI taxonomy): Eukaryota > Viridiplantae > Streptophyta > Pinopsida > Pinales > Pinaceae > Pinus > Pinus tabuliformis. The sequence goes on from CM062811.1 coordinate 99,309,479, forward strand.
CTTCGACTTGATGTCTCTCATTCATGTATCAGTGCCAAACTTGGTACTGTGCGATGACATCCCCTAACTGTCTAATCGTGTCTGGATGGAAGCAAATTCTAGCCTCCTTGGCATCCGGTACAATGATTTGGAACCAATTTGAACTTCCTTTTGGAGCATGAGTAACATTGTTCTCGCTTGGACAGGGCTATCGATGTAGTTCTACATGTTTTGTCTGTTCACCTCCAGGTCTTCCTTGGTGGAAATCTGTCTAAGCTACTCCAAGTATTCTTCTATCTCCTTCCTAACCTAGTTCCTGGGTTTGGCTTCAGTGAGTGAGCCAATTGATGGGATCTTGTGGGACCTCACCAAGAAATCCATACCATTGTATAGCAGTGCATATGAGGCCTGAATGCTACCAATGAATGAGGTAAGTTTTTTGTTGTTCTGGATCAACATGCACACCCTTTGTTTCTCCAGCTCTGCATGTTGCTTCATTTTCTTACCCAAGTCAAGTGGTGTCCCTTTGTATCACATTTCCCATTCATGCATGATAATGATGGAAACTTGTACATTCCTGAGAGTTTTGACAAAGTATTTACACTGTTGCTACAAGCCATGCATGTGGACAACTACCTTATGCATGGTAATAAGATCCTCATAGAGATTCCACATGGTCTCTCCAAGTGTGATACTTCACCAAGTATTGTTGCCTTCATTTCCTCCAGATGGACTTGTGTGGAAGCTGCATTCTGAGTTGTTGCGTGGAATTGTTCAGCCTCTTGTCTGGCAACGTGCAATTTCTTTGCCAATTCCTTATTCTTGGCCATCAAAAACTCAGTATTCAACTTTGCTGCGCCTGTGAAGGCCAAGTTATCTGTGACAATGGCATTGGGATTCTTCCTAGTGTCAGCCATAATCACCCTTTCTATCATAAATGTAGGAGATGTGAGTCCATCCGGAAAATGATTCTTACACACTTATACAAACTTCTTTTGAAGTTCATCATACGACATATTGTACATTTCCATAACTAGATCATCATCAAGAGTAAAAAATTTCCCTTCCTCGCTTGGAGCTGACCCTAATGATGGAGGTGGTGGAGACTGAACGGTGACCCGTTGTGTGCTTGGAATTAGGTCAACATCTTGATTCTGCGGCTCCTATTCCTCCTCCATGTTTATGATCTCTATCAACTCTTCAACCCGCTGAGCAATCTCCTGGTCCTGCTTCTGTCTGCTCTCCTCCTCTGCTAGTTGTTAGTTCTATTCTTTCTCTTCAACTTGTTTTCGCATTGTTTCTTCTGCGATTGCGCTTCACCTTTCTTCTTCTTCTCTTCTTGTTCTTACTTCTTCTTTTCTTCCTCCAATCTCCTCTTCTCTTCCCTCTTCCTCCATTTATCTCTTTGTGTCATTTGTTTCCTCTCTGCATCATTGATCAATCCACTTTCATAATATTTGTATCTACTTTCATCTTGCAGCTTCGTTCTCCCCCTAGACTATAGGAAACCTTTCTCTTTCCCTTCTACTATGCGTGGTTTCTCCCTTCTGCTAGTACTGCTTCCGAAGTAGCTTCCTTATGTGGAGTCACCTGTGAAGTTCCTACAAAGCTGACCAGATCGCCGGACTTGGAGTGTAGTATACCTAGGGGGGATATTATGGGGTACAGAGGGAGGTACCCAAGGGAATAATGTAATAATGGGATGGGCCATAGTTAATAAATAAAGTGGTTAACTCGCATCATGTAAGGGACCACAAGTAGTTAGCAATAATGTAATAATCCCATTTTATTAGATATATCGTATTGGGAGAACCATGGTATTATATGTATGAATCATATATAGAGGCTAGAGATTCCCCATTGAGAGATGTCAAGGAATCTTGTATGAGCAAGCCTATGGCTTGTGGAGTTTCTCCTTCCTTAAGGAGTGATTGTATGGTGTTGCCCTACCTGAAGGGTTTTCAGTAATAAAGATCTGAAGTTTATCTATTTATCTCTTGTTTTTTCTTGGGCATATTTTCTATTCTCATATATTTGCACGTCAGATCTATTACATGGAGGCATTACATAAATTCTTCCATGGATGCTCCTCCTGCCAGTGAAATGTCCTACTAAGCCGCTGGAAGTGAATTCTCACACAGTGGTCTTTGCAAATACCACGGGGATCGTACAAATTAAAGTCTCGAGTATCAAATGTGAAATTCTCTATCTCCTTTCCTTTGGTATTAGTGACTTCTAGGTTCTTTATCTCATACAATCCAATTTGCATAGGAAGAGTTGGACAAGGTGCTTTCTTCTTCCTATGCAAAGTTGTTGACAACCTTGAGGAGAGATGATATGAAACTTCTTGCATGACAAGATTGTCGGTGGAATACCTTAGCAAAAGATGCGGAAAATTTTGACCACCAAAAACTCTAAGGAAGGTTCCATCTGGTGAGGCAAACCACTATGCGATGTCCTATAATGCTTCCATTTCCCCACGTGACATGCAAGGTGGTTCTTCCTCAAAGATCATCTTGTAAAGTGGAATGAGTAAGTGGTCAGTTAGCTTCTCCATATATCCTCTATGGCTACCATATGAGCGCAATATGCAGTGGATGTGCACGACAGGATCTCGAGGTGTCCAAGTCCATTTCATGCAAAGGAATGCATTATGTGCGCAGATTGCATCGAGTATATATGCAGACATGTAAAATCTCGCTTTCCCACCCTTGGGAGGATTCAGGGAATTTTCTACATGCATACTTAACTTTCAAGTCAACAATTCTGACCAGTTGAATGACTTACCCTCGCTCACAACTTGGTTCAATAAGATTTCCCACCCTTTAGGAAAGGTATTCATGCTTTGATGCCCATAGATTTTGCAAGCTAGGATGATCAACAACTGATAGGTCCTCCTTAGAGACTTTGTCTTGTAAGTGTTTGTGGGTGTTTGTCAAAAAATTGATGGCTCTTTCACCCATCTTTTAACAAAATCATTCTTTCCCACATAGTTGTTGGTGGCATAGAAGTATGAATCCATGATTTTTTTTGTGTAGGAAAATGGTACATAAGATGATAATGTGCTGCCAGAAAAGTAGAAAGCTTCTATCCACTGGCACTATTCAAAGTCATAGTCTTCACATAAACATGTGAAACAATTCAGCTGATCACATCTGCACATGGGAATTTTGGATATATGCATACAATCCTTTGTAGCCCTGATTTATAGACATTAATGTATACCTATCGGTCCTCTAGATCTGCTTGGAAGATCTTTGCTAAAAAAGCTTCATTCACTTTTGCCATGTGAGATTTGACTCCTATTCCACATACAATTGAGTGTTTGAATACATTGTCAAGTTTACTGGCATGCTCTCAACTCCTTCCTCGATACTGCTTTATGTGGTATCTTTTGAAGCATCTCTCTTGTGTGCCATGATAACAATGATTGCAGGAGGAAAAGGAACTCATGGCAAGATTACAATAGTTTTTGCAAATTAAATATCAAAGCAAGTTCAGGTAGAAAACACACAGAATGATGAGAGAGATTGTGCAATTCTCTTGAGAAAAGGAGGGAGATTGGCTTAGGGAATTGCACATTGCGCAACCTCAACATCTAGGGATGCAGTCTAAGGCCTAACACTGCGCAATATGTAGTTCATCTTAGGAAATAATAGGGAGAGACTGCGCATTACATGGTCTTAGTGGCCAAGGTGGTAAGACTGAGCCCTGGGACTACATAATGCATAGTTGGGCCAGCCTGTACTGTGCATTGTACAATCCAATAGCCAAGCTCTCATCTTGAGCCTTGAACTTGCGCAATTCCCAGCTGGGCAAGGCAGTGCATGGCCAAGTGAAGTGGAGATCTTCCCAGTGAGGGTGTAGGAAACAAGTAGATCTAAGTGATAACGCAAGTTAAAGTATGGATCTGACTAATTATGGATAAATCAATGTAAATCAAGTGAAAAAAATCAAGAAACAGAAGGAAAAACAAATATACAAGGAGAGTCGCCGAAAAGACGATCATTGGTGTGAAAAAACACGAAAACTAATGTGACACTTATGAAAGGAGAAAAAAAAACTGAATCAATAGTTCTACAAGCTAATATAAGTTAAAACACTATAAACCATGAATAGAAACAAGCAAAACAACACCCACATAAGAAAAATGACAAAAAGCGGCAAAAGATGACAAAAGCAAAACTCACCTAGAGAAGCGACGCAAACTCCACCGAAGGCTCTTTGATCTCCTTGGGAATGCTAGAGCTTCAAGATCAAATGTATAAATGAGCTCTAGAGGTGTCAATTAAATATATTGGGGTGAAATAGGGTTTATGATACGCATGCCTAAAATCAAGGAAAAAGTGACACTTGGCAGAAATTTCTAAAAATAGGGACTATGCCACCTTAAGGAAACTAATGATGAATCCCTATTTTCTAGGGATTGATTTTTTTCTTTTTGATTTGTTTTTACTTTTTGATTTTTCAGGAAACTTTCCATGCACATTGCCAAGGAATATTGCACAATTTTGGAGATTTGGGCAACTTCCTGACTCAATGTATTTCCAAGTTTCTGAGCTCAAGGAATGGATTGCACATTTCTCAGCATAGTGTTTGGATTCCATCCATAACTATGCAATTATCAAGCTCAAGTTTGAGCTTCCATTCTGGATTGCACAATTCCCATCATCAAGGCTCACTTAGGCTTCCAAGATTTCACAATTTCTAGAGGCAAGCCCAATGCTACTACAAGGCCAAGTCAGAAGGTTAGTTTGTGACTCAAAAAAATCATATCAATATCAAAACAAGAAAGCACAAGCACAGATGAAAAGAATAAGTCTTGATCAAATCATGAATACTTGATGACAATAAAAGATGAGCTCTTGTGGACAGAAGGGAAGGCTCCAAAATCAAAGTGTTGACAGTGCTGGACCGACCAACATTCAGGGTATCACCCCATATGAAGTCCCAACTAGACCTCATACCATTTGGTGTGGGAGTCCCATCTGGTATGGTGGCCCGATTGCGATTATCTTAAATATTTTCCTCAACTCTTACTTATCAGCACGAGAGTGGTCTTCTTTGTCTGAGAAGTGAGGTTCGTGTGCCTGGTGATTGTAAGTGTCACTTGTGTCAATGGTTCTTTCACTGTAGAGGGAGAGGGTGGGAGTCAGTCCCAAGTCGGTTGGGAGTAGTCCCAACTCTGCTACGAACACACAACACAATAGGACATGCACAACTTCCAGCGGAATAGCCCACATGGATGCGGCAGTCACAACACACAAGGGAAGATAACACGTATAACAATAGCGGATTAGTCCACGCAAATATAATGGTTGTTATAGCAAGTTTTATGTGAAACGTCTGTCTGATGTCCGAGAGAGTAGTCTACACGAGAGACATAGCGCTAACCGCATATACAACACATTTTCATTAACATATATGTATTACAACAAGTGAATTAGTTCAAGTGTTAAACACAGGTTAAAGCAACATGCATTACAAGTGTTAAAGATTAGCCTTACAACAGTTACAATACATGTGTGAAAATGTGTTGGACTATGAGCATGCTTCTGAATTAAGCGAAAGTTCCAATACTCATCGTTACACCATACATCACTAACCTCACATGCAGGGTGTTGGAGCCACTACTTACTCCTCAAAGAAAAGATTACAGACTCTCAAGGCTATGTGGGAGGAGCTGAGGTGAAAAGTTATTTTCATGTACAAATGAGGGGGTATTTATAACCAAGGGTGAAACTGACCCTGTGGCTATTCATCTACCCTCGTGATTGTTTGACTTCCATGACTTTTTGACTTTACATGACTCTTCATACAGTAAGTGGGTCTCTTGGACTTCCACGTTACATTACATTGATTGACAGTATGGCCCACAGTAGAGATGTGGACGACATGAATCATGATATGACTTGACATGACAATGCTGGTACATTCGTGTTGCTGCTAGTGTGCATGTCGAGCCGCAGTGCTGCTCGCTGATGGATGTCCTCATGGTGTGTCACAGCTTCACCTCCACATGGAAAAGTGCACGAAGTCTTCGATGGTCATTGGTTCGCTTGATGTTGCATTCACACATTTCTCCTTGCTTGTATGTTGGTAAGATTGACAGGTTCGTCCATTCGTGAAAGGTGCATGTTCGTCTGTTCGTCTGTTCATGAACACATCTTGCATGTTTTCTCGTCCATCTGTCCGCAAACACATCTTTGCATGATCATCCATTCGTGAGCACATATCTTTTCATGCATCACCTGTTTGTCCGTTGGTGAACCTGTCCTTCTGCATGTGCTCCCTTTGTTCATCCCATCCATCATCACGCCATGTTTGTTTGTGTACCTGTGTCTGTAGTCACTCATGACGAGACGACATCAAATCCATAAACCTCCTAGTCTACCATGATGCATGATCATTTCAGATGTAGGTGACCGGGAGAGGTGATAAGGTTGCGAGGCGGGATGGAGGCTCCGGGCACTGCTGATGAAAGCTGTGTAGGGGTCACTAGGTGATGAAGATGGGAAATTCAGATTGACAGTGATTTTCCACAGGGTTTGGCTCAGAGGGAGGAAAAAAATACACAATTTTTGAGAGGAATAATCCGAGCTGCGGAAAGGATGGGTAGGCAAAATTTGCACAATTTTCGGAACGAGCGAGCAGTGGGAGCTTGGCAACAAAAACTGCACAATTCCTAAAAGGAACTAGCAGTCAGCTGCTGAGTCACTGGCAGCAAAAGTTGCACAATTCTTGAGGGGAACTGGTAGTTAGTTGTCGGGAGCTTGGCAGCAAAAACTGTGCAATTCCTAGAGGGAATTGACAATCAGCTACTAGAGCTTGGCAACAAAAATTGCGTAATTCTTAGAGAGAACTATTAGTCGGCTACTAGGAGCTGCTGGTGGGAAAAATTACGCTGATGCTAGGAGGTTGGACTGCTGGTCACTTCTGTGCAGTTTCTGAGCTGAGAGGACTGCTGGGCAGCAAGGGACTTGCTCATGAAAACTGTGCAATTTTTTGGGTGAGAAGCTGGTTGACTGTCAGGAGGGTTGGCTGGCAAAAATGCACAATTTTATGAGGGAGACAAGGATGGGCATTGGGTGTTTGTCTAGCTTGTCTACGCAATTTTCTCAGTTAGTGGAGCAGGCAAGGTTTGTAGCCTCTGTGCAATTTTTGAGGGGAGTCAGTCCCGTGGTGGCTGCCAGGTCAAACTCTCTGGTTGACCAACATGAAGGTTGATTGATTTGCTTGTGGACAGCGCAACTTGAAATGGATTTCTTGGTGCTTCTGCACTGTTCTGGGTGACAATCGATCGAGTTGATGGCGGGGTGATGGTCCGACTGTTAGAGGGGAATTCGATCGTCGAAACTTCAACAAAGCGACTAAGTGTGTGAACGAGCGAAAGATGCATATGTGATCTTGCAAACAAAAACTTAGATGACTTGACGACGAGACGACTCAAACTATCCAGACACACATGCTGAACATGACTGACCGATGGTATAAACGACAAGTGTGACACTTGTGATTGATCATTGGTCGACCGTGATGATGCTTGCACGACAGTGAATGTTACTCTGTGTGTGAGTGTGATAGATGTTTTCATAGAGAACACAACAAGTACACACGAAGTGAAGACTTTGAGTATAACCAGAACATGGTCACAACATGACTTTGACATCAACATGCAAAAAATTGTGTGAAATGATCAAGCAAGCTGGGTGCAAAGACTCACACGAGCTCACGGAGTGATCCCAAGTGTGTGCAATCATCAAGTGAAATTCTCAAGGGAGGCTTTGAAATTGGGTGCAGGCTAAAATTTTGGAGGGTGGTAGAACTCCAACTTCTCTGTTTTGGTTCATTGATAGCACGGGGCCTTGGTCTTTCGGGGAGTATTGAATCGTTGTGCAAGTTACTCCGGCTTCCACACTTACCTCATGGACATACATGGTTCACCTTTTTCCAACTCAGTAAAAAACAATCAAAAGTTCATCTTGATCACAGTGTTTCAAATTTGGGAAGGGCAGTTTAACTCGCGAGTTGAAGATTTTCAGAGTATAAGTTTTCATCTCTAGTGTTTCTCCACTACCAGTAGGCGTGGACAGTATCTTGGTGGAGTCACGTAGGAACACACGCATTGCTCCACTACCAGCGAGCCTAGTTAGTACCCCGGTGGAGTTGCATGCTTCACTTCTCTACACAGGAAGCCTTTCTCTTCTTTCACCTTTGTATTTTTCAAGAGGACTGTGCATAGGCACTTATTTACTTTTGGGGTGGAAGAGGGGTTCTGACTTATTAAGAGCAGAACAGGTTGTTACTTCAAAGAAGCATGTAAGACCTCTGACATAGGTTTGCTCGTTTAGATTTTCCCCTTCTCTGTTTCTACTAGTTGGATGAGCTTGAACACAGAGCATAAGGTTGAGTGCAGACATGGGGCTTCCTAGTGTGGACACGGGTTCATGTTTGAACCAAAACTTCCCTCGTAGACGGCTCGTATTTTCCGTTAAGACTTCATTGGCCAAAGGTTATAACCAAGCACAGAGAAGACAAACACAACACTGGCCAAATGCTGCAATGTCACAAGTTTCTTCAAATCTTAGCCACATAATCTATTCAAAAGCCAGAACGCAGTAGTTGGCAGCACTTATTTTCGGAAACAAAAATAGTAAGGTATCAAGCAAACAAAACAAATGTAAACAAAAATAGTAAGCAGAACAAACCAAATAAGAACAAAGATAATAAGCAAGGCAAACAAAATGAAAACAACAAGCAGCAAGCAGACTATGTACATGGAACAGGGAACAGACTGACCTACTATAAATAATGCTTGAGATCTTGGCCATTGACAGGAAGGTTGTCAACCCTCCCATCAAGTGATTGCAGCTGGTACATGTGTGGGCCAAGATTCTCCTGGACTGTGTATGTATTTTCCATCGATGTATCATGGATTGAAGGTAACAAATTCTTACATAAGAGGCAGAATGACAAATAACCAAGTATTGATAGCTATACAAGTCCTTATGTACTTCACCTAACTTGTTTTAAGAGTCACACATAGTCCATGAAAAACTAACCTATGGACACAAACAAGCAAACAAACCAAAATCAAATCAAGAAGCAAAATAAAATGCGTATGCAAAGCGAGTAGGAAAACAAACAAGAAAGCAATAAAACACACAAAGAAAGAAGCAATCATGCATGCAATAAAACATTGACTCAAAGAAAACACTAATCCTAATCTTAAGATAACAGTGCATGGGTCATCTCACATGAAGTGATACTTCCAATGCAACCATCGACACATTGGTTGACCCATGTTGGTGAAGGCATGGTTTGTGATCATCGCCATTGCGCAAACTAGAAAGCATGAAAGATATAATGATGAAGACGTACATACTCCGACCTTACAAGCGTCCATAGAACAAAAATGAGTGAAAGCGCATGTCATGCACTCTGTGGACTTGCCATGGTGTTGTGCTACACTATGTACAGATGTTGAGTGTATGCATTCTCTTTAATGTGACATGCAAGCAAACGTGAGAAAGGTAGACCACTTATGTTGTGCAAGTGTGCTTGCTCTGTAAGATTCCTCCAATGCATGAGCAATGGGATCATGTAGTTTGAGTGAAGTAAATGAAATATGAGTGTTAGATTGATCTTGAATGCAAAGTAGAGGGTGATGAGGAGCCTTGCATGTTTCAACAATTTCCTTATCAGAAGCAAAACCAACCTCAGGATGGCGAGGACCTAACATAACCATCAACTCGGGCTGAAGTGCCTCGACAGTCTGCAGGGTTTCAAATTCGTCAACAAATAGATCATCGTAGAATAGTGTCTTAAAAATATTAACAACGATTGAATCAACACCTTGATCAGATGAAGAAGTAGAGAGATCACAACAACCAAGATCAGAAAATTTAGGATGTTTGTCGGTATCCTCATGATTTGATGAATCAGGTAGAGGGGTAGATGAGAAGCAAGGATGTTCACCCTCTGTGTTTTTAGGAATGACAGATGACAGATTGGACAGATTTCTAGAGGAAGATGTGTCCTCTTCGCAACATAATGATAGAATGACATCTGGCATGTCCTGTGAATGATCGGAAGTAGAAACATCCAGAAATGAGTTTTCACAGAGAATCACAAGGGATGTCAGGATAGAGCGGGTAAGGCACGGATGGAAGGGAGTCATCCTTCACCGTGGGTTCTTCTTTAGATTCTCACACACACTCATCATGAATGATGGCACAAGTTGGCTGCATAACACCAACTCCGTCGACAACTTGATCCTCGTTCACAACAGGTGAGGAGTCCGGAATGGAAGAACATAAGATAGTACAATCTAGAGGATCAACAGAACGTGGGGAAAGAAGTTGAGGGAATGAATCCACGTGACAACCAACAGGATTGCAAGCCAAATCTGCGCAGATATCAAGAGTAGGTGGGGTGGGAGGATGTGACATTTCAACAGATGTGTGTGCATAATCTCCCACATCACTCCGCAATGGTGGAACTATTTGATGAGGTGAAGGCAGACAATCACTTGTGACAACAAATGCGCCTACCTGTGATTGTGTAGCTCCATCACCAAAGTGTGCTGAGCGATATTCAAATGATTTCAAGAATTGCGGATTTTTGGATATGTGAAGAAGATACTCAAATCTCCCATCGAGAAATTCCCAATCAATTTCATCTTCGAGGAATCGGTATGCAAGATTACAAAAAGCTTGTGTAGAACTGTTCAATGGATTCATTGGGTGATTTTCGTAATTTTAGAATTTCTTTATCGAGTGCTTTACGATTAAAGTGATTGAAAGCACAGTCTATATTTGTGACTAGATGAACAAGAGAATGAATAGATTTTTCAGGAAGCGTGGCACACCAGTGCAATGGGTGCCCTCGAAGCGTGTAGACAAATAATGTGCAGGTCATGTATTCTTCAAAGAGTCCATGTCTTTCACATGAGCTAACAATTTCAACTGCGTGCCTAACCAAGGCTACATGGCCTCCACCATCATATGTTTTATGTGACAAGTTATCCAAGAGCTCTCCTGAGATTTCGAAGTCATTTCCATATGACATATACTCTGAAAGAGAAACTCTGTAGTTAGTCACGATGGATATGCAGAGATTCAAAATAGATGTGAGGACTCATCTTGTCATCTAGCCCTTCATCTAGAGCAAAAAATGTTGACGGTTCTGGACCAGCCAACATTCAGGGGATCACCCCGGTATGAAGTCCCAACTAGACCTCACAATGTTTGGTGTGGGAGTCCCATCCGGTATGATGACCTGATTTCCATTATCTTAAAGATTTGCCTCAACTCTTACTTGTCAGCACAAGGGAGTGGTCTTCTTTGTATGAGAAGTGAGGTTCATGTGCCTGGTGATTGTAAGTGTCACTTGTGTTAATGGTTCTTTCATTTTAGATGGAGACGGTGGGAGTGAGTACCAAGTCAGTTGGGAGTAGTCCCAACTCTTCTAGGAACACACAACACAAAAAAACGTGCACATGTTCCAGTGGAACATTCCACACGGATGCGACAGTCACAACACACAAGGGAAGATAACACGTATAAGACTAGTGGATTAGTCCGCGCGAGTACAATGGTTGTTATAGCAACTATTATGTGAAAGGTCTATCTATTGTTTGGGAGGGTAGTCTACACGAGCGAGACAATGTTAAATGCATATACAACACATTTTCATTAACATATATGTATTACAACAACTGAATTAGTTCAAGTGTTAAGCACAGGTTAAAGCAACATGCATTGCAAGTGTTAAAGGTTAGTCTTACAATAGTTACAATACATGTGTGAAAACGTGTTGGCCTGTGAGCAGGCTTCTGAATTAAGCGAAAGTTCCAAGACACATCGTTACACCATACATCACTAACCCTGCGTGTGGGGCATTGGAGCCACTACTTACTCCTTAAAGAAAAGATTACAGACTCTCAAGGCTATGTGGGAGGAGATGAGGTTAAAAGTCCTTTTCATGTACAAATGAGGGGGTATTTATAGCCAAGGGTGAAACTGACCCTTGTGGCTGTTCAACTACCCTCATGATTATTTGATTTCCATGAATTTTTGAATTTACATGACTCTACTTACAACAAGTAGGTCTCTTGGACTTCCACATTACATTACATTGATTGACAGTATGGCCCACAGTAGAGATGTGGATGACATGACTCATGACATGACTTGACATGACAATGTTGGTACATTCGTGCTGCTGTTGGTGTGCATGTTGAGCCGCAATGCTGCTGGGTGATGGATGTCCTCATAGTGCGTCACAACTTTAGCTTTGCATGGAAAAGTGTGCAGAGTCTTCGATGGTCATTGGTTCGCTCGATGTTGCATTCACACATTTCTCCTCGCTTGTATGTTGGTAAGATTGACAAGTTCGTCCATTCACGAAAGTTGCATGTTTGTTCATCCGTCCATTCATGAACACATCTTGAATGTTTGCTCGTCTGTCCATCCATGAACACATCTTTTCATGATCATATGTTCGTGAGAACATCTCTTTGCATGCATCATCTGTTCATCCGTTGATGAACCTGTCCTTCTGCATGTGCTCTCTTTGTTGATCCCATCCTTCGTCACACCATGTTTATTTATTTACCTTTGTTTGTAGTCACTCATGATGAGATGACATCAAATCCATAAACCTCCTAGTCTACTAGATGCATGATCATTTCGAATGTAGGTAACCAGGAGAGGTGACAAGGTTGCGAGGCGGGATGGAGGCTCCGGGTACTGCTAATGAAAATTCGCAGGGGTCATTGGGTGATGAAGATGGGTAGTCTGGATCGACAGTTACTGTCCAGGGGGTCTGGCTCAGTGTTATCGGGAAATCTAGTGTCTATGCAAAGCTGCTAGTCCCACTAAGATGGGTAGCTATCTTAGAAACAAATAGATTAAAGTCACTTGTTTTTCCTTTACGAGAGAGAGATGAGAAAGAAGCAGAGAGTACCAACCTTAGCCTTCCGTTTGGCTCCTTGCTTGTTTCCTCTCTCCTTTGACAGAATCTCACCACTACTTCCTTACTTGTCCCGCTTCAAAGAGCACCTGTAGATTCACAACAACATAATACCATTAAAGCATAGAGATCTATCACTGTAAACAATATAGGATCAGATATATATTGACCATACAAATGCATATATCAACACAATATTCAGAGATACAAAAGAATATGGAGGAAAACTCAAATAGCTTTATTAGTAAAAGTAGTAGAAGAGAGAATTACAACCACTTGGTCTGACCCAGCACCATGCTCCCAACATGAAATCCCTCTTCACCTCATACAAAGCAAGATCACCCAACAATGTCTTCAAAGAGAAACCAACAACACTTCCTTGCAAATTACAAAATTCAAGCCCTTTGGATCTCTTGGATGAGGGATCCATATATAGATGTTTACAGGGGAGTGAGTCAGCTTCTGGGATTTTGATTAGTGTCATTTCACTGATAGTTCTTGGTTCCACATGGAGATTTTAGATCCCTTACTCATCTCTCGGCGAACTCAGAGAGGCAAGTGTCAAATGAGCAATTTCTAGAAGATTCTTTGGGTTTCCACTTAGAAAACTTCTTGTGCCATTTGTCTGCTCTCGCTCATCGCACCCTATAGAAGGGCTTTCCAGTATGCATCACACTTTTTGCATGTGGCAAGTGAGATGCATCGGACCTTTAGCATTGCGCAGTCTGTATGGTCCTACTTTGACCAGTTCTAAGTAGTTTTTCATGGAGAACTTCTGGGAGATGATGTAATCAGCTGACCTTGCTCCTTTAGGGTATGAAACAACACTTTTAGGCACTTAGAAGCCCTTGGTTTATGGACATGTATGATTGGGGTTGTAGTGCCCAAATATGTCTATAACAGTTTCCCCCTAAAGCATGAGGTCGTAAATCATTTTGATGTCGAGTGAAATGCTTTATAATGAGGATCCAAGGTTTTTCGAACTGAAAGGTGACCTGTAATAAGATACAATACAATACATTATCTTCATAATATTTTTCATGATCTAGCTGAGGCGGGAATTCCCATGCTCAGCTTTGATAAATTCATTTTCATGTACATAGGATAGACAACCGTCTGTGTGCAGACTGATGATTATGGTAGAGCCATCATCCCTTAGTTTGGATGATTGTGCAACAATGATGTACATTTGATGTCTTTATTCTCCTGAATATATCATAGCCCAGATGGATGAAACTAGATCCGGGGTCTTCAAAACTCATTCAATCTTTGCCCAAAGTACAAGTCGATCCATGTGAATAGATGTTCTGATGTCGAACATGGAAAGACATCGCCTGATTACTAGCCAATGATGTAAGCTGTTAACAGGTGCGAGAGGAATCACCGATGATGATGATGACCCTCAAGGTACTACAGTAAAATTCACGTGGTGTGAATACATGAGTTGATGTCGAACACCACGCAAAGTCTTTCGGTCGAAGGCCATTAATGTAAACGTGTCGTCGGAAGTGAGAAGCTTGCCATTGAGGCATGCAAGCTTCAAAGTACTGAAAGGGTTGTTCCTAGGTTGGCTTCTTGGATAATGAGCTGATGTCGACAAGAAGTGACCCATCGTAGGAGGGCATTGATGGATCCCACATCTATGACACAGAACGGAGCAAATGATTTCATAGAGGTGAAAACGATCTGATGATACAAGGTTCAGGGTGGCAGTCATGAAAATATGAAGCATGAAGGTATTGTAGTGGATGAGACACAAGCTGGGTAGGTGAATTCTCTGAACGATTTCTCTTGACTATATCGGCGACACTGAAATGGATTGGTAGCGTTAACCCAAAAAGTGGATGGTATGGTGGACCAATGGTGGTATGACCAGTGAATGGAATAACCCAACCCGACTCAATCATGGTGATGGAGTGAAAGTGTCATGTTCAAGAGCGAACTGCTACCAATAAAGTTTCCTCAAGTTTTCTTCCCAATTTTCCCCAGTGATTTCTGACCAGTACCTCTTTATTTTTGTCAAGCTTGAGGAGGATAACAATGCTTGTTCTATAATTTTCCCTTCGGTTAAACCCGTTGCTATGTTTTAATGAGCCTAGCGACAGTGAAACTCGCTCTTGTCTGAATGGACAAGTTTGTCGCTATTGTTTTAACGAGTTTAACGACAAGGATAACTCGGTTCTTTTCAATTTTAGAAAGTCTAAAAAGAGACGGAAAGAAGACTCCAATATTCCTTTTTCGTAATATAATCCCTTAAGTCCAAAAAAGTATAAAACAATGCGAAAGGGATGACTTTTTGATAGTTTTAATGAGCCAAACAAGACAAGCGCTCGATCTTTTTGTGTAATAATCCCTCAGGTCCAAAAAGATTAAAATCTAGAGGAGGGATAACACTTCCAATCACTTTAACGAGCTGGAGAGGCCAATTGCTTGGCAATCTTTTCATATTTTATGAGTCAGATGAAAAGAGCTTAAAGGAGACTCGTTTTTTGAGGAACGAGTGATGTTTTTAGATAGCAACTGGTTCCATGTAATGTTTGGAACTTTTAAATCACAGTAATGTAAAGAAGGTGGCTAATAGGATCACTCATTGCAGTTGTTCCTCAAAAGGGGTAAACAATCAAATGGAGGTGAATGACCGGTTAAAATAGAGTGGAGGTGATGGTAAGAACACGACCAAGCCTCAAAAGTTGATAATAATTCGATCTCAATGGTTATTTACAGGTGGTGGGTTCATTTTTTAATGAGCTTAAACTCTGGTGGAACATATGCTCATTGCTAGGTTTAATTTTTAATGAGCTTGAACTTCATGTAAAACTGCTCGTGCCAATCGTATAATAAGGATGTCTCATCGATAGGTTCATTTTTTAGGGAGCTTGCACCATTTGAAATTATGCTCCGACTCCTTTTATTATGTAAGCTAGGAACGACCAATCCTACGAGTTTAAAGGGTTAAGAACCTACAAAATAAGAAAATAAATGGTTGTTTTTCACTTTCACGCAAAAATGTTTGCATGCCCCCAGGTATAGCGAAGTAGAGTTTCCCAGGTTACCCCTCAATTTGCAGACAAAACATTTGTTCTATCGGGAAAGGCCTACCTTTTCCAAGTTACCCTTCAATTTGCAGACAAAACATTCGTTCTATCGGGAAAGGCCTTCCTTCTAACATAGGTATATTATTCCGGTCTAATCCCATTTTCCTAAACGGACGGGTGTGTCAAACCAGTCATATATCCTCTGCGGAAACCTACCCTATACCTGAAGTTTTCCTGTCGAAGCAGACCAGGGTGCATGCCCCCTGGGTTTCAGTCACGACCACTGAATCACTCGCGCTCATCATGTGGACGGACTAGAGATTGATGAGACATTCCTTGCACAAAAAGACCTATCAGGGATGGCATTTGACTATTATCTATGTGTGAACTGGGGAATGAAAGCTGGTCTACGAGCTCGACCACTTTGCCTTCATGCGGAAAACACATTACTCAAAAGAGTGAGGAGACAATGGATCCCATGCTATAAATTTAGTCACGCCCAAGGAGTAGATTGTAATCTAAAGGTCCTTAGACTACCATTACGTTCAGATAAACGGTTTTCCTTCTCAAAGTTATAGGCAAACTTGGAAGGATCCCTAACGGTCGATTGGTTCCCTTATTGAAGCCTGTCAGATTTCGCATCTCAAGCAAAAGCGATGGCTAACCAAGCGCTTTCCAAGCAGTTGAGGAAAGGATACTCACAGAAGCCCCTTCATCTATGATGGTACCAACCATGACCATTCCGTAAGTTTGCAATATGATTTGAAATGGTACATTAGATGGTGAACGAGGTCTACCTAGTAGATCCCAATCGAAGGAAACGACTAGGTTGCTTGGAGTTGGGACCGAATAAACGGCCGGATACAACTCTGACGAACTTCCTTCCCGAGGTAAAGGGATAGGCAGATTGCCCCCATGTTCATCGAAGTCTGTGTTTACGAAAAGAATTTGAACGATGTCGTTCTCATTCTCTTTGGTGACTGTATCGTCTGAAGGTAAATCTTCTGAAGTCAAGATGGGGTCGACTGCCATCTCGACCTGTTGACTTTGGTCTGATGTGGACTCAGAGGGTTTATATTCAATGATAGGTGCTTCGACTGACACCAAAGGTGGGTCAGTCGGATTTTCAACTAGTAATGGATTCGGAAAGAGTTTCTTATATCCAGGAGGGAGTCGCTGCGGTGATGTAGGACGATTATCCAAGACTCTTTTAGCTTTGTCCAGGAAGGGACAATAGCGGGGGGCATGATCGCCTTCACACAGTCTCCAGGGAAATTTAGATTTTCCTTCCTGTCTAGTGACTTCGCTTTCACTAGTTGACGGTGTACTTTCAACATGATCGTTAGAGGTTGATGACACCGGATTGTGCAAGCGGGGAGACCAGTCCCTTAGGATCCGTGGGATGCAAGGACAATCTCGGTGATAGTGGTCTCCTTTGCAGATGACACATGGAGATTTAGGTTTGGATGGTGCAGTGTGTGGATTTTCGCTAGATGATGCACAGTTGCCCCTTTTCGTCGTTGGCTCCTTCTTCTTCTCCTTCCCTTTCTTCTTCTTCTCAATTACTTGGTTTTTAGTTTTACTAGTTTCACCAAGCGAAGAGGAAGAAGGAGAGGGAGAAACAAACGAAGTAGAAGGTTTGGGGGTGACTCTAGTATCATCTAGTTGATGATTTGATTGCTCAGGAATCACGATGTTTTGAATGACAGAGGTCGAGAAAAGCCATACCAGCAGGCCAATTGTCAATTCGAGGAGGGACAATGTGGCCATATGAGGTGCACCAACATCTCCCCAAGAGGAGAAAGGACTAGGATTTCCCTCGAGGGGAATCATTGGTTGGTGGACTCTATTTTCTCAACCCAAGATCAACGAGGGAACAATGACGTTATTCCGTTTAAAATAAATTTTAGACGCTTTGACACAACTTTCTTTTTCAATTTTTAAGAGTCGAGAAAAAGCTAAAGATGACTCTAGTCGCCTTCGATTTTTAATGAGCCTGAAGTGACAAGTGCTCAGATGGACCTTTTCCTTGAAGGAGTCTGAAAAGGAATGAAAGAGAGTACTTTGTAAATATAGACAGAGGGATTACCAAACCAATCGCAAAACTGCAAAATACTTTTTACGGTACGGTAGTCAATCTTCCCGAATGTTGTGTTCAGTGCATTGCGATTGATAGGGCGGCAGACACGACTTCCTAAGGATAAAGGATATAGCATATTGTGGTCTCCCAATATATACTCGACGGTACGTGGGAGCACAAGTCTGTACTGGCACTTGTTGTCTCAAAGAGGAGGAATCACCCAACCTATGATAAAGTGACAGTTACCAGGCTTTACAACGCCGAAATACGTTTCTAGCCTAGACTTCTAGATGTTGTGCGTTAGGTTCCAAAGTGTTTTTATGTTCATTGAATTTATTTTACAGTTGATCTTTCTTAATAAGTTTGCCTTTAAGGTTCATCGTGTGATGTAGATATACAATTCCTAAAATGCAATCTAAGATGATTAACAGTCATTTAATCTTCTTTTTGCAGTGAAAATCATAGCTACTAAGGAAAGAGAAATGAAATCCTTTCAACATAGAGCAGACAGCACACACTAGATGCACTGTCCTAAATCAAAATCAACAAGCAGTCTAAATGCAAATGCACGTGCATGTATTTGTTTTCTGCTTTCTTAATGCGTGAATGACAAAAAGAATGCTAAATACAAATCTGAATTATCTCTTCTTCCAAAGCGACAGTACTAACGGTTTTCTTTTCAAAAAACGATAGAAAGGCAAGACGACACTTTGTGATTTTGAATTGAAAACTGCTTTCGACACTTGAAATACTTATAAAATCAGATCAAATACAAGAGTAACAGTGTAATCAACTATCAAAAAGAGAAGTATTCTTTTCTTTGACTGAAAATGACACTTATGACACTTTCAAATCAAAAGACGACAGTTCGATTAAGCTACTATTTTGTAAATGACAACTGTGAATGGCGAAAAATACATAAAAAAATTCACAAATATTTGTACAATGGACGCTGAATGATGCAAAGGAAGGGTGTTTCTACAATGGTCTACTGATCATAGACAACAAAACTCCTGAATAAAACTGAAGATAGTGAAGAAAACACCAAAATCTAGAGGCAGAAATAGTATTACCTGATCATCGCACCTGTAACATAGGGAAACATGGATGCATCTCATCTACTGCACACGGGAGGTGTGATGCATCCAGTCTACCTAAAGGAGAGGGTGCGATGGTCTAGGAATGAGACTTTAACTTGGTTTTTGGTCACAGTTTTCAGTTTAGTTTAGTGATTTAGGCCGAGCAAATGATAGTCAGTAACTACAAAGTATAGGGCTGATCTAATGAGGTTACTCAAGCTACCTCTAGGGCACTTAGAATGTTTGCAAGTCAATTTTTCAGTTTATAAACAAACCTAGAGATTGACTGAAGCAATGTTGATCTGCTTTGCACTTGCATAGCAAATGCAATTCGAATGCTAGCTGGCTTGACTTCAGGCTCCGTCTGTGGTTTATGAATCAAACAAATAGAGACAAGCAATCAAACTAATCGCTCCCCAGTGGAGTCGCCATTTTGTTATCGGGAAATCTAGTGTTTATGCAAAGCTGCCAGTCCCACTAAGACGGGTAGCTATCTTAGAAACAAACAGATTAAAGTCACTTGTTTTTCCTTTACGAGAGAGAGATGAGAAAGAAGCAGAGAGTACCAACCTTAACCTTCCATTTGGCTCCTTGCTTGTTTCCTTTCTCCTTTGACAGAATCTCGCCACTGCTTCCTTACTTGTTCCGCTTCAAAGAGCACCTGTAGATTCACAACAACATAATACCATCAAAGCATAGAGATCTATCATTGTAAACAATATAGGATCAGATATATATTGACCATACAAATGCATATATCAACACAATATTCAGATATATACAAGAATATGGAGGAAAACTCAAATAGCTTTATTAGTAAAAGTAGTAGAAGAGAGAATTACAATCACTTGGTCTGACCCAGCGCCATCCTCCTAGCATGAAATCCCTCTTCACCTCATACAAAGCAAGATCACCCAACAATATATTCAAAGAGAAACCAACAACACTTCCTTGCAAATTACAAAATTCCAGCCCTTTGGATCTCTTGGATGAGGGATCCATATATAGATGTTTATAGGGGAGTGAGTCAGCTTCTGGGATTTTGATTAGTGTCATTTCACTGATAGTTCTTGGTTCCACATGGAGATTTTAGATCCCTTACTCATCCCTGGGTGAACTCAGAGAGGCAAGTGTCAAATGAGCATTTTCTAGAAGATTCTCTGGGTTTCCACTTAGAAAACTTCTTGTGCCATTTGTCTGCTCTCGCTCATCGCACCCTATAGAAGGGCTTTCCAGTATGCATCACACTTTTTTCATGTGGTAGGTGAGATGCATCACACCTTTAGCACTGGGCAGTCTGTATGGTCCTGCTTTGACCAGTTCTGAGTAGTTTTTCATGGAGAACTTCTGGGAGATGATGTAATGAGCTGACCTCGCTCCTTTAGGGTATGAAACAACACTTTTAGGGACTTAGAAGCCCTTGTTTTATGGACATGTAAGATTGGGGTTGTAGTGCCCAAATATGTCTGTAACACTCAGTTGGAGGACAAAACTGCATAGTTTTTGAGAGGAACATTTTGGGTTGCAGAAAGGCTGGGTAGGCAAAATCTGTGCAATTTCCGGAATGAGCGGGTAGTGGGAGCTTGGAAGAAAAAATTATGTAATTCCTAAGGGGAACTGGTAGTCAGTTGCTGGGTCACTGGCAGCAAAAAATCCATAATTCCTGAGGGGAACTGGCAGTCATCTTCTGGGATATTGGCAACAAAAACTATGAAATTCCTGGAGGGAATTGGCAGTCATCTACTAGAGCTTGGCAGCAAAAACTGCACAATTCTTGGAGGGAACTGTTATTCTGCTGCCAGGAGCTACTAGCGGGAAAAATTACGCTAACACTGGGAGGCTAGCCTACTAGTCACCTCTGCGTAGTTTCTGAGTTGAGCGGACTGCTGGGCAGTGGAGGAATTTTTCATGAAAACTACACAATTTTTTGGGTGAGCAATCAGTCGACTGTCGGGAGGGCTAGCTAGATAAACTGCACAATTTTCTAAGGGAGATAGGGATGGGCATTGGGTGTTTGTCTAACTTGTCTGCACAATTTTCTCAGTCAGTGGAGCGGGCAAGGTTTGCAGCCTCTGTGTAATTTTTGAGGGGAGTCATTCTTGGGGTGGCTGCTGAGTAAAACTCTCTGGTTGACCAGCATGAAGGTTGATTCTTTTGCTTGTGGACAACGCAACTTGAAATGGCTTGCTTGGTGCTTCTGCGATGTTCTGAGCGACAATCGATTGAGTCGATGTGGGCTGATGGTTCGACTCTCAGAGTTGAATCCGACCGTCAGAACTTCAACAAAGTGACTGAGTGTGTGAACGAGCAAAAGATGCATACGTGATCTTGCAAACACACACTTACATGACTTGATGATGAGATGAATCAAACCATCTAGACACATATGCTCAACATGACTGATAGATAGTATAAGCGACAAACACGACACTTGTGATTGATCATTAGTCGACCGTGACGATGCTTGCACGACAGTGAATGTGACTTCGTGTGTGACTGTGACAGATCTTTTCATAGCAAACACAACAAGTACACATGAAGTGAAGACTTTGAGTATAACTAGAAGATGGTCGCAAGCATGACTTTGACATCAACATGCAAAACCTTGGGTGAAATGATCAAGCAAGGTGGGTGCAAAGAATCACACAAGCTCACGGAGTGATCCTAAGTGTGTGCAGTCATCAAGTGAAACTCTCAAGGGAGGCTTCGAAATTGGGTGCAGGCCAAAAATTTGGAGGGTGGTTGTAGCTGCTACAACACAAAGCACAGGAAAATTTTTGGAGGGTGGTTGTAGTAGCTACAATGCTTAGTAAAACACTGGTATAACTCTATCTCTATGTATGGGTATTGTCTTATGAAAATCAAGTCTAAGTCTTCAAGAAGTATTGTTCAGTTCATTTATTACCATAGCTTCTTCACTTATCTTGCGTTAAAGATATAATCCCTACAATTCTATTCATTGGCGTCACACTTAACTAAGCCAAGTCAAACTACGTTGTTTCGATTGGGGATGAGGAGTATATAGATACGCAAGTGAAAATAATTTTCAGAGTCTTAGTTTTCATCTTTGGTGTTGATCTACTACTAGTAGGTATGGAAAGTACCCCGACGGATTCACTTCAGGAACACAAAAATTTCTCTGCTTCTAGCGAGCCTAAACAATACCTCGGAGGAGTTGCTTGCTTCACCTCTCTGTGCAAGAAGCCTTTCTCTTCTTTTGCCTTTATTTTATTTTTTTTCATTTTTTTTCATTTTTTTCAAAGAACTGTGCATAGGCACTTATTTATTTAATGAGGCGGAAAAATGATCCAAACTTATTGAGATAGGAAGAGGTTGTCCCTTTAGAGAAGGATATTTATATATACTTATGACACACTTGTTAAGGTTTTCCTCCCCTCCTTAATCTACTCGACTTAGCGGACAAGGATTAACAAAAAATAAAAGACCGATTAGAGTAGGTGGTACTAGTTATAGGTTCAAGCATCATGATTCTACTATGGTTTTCTCTGAAAAGGACGTATTTTCCATCAGATTGTCATCAACTAAAAGATGCAAGATTGACACAAAGAGAGAGAATAATAAGATAACCAAGCGTTGATGGTAGCACAAATTCCTCTTAGACTTCACCATGCTTTCTTCATAAAAAAAAAAACATGGTCTCATGTAGAAGTTGTCCTACAACGAATAGAAAAAAAAGGAGCAAGACGGAAAGTAAATCAAAGCAAAACAAAGAAATTAAAACAAACAAACTACTCCTACTCTTAGACTAACTAGAATAGGCCAGACCTACATAAAATGAAATTTCCAGTGTAACCACCAATGCATCGACTGCCCTATGTAAGCGAGGGAATATATATCAAGAAATATATTCAAACATAACAACAAACACGAAATATGAGACGATACATACCAAGAGGTTCAAAGTTTGAAAGTGCATGTTGTTAGGTCCCTATAATACTAGTGATGCCGCCATTACTATTGTAGTTGTATCCCTTATTAATATTGTTGTGCCCCTATTGTCCCCATATTGTTATTATTGTGCCCCATAGAATCCCTCTATTGTTATTTTTGTGCCCTTATATTATTATTGTTAGGTCGGCTTGGTTATATTGTGACCCCTTAGACTCCTATATATAGAAAGGAGGTTTTGTCATTTGAATCATCCAAGAATTTTTCATTTATGTAATAATGTAAAGGAGGTTACCCACTCGAAGAGGATGAATTCTAAGGCGTTGATCTATCTTTTCTATCTTTTTGTGAGCTGGTTTCATAACATTTGGTATCAGAGGTTTGGATTCTAGGGTTTCGTTGTTCCAAATAGGTCATCGTGGAATTTTCGCTATAACTTTTTTCTGCAACGTTTCAGAAGCGAACAAAAAAAAAACCATTTGAGACGAAATTGTGCTGAACCTCGGGTCTGAATTTCAAGTCTTTTCATGCTATATTTGTAGAGATATGATTTGAGGAAGTTGGTATTTTTGCAAACTCCTGAATTACATTCCAAATAGGTGACCTTGGGAAAATCGTCATAACTTTTGTTTTGAGCATCAGATTGAAATTTAGTAAGAAGTTACAGAAATAGGATGGACTGTAGTTTCCTGTGTATAGCTTTTAGACCCAAAGGTTAAAATAGTGACACGTGGCACTTCATACAAGTTTGCTCTTCTGAAAAGGTATATAATCAGGTCATCTTGGGATATTGTGCATAACTCTTTCTTGGAGAATCTAAATTCGATCAGACTGGTGGCATTGGAAAGAGGACACAGAGGGCTACTGCAGGTCGCAATTTCAGAACTGGAAGATCCGAAATTACAGAGATACATCAGATTCAATATCGAGTGCCTACAAAGTGAAAAAAGGTGTGTATTTTTTTTAATATTTGCATAAGCTTGGTTTGAAAAATTACTTTGAAGGAATTCAAAGGGAATGGTGAAGAATTATTATTGGTAATTGATGCCCCGAACAAAGAAAATGGAAACACCTAGTAAACAACCTGAAAGCTCTAGCATGATTCATGAAGAAGAGGAAGAAATGCTACATGATATATCAAAATTACAAGACCAAGTGCAACAAATGTCACTCTCACAAAAGCTAACAGAAGCTAAGATAAATGGCGTGGCATCTAAGATAAAGGGCATGGAAGCTAAGATGAATGGCATGGAAGCTAAGATGAATGGCGTGGAAGCTAAGATGAATGGTGTGGAAACTAAGATCAATGGAATGGAAGCTAAGATGAATGGCATGGACGCTAAGATGAATGGCATGGATGATAAGATGGAAGAATTGAAGATAATTTGAATAAGTTGCTACAAGAAATGGTCACTAATGGTGAAAGGTAGTAAATGAAACTCATGATGAGAACAAAAGAAATGTTAATCATGATTTCATAGACTCTAATGTTGGATCGAAGACCCACCATATTCCAAAAATCGATATGAGGAAGTTTGATGGCAAGGATCCTGCAACATGGATACTACAAATGGAGCAATTTTTCGATCTCAATAATGTACAAAATACACCAAAGGTATGTATTGAAACTTTATATTTAGAACCAAATTAGTTTGTATGGTGTCAATGGCTTTGCTCTCGTAAACAAATTATCACTTGGGCAATTTTTACGGAAGAAATGACAACACATTATGAGGATACAAAAAGCAACACCTTTTTTAGCCAATTGATAAGTCTCAAAAAAATGGTTCAATGATGGAGCACATTGAGGTGTTCCAAAAATTGAACATAAGGGTAAAAAATATTCCAGAAGAGCATAGGATTGATGTGTTCATAGTGACTTTAAAGGAGAATATCCAACATGATGTTTGCCTTTGGGAACCTGATTCATTGGAGAAGGCATTCAGGTTAGCAAGAAGAATGGAAAGCAAAATTATAGCAACCAGGAAGCCTACCACTCACAACTATAAAGATGGAAGTGTTGTTGCCCCTAGCCTTCCACAACCTATAAGGTTGACACCACAACAATTGGAAGAAAAAAGAGCAAAAGGGCTTTGTTATAGTTGTGATAGCAAATACACTAAAGGTCATAATTGTGCTGAGAAGAAATTATTCTACATAGATTGTGAAGAGGAAGAAGAAAAGGAACAAGAAAGGTCAAAAGAAGAATAAATGAATCCAACCATATCTTGTAATGCATTGGCTAGAATTACCACTCCTCAAACCATCAAGATAGAAGCACATATCAAGAAGAAAAAGGTAATAGTGTTGATTGATTCAGGAAGTACCCACAATTTTATTCATTGTAAGATAGCAAAAGAATTGAATTGCTTCCTATATCCAACACCAGAGTGTCAAGTGATGGTTGCAAGTGGAGGAACGATAAATTGCTCTGGAAGGTGCCATAATATCAAGCTATCCATGGGAGAATATGTATTGAATAGCCCAATGCTTTCCATTCGAATGGGAGGTACTGATGTTGTACCAGGAGTTCAATGGCTACAATCCTTGGGTACAATAGCTTTTAACTTTCAAGAACTTTTCATGAAATTTTATGCAGAAGGAAAGGAAGTTGAATTAAGGGGTATTGCAGGGAAACTGGGAAATATAATCAGCTCTAATGGTATGACAAAGATTCTAAAAAAGGAACAACGAGGTGTAATTGCACAATTATGTTCGCTAGATGTTTCCACATTGAAATCATCTATTTCTCTATATCTCCAAAAAGTCTTGGATAATCATTCCAAGGTATTTGAGACTCCCAAAGGTCTCCCACTTATTCATGATCATGATCATGCTATTCATTTGATTCCAAGAAGTGTTCCTCCAAACTTCAGGCCGTACAGATATCCCTATTCCCAAAAAAGTGAAATTGAATGTATGGTTGCTAAAATGCTAGAGGCTGGTATAATTCAACCTAGCCAAAGTTCTTTCTCTACTCCAGTAGTATTGGTGCACAAGAAGGATGGATCATGGCGCATGTGTCTGGATTATAGGGAGCTCAACAAGCTCACTATTAAAGATAAGTTTCCCATTCCTGTCATTGATGAATTATTGGATGAATTGTATGGATCAATTTA
Source organism: Pinus tabuliformis (assembly GCA_031772625.1). Taxonomy (NCBI): domain Eukaryota; kingdom Viridiplantae; phylum Streptophyta; class Pinopsida; order Pinales; family Pinaceae; genus Pinus; species Pinus tabuliformis. The sequence continues at coordinate 99,335,655 of CM062811.1, forward strand.
CTTCACCAAGTTGGATCTTCATTCAAGATATCATCAAATCAGAATTAAGACTGAAGACATTTCGGAAACAACATTTAGAACTCATGAGGGTCACTATGAATTTTTGGTCATGCCTTTTGGCCTTACCAATGCACCTTCTACATTTCAAGGTTTGATGAATTCCACTTTCAAACCCTTCCTTAGAAAATTTGTGTTAGTGTTTTTTGATGATATACTAATCTACAACAATTCTTGGAAGGATCATGTTGAACATGTTGAGAGGGTGCTACAACTATTGGAGGAGAAACAATTATATGGAAAAAGATACAAATGTTTATTTGGAGTACAAGAGGTGGAATATCTGGGTCATATTGTATCTCATGAAGGAGTTAAGGTAGACCCTAGCAAAATTAAAGCCATTAAGGAATGGAAAATCCCCACATCCATAAAGAATTTGCGAGGATTTCTCGGGTTGATAGGGTATTATTGCAAGTTTGTTAAGAATTATAGGAAAATAGTAGCACCTCTAACAACATTATTGAAGAAAGATGCATTTTCATGGACTCCAGAAGCAACAAAGGCCTTCGAACATCTTAAAGAGGCAATGTGCCAAGCACCGGTCTTAGCTACACCAAACTTCACAAAAACCTTTATTGTGGAATGTGATGCTTCAGGAAATGGAATTGGTGTTGTTTTAATAGAAGATGAAAGACCCATTGCTTTCGAAAGTCATCCAATCAAGGGAAAGTATTTACACAAAGCTATTTATGAGAAGGAAATGTTGGCAATACTACATGCACTTAAGAAATGGCGACCCTACCTAATGGGAAGACACTTCAAGGTAAAAACAGATCATGATAGCCTTAAATACATTTTAGAACAAAGATTATCCTCCGAAGAACAACAAAAATTGGTCACAAAGATGTTGGGTTATGACTTTGAAATCATCTACAAAAAAGTGAAGCAAAATGTTGTGGCAGATGCACTCTCAAGAAAGGATGACGATGTGGAAGAATTGTTGTGTGCCATTTCTATTATCCAACCGGATTGGATAAACGAAGAAAGGGAGGAATGGAAGAATGATGAAGAAGTGTGGGCACTTATTCGAAAGTTACAACAAGATTCTAGTATATCTGATACATTTAGCTGGAAAAATGATTCGTTATGGTACAAAGATCGCTTATACCTCTGTAAGAATTCCCAACTCAAACAAAAGATTCTTCTGGAATTGCACGCTTATCCCTTAGGAGGGCACTCAAGATTTTTAAAAACTTACCATAGGGTTAAGAAGGAATTTTTTTTGGGATGGCCTTAAATCGGATATTCAAAAGTTTGTGGAAGAATGTTTGGTTTTCCAACAAAATAAAGCTGAAACAATTAAGACACCAGGTCTATTACAACCTTTATCCATTCCAAGCCAACGTTGGGAGGAGGTTTCAATGGATTTTATCACAGGTTTACCCAAGTCTGAGGGAAAGAGTGTCATCATGGTGGTAGTTGACAAAATTACCAAGTATGCATGCTTTTGTGCATTATCACATCCATTTATCCATTTATAGCCAGTACAATTTCTGCTACTTTTATCGAAACAATTCAAAAGCTACATGGAAACCCAAAGATTATTGTAAGTGACAGAGATCCCATTTTTACTGGAAATTTTTGGACATAATTATTTTCTTTTCTTGGTACTCAGTTAGCTCATAGCTCATCTTATCATCCTCAATCTGATGGGCAAACTAAGATAGTAAACAAATGTTTGGAAGGATATCTACATTTCTTTGTATCTAATAAACAGACAAAATGGGTCAAATGGTTGCCTCCGGCTGAATGGTGGTATAACACTTCCTTCCATACTGCAACAAAAATGACCCCATTTATGGAACTTTATGGATATCAGCCACCATCCATCACATCATATTTAAGAGAAAATTCTAAGGTTCAAGCAGTGGAACATCACATCGAACATGAACAACAAGTTCTCCAACTCTTAAAGGATAACCTCGTGTTGGCGCAAAATATAATGAAACAACAAGCAGATCAACATCGTAGCGAAAGAAGTTTTGATGCAGGTTACTGGGTATTCCTACGGCTACAACCATATAAACAAATGTCCCTCAAGAAAGCCAAGAAGGATAATAAATTATCACCAAAGTATTATGGTCCGTACAAGGTGTTGCAAAAGATTAGTACTATGGCATACAAATTGGAGCTTCCTGCAACTTCTTGAGTGCACCCAGTTTTCCATGTTTCATGTTTAAAGAAGGTTATAGGTGACAAGCTCCCAGTTCAAACAATATTGCTAGAACTTGACGAGCAAGGAAAAATTATATTGGAACTGGAAGTAGTCATAGAAACAAGAACTAGACAGCTACGAAATTGATCCATTTCGAAGTATCTCATCAAGTGGAAGAACTTATCCTCTGAAGATTCCACATGGGAGGATAATAATTTTATATAGAAGCATCTAGAACTACTTAAGTGTTGAGGACAACACTTTTTTGAAGGAGAGGGGCATGTTAGGTCCCTATAATACTAGTGATGGCCCCATTACTATTGTAGTTGTATCCCTTATTAATATTGTTGTGCCCCTATTGTCCCCATATTGTTATCACTGTGCCCCATAGAATCCCTCTATTGTTATTTTTATGCCTTTATATTATTATTGTTAGGTCGGCTTGGTTATATTGTGGCCCCTTAGACTCCTATACATAGAAAAGAGGTTTTGTCATTTGAATCATCCAAGAATTGTTCATTTATGTAATGTAAAGGAGTTTTCCCCCTTGAAGAGGTTGAATTCTAAGGCATTGATCTATATTTTATATCATTTTGTGAGCTGGTTTCATAACACATGCAGAAAAGTATGAAAGAAAAGCACATGTGAAGCATTTCATGGATGCATTATGGTGTTCAGCCACATTGTGACTCAAAGAGATGCAAGAACAATCTTTCAAATTGTGGAACTATGTGAACATAAAGAAAGAAGAAAAAATGTTTTTTGCAACAGTGCTCGCCAGGTATGACTCCTCCAACGAATAAGCAATGGGATCATGAAAAATTGTTGGAGGATGCGAAAATTGTGAAACAAAATGAATTTCAATTTGTGTAGTAGAGTGATGAGGAGCCTCGAAGATACATCACTATTCTGATCAGAATGGGAATTGGCATCAAGACTACGAGAACCTGACATAACCATTAACTTGGGCTGAAGTGCCTTGATAACTTTCAAAAGTTCCAAATCATCAAAAGATAGATCATCAAAGACTGGTGGCTTAGAAAAATCAATAATATAAAAATCAGAGCCATGATCAATTAAATGGGTGAAAAAATCATGAAATCTGTGATCATAAATTTGAAGATCAAAAACAGGGGCATCCTCATGATCTGATGAATCTTAAAGAGGGGAATATTGAAAACAAGACATTTCACCCTCCGCTTCTTCAGAATGATGAGATGATATATTGGGAAGATCAAGAAGAGAAGTTTTTTCCTCTTTTCATTCGGATGTAAGATTGAAATTCCATGAGTTCTAAGAGTGATTAGAAGTAATAATATCATTAGAAACTAAATTTTCACAAGATTCAACAGGAACGAAAGAATCACGGAAAATGTACAGATAATGACAGAGAGGCGCAGAAGGAAAAGAATTATATTTCATTGTAGATTCTTTTTCAGATGTGGACTCCCACACATAGTCATCATAAATGATATCGCAAGTTTGCTGCTCAACACCAACTCCATCTAGAACTTGATCCTCATGAACATCAAAAGAAACATTTGAAATAGGTGAACATGACAACTCATAATCCAGAGGACCAAAGGAACCAAAGGAACCAAAGGATGGAGGACAAGGAGATAACACTTCATCACAAACATCAGATTTGCAGTCCAAAATTACGGTAGAAATCAGAGTATGTGGGGTGGGAGGATATGGTGGTAAATCAATGGATGAATTCTTAAGTTCTCCCACCTTAACTTGTGGAAATGGAGTTGTTTTATTAGAGGGAGACAAAGAGTCACTTGGTACAACAACCTTGTCCGTCACAGATTTAGAAGCTCTAATATTGAGGTATGTTGGGAGGCTTTCGAAAGATTCATATTCATGTGAATTTAATGAAATGTGAAAAAGAAATTTGAATTTCTATTTCATTAAAGGAAAATCAACATAATCTTCAAAAAATTCAAAACAAAAATGAATGAAACGATAGTAAAAATCATCAAGAGGTTCATTAGGTTCTTTTCACAATCACATAATTTTCTTGAACACATATCAAAGGTGCATTAAATTTCTATGGTAAGATGTTCGAAAGAGTGTATGGAAGTAGTAGGAAATGTGTAACACCATTCCCTTACACACCCTTCGAATGTCAGAATGAAAAACCTATAAGTAGCATCCTCGTAATGAATATTGTGTTTCGTGCAAAATTCAAGAAAATGAGCGATGTGCTCAAAAAATGTTGTTCCTCCATCGCCATTGAATTTAAGATGTGTCAACACTCATCAATGATTCTCGTGACCACTTTAAAATTTTTGGTTCTTTAAAAACATGTCGGGGTTGTGATTTGGTGAGAAGCCATTAACGAGTGCGGAAATTTAATACAAACTTCATGGGCTCAACTTGTCATCTGGCCCTCCTTCTAGCACCAAAAATGTTGATGGTGCTAGATCTGCCAACATTCAGGGGATTTCCCTGATATGAAGTCCTAATTAGACCTCACACCATTTGGTGTAGGTGTCCCATTTGGAATACGACCCGATTTCTGATGTAGTGGGTTTTAATGATGTGCCTTGCTTGCAATAACACATAGAGTGATATATAGTGACTTTGTTGAGAACAAGTATGTGACTTTGTGGAGAGTTAAGTGTGATGCATGAAAGTTCTACCACGTGGAATGGAAAATAAGTGAGCCCCTTAGAAGCCTATAATATTACGCAACTTGAAAGGAACACACTAGCATAATGACATCATAAGATAATATGCGAAATAGTTCACAAGCTAACATTGATGAATTAATACAACAATGATGAATTAATACAACAACACGCATTCAACAAGAATTGTACCAATGCAAACAAAATATTTCATAAGCATAAGCGTAAGTTAAATAACATACATTGCAAACTAACAAGAATATTCCTACTATATTTACAACATATGCATGAAAACGTGTTGGCTCTAAGCTTTTATTCAGTGAAAGTTCCAATCATACATACACCATTGACGGACCACTAGCCTCAATAGTGGAACGTGAATTCAACACCACCTTCTCCTCCAAAGAAATAGACTTCCTCTATGCTATGGAGAAGCCAAGGCTCTCACAAACTTCAAAATTCCCGAATATAAGCCTAAGCCTAGCCAAAAGCATGGCTCCTAAAATCCCTTTACATGATTTATGAGGGTATATTTATAACAAGAGGGGGTGACTCTTCAACTTCTTCACAAAATAACTCATTACATTACATCATGACTCTTCACATTCCAATATTGACACTTGGGATTCCACTTACAAATTAATTACAAATAATATTACAATACACTCATATCAATATAAGACAAAATAGGGTAGAGTCAACTAGACAACCTAACAAGACAAAACACTATCATGCTTGAGTTTTGGGAAACTCAAGCTCGACAACTTCCACTTGATGTCTCTCAGTCACGTATCAATGCCAAGCTTGGTATTGTGCGATGACATCCCCGAACTGTGTGATGGTGTATGAATGGAAGTGGAATCTAGCCTCCATGGCATCTGGGTACAATGGTTTGGAACTAGTTTGAACTTCCTTATGAAGCATGAGTAACATTGTTCTCACTTGGACAGGGACACTGATGTAGTTCTGCATGTTCTATTTGTTCACCCCCAAATATTCCTTGGTGGAAATTTGTGTAAGCTTCTCCAAGTATTCTTCTATCTCGTTCCTAACCTGGTTCATGGGTTTGGCTTCAGTGAGTGAGCCAACTGACGGGAACTTGTGGGACCTCACCAAGAAATCCAGACTATTGTATAACCGTGCATACAAGGCCTAAATGTTACCAATGGTTGAGGTGAGTTGTTTTCTATTCTAGATCAACATCCATACTCTTCCTTTCTCCAGTTGTGCCTGTTGCTTCATTTTATTGCCCAATTCAAGTGATGCCCCTTTGTATCACATTGACCATTCATGCATGATAACGATGATAACTTGTACATTCCTGAAAGTTTTGACAAAGTCTTTACACTGCTACTGCAAACCATGCACATGGACAACTTCCTTATGCACGGTAAAAAGCTCATCGTAGAGATTCTACATTGTCTCTCCAAGTGTCGATACTTCGCCAAGTATCATTGCCTTCATTTCCTCCAGATGGACCTTTGCAGAAGCTGTGTTCTGAGATACTACACGGAGTTGTTAAAACCTCTTGCCTGACGGCTTGCAAGTTCTTTGCCAACTCCTTATTATCAGCCACAATAAACTTAGTGTTCAACTTTCCTACACCTCTGAAGGCCAAGTTGGCTACGACAATGGAATTGGGATTCTTCTTGGTGTTGGCCACAATAAACTTTTCTCTCATAAAATAAATAGATGCGAGGTCATATGGAAAATGATTTTCACACACTTGTAAAATATTCTTCTGAAGTTCATCGTACGAAAGATTGTACATGTGTCCATAACCGGATCATCATCAAGAGGAACAACTTCCCCTTCCTTGCCTGGAGCTGACTTTGCTGCTGGAGGTGGTGCAGACAAAACAATGACCTTTTGTGTGCTTGCATCAGGTCAAAATCTTGATTCCGAGGCTTCATTTCCTCCTCCATGTCTATGATGTCCATGAACTCTTCAACCTACTGAGCAAGCTCCTAGTCTTGCATCTTTCCGCTCTCCTCCTCTACTGGTCATTGGTTCTGTTTTTTCTCTTCAACTTGTTTCCTTGTTGTTTCTTCTGCTATTGCACTTCGCCTTTCTTCTTCTTCTTACTTTTACTTTTCTTCTTGTTATTACTTCTGCTTTCCTTCCTCCAATCTCCTCTGCTCTTCCCTCTTCCTCTATTCTTCTCTCTATATCCTCTGTTAACTCTTTCCTCTGTTGCTAAAGCCACTTTCATAATAGTTGGATTTGCTTTCATCTTGTGGCTTCATTCTCCCCATGGACTATAAGCAAACTTTCTCTTTCCCTTATCCTACGCAGGGTTGCTTCCTTCTGCCAGTACTACTTCTAGAGTAGCTTCCTTCTGTGGAGTCACATGTGAAGTTCCTGCAAAATTGACCTGCTCGAGGGACTTGGAGGCATTATAAAAATTCTTCCATGGATCTTCCTCCTACCAGTTAAATACCTACTGATCCACTAGGAGTGAATTCTCGCACAGTGGTCTTTGCAAATACCACAGGGATTGCATGGATTAAAGTCTTGAGTACCAAATGCAAAATTCTCTATTGACTTTCCTTCAGTATTCGTGACTTCCAGATTATTTATATGATTCAATCCAATTTTCATAGGAAGAGTTGGCCAAGGTGATTTCTTCTTCCTGTGCAAAGCTACTAACAACCCTTTGGAGAGGTGTCTAAGTCTAGTTCATGCTAGGGAATGCATTTTTTTGCATAGATTGCATCCAGTAGATAAGCAGATATATAAAATCTTGCTTGCACTCCCTTGAGGGGATTCAGGGCGTTTTCTACATGGATATTTAACTATCAAGCCAACAAGCCTAGCCAATTGAATGAATTCACCTCATTCACAAGCCGGTTCAATAAGATTTCCCACCCTTCAGAAACAGTGCTCTGCTAACCATAGATTCTGCAAGCTAGGATGATCACAACTGATAGACCCTCCAGAGAGACTTTGTCTTTTAAGTATTGGTGGGTGTCTGTCAAAGCTTTTATGGCTCTTTCACCCAACTTTTAACAACATCTTTCATGCCCACATAGCTATTGGTGGCATAGAAGTATGAATCCATGAGTGTTTCTAGAATGGGAAAATGGTACATAAGACGATGATTTGCTTCCATAAAAGTAGCAAACTTCTATCCATAGGCATTGTTCAAAGTCATAGTCTTCACATCAATATGTGAAACAATCCAGCTAATCACATCTACACATGGAAAGGATAGATTTCTGCATGCAACCCTGTGTAGCCCTGATTTTTGTACATTAATGTATAGTTGTCGGTCCTCTAGATCTACTTGGAAGCTCTTTGCTAACAAAGCTTCATTCAAATTCTGCCATGTAAGATCTGACTCCTTTTCCACATACAATTAAGTGTCTAAATACATTGGCAAGTTTATTGGTGTGCTCTCAATTGCTTCCTCAATATTTATTTCTATGGTATCTTTTGAAGCAACTCTTTTGGGTTCCATAATAACAATGACTGTTCGAGAGAAGTGCTCAATAACTATGATAACTGTGGGAGGAAAAGGAACTCATGGAAAGATTACATTATCTTTTGTAAATAAACTTTCAAAGAAAGAAGAGGCTCAACATTCAGTGATGCAGCCCGAGGCTTGAGACTACGCAATGCGCAGTTCGGCCTGGGAAATGTGATCCTGATCTCTTCAGCTACCGAAATTAACCAAGATCTTTTGCTTCTGTGATGTTAGCAGAATTTCATGTGAAAGAGTATGAAAAGCCACATTTGCCTGTTTTAACTAAAGTGAAACATATGGAAAACCATCAAATCACATGACACAAACACATTGATAATGGAGTTCACCCAGTGTGGGTTACATCTCCAGGCCTAGTGTTAAGAGTGTGGAGGCCGCTTCATTAAATGCTGCAAGCTGATGATGAGTACATAGTACATTATTTTTCATTACAAGGATATATTCCCTCAACTAGAGTGGCATGCCTCTCCCTGAGACGTTCTCCTATAGGAACTCTCACTCAAATAGGTCCTCCTTCAGCATGACAAGCTAATAAAATATCACATGACGTGGCATACAAGTATCCTTCAACATAATGGTAACAAGGATCTCAACAAATAAATCATCATCTCAATAAATGAAAAGAAATAACATGGCATCACTGCATCATATACCTCCACTTTTGGAGATGTCCTGAAAATGTGAAGCTCTGCTGACGAAATGGATTGCACTACTGAATTTGTGGCACGAAATTGTGTCAAACGACTATAAACTTGACCCCTTTTTGACACTGTCAAATTTTAAACCCTCGAGAATCTCAAAGATTCCCCCTAAAGATTCATTATGGAAGATAATTGAAAATCCGTTGCTTAGATGAAAATTCTGAGCACGCCACTGCGCTCGCTGTGAAATTTTGTGAAAAATGACTATAAAGTCAGCATCATTTTTCCTTTGTCAAAAATCAACCACCAAGGGAATCTTTTAGATTCCTCGAAATTCTGTGAAGATTCCTCCTTGCTGACTGCTTGAAATTCTACTACTTAGATGAGGAAACCAATCACACCATCTGACTCCTGTTGAACTTCTAGTTCATTTGAGTATAAACTTGGCAAGATTATGTTACTATGAAAAATAACCCTCTATGGAATCTTTTGGATTCGTCACTACATCAGAGAAGATTTTGTGGAATATTCTAGGGAGTATTCCCCTATAATATACTTTTTCTTAAAATCATGCCCCGCCTGGGTTGGGTTCTGACGCACTATGCCACTCTCTCTCCTCCACTTGGCGCCTCGTTCTTCCATTCTCCTGGGTCGAATGAACAATGAGCTTTTAAAATGAATTAAATTTGGTGGATATTACAATGTAAGGCCCTCTGGGTCATTGGAAATTTGAGTTATTAATAGGTGGGTGACCCTAGGTCAAATCCGGTGGGATCCATTTTGGTAAGCACTTTTTAAATTTGGCGGGTTGTTTTATTAATCTTGACATTAGTTTATTTTTGGAGGCGGTTTGTCAGATTTTGGAGGTGCGTTAACGTTGTGTGTGATGGCCGTATTAAATTGGTAGAGAGGTTTGCAGTGGGGCCGCCCGTGGGGTGGGATGACCATGTAACAAACCTAGTGAAAATTTCATGTAATAAAAGTTAATAAAGCCAAAATAAGACCACGGTTAAGGGACACTTATTCCAAGCTGAATGTTGGGAAAATATATCCTAGTGGGTATCACTAGATGTGTGTTTTGGCTAAGGAAAATTGGCAAAGGCTAAGGCAAAGGAATTAAAAGGAAAAAGGCATTTTGGCACATTTATTTATGAAAATAAAGGAAATTAGGAGAAAAGGAAGGTAAACGGACACATGTTGCATGTGAGTAGGAAATTGAAGGAAAATAATGGAAAATGAAGAAATTAGAGGCCTCATGCATAAAAAGGCTTCTAAGGATCAGTTCATGGCTTTTTGTCGAGTTCAAGTTTGGAGCTCTCTCATTATTCTCTCTCTCACTCTCTTGGTCACTTAGAGTTTTCTTGGAGCACTCTAGTTTAGAGCAAAGGAAAGGGAAGGCAAGGAAAGGAAAAGAAAGCAAGGAACAAGGAAAGGAAAGCAGGATCAAGCAGATTTAGTAGGAATACTTATAGGTAACCTTTTGCATGTGTGATTTCCTAGCTAGTTGGGACATGCATGGCTTTGCATGTTGGTGTATGGTTCTCTTGCTGTCAATGGCATGGTTTTGCCAGGTTATGAAGGTGGATTCTAGCCTAGCCTATCCTTTTTCCGAATGTCATGGTATGTTGGGATGTTTATTTCGGTTTTGGAATTTTGGAATTGCTGGATGGATTTCAAAATCCTGAGTGGAGGTGGTCTCAAGGTTCATCCCCAAAGGCCTAGGAATCCCTTGATCGATTTTTGCAGGAGACACGGTAAATCGTGGGGGAGCAGTCTTAGTTTAGGGCCTAGTGATTTGGGTTTGGATTGCGGTAAAGCCTGAGAGACAAGGAGATGAAAAATTCCTCAAGAATAGTGATGGATTTCAAATGGCATTCCAAGTTTTGTTCGGTTGTGACTAGAGCATTGATTTTGGTGTGATCATGGTTAGATGAGTGTGGAGGTGGTTTAACCTATGGATTCCCTTGATTGTTCTTGTATTGGTTGTTCTATGAGATCCCACATTCATGCTTGGAATATGGCATGGGGGTGACTGGCTGAAAGAGAGATTTGGTTCAACCATGTCTATGGTTGGGTGTTACGTGGAAGTCATGAACCTAGTCGGATTTGACTATGATTAATAAAAGCTAAGTTCTCTTACATTTGCACTGATTTATATGTGGATTTAGTGGTTGTCCTGACTCTAATATTTACACGGTTTAATGTTGGTTATAAGCACGGTTATGAGACTAGTTTTTGTCATGGTTATTTCATGTATTTACTCGTAATTGTTAAATGGATGGATGCAAGACCTAATTGATGATCTAGTAGCTCAATGGAGAAGGAAGTGAACCTTCTAATGATATTTCATAAGTTGTTTTAGTCATTTATACTCTATCTTGTATCCTAGATCTATAGGTGGCATTGATGCCAAGTGTTTGATAGAATGTCAGTCTCGGTTGGGGATGCTTAGGCCTAGTCCTGAGGGTGATTTTGTTTGATAACCATTTTTATTGTGTTTTTAATGATTTCTGAAAGTTACAACAAGTTTTGGGCAGAGGTCAGGATTCCAGGCCAAAAATGTGGCTCAAATCTCGTAGTCACTGGCACAAAATTGGAAATTACAGACCATAGTCGCTCGTAGGTAGGCCTATGAGAGAAAATTTCGGTTGTTGGTCGCTCCCTTGCCCATAGCATGAGAGCGACTGAGGTCTAAGAGTTGCAGAATAGCAATGGGACCCAGGGAAAGGATGTCTGAGTGGCTGATTTGTCTCTTGAGGTGTCTGTTGATGATCTTGGATGATTATATGTGGAGTTCCATCTATTCCACTTCCTTATGGTGACATAGGAGGTCAAATATGATTGTAGTGGCATCTCTCCTCATGTTTACCCTGATTGGCATGGCTACTTTTGGTGGACCTAGGAGGGGGTGTTATAGATTGGTATCAGAGCGTGGTTATGCTCTCTTTGGGTCATATCTGGTGCTACAAATATGGGTGAATGTGTTGGTCATGCATGCATGTTAGTTGCGTGTGTGGCTCTTGCACTTACATTCCATGTGCTTATTACACTGCATCATATTAATCACGATAGAAGTAAGGTTATCATGAGTAACTTGATGTTGATTTTATGGAATGCATCGTCATGAGTATATGAATGGTTATACAATTATATGTAGCTTTATTACATTCTTGTATGTTGGGTTGCATTCTTGGTTATTTGATTACATGCATCAGTCTTGTAGATTTATTACAAGAATTGATCGCTTATGCTCGACTACATTCGTTTATGTGTATGTGTAGTTTATTACGCATTGCTTATGCAGGTGGATAGTTGCATGAGGTCATAACATGCATTGTTGATATGGACTTGCATTGATTACTGGACCCTAGTTAGTATACTAGAGTAATGGTTGTTGTCACGCATGAGGTCATGGCATGCATTGTCGATATAGCCTTGCATTGATGACTAGACCCTAGTTAGTATGATGGTCATGCATTGATGCACTTATTGATATATGTATATATGTTATTATGGTTATGTTATACATGAATCACACTGATTTGATGATATTTCAGACAAGGTATCCTCCCCGAGTATGCTAAGGTACGCTGATTTATGGTGATTTTCTTTAGCTGACATAGTATGACTTGCAGGAAAGAGATCAGATGGCCAACAAGGTGTTAGACTACATAGAATATCCCTATGAATTAGATGGGCAGTGTGGTGTGGGGCACTATTCTGACTTAGAAGACACATTGATAATCTTTAAGGAATAAATAAGGAGTTTCAAAGCATACAATGACAAAATCATGCAAGCACAAGAGAAACAAGCATAGGTGAATGCGATATTACTTTAGAGTTTGTCAGATTTGCAGGGAGAAGGACCTCCTTGGATCAGCCATGGACATGAGGATAGAACTAATGGGGCATATTGCAACAGGTCTGATAGTAGACATAGGTTAAATAGATCTGACACTATCAAAGATGGCAGGTTGTTGGACACTCCGAATAGGAGAGGTATTGGAGATAGGTATTACTCTAGTTCTGGTTTTGATAGACATCATGATCGTCATCATTATCATTTATATAGGAGGAATGATAGGGGATATTTTCTGGTCCACCTACCTTTGATGGAGAGATGAAGAAATAGCAAGATGTGGAGGCTTGGTTGCTTGGCATTCCGAAATTCTTTAGATTGCATGATTACTCAAAAAACATGAAAGCCAGGATAGCCATTTTCAGTCTCAAAGGTAAAGCTGATATTTGGTGGGAAGACATGAATAATTTCAAGGACATACATGAGGACGAGTTTACTTGATATGTATTTGAAAGGCCCTTTAAGAAGAAGTACTTGTTTGAGAGGTACGATGATGATAGAGCTAATCAGTTTTATGAGTTGCAGATAGGTTCTATGAAAAATTAGGAGTATACTAGCAGACTTTTGGGGTTGTTGAGATATATGCCTTACCTCAGAGAGGAGGAGGCCAAGGTTCATAGATTCATTAGTGGATTTCTAGTTGCATACAGATACTAGATTGAGTTTTATGATCCTATATCGTTGGAGGAGGCCATCTAAGAGTTGAAGCGTTGTTATGAGCAATCGAAGTGAAAAGTTGAGCCTAAACATGACTTGAAAAGAAACAACAAAGCTAAAGGAAAATGGCCACCAAAGAGAGGAAGACCTCAAGATGCAAGTGAGAAAGATAATGTAGTTCCTTACAAGAAATTCAATACAACTGAGAAGGGACATGGAGAGCAACAGGCTAGAGGCGATGGTAAGGAACCATTGGAGTGTTGGATATGTGGTAAGGATCATCGTAAGAGGGATTGTCCGTAGTTTCAGAGTGGTGGTAGAATCCAGATCTACGATGCTCAGGAAGTGCATACATTTGGTGATGTTGGTAATAGAATTCCTCATATTTATGCAGCTGTGGATAATAGGAAGGCAGATCATCAGGCATCGGTCATTGAGATGGAAGGTAAGTTTTGTGATCAAGTTGTTTCTATTTTGGTTGATCCTCGATCTAACTATAGTTATATTAATCCTAGACTAGTGGATAAGTTGTGGTTTGAGAAAAGAAGTGCATGCAAAATCTTGGATGGTACAGTTGGCTACTGGTACGAAGAAGCGAGTTCACCATTGGGTAAGAGCTTGTGCATTTGAGTTAAATGGTATGCTTACAACAACACATTTGAATGTATTGCAATTAGGATCATATAGTATGATTTTGGGGATGGATTGGTTATACCTTCACAGAAACAAAGTGGATTTCTTCGAAAAGGCCATTGAGTGTGTGGATGATAGTGGGTAAAAGAGGACCTTGCAGGGAAATAAGAAGCCTACATTAGTGAGGATGGTTACTATTAGCCTTGTTGGAAGTTGGCCCAAAAAAAGGATCCAAAACACTCTTGAAGTCTTCAAGAGTTGATTAAGTTCATCCCAAGATCGAAACAATCATATGCCAAAAGCCCTTAGAAGGGTGGAAATACGCTATCGGGAGGCTAAAATACTCCAAAACAGTGAAAAAACAGAGTATTGCAGGCGCAAATAGAGCAATGCACAGCTGCTGTTAGATTTGGCCGATCAACGGCCTAGATCTAACTCGCTAAATCACAATCGGCCAAGCTGAAGGGATAGTTAATCAGTGAGTCACATCGGCAGTCACGACGGTGGAGAGCATAATCTATAAAGCCCCGACATTGAGCGATCAGTGATTGCGATCAGATCGCATCGATACATTTCAGCGGAACATTACCAAGGGTCAGAGGCCCACATCGCATCGCAATATTACATCGGAATATTGCGAAGGAGCAGGGCCTCTATACAGGTGGTAATGTTGATTTCGATGAGTCCTGGACTCGAAAGGGTTCGGGAATGAAATCCATAAGATTTGAAGTCTGGAGGGAGGCCAATTTTCATGTATTTCCCGTGTTTTTAAGTATTTCAAAATACAAGGCAAACAAAGGGATCAAGCCGGCTGCGATAGACGACAGTGACCCAGGGGGCAGAACCGATGAGAGAATAGGCCATGTTTAAGGAATTTTGAGGTCCGAAAAGAACAAAGAAGGGCGAGATTTACACAGTTGCAGTGTTTTATGTATGAAATAGAAAACATTCATGGTTATCATTTGAAAGGGACTGTTGCAAGGATTTCATAGGCCCAATAGCCACTCCATTTACAAGATCAGGTGGCCAACCATCCTTAGAAGTGTTGTGCAGAAATGTTTACATGCTAGAAGAGGGATTCGGCCAGGATATAGCGGCCGCCGGATAGATCCCAGAAAGGGAAAGAGAGGGGCCACAACACACTGTAAACCGAATCAAACGAGATCATGGAGCATCAATGGTTCGGCGAGCACAACAACCATCTTAACAAACATTATGGGGCATCTCTGGCACGAGAGAGCTCCCAGGCATCATAGCAATCTACCCAAAATATTTGAATATGGTTAGCCTTCTATCAGAAGAAGAAACCTATGAAGCATGTTGCCTATTGAGGGAATCAAACGATTAAACAACACAGAGGGATAGATTAAGACACCTAAAGCCTCAAAAGGCTCAGGACGATTGTAAACGAGCTATAAATAGCTGAAAACAAGATGAAATAAGGGTTCAAATTTTGGAGACTGTTCCTCCTCTTTTCCTTCAAGCTTCTCATTTGCATCCTTTAGTAATACATGCTTCTTTTGATGTTATATGTTCAATATCCATTTCTCTTATGTTCTACTCTTGCACTTGAATAGTCTGTTCATGTTCTCTGTGTATCTAAGGCCAGATAACTGCCATCTTATCTCTGCTTTGATATATTAGATTTGCAAGCTTCTTTGCTGCCTGTAGCTAGCCATTTATATGTGTTGTCATATATGTAATTTGCCAGTACAGTCAGTAAGCTCATTTGCTGCCTGTAGCTAGCCATTCACATATGTTCATGTATGCAATCTGCTGGTATAGTTAAGAATTCTCCATCTATCCATTAAATCTGCAAACTATTGAGTGTTGGTGGTCTAAAGCCTTGTGTTGTTAAGAGTGTTAATGCATGTCTTGAGTGAGAACAGAGCTGAAATGGTCATTTGATTTGTTCCAAATCATCATCCATTCCAATAGTTCTGAGAATGATATTGAAGATTATATGTTACCAGGCATCTTTGAGTTGCAACCATAGGAGAGTTTCTTGGAGTGATAACATAATTGGCGCCGTTGTCGAGGAGAGGAAACTGAAGCTCAACTTCCCTAGGAAATGACACAGACCCAACTTTGATGATAGAGAAAGTCTGGGCACATTTTTGGTTGTAATCATCTATCTGGCAACTCTACTAGAGGCCGAACCTCTTGGCGACTCCACTGGGGAGTTCTGGCTCAATTTGTGAGGCATACTCGGAGAAATCCTCAGAAATCATAGGCTGATCCAATATCTGACCCTAGAAAGACCTTCAAAGAAAGAAAGACATTGCAGAAAGGAGCATCAAGTTCAGGTAAACCTAAACAATGTTCTATATCTCTTCAAGAAAATCCTGCAATAGAACAAATACATGTTGATAGTACAGATTCTAATACTAGCAGTGAAGAAAAACTCTCAGAAATTCATAAAGCTCCTTATTCTTTAGTTTCTCCTTTTGTTGAAAGCCTAAAGGAAACCTCACCTCCTATCCATCATACTCCTTTAGTCTCATCAGTCACTTCTCAGCCCTCTGTCATTCAGACTTCCAATACCATTTTAGCCACCACAGCGATGGTGGGTCCATAAGCACCTACCAAAATGGAAAGAATCATAGCTGCTAGGTACGGACCTCTAATGCTGCCCGCTCCTTTGAATGCTATGCCTACTAGAGAATACCATAAGTATATGCCTAAGTTCACCGGGGCTGAAGGTGTTACTGCTGAAGAAAATCTTGAGTCATTTTATTGCTATGCCGATAATTTGGACGTTAGTGAAGATGATATGTGGATGAGAGTTTTTGTCCAAAGCCTAGATGGGGAGGCTAGAAAATGGTTCAGAGAACTAGCCTCAAGATCTATAGCAGATATTGAAGCCTTAGATGATGCATTCCTAAAACTTTGGGGGATAAGAAGGATCTCCTCTACTACCACACTGAGTTTGGGAACTTGAAGAGAGAAAATGGTGAACTACTGTCCGATTTTAATAAGAGATTTAACCGCATGTATAGCAAGATACCAGCTGAAGTAAAGCCCACTACTACCTCTAATAAACTCACTTATGCTAATGCTTTTGACTCTGACTTCTGCCTACTGTTGAGAGAGAGGCAATTTGCTACTTTGGCTGACATGCAGGATGCAACCTTGGAAGTAGAATCAAATATCATGGCTGCAGAGAAGCTCAAGGGGAATGTTGATAGAAGAAGACAAAGGGGCGAGTCTTCATCACCCTCTGACCCTAAGATAGATAAAATGACCAAAATGATCGAGTCATTAGCCTCTGAAATCTCCAAATTAAAGGTTGAGTAGCAGCCAGGGAAAGGAAGAATGCCTAATACCTTTGCCCATAGAAATCCAAACCCAAATCCATATAGAAGAAATAATGAGCAGTTGTAGATTTTGCAGCGAAACAAAGATGTAAATGAAGACCAAAGGGTGAAGGATCCTTTTCAAAATGTAATCATGGAAGAAGAACAGTTTGAAGAAGATGATGAGATCCATTGTCTGGAAGACAAGGGCAATGCTTCCTTTCTAACCTCAACTGCCTATGAAAAGTCATTATGTAATGACCAAATCAGCCAAGAATGGGATGATGAAGCTATCCTACAAACTGAAGATCAACACAGATATAATCTGCGGTCAAAGATGAATAATTCCAAGGAAACTCCTATTCAAAGAACTGTTGCCCCTACAGTACAGCAAGCTAATAAGCAGAAACAACCGGCAGTTGATCCCATCACCCTCAAAGCTCCAGCTCATGAGGTAAGAGGCCTTGACAAGTCTCCTTCCCCTTTCAGTTTTCAATCAGAAATTCAGAAGCTAAGAATACCTATGCCTCTGATTGAATTAGTGAAAAATGAGTCCTTCAAAAGATCCATCCTCGAGGCTCTTGAGCCTAAAGCCATCCAAGCCTCCAATGATTGTGTAAATCTGCAAGATGACAAGCCAACTATTATCCTCAGCCAATGATTGAAAATGGTGAGGACAACTCCCCATCATTCTATGTCTCTCTGACTATTCATGATAAAATCCTTCACAACTGCCTTTTGGACACTGGAGCCAGCCATAACCTAATGCCCAAGGCTGTTATGGATGAGCTGGGTCTAGACATTACCAAGCCTTATCATGACCTGTTCTCTTTTGACTCTAGAAAAGTGAAATGTCTAGGATTAATCAAGGACCTAGCCATCACTTTGTCTCAGCTGCCCATGAAAAGCATGATGATGGATATTGTGGTAGCAGATGTACCACCCAAGTTTGGCATGTTACTTTCCAGAGGTTGGATCAAGAGACTAGGTGGATCATTACAAAATGATCTGTCCTATGCTACTGTCCCAGTTTTTGGAGGTGAAAGCAAGAGATTATACAGAGAGGCACAATTGGCTTATATCATCAGTGATGAGAAGAACCCTAAGAATCATCCCATCTATGCTGTGGATACTGATTTTGGAGCATGTATTCTTCATATTGAAGAATCTCAGTTGGCCTCCACGCAGCTCAAGAAACCAGTTTGCCAGATCGCAGAGGATGGAAACCCACAGATTTGGGATATGTTCTTTGATGGGGCTTGCTCTAAAGAAGCTGCAGGGGCAGGTGTAGTCCTTGTGTCCCCAACACAGGAATACATTCATTTGTCTTTCAAATTAACCTTTCAGGTCACAAACAACATAGCAGAGTATGAAGCTTTGATTTTGGGCTTAAGTGTTGCTAAAGAAATGGGTATCAAAGGCCTGCAAGTGTTTGGAGATGCAGACCTCATCATTCAGAAGGTAAATAAAATGTTCCAAGCAAAGCATCCAAGGCTGAAAGTATACAGGGATGAGGTATGGAGGCTCAAGGATTCTTTCAAAGATTTTAGCATTTCTTATATTTTGAGAGTGAAGAACTAGATTGCCGATTCCCTTGCTGTCTTTGCTAGCATGTTTGTTCCTCCTTTGCCTCCTAAATTGACATATGAAGTTCAGGTAAAATACAGACCATCCCTGCCAGAAAATTTCAAACATTAGAGAGTTTTTGAAGACGATGAGGAAATTAACAGGTTTTTACAAGTCGTTGAGGAATTTTCTGAAATGCACATCGACCAAGAAAATGAAAACATGGAAGAATTCGGCTAGTCCAAGCTAAAAAGTGAAATCGACTGAGAAAGCATCATCCAACTGCCCATTAATCACATACCAAAGGGATTGGTGCCTCTAGAGAAGCTTTTTGATCATAATGATGTGCCCTACAAGCCGGCCAAAACAGAGAATGAGTCTGCTATTTGTAAACATAATATAGGGAGCCCAGCCCATCCGAAATTCATCAATCTGTCTACTCATTTGTCTTCTGCCCAGAATTCCGAGTATTGCACCATCATGAAGCAATTCACTAATATTTTTTCTTGGGAATACAATGATCTTAAAACCTATGACCTAGACATTATTCAGCATAGGATCCCACTGGAAGAGAACACCACCCCTTTTAAGTAGAAATTAAGACTTGTCAGCCCTCTCTTACTTCCTTTGATCGAGAAAGAAATCAAGAATTTGTTGGATGCCAAAATCATAATTCCCCTAAGGTATTCGAAGTGGATAGCCAACCTTGTGATGGTAAGGAAGAAAAATGGAGAAATTAGACTTTGCGTCGACTTCAAAAATCTGAACAAGTGCTCTAAAAAAGATAACTATCCCCTGCCCAAAATGGAACACTTGCTACAAAAAGTTTCAGGGGCTAGAGTCATGTCTTTCTTAGATGGATTTTCAGGTTACAATCAGATTGTTGTACATCCTGAAGATCAAGAAAAGACCACCTTCACTACTCCTTGGGGTACTTTCATGTACTCCAAGATGCCTTTTGGAATGATGATTGCTGGGGCTACGTTTCAGAGGGCCATGGACATAGCTTTCATGGGTGAGAAGGACAAGTTTGTCCTTATTTATCTTGATGACATAACAGTCTTCTCCAACAGCGACAAAGACCATTTATAGCATTTGAAGAAGGTATTCCTAAAGTGCAGATAGTTCGAAATCTCAGTGAACCCAAAGAAGTCACAGCTTGCTCTAGAAGAAGGCAAACTTCTGGGACATATTGTTTCTGTTGAAGGTGTGAAGATTGATCTAGCAAGGGTTCAAGCCATTCAGACACTGTCCATTCCAAGGTCGAAAAGGGGCATCCAATCCTTCCTGGGTAAGATCAACTTTGTAAGGAGGTTCATTCCAAACGTTGCAGAGTTAGTAAAGCACATTATTTCCATGCTGAAGAAAGGATCGAAGATAAAATGGACAGCTACTTCAAGAAGCTCTTTTGAAGCCATCAAGCAAGCTATCATGGAAGCTCCCACTCTAATCAGCCTAGATTACACTAAGGAGTTTTGTATCTTCTCTTTTGCCTCTTATGATACAGTGGCAACAGTTTTGTTGCAGAAAAATGATGAAGGCATAGAGCAAAACTCTAAGGGATGCTAAACTAAGGTATGACCTTATTAAGAAGCAAGCTTATGCTCTCATAAAATATTTGAAAGCATTCAAGATTTATATTCTACATTCCAAAGTAATTGCATATGTGCCCTCAGCCTCAGTGAAAGATGTCTTAACTCAACCAAATAGTGATGGAAAGAGGGCAAAATGGATTGCAAAGTTCATAGAATTTGACATAGAGGTGAAGCCCACTAAGCTTGTCAAAGGCCAGGGCTTGGCTAAGCTCATGGCTGAAGAAAATTGCAGCTTGTTAGACATAAATTGCATGGGTCTAAAGTTAGATGATGAGCAAACAAAGGGAGCATCAAAAGAGAAAAAGCAGAATCAGTCTTTGGCTGAAAATCTAGCCACATGCGAATGGTATTCCAGCATAGTTCAATTCTTGCAGAAGCTGGAAGTTCCTTCAGGGCTTAGCTCAAGTCAAGCTCGTACCATTAGACTCAAATCAGCCAAATTCTACATTGACAAAAATATGCTTTATTGGAAAGACCCATCAGGAATCCTCTTGAGGTGCCTAGATAAAGAACAATCTGTAGAGGTCATACACCATTTCCATTCTAGCATCTGTGGTGGGCATCATTATTGGAAAACCACAGCTCACAAAATCTTGAGGGCTAGGTATTATTGGCCTACGCTATTCTCTGATGTGTTTTCTTTTGTAAAAGCTTGTGACAAGTGCCAGAGGTTTACAGGAAGACAACAACTAAAATCTTTGCCTTTGAAGCCAATACATGTCAATGGTCCCTTCCAACAATGGGGCTTGGACTTTATAGGTGAGATTAACCCACATTCCAGTGGCCAACACAAATGGATCTTAGTAGCCACTGATTATTTCACCAAGTGGATTGAGGCTATACCCACTAAGAGTGCTAATCATCAAGTTGTCATAAAGTTCTTGAATGAGAGTATTTTCACTAGATTTGGTTGCCAAACCAAACTAGTCACTGATAATGCATCAGCTTTTAAGGCAAAAGAATTGATGGACATGACTGAATCCATGGGCATTCAAGTGGTGCATTCTACCTCATATTATCCTCAAGGAAATGGCCTGGTAGAATCATCTAACAAGAGTCTGGTAAGGATAATCAAAAAACTGTTAGAAGACAACAAAAAGAGCTGGGATTCCAAGTTGAAGTTTGCACTATGGGCTGACAGAGTTTCCATCAAAAAGTCCATAGGGAATTCTCCATTTAAACTAGTTTATGGCGCTGATGCTGTTTTCCCTATCCAGCTGATCCTCCCTGTGGCTAAGTTCTTGCAAGAAGAACAAGATGAAGAAAATGACATGGTAAGAAGAATGAATAACCTAGTTGAACTACAACAGATCAGAGAGCAGTTGGTTGAGAAGTCACAAGTCCATCAGAAGAAAATCAAAGAAACCTTTGACAGGAAGGCAAAAGTGGACAATTTCCAAGTTGGTGATTGGGTGCTCAAATGGGATGCATGGAAGGAAAATAAATGTAACCGTGGCAAGTTTGACTCCTTATGGACAGGTCCTTTTGTCATCGCTCAAGTTTAGCACAACAATACATTCATCCTGCACAATCTGGAAGGAGGAGACACTTTTGGTAGCCCAGTAAATGGGCGGTTCCTGAAACTCTATTTCATTTAAGGCCTTAAAGCCTTATTATTGTACATATGTTTTTCTTTCAGTTTTTATGTTTATGCTAAAAAGACTCCATGCCCAATGGAACACTAGGGGGAAGATTTAATTTTGTTTTACAGGAAAGGCATTGCTCTATGATTCTTGAAACCTCATAGGGAGGATTTCATCCCTAGAAGGAGCTAGTGTTAGCCTTGTTGGCAGTTGGCCCAAAAAATGGATCGAAAACACTCCTGAAGTCTTCAAGAGTTGATTAAGATCATCCCAAGATCAAAACAATCATATGCCAAATGCCCTTAGAAGGGCGGAAATACGCTATCGAGAGGCTAAAATACTCCAAAACAGTGAAAAAACAGAGTATTGCAGGCGCAAATAGAGCAACACACAACTGTCGTTAGATCTGGCCGATCAACAGCCCAGATC
This sequence comes from Pinus tabuliformis, assembly GCA_031772625.1. NCBI lineage: Eukaryota > Viridiplantae > Streptophyta > Pinopsida > Pinales > Pinaceae > Pinus > Pinus tabuliformis. The sequence goes on from CM062811.1 coordinate 99,358,246, forward strand.
TAATCGACTAAATCGCAATCGGTCAAGCTGAAGGGACAGTTAATCGATGAGTCACATCGGTAGTTGCGGCGATGGAGAGCATAATCTATAAAGCCCCGGCGTTGAGCAATCAGATCGCATCGCTACATTGTAGCGGAACATTACCAAGGGTCGGGGGGCCCACATCGCATTGCAAGATCGAATCGGAATATTGCGGAGGAGAAAGGCCTCTATACAGGTGGTAATTCCAATTTCGATGAGTCCGAGACTCGAAAGGGTTCGGGAATGAAATCCATAAGATTTGAAGTCCGAAGGGAGGCCAATTTTCATGTATTTCCCGTGTTTTTAAGTATTTCAAAATACAAGGGGAACAAAAGGACCAGACCGGCTGGGATAGATGATAGTGACCTAGGGAGTAGAACCGATGAGAGAATAGGCCATGTTTAAGGAATTTTGAGGTCCGAAAAGAACAAAGAAGGGCGGGATTTACACAGTTGCAGCGTTTTATGTATGAAATAGAAAACATTCATGGTTATCATTTGAAAGGGACTGTTGCAGGGATTTCATAGGCCCGATAGCCACTCCATTTGCAAGATTAGGTGGCCAACCATCCTTAGAAGCATTGTGCAGAAATGTTTACATGCCAGAAGAGGGATTCGACCGGGATACAGTGGCCGACGGACAGATCCCAGAAAGGGAAAGAGAGGGGCCACAACACGTTGCGACTCGAATCAAACAAGATCATGGAGCATCAACGGTCTGGCCAGCGCAACAACCATCTTAACAAACATTATGTGGCATCTCTGGCACGAGAGAGCTCCCAGGCATCACAGCAAGCTGCCCAAAATATCTGAATATGGTTAGCCTTCTGTCAAAAGAAGAAACCTACGAAGTATGCTGCCTATTGATGGAATCAAACGGTTAAACAACACAGAGGGATAGATTAAGACACCTGAAGCCTCAAAAGGCTCAGTACCATTGTAAACGAGCTATAAGTAGCTGAAAACAAGATGAAATAAGGGTTCAACTTTTGGAGACTGTTCCTCCTCTGTTCCTTCAAGCTTCTCATTTTCATCCTTTAGTAATACATGCTTCTTTTGCTGTTATATGTTCAATATCCATTTCTCTTCTATTCTACGCTTGCACTTGAACAATCCGTTCATGTTCTATGTGTATCTAAGGCCAGATAAATGCCATCTTACCTTTGCTTTGATATATTAGATTTTGCAAGCTTCTTTGCTGCCTGTAGCTAGCCATTTATATGTGTTGTCATATATGTAATATGCTAGTACAGTCAGTAAGCTCATTTGCTGCTTGTAGCTGGCCATTCACATATGTTCATGTATGCAATCTGTTGGTATAGTTAAGAATTCTCCATCTATCCATTAAATCTGCAAACTATTGAGTGTTAGTGGTTTAAAGCCTTGTGTTGTTAAGAGTGTTCATGCATGTCTTGAGTGAGAACAGAGCTGAAATGGTCATCTGACTTGTTCCAAATCATCATCCATTCCAATAGTTCTGATAATGATATTGAAGATTATATGTTACCAGGCATCTCCGAGTTGCAACCATAGGAGAGTTTCCTGGAGTGATAACACTCACTGTTATGCAAGGTAAGCGTAGTTGCAGAAAATGTCGTGTGATGTTTGCGGTACACATTTCAAGTGACAAGGGTAAGGAGGTTGAGGATGCTTAAGTGTTGAGTAGGTATCCAATTTTACAGCAATTTCAGGATGTATTCCTTGAGGACATTATAGAGTTTCCACCTTACAGGGAGGTAGAATTTTCTATTGAGTTAGTTCCAAAGGAAACTCCGAAATCGAAAGCACCTTACAGGATGAGCACACTTGAGTTGGTATATTTGAAGTTGTAGTTGAAGGAAATGTTGGACAAAGGATACATCAAACCCAATGTATCACCTTGGGGCGCACTAGTGTTGTTCGTAAAGAAGAAATATGGTACTCTTAGATTGTGCATTGATTACAGGCAGCTAAAAAAAGTAACAATCAAGAACAGGTACCCTTTTCCGAGGATTGATGATTTGTTTGATCAACTAAAGGGAGCAACAGTGTTCTCTAAGATTGACTTGCGATCAAAATATCATCAGGTATGCATCAAGTAATAGGATATCATCAAGATTGCATTCGGGACCAGGTATAGGTATTATGAGTTTGTTGTTGTTCCATTTGGCTTAACTAATTCTCCAAATACATTCACGTGTTTGATGAATAGCATGTTGCGTCCCTATTTGGACAAGTTTGTTATTGTATTCATTGATGACATACTTGTATATTCTAAGAATGAGGAGGAACATGACGAACATTTAGTAGAAGTGTTGATATTGCTAAGAGAGCACCAGTTGTATGCCAAACTTAGCAAGTGCAACTTATTTAAGATTGAGGTACATTACTTGGGACATGTTGTCTCCAAGGAAGGCATAACAGTAGATCCAGAAAAGATAAGGTTCATCATGGATTGGGCAGCTCCTAAGAATGTAGATGAGGTGAGATCATTTATGGGATTGGCAAGTTACTGCAGGAGGTTCATCAGAAACTTCTCACGCATTCCATATCCTATCACATCATTATAGTGGAAAGGTATGAAGTTTGAATGGACGACGGAATGTGAAGATAATTTTGAACAACTTAAGAAGTTTTTGACACATGGACCAATGATAAAGATTGCAGATCCAGACCAAGAGTTTGTTGTGTGTACAGATGATTTCAAAAGGGGACTTGGTGGAGTTCTCATGCAAGAAGGACAGGTAGTGTGCTATGAGTCATGGAAATCGAATGAACATGAGCAGAACTATACGATGCATGATCTTGAGCTAGCAGAGATTATACATGCATTGAAGATGTGGAGACATTATCCTCTAGGCAGGAGATTTACATTGATGATCAAACATAGTGGGTTGAGTTATTTGTTTGACTAGCCGAATCTAAACGCCAGGCAAGCTAGATGGTTGGCCACCCTTAGTGAGTTTGACTTCGAGATCAGATACATTAAAGGGAGGGAGAATTGAGTTGTATATTCTCTTAGCAAGAAGGTACATGTAAATCATATAGCAGCTATAAGCTCTTAAGGGACAAAGTTATAGGACATGATTTTTCAGGCAAGACAACCGGATGAAAAATACATGGATATCGTGCATAGGCTAAGCAGAGCACAGGTATAGGTATAGGTACAGGTGAAGGTATAGGTGTTATTGTGAAAATTTCTGGAAAGTGTACAACAAATCCCCACTTAAGTCACTAGGTGACAAGTGACCTTAACAACAATTTTATGGCTACTGTCATTCTAGATCTGCAATACAAATGGAAAATCTGTAGTAAAAGGAAACAAGATCCAAAACAAATAGCAGCAAAGTAATGTATCCAAAATAATAACCCAATTGGAAAGACAATTTTAAATTAATAAATCTTTATCGATAACACCTGGTGAAGGATATCTATAGATTGGTCTGTAACTCCCCCCTCTATGGGACGGGTCCTTTGATATCCTTGATGCTTCAGAAATAGAATTCCCTCTCTCAATCATGTGAAAAGCCCAAACAGAAGTGAAGAACTCAAATGGGAGCTCAAGAAAATGACAATAATGTTGATGATGATAATGATCATGGTAAGGAATGAATGAAAAACCATCTTTAAATAGAAAAGCATGGAGTTAATCTCGAAAATGGAGAATAATAAAGTATTATTGACCAAATACAGATATAACTACTTGGAATACTTTATTATATTTATTGGAGAGGGAAAAGGAATTTAAAATGGTTAAATTCCTTTATTTAGAAATAATTAACAAATAAAATGATTTATTAACTATTTCGCGAGAAACAAGAAAGGTGTGAAATCAAAATAATTATTAAATAGCGATTTAATAATTATTCTAACAATAGAAATAAGGAAATTCAAATAAATAATGATTTATTTAAATATTCCTAAGGGATTTAGTCAAATGTGACAAGGAATAATTATTAAATAATGATTTAATAATAATTCCTAGATAAAATTAAATAAATAATGATTTATCTAATTATTCTCATGGGTTTTTTTTATTAAATCAGAAAACAATTTAATAAAAGTGGTTTACTAAATTATTTTCCAAAGTGAAAGTGATTTTACTATGGTAAAATTAAATCCACATGTTGTATTTCAATCCACCTAATTAGAAATGGCTAGGTGATCATTTTTTGGTGATAATAGATTTCCCCCACATGTATGAGTGTTATGAGATAATCGTATGACCAAAATACATTGTAGATTACACTTACACAAGACAACAAAAGGGGATTCAAAGAGAGAGAGATATATATATGAAGCAAGTCAAGGATGGAAAATAATGGAGGGGGTGAGATCTAAAATACTGATATAAGTCTCCTTTTATGTGGTAGTACATGATATCAAATGAGGCGGTGGAGGCATACCCATACTCACCGAGATAACTGAGTACAAAGAATAATGGTGAGCCCGACAATGTGGGACTAAGCTACAAAGTACATGATACATGATACATTTGAATCAATGGGATAGAAAATAATACAACAAATCCCATATACATAATGCGTATAGAAAAAACATAGGCGAGGACTAAATACAATAATATTTGAGTACATGAGATACAATGCCCCTCAAACTAACATGGGGAGGGGGGATAAAAACCAAGCAAGCCTTGCTAAAGAGGAAAGGGCTCTGAAAATCTGAATGGATCATCTAGAGGAGACATGCATGTTATGGGTGATGCAAGTGGCAGAAACCGAACCCATCAAATCTATGGAATTGCATCGGGGGTTGGATCAAGATCTGTGGTCACCCAGGCATGTGCGGGGCTACCTAAAGGGCCACCCCCTCATGAGGTCTGAAACATATCACACACACCCAGGAATGACTGGGACAATCTTCTGGATCACCAAACCGTCAAGTGTATGAATCTCAATCGTGCGATAAGGAGCTAATGTCGAGCACGTGAAAAACAACCAAGTCAAAGGGAAATAATGAGTCCCTTTGCCTAATTTGAGGCACCAAACAAAGATGGAAGATGGAACCAAGGTACACTTCCCTCTAGACTACTCTTATGGAATAAATGTGCTGAGGTCGATAGAAGAGAGCCTGCCAGAGTTAAGGCAATGAGGAATCCTCAACAAAGGCAAGAGGGAATATAACATAGTGATTGATGGAATGACACCATAGATGATTATGGAAGGAAATATGATGGATGGAGGATTGACGAATTCCCTTGTCACAGCATAATAAAAATGGTTGACCTGATGGCGATTGACTTGAAGCTGGAGGGGATGATTAATAACTCAAACGGGGGTTCGACAAAGACTGAGCAGAAGGACTGGAGGCCAAACATGAGTAAAATGGAAGAAATGTGGCATGGTGACGAATGAAACACTGTAAGAGGACACAATGTGGACTTAGAATATACTTCATAAGTACAATGGTGACACATCTCAGATGCTCTAAACAAGGGTGAGTCAATGATGCTTCCACATGGGGGAGGCTCAGTGGAGACCATAAAAACATGAGTAAATGATATTTACACATGATGAAAATTGACATGAGAGTCAACTAGTGCAAAGGTAAAGTGGTACTAGATAACAGGTGGCTCAAATGAAGAGATTCAGTTTTAAAGGGCGGTAAAGTGAAACTTCATGGAAAAAATTGCAATGGGCGACGAAAAAACTAGGTTTTTTCCTATAAAAGGGTTTTTTCCCTCCAAATCCAATTCATTTGCATTGTGAGCCATGGAGAATTTGGAGAGGAGGAGAAGACCCTAAATATTGTGGAGATCGTAGTGGACAAACTAACCGTCGGAATCAGGATTTGCAACTTTCAAGTAAGTGGCCTTAGTTGTCTAAATATGGTCTTAATGCTTCTTGGAAGAATGGTTCCTGGTGAAGAATATGAGGAAAGAAAGTAATACAAGAATGAACTACTAGAGAAGGTCTAGGATCATCCCCACCCACCAAGTCAAACATGGGGGCCATGTTGTAAGTGTGGCATCACATAGAGTAGAATTTTTTACTATATGGTATCAAGCATCTACAATATGCAATGTGTATATGGCTCGCTGGAGAGGCCGGTAAGACAAACTATCCAAGGAATGAAAGGACAATCGACCATACCTAGATCGTTGGGGTCTAGGCTGAGACTTATTTGAATCAAGTGAGAAGTTATTTAGGGGGGTCATCATGCCCCCAAGGATGGGATACTGCCCCCCAAACACATGTGATGGAGGGGACTGCTCTGGTATGCGATGATGGGAAGGATGCCCCCTAGAAGGAGGAGTTTGTGAGGTTCCATTGTGTTCTAAGTGTTCGAATAAGGGATTCAAGCATCCTTGCCCAAATAGCATGAGATCCTCCAAAGGATTATGAGGATATGGAGGGGCATGTGTGCCCCCAATTTTGTATGGATATATGGAGTATGCTATGGGCATACTAGATTTAGTTAGAGTAGTGGACTCCAAACAAATTTTGATAATGTGGTTCGCCATTTGTTTATGGATAGCTTCTTATGGGAAGAATGGATAGATACAATTAGAGAAAGGACATGGTGGATTACCAATCTCATTTGGTACTGCATATATGAATCAAATGGATTGAATTTTTGGGTTCACATACACGGTGTCACTATACCAAAGAGTGGCTTCAGAGATAATGAGTGGATGCTCACCTAGAAAACAAGGTGGTTGAACAACAATGTCTAAGGGACTGGTTTGTTGAGGTAAGATGGAGTGATGAGTAAGTGGATCATCCCAAGAGTGATATGAAGTGATAAGAGACTTTAGAGGTTCTTCTAAATGGGTAAGAATAATGGTACTAGAGTCGACACTACTAGATGCACTAAAAGGGTTGGGGAGAATTACTTCTCCTAGACCCTCAAAATTAGATGCCCCCTTACCCAAACATTGAGTGTCAATGTAATGGCCACAATGTGGATGTGGTTCAAATTCATGGGTTTGAAGTAAGGGGTTATTGAACCAATCGACCTCATCATGGATGAAGTCTTTGGATTCCAAAACATATTGGTCATGGGTATACTACAAAAGGAAGTACACACGATGGTGTGTATCATCCCAAGGATATTCAAGGGTGGTCATGGCTTCCATAATGCTTTCATCAGAAAGGAAGATGGGTGGACTGGAGGAAGAAAGACCATACGACGAGGACGATCTACTAGAAGCATCTTCATGAGAAACTAGGTTCACATATGCATCCTCAAGGCTGGGAGACATATGGCTAGTAGATGGAATATCTACCAATGTTGAGATTAATGTGTTCATTGAAGAAAGTTAAACAGAAGCACGAAAGAAAACATCATGGGAGTTTCTAGGTAACGATCTCATGAATGACGATAGGTAGAGAATAGGAGCAAAATTATCCATCATCTTGACACCAGGGGGAGGGATCACAATGGGTGTGGTAGAGACCTCATGTTTTGGTGTAGAATTTGGAATAGAATCCACAGGTAAAGGAGAGGTGGACTCATTACAAGTGGCCTCTAATTCACAAAGCACTTGAAGTGTATCGCGAAAATATTTGAGACAGGGACAGTGATGGGAATAGTGGCCATAGTTATCGCACAAAGCGCAAGGGTGGTTTGTGTGTAACGATTGGATATTCTTAGCTGACTCAGGTAAGGTGACATGAACCTTGGGAATGTTAGGATTGGGAAAGGTATCAGTGAAAACCTCTTTGATGTGAGGGAGTTTAGGATAGTTATTGGTGGCATGACTGACAACATCACACAAAGTGCAAGGAGGAAGATGCGCTGAGGGTTAAGGGCAACTGGAGTTGTTGGAGGAGCCTTGTCTTGGGATCCCTTCTTTCGGGCTTTGGCCCCCTCGCCAGATGCTTTCACAGTAGGAGTAGGCTCCTGCTGAGGTTGCTGTGGAATTGAAGTAAAGGCAGGGGTAGGAACGACTGGTTCAACTGGGGTCAAAGAGTTGTAAGGTTTCAATTGATGAGGTGGAGTGTTTGTAGGGGGATCAATGTAGGAGACTAGGATCCATAGGGTGATATTAGGTAGACTTAATGTAGCCATGACAGGTGTATAATAAACTCCAGGAGGTGGAAACAAGAATAATATATGACCAAAAGGGTAATGACATGGAGGAATAGCTCCAACATGGTTAAGGGCTGGGGGAACGGAACCAGGCGGTAAAAGATTAGGAGAGACACTAACAAAAGGAGGTGATCTTTGACGATTTTTACTTTTAGGTGTGGTTGAGTCAGGCACAATAGGTTGGGAAGTTGCAAACTGCTGGAAAGGCATAGTGGCCCATTTTTGGGCGGCCTGTGATGCTTGGAGCATGCAAACACTTGATGAGATAGGCTCATAAGGAGTAGGCAGGGGGCCATAGTAAGCACAAGGTAAAGAGGAATCTGTATAGACTCCTAGAGAAACAAATGAGAGAGTCTTATTGTCAACCACAAAAGAAATGTTGGTCCGAGGTGAAGTCTGGGCTTTTGGATCATAATACGTCAACTGATCGACAGTGACGATCTTTCCATTGTGGGGAAAGCACATCTTATGGTGGACCGCATATGCGACAATTGACATGGCATATGTATAACTATGACCCAAAATATGTTATAGTCAAGGGAAACATCAATGACTTCGATGTCAATAGAGACAATCTCACCAACAACTGTGATTGGGCTGTTGTGAAAGCTAAGGCGCTGTGAGGGGTGACCATTCGAGACATGCAAAGTGATGGTGGGAGGAGATAGGTTAGGGGCGGAGATAGGTTAGGGGAACCAAATATCTTGCAAACACTGTTGGCCATCTCATAAGTGGATGCGCCTTTGTAAATGATACATCGTTGGACAGTGGTGTTTCGAATGGAGACTGGAATTTGGAAAGCAACAGATGAAGGTAAAGGAGGGTTATTTGACATGATAACATGGAAGACAATCATCTGATTGTCTTGAGGATCTACAACACCTAGAGTAGATAGTAGATATTTTCGTTGTTATGGATACATCTGGAGGACTTCCAGCATTGACATGGCAGTAGGATACTGCGCCAAGTCATCTACAATTCTATATGTATGGGCAGATTTGGTGGAAGCAACATTTCGATGTAACAAAACTTTGGGGATCTTGGGTGTCAATAGAGGCTCGGTAGACACTTTGGGTTGGGACTTAGTCACAAAATTAGCAAGTGTCTTGTCATACTAACACAATCGAGTCTAGAGGTTGACTTGTTTGGTGTTTATCACATTATAATTCATCATGAGAATTTGATAATGATGGTGACCAGATGGAGGAGTTGGTTGAACAACCTAACATTGTGAAGTTTGGGCAACTATATACCCTTGGTGAGGAAAAGGGTTGGTAAGAACATTGAATTGAGCAGAAGCAGGAGGGGGAGGAGGAGCGAAAGGTTGCAATCCTCAAGAAGCTGCTTGAGCTTCCCATGCTTGGCGCATCTGAGGTAACATGGGACACTCATGAATATAATGACCATAAACTCCAAAATAAGCAAAAGGTTTGTTTGTATGAAGACCCTTGTTCTGCTCAGGTTGACTGCCCTGTTGCTAGGTTGCAGGGTTAGGTTGAAGACCTTGAGGGGCATTGGGTGGAGCACCCTAGTTGCCTTGATTACCTTGTTGTTGCTGGTTCCTATTTCCCTTCCCCTTGTTCCTTTTTTTTTAGATTTGGGGGATTGGGACAACTCTACTGGGCGTACACTTGTCCTTGTGGAGGAGGTGCTCACTGCGGTGGAGGGGGAGAAGGCATGGGGGGCTGGGACATTGGTGTCGAAGGAGCTAGAGCGCTAGGCTATGCATATAGATAATATGCAAATGGGGAAACATTGGTATAAGCAGACTATTCAATATTTGGCCCGACATCGATTGATGTGGACCGGGATATGCATATGGTGTGTTGGAACCTGGATAAGGAGTGCCTTGATAAGGATTGGGGGAGGGATAATTGTACATGGGACTGGTCTCTCCTTGAGGTTGACCATAAGTCATATGAGAAGGAGAATATGGTTGGGGGTGTGAAAGAGTTCCAAAAAAGCCATCTATGGCATGAGATGCCCCTAAAGCATTCGCAGCACCAGGCCGAGGTAGATCAGAGGATAATAGTGTAAACGTAACCTGACTGCATGTAAATTAGGTCAAATTTGAGAGCTATATGGAGAGCTTCTTCCTTGGATTGAGGAAAGTGATAAGTGACATCTTTCAAAATCGGGGCCAAAAACGATCTAAGAAACCAATCCACATAGACTCAGTCTTTGAAGTCAAGAGTGCAAAAGATGCTCCTCCTTCTACGCCATTCCTGAACATGGTCAGAAAGGCGAGTGGCAGAAGTTTGACGGAATGAAGTCAAAAGTTCAGTATCGGTATCATAATGGAGAGGTAACTAGAAATATGAAAGAAAGGCTGTGGCAAGAGTCACTAAAGTGGAATGGGTTTCCCTGGGCTGGTCTACATACCACTTTGCAGCAGCTCTAGTGAGCGTGCGTTGGAACAACCAAAGACGAATGGAGTCGTCGGTAATAGAATTGGATGAACACCACATATGAAAGGAGTGAACATGATTGGTTGGGTCTTCTCCAAGATTACCCTCAAACTTCAGGTTGTTTGAAGGGAGTTTTGTGGGCATTGCTGGCCATGTGGGACCATGGAGTCGGAGTGACCAAACCGGTTGAGGTTCTACTAGTGGGGGTACCTTGGTTGGCACCTGGGTTACTGCCCTGGGTTCCTAATCTTGTATTGGTGCTTGACATGATGGAAATATGAGGATGAGGGGACGCAGAATCAAAGGATGAATTAGAAGAATTAGAATCAGAATCAAAATAATGACTCGATGGAGGACTGGGAGGATGAAATCACACCCGACAGGGAGGAGTGATATGGACTAACAGGAATTGAGGGTGAAGCCCTCAAATTCAATGCGACAAATGCCTGGGATGCGCTATGATGTCTAGACTAAGTGATAATGATAGGAAGAAAAGAGTGACAAACAACAAGCAAACACCTAGTGCAGTGGTGCCAAGTGTAAACTAAATGTTTTAATGATGTTAATCTAATGCAAGCAACGATCCAGGTGGATATTGGTGGCCACCCACCAAGTCCACTTGTACCCCCACCATTGTTTCTTTTAGCTTTTCAGTTTCCTTAATTGTAGCATAGTTTCCTATTTTTAGCATTTTTTTGGGTCCTGAACTTCCGGAGTCGTTTTGAGGCCCTAAACGATGTTTTTTTGGGAAAAATGGGAGCAACATGGATCCGTGGTCTAATGTTTCTCTTCCCAAAGTTGTAGTTCTTGGATAGATCTTTCTAACGAGATATTGTGCACGTCAAACGGAGATCGTATGCCAAAGTTACGACCCCAGGAAGTTGATGTACCAATTTACCCAAACGGGGCCCACAGTTTGGCGTTTCATCTTCTAGGGTTAGGTTTTTGGATGTTTAGGGTTTTCCATTATTTCTCAACAATAAATAGGCCTTGAGCCTCATTGTAACACAATTTAGAGGCATGTAGCTGCCACATCTCTTCTTAGAGATAAGCTACCATCGCCCTAGCTGACTTATTTCCATTTCTGTTTGTAAGCATATTTCAGTATTTCACATTAATGAAATGAAGTATTGTTTCCACTACATCTCTGTGTTTATGGTTATCTCTGTAATTTTTTGCGTTCCTGTTTAAATCCAGATCAGTGGTATCAGAGCGGTCTACTTTTTCTCTGTTTTTCTTTACATGTCCCCAAAGAGGTCGGGATATAAGGAGTTAGGGCTTGAACTGGTGAACCTTTGCAAGACCAGCCTTACAAATCCCAATGGCCTCCCATGGCTGATGAAAAGAAAGACGAGGGGGTATGAGATCCTATCAAAATCTTGCTCGAAGAAGCCCTCGAGTGACAAAGGAACGCGATGATGGACATCTTTTCCCAGATCCTTCAGCTGCTACCCAAGGGTGACGCAATTGGCTTCCAAAAACTACTCTGGAAACACCACACCATTTAAGGTACAAGTTAATTTTGAAATCCCCATATTCGAGGGTCAGATAAATGCAGATGTCGTCGATAAATGGTTAAACCTGCTAGAGGGTTATTTTTCTGTTCATGATTTTTCCAGTCAGGAAAAGATTATTTTTGCTCTTCTCAAAGCATCCCCCCACATGAAGGACTAGTGGGAAACCTACTCCGAGCAGAAGGATGAAAGTACAGGCTCACTATTTTAAACCACACCCACTTGGAATTCATTCTTGGATGCCATCAAGGAGAAGTACTACCCTGTCGGAAGCTATGAGGATCAATACATAAAGTGGACCACACTACCGCAGGGAAGGGACCAAGACGTGCCAGAGTTTACCAATATTTTCCATACCCTTCGTACAAAGTTGGGTATCAAGGATTCGGAGCAGCATTTGGTAATCAAATACCATGGCTGCCTGCACAAGTACATCTAGGAAGAAATAGAATTCTTGAACATCTCTTCGCTCGGCAAGGCATGCCGATATGCCGTCAAGGTCGAGCAAAAGTTTAAACAGAAGAAGCGAGACTTTGGATCTGCGAATCCGAAGCAAGGGAAAGGTGCTCCCAAACCGCAAAACAAAGGACAAATCCAAGGCGGGGTGGCCCAAGATGACTCGCCAAAGCTGCAAGTAAATAACATCACTGTGAAGCCGAAAAAGGACACGGGAAAGTGGTGTGAGTTCCATAAGAGCTATACTCACAACATGAGTGAGTGTCGGGCCAAGCAGTCACTGGTGGCCAAGCTAAAGGTTTCAGAATTAGATGCATGTTTCGACTCTGAGTCAGAGCCCAACAAGGGGAATGACAAAGGGAAGCAGATTACCGATGTGGATCCCAACGCCATCGTTTCCACCACGAAGATCCAAAAGGAGGAACTTGAAGATCCAAAGGAGGAGGAGCGTCTCTTCCACTCCCAGATGTGGGTAAAGGGCTCCCCGCTACAGTTCATTATCGATAGTGGGAGCCAAAAGAACCTCATTTCGGCAGAGGTTGTGAAGCGGCTGGGCTTACTGACCACAACACATCCATAATCGTACACCATCGGGTGGCTTCACCAAGGACAGAATCTTCATGTCAGCCAGCAGTGTCGCCTTCTATACAACATCAAGCCCTTCACGGATGAGGTATTGTGTGACATTGCTCCACTTGAAGTTTGTGATGTATTATTAGAACAACCATACTTGTGGAAGCGAAATGCTGTGTATGAATCAAGGCCATGTGCTATTATTATTACTTTGAGAAATAAGTTGTATAGGATATTGGAGGTAGCACCGCCTATCACCATCTCTTTGGTTACTGCAAAACAATGCAGTAAGCTCATTTCCAAAACTGGGAAATTTGTTTTCCTGATGCTACGGCCTCAAGGAAAGAAGAAGACAGTGGCCACGACCTCCAGACAGGGCCCCTCCGCACGACAACTACAGATGGACAAGGTCGTGGAGGAGTATGAGGACATCTTCACCTCCCTCGCAGGGGTTCCTCTGCACTGTCAGGTCAAGCACTCCATCAATCTGACCCCAGGTGCACTACTGCCCAATGGACCAATCTATCGGTGCTCCATTATGGAGAACGATGAAATCAAGAGGCAGATTCAAGAGCTTCTACAGAAAGGTCACATCCATCCGAGTTCATCGCCCTATGGGAGCCCGATCGTGTTGGTACAGAAGAAAGATGGGACTTGGAGACTCTGTATTGACTATCGGGTACTGAACAAGATCACTGTCCGTAATAGGTACCCAATCCCATAGATCGATGACCTCCTGGACCAACTAAAAGGGGGAAAATATTTCAGCAAGATCAATTTGAAGTCAGGATATCACCAGGTACCAATCGAACCCTTCGATGTGTGGAAGACTGCCTTTAGCCAAGGAGGGCCTTTTCGAATGGTTGGTTATGCCTTTCGGATTGACCAATGCTCCTGCAACCTTCATGAGGCTAATGGATGACATCTTGTGGCCATTCACCAACTCATTTGTAGTGGTATACTTGGATGATATCCTTATCTTCAACTAGAGTTGGGAAGAGCACCTCCACCACATCCGACGGGTTCTCCAAACATTGCGACAACACAAGTTATGTGCCAATTTGGAGAAATGCACTTTTGGCATGTCCTAAGTTCAGTATCTAGGATAAATTATTGATGAACATGGGGTGCATGTGGATCCAGCCAAGATCCAAGTCATTCGGGATTGGCCATCTCCAACCACTCTGACAAAACTCCGCATCTTTCTAGGTCTTTCCAACTTCTACCGCAGGTTCGTGTTGGGATTTTCTCATATCACTTGACCCTTGAGTCAAGTCACCAAGGGAGGAGTGAAAGAAAAATTATTTTGGTCTGAACCTCAACAGATGGCATTCACAGAGTTGAAATATAGCCTTTGCTCGGCACCAGTGCTCACATTACTAGACTTGCAACAACTATTTGAGGTCGAGATAGATGCCTTTAACTATGCTATTGGGGTAGTCCTTACTCAACATAGGCATCCAATGGTATATCACAGTGAGACACTTTCAGACATAGTTCGGAAGTATCCCACTTATGACAAAGAGATGTATTCCATAGTGCAAGCCTGCCGACAATGAAAGCATTACATTTTGGGGAAGGAAACAGTCATCCACACAGACCACCGACCCCTGCAGTTCATACAGACCCAAGGGAAATTGCAGAATGATCGCCATTAGAAGTGGTCCACATACCTGCAATAGTTCCATTTGAATATCAAGTATAAGAAGGGAAACATCAATAATGTTGCAGATTGCCTTAGTCGACCACCGATCATGGAATTAACCACCGTGCTCAACTCTTGTGGGCACGAGACTTCTGATTGGCCACTTCTCTACAAAAGTGACCTAGAATTCGGCCAAACATACCAGACACTCTTGGAGGTTCAACATGTTCCATATTTTCACCTCCAGGATGCCCTATTATGCCACCTGGGTCACCTTTGTGTTCCTTCAAGTGAGCGTGCCAAGATGATTTGGGAAGCACACTACAGTCGGGCTGCTGGGCATTTTGGGGTCGAAAAAATGGTGGCAGTACTGCATAAGTATTTCTATTGGCCGAATCTTCAACAAGATGTCGGGAAGTACATCAGATCATGCACTACTTGAGCCATTGCCAAACCAACCTTCAAGAAGCAAGGCCTCTATACCCCACTGCCTACCCCTAGTTGACCTTGGGAATCCATTTCCATGGATTACATGTCAGGCATTCCTTCCACTAAGCATGGAAACCACTGTGTTTTTGTGGTTGTCGACAGGTTCTCGAAGATGGCTAGTATGGCGGCCTGCAAGAAGAATGTCACAGTAGAAGCCACTGCTAAACTCTTCTTTGAACGAGTGTGGGTACACTTTGGGATCCCACAGTCTATCATCTCAGATCAGGATAGCAGGTTCCTCAGTACATTTTGGTCCAGTCTCTGGTCGATGCTGGACACCAAACTCACTAAGTCCACAACCTTCCATCCTCAAACTGATGGCCAAATAGAGGTTGTCAACAGGATGATCGTACACATTCTGTGCATGTACAACTCAAATCATCCATGCACATGGGATGAGAGCCTCTCCTATGTTCAACACAGTTACAATCGGGCTCTCCATAGCTCAACTGGCCACAACCCTTTTTAGGTGGGCTTGGGATTCCAACCACTATGTCCCATTGATGTGGCCATGCCATTTGTAGCTACTCACACATATTCGGCTCATGTCCAGTCCGAAATAGATAAGGAAAACAGCTTCATTGAGCACATCCAACATATTCGCCAGTAGGTCCATGACATCCTGGAGAAATCAAATGCCAAGTACAAGCAATGACATGATCAACATCGGATTCCACACAAGTTTCAGGTGGGCAACAAAGTCTGGTTGCATTTACAAAAGGAATGCCTTACCGAAGCCTATCAGAAACTCAGACCACTCCGATATGGTCCTTACACCATTACCAAGGTTGTGGGAGACAATGCATTTGAGCTCATCATTCCCCCATTCCTTGGCCTACAACCAGTGTTCAATGTGGACCACCTCCAGCCATACTTTCCACCATTACTAGACACATCCGACATTGCAGAACAGCTCACACCCACAGAGTTAAATCCAGATTGCATGGAAAAAGCTGTAAATGATTGGATCATGGACACATAGATCAAGCACACTCACCATTAGAATATCCAACTGTATCGAGTTGTCAAAGCAGGCCAACTCCTTCACCAGGGCAAGTGGCTCACCAGGGACCAAGTTCAACAAAAGTTTCCTCATCTCATGGAGGAACTCAATGCAATGGGGACCATTGCTTCCTAAGGGGGAGGAATGATCCAAGTGGATATTGGTGGCCACCTGCCAAGTCCACTTGGACCCCCACCATTGTTTCTTTCAGCTTTTCAGTGTCCTTAATTGTAGCACAATTTACTATTTTTAGCAGTTTTTCAAGTCCTAAACTTCTGGAACCGTTTTGAGGCCGTAAAAGACGTTTTTTTGGAAAAACTGGGAGCAACTTGGGTCCATGGACTAATGTTTCTCTTCCCAAAGTTGTAGCTCTCAGAGATCTTTCTAACGAGATATTGTGCGTGTCAAACGGAGATCGTATGCCAAAATTACGACCCCGGGAAGTTGATGTACCAATTTACCCAAATGGGGCCCACAGTTTTGCGTTTCATATTTTAGGGTTAGGTTTTTGGATGTTTAGGGTTTTCCATTGTTTCTCAACAATAAATAGGCCTTTGAGCCTCATTGTAACACAGTTCAGAGGCATGTAGCCACCACATCTCTTCTCAGAGATAAGCTAATATCGCCCTAGCTGGTTTATTTCCATTTCTGTTTGTAAGCATATTTCAGTATTTCACATTAATGAAATGAAGTATTATTTCCACTACATCTTTGTGTTTATGGTTATCTCTGTAATTTGTTGTGTTCCTATTTAAATTCGGATCAAGCAAACATGTTATCAAATAAAAAAAATACCTCTAGCTTATAGGTGATCTGAATGCTCAAACAATCCTAAATCTACTATTTCATATGGCCTTCCAAAGAACTTCTTACTTAACGTAATATCATCCTCACAAGTAGAGCTGTCTAGAGAAATGTGGGGCAGAGGACCAACTGCTTCCCACAACTAGTGCTATAATGTGTTTTCCTAAGATTGGTCATTACGGCTACCTTCGTCCCATGGGGGTGATTGAGTCTTAAGCTTCTTGGTAGTCACCCACCGCATGGAATTCCTTGCCGCGGATTGAGTAGCCTCGAGGAGAAATGATCGCACGATGACCTAGCCTAACCACCTCTGAATCGGGTTTCTAACGCTCTCTGGATTTGACAGTGGGATGGTGAAGGATTTTAAGCTCCCTAATATGACAACTTCTATGTCTTAATGAAAAGTGATCGATGGGTGTTATTGGAAGCCTATCCCACTGACCCTACACCTACACTACAAAGATTGTTTGGCCCTGATGCCCAAGTGGGCTTAATCTATGTGTGTTGATTTATTAAGGTGTAGTGTTTAATGTCTTGGCTTGGTGGTGTTAACCAAGATCTCGTTCGCTTAAGGTGTGAGTGTGTGTAAAATATGTGTCAAGTGGATGAGTTAATTAAGCATGTTTCATGATGCCATATGCTGCTAAAAGTAAAATGTTGAAATACTGTAAATGAATCTGAAATGATAGAAAATTAAACAGTCAATCAAGCATACACAACCCCACCCACAAGGGATACTAAGAAACTAAGAAAGAGAAGGCAAACAGGCTACTCAAAGACACATAAAGAGGCCAAAAAGATATGATGTCAAGGGACTGGGATCTAAAGGCCCTAAGCTGCTGAAAATGGTGCAGACAAACAACAAAAATCAAAGGTGAAAAATGCTATAAAGGATATGTATGAAACTCTAAGACCTAGGATGCTCAAGGGGATCCAAAAAAGAAAAAGGAAAACCCAAACTATAAAGTGAGAACAGGTAAATAAAACTATCAAATGGATCTAAAAAGAAATGGATCAGATATGAAAAACAAAGGCTAAAATTGCTGAAAACCCTAGACTCCTCACTCAACAAATGCCTTCCTAACAATGTGGATGAGTACTCTAAACCCTAGGGGGATATTTCCTTCTTAAAAGAGACAACCAAGTGGATCAAGGACTAAGAGAGACTGATTAACACAATTGAAAAACCCAAACTAGTTTGCAAACAACACTCTTAGACAAATTGTAAAAAATTTGAAAAAGTTTTAGAAAAGCTGGGGAGCGTAGGTACTAACCTGTTTTCTGAGCTAGCGCAGTTTTTGGGGCAAAAAGCTCACTCTGGAGCGCACTAAAGAGGCAAAAAAGTGCGCTCTATTCCCGTTTGTCTCGGTCAGTAGATTTCAAACAGATGTTGAGTCCCCTGCTTGTATGGTACCTGTGACCTGTGGAAAAGACCAGAAACCCTTCAAAATCTGAAAATTTGACAAAATAAGGTTTAAAAATGGAAATAAAATTGAGAGGCCTAAAAAATGGCTGAAGAAACCTTGAAATTTCTGAAACTTCAGTCACCCAAGAATGTGATTATTAAACCAGTGGAGTCGCCATTTGTTAGTGTGAAAATTCCTGGAAGGTGTACCAAAAATACTCACTTAAGTCACTAGGTGACAAGTGACCCTAACAACAATTTGATGGTTGTTGTTGTTCTAGATCTGAAATACAAGTGGAAAATCTGCAGTAAAAGGAAATAATATCCAAAACAAATAGCAGCAAAGTAGTGTATCCAGAATAATAACCCAATTGGAAAGACAATTTTAAATGAATATATATTTATTGATAACACCTGGTGAAGGAGATCTACATATTGGTCTGTAATTCCCCCTCCGTGGAACAAGTATTTTGATATCCTTGATGCTTCAAAAATAGAATTCTCTCTCTCAATCATGTGAAAAGCCCAAACAAAAGTGAAGAACTCAAATGGGAGCTCAAGAAAATGACGATAATGTTGACAATGATAATGATCATGGTGAGGAATGAATGAAAAACCTTCTTTATATAACAAAGCATGGAGTTAATCTTGAAAATGGAGAACAATAAAATATTATTGACGAAATTCAAATCTAACTACTCGGAATACTTTATTATATTTATTGGAGAGGGAAAATGAATTTAAAATGGTTAAATTCCTTTATTTAGAAATAATTAACAAATAAAATGATTTATTAACTATTTCGCGAGAAACAAGAAAGGTGTGAAATCAAAATAATTATTAAATAGTGATTTAATAATTATTCTAATAATAGAAATAAGGAAATTCAAATAAATAATGATTTATTTAAATATTCCCAAGGGATTTAGTAAAATGTGACAAGGAATAATTATTAAATAATGATTTAATAATAATTCCTAGAGAAAATTAAATAAATAATGATTTATCTAATTATTCTCATAGGTTTTTTTTTTTTGAAAATCAAAAAAGAATTTAATAAAAGTGGTTTACTAAATTATTTTCCAGAGAAAAAGTGAATTTACTTAGGTAAAATTAAATCCACATGGTGTATTTCGATCCACCTAGTTAGAAATGGATAGGTGATCATGTTTTGGTGATAATAATAGGTACAGGTACAGGTGATCAAGATGCAAACTATCGTGTCATAGTAAATGGCTTGGTGAACTTTTGAGATAACATTTATGTGCCGAATTGCAGTGTGATATCCCTCCCCTTAATAAAAAAATAATAATATCATAATAAATAATAAATAATAAATAATAAATAATAATAAATAATAAATAATAAATAATACAAAATAAATATTAATAATATAAATAATAAATAATAAATCACTTAATAATAAATAATAAAAATAATAAATAATAAATGTTAAATGTTAAATAATAAATGATATTTAAAAATACAAGAAAATAAATAAAAATAATAAAAAAAAAATAGTAATAACTATACTAAAGCTCTAAATAAGAATAAAAAGAAATAAAACAAAGAAAACAATAAAAAAATTAGTAAAGCTATGAAAAAGAAGAAAATAAAACAAGAAAGCTAAAAATCAAAAGAAAAGTAAAGAAATAAAACAAGAAAACTAAAAAAAAAGTCGCATGTAGACACATGGAGTGTGTGCATGTGGTTCCCATCCAATGTTTGTTCTATTTAATAGATGGTGAGGAAGATGAGAGGCATTCCTGCATTCCATCTTTCCGAGATTCTATCTTTCATTCTCTTGGGAGAATGGTGTTCTAAGAAATAGGAGTCACTGGTAGTAGTACGTTGATTGAGGGCTCGGGGGTGGCCAGTTGTAGCAAATCCTTGCACAATTGAGTCTATGGTTGGGTGGAGAGTCGTCCCCAAAACCTTGTTGTGATAAGCCTACTTCTACCACAGGTAAGCACTCTTAGTTGAATTTAGTTTATTAATTACATGTTTATTTGGCTAGGTAAGTGCCATGTTGATTTAAATTTAATGTTAACTAGAAAAGTTAAGTAGATATTTATTTTGGGCTGTTACATGCAGTGAGCTCAAGAAGCTTATCTTGAGGGAGTTTCATGTGAAACAATATTTGGGTAATCCAAGATATCAAAAAACATTGACGGTGGTAAAAAAGTTCTATTATTAGTCGAATCTAAAGAAAGAAGTTGTTGAGTTCATGGCTAGATGCTTATATTGTTAGCAGGTAAAGTCAAAGTGAAAGCATCTAGGCAGTCTAGTACATCCTATAGCGATTCTAGAATGGAAATGGGAAGTCATTTACATGGATTTCATCACAGGTCTTCCGAAGACAGTGAAACGACATTATTCTATTATGGTCATGGTCGACAGGTTGAGCAAGGTAGCTCACTTCATTTCGGTGAAGTCTACATATTCAGCTAGTGAGGTAACACAAGTCTTCAACAGAGAGATAGTGAGACTACATGGTGTTCCAAAGAAGATTGTGTCAGACAGGGATGCAAAATTCACTTCCAAGTTTTGGAAGGAGCTATTTGCAGGTTTAGGTATAGAGTTGGCCTTTAGCGCAACTTATCATCCGCAGACAGATGGTCAGATAGAGAGGGTCAAAATTATATTAGAGGATATGTTGAGGATGTATATGATGCACCAGTAGAAGAAATGTGAAGAGTATCTACCATTGGTAGAGTTTTCATACAACAATGGTTATCAAGAGTCATTGAAGATGAGTCCTTTCGAGGCATTGTATGGGCAGAGTTGTAACACTCCCATCAGTTGGAGTGATCCAGTGAACATGGTACTTATTTATTTGAGGCTTCTGCTATCAATGCTTTGTGTGGTGTTATCATTCGGAGTCATCGAATTCATGTTTTTGGAATCGATGTTTCGAACCATCCTCTGTGGTTCATCATTAAGATAGATCCATGAGTGAAAAAGACAAATTCAAAAGCGTAAATAAATGATGGTGAGGGTAGGAAAGGTGGCCGAAAATATTGGTAATGTTCTAACACAATTTTTGATATTTGTTTATTTTTATTTTAATTTAGTTAATGATTTTAGTTTTAGATTTTTATTTAATGTATAGTTTTCATTTTAAAGTATTAAAAATTTCTTTTTTATTTTAGGTATAATAGATATATATATCTATATATATATATATATATGTTGATAAAATTGGCCTATTATTATATTTTCCTTTACTTCTCTATATAAATAATAATTTTATTAATTTAAGATTAAATGAAATTTAATTAACGCCCATGGGGCTTTGGATTGACAGTGAATGGGTGCACTGTTAAGGGACTCCTTGCGATAGGTCATTGGTTCAAATCCCTGTGGGTGCTTACCTACCAAAAAAAATAAAAATAAAATAAAAAAATAAATTTAATTGTTTATTTAGTGAGTTGTATAAAATTAGTTTGGTAACAATTGAATAATTAAAAATACTTAATATTAATACATCATATTTATTAACCTATTAATCATATTTATTAACCTATTATTGTTGCATGATGAATAATTTTTTTGCGTAGTCTAACAAGGCAGAGGAGTTGCCTGGAAAGTTATGGAAATTCCAGTCATATTTAGAGAAAATCCAGCAAGGATTTTTGTAAATCCAAGTTATAGTTGTTAAACTTCAAAATTTTAGGTGTCCTAGACGTTTTTGATGGTGCTGAATCCATTTCCATCATCAAAAACACGATTCAAACATTGCCTCTACAAGATTTTTTGAAATTTTTTTACCCGAATTCCGCCCAATTCCGGACAATTCCTCCGCCTCATTAGATAGCTCCTAATTTTTTATTAATATTTTTTTTTTATTAATTTCAAAAGTAAAATAAATTTAAGTATTTCTATTTAGTATAAAATTATTTTAAATTTCAATAATTAAACTGATTAATATTTAACACATACTATTTATAAGTCTACTATTTTTGCATGAATTTACTTTGAAATAAATTGAATAACATATTTATGAATCATTAATTTTGTTGAAATAAATTGTTACAGGGTCTTAGTGCTTATCACCTATGATATATTATTGTTAATAATTATTGATTAATTTACTATTTTTGCATGAATTTACTTTGAAATAAATTGAATAACATATTTATGAATCATTAATTTTGTTGAAATAAATTGTTACATGGTCTTAGTGTTTATCACCTATGATATATTATTGTTAATAATTATTGATTAATTTACTATTTTTGCATGAATTTACTTTGAAATAAATTGAATAACATATTTATGAATCATTAATTTTGTTGAAATAAATTGTTACAGGGTCTTAGTGCTTATCACCTATGATATATTATTGTTAATAATTATTGATTAATTTTGTAATTTTTAATTAGAATGGTATATAATGAATTAAACTTAAGTTTTAATTTAAAAATACAAATTAGTTATTTTAAAAGAACTAACTTAATTTAATTTAAAATAATACAAATTGGTTATTTTAAATTGAATTAAATTAGTTATTTTAAAATAACTAATTTGTATTTTTAAACTAAAACTTAGTTTAATTCATTATATACCATTCTAATTAAAATTTATAAAATTAATCAATAATTATTAACAATAATATATCATAGGTGATAAGCCCTAAGACCTTGTAACAATTTATTTCAACAAAATTAAGGATTAATAAATATGTTATTCAATTCATTTCAAGTAAATTCATGCAAAACTTGTAGGCTTATAAATAGTATGTATTAAATATTAATCAATTTAATTATTGAAACCTAAAATGAATTTATACTAAATAGAAATAATTGAATTCATTTAACTCTTGAAATTAATTAAAAAATTATTCATCATACAATAATAATAGGTTAATAAATATGATGTATTAATATTAGTTATTTTTAATTATTTAATTGTAACCCAACTAATTTTATACACCTCACTAAATAAATAATTAAATTTCATTTAATCTTAAATTAATAAAATTATTATTTATACAGAAAATTTATCAACATTATATATATATATATATAATTTTATACCTAAAATAAAAAAAATAAATTAATACTTTAAAATGAAAACTATACATTAAATAAAAATCTAAAACTAAAATCATTAACTAAATTAAAATTAAAGTAAACAAATATTAATATTGTCGGCTACCTTTCATACCCAACCTTATTCTCACCATCATTTATTTACACTTTTGAATTTTGACTTTTTCGCTTATGGATCTATCCTGATGATGAACCACAGAGGATGGTTCGAAATGTTGATTCCAAAAACATGAATGTGATGACTCCAGAAGATAACATGGTACTTATTGGACCGGGCACGTTGGTGGACATGGAGCAGGAAATGCAAGTTATAAAGAAGAATCTAAAGGCAACACAGGGTAGACAAAAGATTTATGCAGATCTGCACAGGGTCTTCAAAGAGTTTCAGGTTGGGGAGCATGTGTATTTGCACATCAAGCCCAAGAAAATATCTTGAGGATTGGTTCATGTGCCAAGTTGGCACCACGGTATTGTGGGCCTTTCGAGATCCTTAAGAGGATTGGACAAGTGGAATATCGACTTGCAATGCCTCCAACAGTGAAAGTCCATGATGTTTTTCATATTTCATTACTTAAGAAGCATATGAAGGATGTTGATCATGTTATTGATTGGTATGTATTGAAGGTGGAGCAAGAAGGAGAGTTCCAGTTAGAGCCTTAGTGCATATTGCAGCAGAAACATCTCATGCTTAGGAACAAAGACATAGAGCAAGTTAAAGTGCAGTTGAAGCACTTTGGGCCTGAAGAAGCTACATGGGAGATGACAGATCATACACGGGCACTATATTCTTCATTGTTTGTTGGTTGAGGCAAAGCAATTTTGATCTGATGTTGGTTTATGTTGGCATATGTTTTGCTGATGTTTTGATATTTGTATATGTATATGTATATGGATGTAAATACCGCCATGGGCTAAGTTATAGATCTCCAATAAGCGGCATGGTTATTATCTTGTCATGTTGTCATGATGTTTTTCTTTTGAGCAGGGTCTTCATTGTAAATACGGCAACGAGCTAGGTTAGAAAGATCCATAGGTAGTATGTTTTCTTTTCAACAATTTCATTGAGGTCTTGGTGTGGTTTAACACCGAGGATGGTGTTCCCCAAGGGGGAGGTTTATGTAATAGACCTGGTGAAAATTTTGTGTAATAAAATTTAATAAAGGCAAAATAAGACCATGGTCAAGGGACACTTATTCCAAGCTGAATGTTGCGTAAATATAGTGTAGCGGGCATCACTGGATGTGTGTTTTGGATAACGAAAATTGGTAAAGGCTAAGGCAAAAGAATTAAAAGGAAAAAAGGCATTTTTGGCACATTTATTTATGAAAATAAAGGAAATTAGGAGAAAAGGAAGGTATAAGGTCACATGTTGTATGCAAGGAGGAAATTGAATGAAAATAATGGAAAATGAAGAAATTAGAGGCCTCGTGCATAAAAAGGCTTCTGAGGATCAGTTCATGGCTTTTTGTCAAGTTCAAGTTTGGAAATCTCTCATTATTCTCTCTCTCTCACTCTCTTGGTCACTTAGAGTTTTCTTGGAGCACTCTAGTTTGGAGTAAAGGAAAGGGAAGGCAAGGAAAGGAAAGGAAAAGCAAGCAAGGAACAAGGAAAGGAAAGCAGGATCAAGCAACTTTAGTAAGAATACTTGCAGGTAACCTTTTGCATGTGTGATTTCCTAGCTAGTTTGGACATGCATGGATTTTCATGTTGGTGTATGGTTCTCTTGTTGTCGGTGGCATGGTTTTGCTGGCTTGTGACAATGGATTTCAGCCCAACCTAGCCGTTTTTTGGATGCCATGGTATATTGGGATGTTTATTTCAGTTTTGGAACTTTGGAATTGTAGGATGGATTTCAGAATCCAGGGCAGAGGTGGTCTCAAGGTTCATTCCCAAAGGCCTAGGAATCCCTTGGCCGATTTTGGTGGGATACACTGTAAATCCTAAGGGAGCAATATCAATTTAAGGCATAGTGATCCGGGTTTGGATTGCGGTAAAGCCTGAGAGACAATGAGACAAAAAATTCCTCCAGGATAGTGATGGATTCTGGATGGCATTCCAATTTCTGTTCGGTTGTGATTGAAGCACCAGTTTTGGTGTGATTATGGTTGGATGAGGGTGGAAGTGGTTTAACCTCTAGATTCTATTTACATTTATTGGATTGGTTGTTCTATGAGATCCCACATTCATGCTTGGAATATGGCACGGGGGTGACTAGCTAAAAGATAGATTTGGTTCAACCATGTCTACGGTTGGGTGGTACGTGGAAGTCCTGAATCTAGATGGATTTGCCTATGATTAATAAAAGCCAAGTTATCTTACTTTTACACTGATTTATATGTGGATTTAATGGTTGTCATATCTCTACTATCTCTATGGTTTAATGTTGGTTATAAGAACGGTTATGTGACTAGTTTATGTCATGGTTATTTCATGTATTTACTCGTAACTATTAAATGGATAGATGCAAGACCTAATTGATGATCTATTAGCTCAATGGAGAAGGAGGTGATCCTTCTGATGATGTTTCATAAGTTGTTTCATTCATTTATACTTTGTCTTGTATCCTAAACCTGTAGGTTGCATTGATGCCAAGTGTTTGACAGAATGTCAGTCCCATTTAGGGATGCTCAGGCCTAGTCCCGAGGGTGATTTTGATTGATCAGCATTGGTATTATGTTTTAAATGATTTCTAAAAGCTACAACAATTTCTGGGAAGAAGCCAGGATTCTGGGCTAGAAAAGTGGCTCAAATCCTGGAGTAGCTGGCACAAAACTAGCAATTCTAGACCACAGTCACTGGCAAGTAAGCCTGTGAGAGTGACTTTGAGTTGCTGGTCACTCCTTTTCCCATAGCATGAGATTTTATGAGGGCTAAGAGCTGAAGAATACAAGTGAGACCCAGTGAAAAGTTGTTTGAGTGGCTGATTTGTCTCCTGAGGGGCCTGTTAATGATGTTGGATGACTGTATGTGGTGTTCTGTCAATTCCACTTCCTTAAGGTGACATAGGAGGTCAAATCTAATTGTAGTGGAATCTATCCTCATTTTTATCCCAGTTGGCATGGTTACTTTGGGTATACTTGGGAGGGGGTGTTACAGACCAATGGCCAGGTGGGTTCAATCCTCGCCGACCCCGTCATATGTGGTAGTCAATTTGTTTGTAAAATTGTTGGTAGAGGACTTATCACACGTTGGTTGAAATGTGTTTCGGCACCATATTAAAGTGTTATGGTATTGCTTTGTTGGTATTTTATATGGGGCCACCACGTGGGGCGGTCGGCCATCGACAGATGCCGGTTCAAGTCTCGTTAGGCCTAGTTTTGGTGGTCAACATATATGTGTTGACTGGTGGGGTGGGTCTGCCAGTGGGTGGTCCGCCCACCAATTTGTTGTTATTTTATATATATCACAATACTTTGAGGGGGTGGCAGGGGTGGAAACCTGCCACCCCATTTTAATATATATATATATATATATATAACCTATTTAAAATTTTTTTACCAATTTTTGGGGTTTACTAGAAAAACTAACAAGGCAACAAATTCACCCTTTTCGACTGTTGTTTTCCATGTGTCGTCCCTTCACAAAATTGTTGCGTCTGTTTTCCATGTGTCATCCCTTCACGTCAGTTGAAAAGTGTTTTGGCACCCTATTAAAGTGTTACGGTATTGCTTTGTTGGCATTTTCGATGGGGCCGCCACACGAGGCGGTCGGCCATCGACCGACATCAGTTCAAGTCTCGTCAGACCTGGTTTTGGTGGTCAACACATATGTGTTGGTTGGCGGGGTGGGTTTCGCAGTGGGTGGTCTGCCCACCAATTTGTTGTTATTTTATATATATCACAATACTTTGAGGGGGTGCCAGCGGTGGAAACCTACCACCCCGATATTCGTTTTCCATGTGTTTTCCCTTCACAAAATTTTTGCCTCGTTAGTGACTACCACTTGGCCTAGCTTAACCAAAACTTTGACCACAAATATCTTGAGCATATGAACTCAGATTTGAGTGTCGTTCATGCCATAAGAATCAGGATGATGAGCACTACAATCTAGTCCTAAATTCACTTCAATCCAATGGCTTTTATTTTTGAGCTATTTTGAAGCCACTTCTGAATTTTGAGCATTTCTGGAGCCACCTAGATCATTCCTCCCCACTAAGGAGCTTTTGATCCTTCAAAAGAATGAACATAATCTGCCACTGTTGTGTTACATTGTCTGCATGAAAAGTGTCCTAGTAGGTCACCTTTCCTTCTCCTTCACCTTTGTTCTTCGAAGCCATAAGTGGTGAGATGACACTTGCATCCTCTACACACATGTAGTACAATATTTTCAAAACAACCATGAAGAGAAACAAGCAAAACAACACTCACAGAAGTGAAATTACAAAAAACGACAGAAAAAGTGCCAAAAGACGACAAAAGAAAAACTCACCCAGAAAAGCAACGCAAAATCCACTGAAGGCTCCTTGATCACCTTGGGAATGCTATAGATCCAATATTGAATGTAAAAATGAGCTTTAGAGGTGTCAATTAAATATATTTGGGTGACTTAGGGTTTATGATGTGCATGCCTAAAATCAAGGAAAAAGTGACACTTGGAGGAAATTTCTAAAAATAAGGACTGTGCCACCTTCGGGAAACTAATGATGAATACCTATTTTCTAGGGATTTATTTTTCACTTTTTGCTTTTTTATTTTTTGGGAAACTTTCCATGCACATTGCCAAGGAATATTGCATAATTTTGGAGAACTGGGTAACTACCTGGCTGAGTTTATTTCACAGTCTCTGAGCTCAAGGAATGGACTGTGCATTTTCTGAGCTTAGTGATGGGATGCCATCCATA
This sequence comes from Pinus tabuliformis, assembly GCA_031772625.1. Lineage (NCBI taxonomy): Eukaryota > Viridiplantae > Streptophyta > Pinopsida > Pinales > Pinaceae > Pinus > Pinus tabuliformis. Next base: position 99,386,488 of record CM062811.1, read on the forward strand.
ACTACACATTTCTCAAGCTCAAGGTTTCATTGCCATTCTAGATTGTGCAGTTCCCTTAATGAAGGTTTACTTGCCTTCCAGGATTACATAGTTTCTGTAGGCAAGCCCAAGACTGTTTCAAGGCTGATTTAGAAGGTTACCTTGTGACTCAAAAAGATTAGATCAATATCAAAACAAGAAAACACAAGCACAGGAGAAAATAATAAGTCTTGATCAAATCATGAATACTTGACGACAATAAAAGATAAGCTCTCGTGGACAGAAGGGAAGCTCTAAAATCAAAGCATAGGAAAAATTTTAGAGGGTGGTTGCAGCAACTACAACACTTCCCCAATCCCACTTGACACACAATTGGAACTCCTTCCTAGTCCAAATGGCGAAAATGACATTTGTACAATAAGTAATAGTAGTAGCACTAGTACTATTGTAGTGCATAGCCCTTGTACATATGATGTTTGGATTTTGTATTTTGACAGTTCGAAGATGTGAGAGAGCTTTGGAGTTGGTTGAACTCCTTCCTAGTCCAAATGGAAAAAATGACATTTGTACAGTAAGTAATAGTAGTAGCACTAGTACTAGTGTAGTGCATAGTCCTTGTACATATGATGTTTGGATTTTTTTATTTTGATAGTTCGAAGACATGAGAGAGCTCTGGAGTTGGTTGTGTTTTAGTAAACCCATGATAGAGAAAACATCTGATCTCAAGCCACCTAGAATTCGAGTGCATGAATAACACCACAGAATACAAAGCACTCATCTTGGACTTACAAAAGGCCATCGACCTCCATGTTGGAGTTCTCAAAGCAATAGGTGACTCCGAAATCGTTGTATGACATATACGTAATACTATACACTATGTGTCACTTTATCTGAAAGGTTATCAAAAAGAGGTATGGTGTTTGATTTCTCATTTCCAAGTTTTTAATATTATATCTGTTCCTAGAATGTGTAACGCAACTACGGATGCATTAACAAATGTTGCAGCTAGGTTGTCACTGCCGAGGGACAACTTTTTTGTTGAAATCCTTTGTAAGCCATCTGTCCCTAATAATATTACTAATTTACGTGTTTTCAATGATGATCAACAAATACTTCACCTTATGGAAAACGTTGATGTATTCAAAGATGCAACTATCGATGAAGACGAGCATGAGAGAGCATTGCAATATCTAGCTCGGAAAACAAGGAAAATCCCATGCCAAATGGTGTGGTATAATTGGAAAAGTTGTATGACTTGCAGAACCACTTTCGAGGGCCAGTCAATGGAAAAACCCATAGTTCAACATTGTCGCATGAACAAATAAATCTTGGAACAGAAAAATATCTGAAGTTTGTCAATATCAATGCTTTTTGCACACCACATGAGCAACAAGACTTTATCTGCTTATTCAAGAAGTACCGAGATGTTTTCACGTGGACATATGATGAGCTGAAAGCTTATGACACACAAATAATCCAACACATTATCCCGATTAAAGAAGGGGCCAAGCCTTTCCAACAGAAGTCGTGAAAGGTACATCTAATGCTTTAGCCCCTAATCCAAAAGGATTTAAGGAAGCTACTAGATTCTTATATAATTTATAAAATGTGACGTTCCACCCAGGTATCAAACTTGGTCTTAGTAAAAAAGAAGTTTGAGGAAATATGCTTATATGTTGATTTCTGAAACTTGAACTGTGCCTCAGACAACAACAACTACCCTATTCCATCTATTTAATAGATATTGTAGATAATATCAGGGTCAGAGATGTTCTCTTTTCTGGATGGTTATTCAGGTTACAACCAGGTTCTCATCTTAGAGCCTGACAGACTAAAAACAACTTTTCGAATGACGTGGGGCATGCTCGCATTTAGAAGAATTCCATTTAGGTTAGTCAATGTTGGTGCAACATTTCAACGTGAAAGGTACATTGCATTTCATGGACTGATCAAGCAGAGCGTAGTGTTCTATCTTGACGATGTCATGGTGTTTTCCAAGAAATGATCCGAGCACTTACGCAATTTGAGGAAAATTTTTGAGCAATGTCGGAAATACAGGATATCCCTTAATCCCAAGAAGAGTATTTTTGCATTGTACGAGGGAATATATTGGGCCATATTGTTGCGAAAAGTGGGATTAAAGTAGACTCAGAGAGGGTTAAAGTGATCATGCAGATTCCCTTCACGATAATAATAAAGCTATGTAGTCCTTCCTAGGGAAGATTAATTTTGTCTGCAAGTTCATCTTCAATTACGCTTAGATTGTGAAACCTATGTAGGAGATGATAAAGAAGGATGCATTATATAAGTGGGATAAAAGGAAAAAGGACATGTTTTCCCATATTAAGTAGGCTATCATAGAAGCATCAGCTTTGTACAACCCAATTTCAAGAAAGATTTTCTACTCTACACTTTTGCTTCTAACACTTCTCTTTCCATTGAGCTCACACAAAAGGATGATCAAAATAATTAGAGGTAGATATCTTTCATGAATTACAGCCTATACGGGCCTAAAATAACTATCCCACTATTGATAATCTAGCGTATGCAGTCTATAAGGCGGTAAAACACTTTCTGCCCTACCTCTTGAAGAATCATTGTATTATCTTTGTGCCACACCCAACAATCAGATTGTTGTTAGTTCAACAAGAGTTGGGTGAGAGAAGAGCGAACTGGATGACAAGTCTGCAAGAATATAACTTAGAATTCACACAAGTTCACATGATCAAGAGCCATGGTCTATGTCAGCTAGCAGCAAAAGCGGTCGATGAAAAAGAAGAAGATACGTCTGGATGGGAGCAAAAAATTAAACTGTATAATGTTGAGTGAGCTTCCCCCACTATTATTGCAAACTCTTGCTATGTTGATGTGTGTCAATACCATGAGCACAAAACAATTCCCTCACACTTATCTGCATGGAAAAATAGGGAACTCAGACTAAAATAATTATCTTATCAGTTGGTGCTTGGGGTGATTCTTAGAAAGCACCACAATGGAGTACTTCTCAGGTGCTTGGAATCACACGACTCAAAGAAAGTATTGTGTGATCTCCACGATGGACCAGTCGGGGGACACTTTGTAGGTGACAAAAAAATGCATAAAGTTATGTGGGCTAGTTTCTATTAGCCCACATTATTTAAAAATGTTCACTTATGCTTGCAAGTGTCTGGTCTGTCAGAATGTGCCAGCTGAAACAAGAAGTCAACCGCCCCGTTGTAGGATATTGCGGTGGAAGAACCATTTCAACAATGGGTCGTAGATGTTATTGGTGAGATATTTCCACACTCGTCAAAGAATAACGATTGCATTCTCACTACTACAAACCACTTCACACGGTGGGTAGAAACAGTTCCACTAAAGCAAGTGAATGATTAGGAAGTCATGAACTTCCTTAAGCAAAATATCATTTCCAGGTTCAGCATTCTGACTTCACTTGTTTTTGACAATGCAATATAATTTTCATTGTTAAGATTATATGATTTTGCATTAGAAAATGGAATTATATTGAATAATTCAAATAATTATTATCCGTAAGAGAATGGTCTTGTTGAGTCTACAAACAAGAACCTTATATGTATCATTAAGAAGACCATTTTCTCTAAACAAAGGAACTGACATTCTACTTTAGTGAATGCCCTATGGGCTAACCAAGTCATGCCAAGAGCTTCTCTCAATACGTCTCCTTACTTCTTGGTGCACGAAAAAGAAGCCATCTTACCCCCAAACATCTATTTTCCTTCCCTTCAACTTTCACAAGAATCTCAGGGCAAGCCATGCTTATTGGTTCAACGTAGGATATACACCATTCGCAAGCTACATGAAGAAAGAAAAAAAGAAAAATATTTTTTTTCTCTTTACCAGAGTCGTATCAAGAGGTGGTTTGATAAGAATTCTGCAGGGAAGAATAAATTTGGTGTGTGTGACCTAGTCTTGAAGTGCGACAAAGCCCACGAGGACAAATGCAAACACACTAAGTTCCAATCCCTCTAGATTGGACCATTCACTACACACGAAAAGCTTGGAGAACACACATATTGTTTTCATCACTAGATGAGAAGATGAACTCTCTTCTTGTCAATGGCCAAGACTTAAAACAATATTTTCAATGATGATCTAGGGTTGCGCCCTTCCCTATGTACATAGTTTCTTTTCTTGTTTGTTTGTTTGGTCTTGTTTTTGTTTCATTTCTGTAAATACGCATTGTGTGTGAACGTGTTTTTCATCTTATTTGTGTGTGGACGAGTTAAAAATAGTCTTGTGGCACTACAACATTTGGCTAACCTTTGGTCCTCCTTTGTATTGGTTATATCTTTGGTCAATGATGTTCTGACGAAAAATATGATCCATCCATAAGGAGAGTTTTGTGTCGAACCATGATACTTGTGTCTATTCTGGAAACCTTATGCCTATAATCAGTCCCTTATGTTTTTGTGTTTTCACGCTTATCCACACAATAGAGGAGGAAAATGGGAAAAACTCAAATGAGAAAACCTAAATCAGAGGTCTCTATATTCTTCTTTGAAGGAACAACCTCTCCTACTCTCAATAAGACAGGATCCCTCTTCCGCCAATAAAATGAATAAGTTTTGATTTACAATCATTTTTAAATATATAAATAAAGGTGAAAGAAGAGAAAGGATTCTTGCATAGAGAGTTGAAGCAAGAAACTCTACCAGGGTATTGTCCAGGCTCACTGGCAGCGGAGCTATGTTTGTGTTCCTGTAGTAACTCCACTAGGGTACTGTAAAGTGTAGTGTCCTATTTTTTTTCCAAGTATAGTTTTTTCACTCCTATCAAGGTGATTTTTGATGAGTTATACATATGACAAATTGATCACTTGATTGAGGAATAATGTTTTATATACATAGTTATATTTCCTTTTATGTTTATGTATGGCAGATTGATCACTAGATTGAGGAACAATGTTTTATATATTTATATTTCCTCTTATGTGTGGTATCTTTGATTATATGTATTAGATGGTTTTTATTAAGTAAATGTTATACACATGTTTGTCTTTTTCATCCGATTTATGAAGCAGGTGTATGACATGGATGGTGATCCAAGATTGAGACACATAGACCCATGGATGTTCATGGTTATGTGGAATAGATGGTTAATTATGATTTATGGATGATACATGATTTGTGTGATTATATATGTGTAATGTTGTACTAAGCAGGATGTGGTAGGGTACCTAGTCATTTTCCAACAAGGATGTTCAATTATGAATGACTGTGGAAGTCATTTCTTCAAAATGATTGTGGAAGTCATGAATCATTCTCGGTAAAATGTGATTAAGTTAATTTCATTATGAAATTCATTTGATTCCTTAGATCTATGAGATTGTAATGTGTGTAGGTCTTTGAACAAGGCCTTACCAGCGAACCATCAGATGGGTAAAATCTCACAATTAGTACCATAAGGAGAAACACAAAGTTTCAAAGCACAATAGATGAGAGGGCATGGAAATTAGGGAGTGGGGTCCTAAATCCAAGAAATATAAAGACGTGGACTCTTGTATATTTAGGGCGTGGAGTCTTGAATATTTAAAAAGATCAAGTTGTGGAATCTTGGATCTTTGGAGTAGATCAGGGTGCAAAGTCCTCAATCTACTAAGGCATAGAGATGCATGAAATAGGGGTGCGAAATCCCTATTCTCCAGAAGAAAAATACCACTCATGGATGAATTTCCTTAAATAAAATTTCATTCTCACAATTCTGGAATGACTTTCTAAAAATAGAAAGTCATGTCTAGCATCTCAAGCACGACTTTCCAAAAATAGTAAATCACCTTGCATAAATTGGTAATCAAGTGGAGTTGAAGAAAAACGACTTAACTTATCATTAATCAATCCTAATAGTTCAATCTTGATTGAATCCTCAATATTATTAATATTATTATTATCTTTTATGAGACTATGATATTATTATTAAAAAGGAATTACAAGTCAACTTTATCTCCTCAATCAATTCACACATCTCCTTCATGACTCTCATGGCTCTATGTAACTCTCTCTCTCTCTCTCTCTCTCTCTCTCTCTCTCCTCTCTTTTTAAATAATACATTACACTATATTTTATGCAGTGATCAAAGAATGACTTTCCTTTTCACTCATTAAAAATATGTCATAAAATATTCCTCTTACGCTCTCTTTAATGCATATGTTACACTCTCCTTAACTAAGGCATGGATACCGCTCCTTAATGGCCTAAGTTACACTCCTCTAAATGGAATCCAATGCATGCACATTACTCCTTCTTTATGACAAGAATTGGTTTCTCCTCCTATATATGAGTCTCATGTATTCTCACTTGGGGGGTGGATTATGATGCCAAGGGTGGAAGAGACATGAGGAAAATAATGAGAGGGAGAGATATGGAGAGTAGCTAATTGCTTCCAAAATAAATCTGAAATTCATACTAAAATCCTAAGATCTCTAGCTATTGAGGTTGGCCATGAGTGGTATTGAGAGGAAGTGAGAATTTTCTTCCTTAGTTTGCCTTGCAAATCTCTCTACTGTTGTCTTTTGGTACTGCTTCTAAGCTTTTGTAGCTCGGGGGTTCCAGGGGGAGAAGTTCATCCTAGATATGGTTGGGAGGAAAACCGGGTGGTTCACAATGAGTTGGTAAGGCTATTGGAGCTGGAGCATACTCCCATTTTTTTGAGTTGTATAAATTCATTTCCAGGTATGTTGACATCATTATATTGTGTTTTTTTTTGTAGTTCATTCCATGGTTTTTGTTTATTTGGTTTTTGACTTAAACTTAGATGTATATCAAATGTTGCACACTAAATGTTGAAGGAATTTTACAATAATTGTAGTTTATTTTATGTAAGTCTTGTTTGTACAGTTTCGTTACAAGTTGATTTACATCATGTCTTAATGGATGAAGCATTCATGCTGCCATGAGTTTTATGAAAACATATTAATAGCATAAATTTGGTTTTTCCTTCTCTTTTTACAACTGTAGATAAGTTTGCACATTATATGTTTGACAAAAGTGATAAATGAGATAGTAGGAATTTGTTTTTGGTTGTGGTTTTAAATAATAGCGCTTATGGGAATTTCTGTTTCGATTCATTTTAACTTCATGGGGTATCTGTAAATTAAGCCATGTCACCCAAACTTTGATTTCAAAAAATAGAGTTTCAGAATCTGGTTCTTTAATCTGCTATATTTTACAGATTTGTTGCTGTTGCCTGGTGGTTTGTTTTGCTGTCTTTTTTTTAGCTGTGATTTACTTGGTAATCTCTATTTATGAAACCATCCTGTTATATAAACTTGGAATTATTTTTTTTAAAGTCTCAATGGTTAATACATTGATAGTTTAAATAACTTGTGACTGCTTGTTTGATAGTTTAATAGTTAGCAGCTTGTTTTGTGACTGCTAACCGTTGTTCAAAATTCTCCAATGGCTGTAGCTACATCGCTGCGAGCTATTTGTAAAAAAATATTAAATATTTATAGTCATTTATGTGCCTAAATTTTTATATATGCAACAATAAAGATGGATGACAGTTCTACTTATGTATTACATTCACTTATTAGCATTACTGATAATGAAAAAGAAGTTATGTAATCTTAGATTCATGTTAGTTAATTGTGGTGAAATCTCCTTAAGGGTTATGGTTGTAAGTGTTTGACAAAATGCCTCAATGGTTGTACATTTCATGCTTGCAAACTATTTGACATAATGCTTCAATGGTTGTAGCTAATTACATCTATGAATTGTCTATAAATATGACTAAGTGAATTTAGGATTTGCAACCAAGGTGTTTCTGGAAATATCTCAAACAATAAGCATCATCATTCCATTGAATTAAAAATCCATGGAAGGAAAATTTTGTAGGTGAACTGTTGTAATTGTTAGCTCACATATGAATTCATAATAATTGGAAACCACTCCTTTAGAAGTTGAATTATTTTGTTTTTCTCCCCTTTGTTTTACCAAAGGATTCATAGACATATTATTTAAAACAAAATCAAATTAATCACTCTTAAACACTTTTAATTGCAATAGAATGAACAATTAGCTTATTGGAAATTGTGGTTTGTAAAGATTGATATTATTTATCCCACTAAAGACTCTATCATTTAAATGTGATTTTAAGACTTATGGTTATAAGTTTTGGATCTTGATGAACCATGACCCTGTAGATTTAATGAGAATTTTAATATTACCATGGGTTAATTAGTTAGTAGAAATTAGTGTGTAGTGTAAAGAATACCAATAAAAATAAAAATATAGATATATGACCTTGCATTAACTTTTACATCTTAAAATCTTAAACATTTTGATTCAGCCTTAGTATAACACTGATGGTTGGTAACGTGGGACCTTACATAAAGACCTTCTGGTAGTAGAGCAACACCATAGATGAAAAACTATACTATGAAAATATAAAGCTCACAAACTACACTACCCTTGCCAATTTAAAACATTGCAATATTGTTGAATCTTATGATTGTGTTTAAACCGAGAAGGAAAAAAGGGGACCATCTTTATTCACAGGGTAAGTGGGGAAGCCAAAGTAATTTGCACGAGGAATCAATGCTCCCTAAAGAACTGAGACCTTGGACAAAAGAGTCAACCAAGACAGAGAAGATGGAATTATACCACCGTGTAGCCAAGTGTTGTCGTTGCTACAACACCCTCCAAAATTTTGCCCTGCACCAAATTTAGGAGACTACCTCGGTCTTTTATATTGTTTTCACAAACATCAAATTCCATTGTATGTGTTTTCTTTACATGTTTTGGTCCCTTTTTCAAGAAAAGAAAAATGTTGTATTTTTGCATGTTAAGTGTTGCACAATGTATATGAGATTTTTTGGTGGTTTCAAGGGGTTACCTTTGTGTAAATGAGTTTATCTTTCCATGTAAACATCCGTTGCACTCATTTCCAAAGTTGTAAGCACTATCGCACAAGTGTTATCATGGTCATCGTAAAGAGTATTGTTAGTATCACACTTGTCATAAGTTGTAGCAAAGTTGTTGCACTAAGGGAAGTATGTTGTTCATGTGTCCTGTATGATGTATGTTGTAGTGTCGTCAAGTGTTCTAGGTGTGTAATCATAGTCAAGTCATATCACTGTTCACATTAGCTTCATCGATCCCACACTTAGCCAAATTTGAAAAAATTTCAAGCAACTTAGCCTCATCAGGCCCTCCTGAACTGCACATTGCTCAATCCCAACCCTCTAGCTGCAACCCTACCTATTAACACTATGAAATGCGTAGTTACTACCTCCCGGGACTACACACTGCGTAGTCTCAATTCTCAATCCTGAACCTTAGGCTCCAAAACTGTGCAGTTCAACCCTCCAGCCTAACCTCAACTACACATTGCGCAGTCTTAGAATTCAAGCCTGACCCTTGAGCTCCTGAGCTGTGTAATTGCGCATTCAGCCAACCTCCCTTTCCTTCCATAACTGCGTAGTAGATTGAACCAATACTCAACCCCTCAACCCGGCTCATTGAGCTCCCAAACTCCACAATTTTCTTCCTCAGCCTAGCCTGGACTACATATTGCGCAGTCTCAAGGCTCAAGCTTCACCCCTGGCTACCTGAGATGCGCAATTGTGCAGGCACTAAGCCTCTCCCTCAACCTGTAACCTAGTTTTGGTTCAGTAAGTGGATCAACATGAAGCATCTTATATTAGGGGTTTATAGAATTGATGTCGTCTTATCATGAGTGAATTTCAGATGCAGGTACTCTATGAGTGCATGACAGGATGATGAAGAAGGATATGAAGAAGGGAAACATGATGAAAGACATCTCTGTAGGTGATTATGAAAGCTGATCAATCAAGAGAAAGGAAAGGGACGCCAATTTACAATCGCAACTCAAGATCTGATATCACTAAAGACTCCTTACCTCTAAGCCATATGAAGGTGGATAGAAGAACATTCCCAAGCAGACACATAACAAGGAGCAACAAGAATGGCTTGACAATTCCATATCATCAAGAAGTACATATCACCAATGTCATGTCATGAGTCGTCATATGCCACATCATTATTGTGGATTATGTAATTTACTATTCAAAAATGTATTGGAAAATGGAAGTCCAAAGGACATGTACAAAATACAAAGGTCATGTAAACTTGAAAAGTCATAAGAAGTCAAACAATCATGAGCGTAATAAAAGAGTCACAAGGTAGGTGAAACATCGCCCCATTGGTTATATATACACCCCCATTGTATGAATAAAGGAATTTTCACCTTGGCTCTTCCTGCAAGGCATTAGAGAGACAAGCTAGTTCTTTCATTGAGCAAGTGGTGGTTCCAACGTTCCACTTTGGAGCTAGTGGTGTTTGATGTATACATGTGTCTTGGAACTTTTACTTAATATATGAAGCCTGATGGCCAACATGTTATTCATGCATATATTATGAATATTTGTAAGACTATTATGTGAATGTTTATGATTCATGTTTGCTTTCACCTGTGCTAAAGTAGTTGAACTATTTTGGTTATTTTAATGCTTATCATATTAAGAATGTGTTGTATTGGTTGCAATGACCATCGCATCTTTGTGGACTATTCTGCTGGATGTTAGATAGATCCTTTCTATTCATGTGTCTTTGCTAGGGTGGTATTATTACCTCTCTCTTAGAGGCTCGCTTTCTCCTTCCGTCCGCAATAGAAGAACCTTGACACACCTACAACCAAACACTCATCAGGGATACTTACTTGATTTTCAAAGGTACATATGAACTCCTCTCTCTTGCTGACAGTTAGAGCCAAGGAAAATATTTATTAAATCGATAATCAGGCCATATTCCAGATGGGGCTCCTATCCCAAATAGTGTGTGGTCTAATTGGAACCACATATTGGGGAGACCCTTTGAACGTTGGCAGGTCCAACACTATCAACACCACCCAAAACATTGGACAAGCTAAATTCACAAACACAATTCTTTCCCAAAATTCATCTTACAATATGAATAGCTGTGAAAATATTCATAATATAGCAAATTTAGATTAATTAACTAACAAATATAATATTAAACTAATTTTATAAATATACAATTAACCAAATTAAAAAAAAGAAAACCATGTATATAAATAAAATAAAATGAAAATAAATCTACAAACCTAGACCTCATGCAGGTTAGGGCCTTGCATAAAGCCAACATTTTGCCTCACTCCCCCTTCTACTAGAGCCTACACTTTCACCTCACTTCTCTTTCAACCTAGTTCACCTTCTCCTCTGTAACTGAGCAGATATCACCTTGTCTTTGACCCCTTAGGATAATCCAAATGAAGGAAAAAAAAAAAAATGTGTGCAACTTTCACAGTTAGAGGAGGGGGTGTTCAATTTAGCACCAATAGAAAATACCCAATCCAAATCGTAGAAGGCCCTTCCTCAACAAGAGGAGGGAACATTTAAGGAAGACCATTGGTATCTTTTTTGTGGGTACATTTTCCCTAGAAATATGGCATTGGATGCCCTATTCTAGATTTGATAACGGTCCCAATGAGGAAGAGGATGACAATAAATTTGGCATATATACGCTGTATCCAAAGTATGGGAAAAATTATCATGAGCTTGTGGACAAACCTGCTGTCAAATTAGGGATGTTTGTGGAGAGAGACACCATCAGAAATAATGTGTCACCTACAACTTCTACTAACTCTTTTACTGCTTTTACAATCCAACGATATGTTTATCCAAATGGTTATGTAACTAATCGTGTTTTGTCTATTTAAATTCCATTATTTATTATTTTGTACATATGTTGCTAAGTATATTTCAAGCTGATGTAGAGGCTAATCCATTGTAAACATATTTGATGGAGGTAGCCACTCAGAGTTCACATGCATTGGCATTGCTTGTTGTAACAAATGCTAGGATAACACTTGAAAGGAGGCGCTTTTAAGAGGGTGCAACTTTACTTGTACATAGACAAGCATTATGGTAGAGCTTAGCTCATGACATGACTTATGAATTTCATAGTATTTGTGCTAAAGAGGCTTACTTGTATAAAATTCCTCTGAAACATAGTTCAAATGTTTTAGAGGGGTTTTAGATTTTTGAAATGTTGTATAATCCCTTTTGGATGGTGTACTATCCGTTTTAGCTAGTGTTTTGATGTTTTATATGGATAAGTACTATACTTTGGTTTTAAATCAGCTTGGTATTGGTTTTCATTGTTTTTGTTTGTCCTCCTAGATGAGAGAAATCAAAGGAATTCTCAAAATGATATTTATTCGATGAGCCAAGTGGCGGGTAAGAAAAAAAACCAAATGCTCACTACACTGTACAAGTTTCCCTACATGAGTGAGAGATGGTTGGAGGCCAACACAGGTCACCCATACTAATAGTAACCCACTTAACGCCATGCCATTTCATTATTAATTATATATTGCATTTTTCTTTCATTGATTCTTTTTTTTGTTACACAAACTCACAAGAAACATTCAAGAAAAGTCACAAAGTATGGAAACATTGGTATTTTTTACCTAGTTGTGGGTAGAAAGATGTGTGAAGTTGAAAAATAAAGCACACATTTACTAAGTTACAAGAAAACGTGGAAAACAGAGGCTAATAGGACCATGTTGCAAGACACAAAATATATTCTTTCAATGTATGTCTAGGTTCCTTCTTCTTAATGTTTTCCAATGTGAATTGTTGAAAAATGAATATAGAATCTTAGAGCTTACATATCACAATTGGAAAGCATCACAAATTGCATAAAAATCTCTTTACATCAATGTTCCCTTAAGCCTTTCCATCATTTGGACCGAGGTAGTCCAATTTAATATTAAGCACACTCACTTGCCCACTAACATCCTTGTACTCTAAATTCCTTATATCTCCAAAGCCTCCACTATACTCTTGATACTATGGTTTTACATTTTGAACTAGCATTGTTACAGAATAGATAATTCCAAGGTATTGGTCAATTGAAACATTTAACTATACTTCCTCCCCCAAGTCAATCTCCATAAAGTATGAGAGTGCACTCACAATATTGTTGATGATTTTTTTTATTTTGCATCACCAGTTACAACATATTTGTTATAGGAGAAGATCATGTTTAGTCACTACTTTGCTATCTTTGCATTTGAAATTCTCTTAATTTTTTTGGGAAACAATATGTTCCATGCAAAATTTATTTGTTCAAAAAAACTCATATTTAAATAGATTTTATTTAAAACAATATGAAATTCTCTTAATATTGACTTGTATTGATGACATATTGATAAAGTCATCAATGTCTTGTGTTATAAAAATGTTGCAGAGACCATCATCCCCAACTCCATAACATTAGTGAGACAAATGTAATTGCATGAGTGTTTGTAGTGGAACTATGGAGTGATAATCACGAACACATGTAGTGTTATATTTGAATCCATCCACTTTGTTCTTGATGGTTATCCTATTGTTTCCTTCATATTCTACTTCTTCTCATCCTCTCGATCCTCTCCCCTCTATTCTAGCCCTTGGATTGAGAAAGCTCGTTGTGGTCATTTAGTGTGTTTTAGTTTTTTTTGAGGTGGAATTAGGGTAGATGTGGAATTTGACCAACTAGTGTAATTTCCAGTTCTTTAAAAGAAAATTAAAAAGGAAGGGTATTTTATTTTTTTTAATTGGTAATTTTTGTCAATTTTCATATGTATATTATTTTGAAGCATAACTTAATAAGACTTTGATCCTCTATTTTGACATTGTTTCTTTTTTTGTTTGTGTGTTTGCACCGTGGGTATCTTACAAGATTTCTTACAGGTACAAAAGGTTGGAATATGTGTGTTGGTGAATGTAGGTGGGTATTAGGGTCCAGATTTTGAATCTAGGTTTTGATATCAAATGTAAGACCCCCTTCTTGAGTTCTTAAGTTTGTATAAGAACTACTCGTGTAAGACCCCCTACCCGCAGTCTTGAGTTTGTATAGGAACTACTCAACCATAAATTAAAAAAAAAAAAAGCACATTTTTTTATTTTTATTATGACTACTATTGTTTCTATTTATTCCACAGTGTATTTATTTTTCATTTTCAATTTTAATAGCAATGCAAATCAAATAATTTAATAATTACATTTAACAAGAATTTTGAAAATGGCAATTAATAAGAAAATACCTATCTATGGTGGCTTGGTTGCGGTACTCCTGCTTAGTGCACCTAACTGAATATGCCAGCCTGCCAACTAGGAAACTCTATCCAAATTTCTAGCTAAGGAACCTATACAAGTTCATTATCCCTCCAAGCCCAAGTCCAACCATAGTCGTAGTGTATCCGAAATCGATACCCCACTCTTTGTCCCACTCCAAAACTTTTCCTCCAAGTTATCCATCCAAACCTCTCGTAATAATCTTCCCCTCCCTTCCATCCTCAAGTTCAACGTTTAAATGATAAGTTCCCTTCTTCCCAAGCTCTCCTCGCACTTTTGCATGCCTCCCCTGAGTAAATGCCACCCACCCTTATTATGTTACCAATTCACCCTCATTATTTGACCAACTCCTTGTCTATGCCTCTCCTTGAGCCCCTCCAACTTTTTCCTTATCTCCGAATTAATTTGAGGGAATAAATTTGTGCTCGAAGAAGTTATTGAGGGTTTAGAAGAGATATATAGTAAAATAATACTAACAATTAAATATTAATATTTTATTATGTCAATCAACCTTATGGTTTCGTACAAATCATATTTATCTATCTATTTAAATATTAAACATCCGTGTTAAAATATATTTTATTGATTATAATTGAGGATTAAAAGTTGAGTAAACATTGATCAAATTTAATTATTAAGCAAGTTCAAAACTAATTATAAACTTTATCATTTACCAAGATTAAGATTAATTGTAACTTATTCACTAATCAATTTTAACCGTTAATTAATTGTTTAACATAATAAGCAAAAACATACTAATGTATTTGGCGAGGTGTAAATATATAACTAGCATATACATACCTATTACATATACTAATAATACTTATAAAATTACATATACTAATAATACTTATAAAATTCAGTCATAAAAGTCCATCATTTAGTAAATAAATTAATACAGTGCAATAAATATGAATTCCTACCTATAAAGAGAATAAACTGGAACATGTTATGATTGTGTTTGCTTTAGGAAGAAAAAAATATATGAATAAACTTCGCTGGTTAGCTTTAGGAAGAAAAAAATATGAATTCTTTCATATAAAGAGAATAAACTGGAACATGCGATGATTATGCTTGCTTTAGGAAGAAAAAAAAATATGACTTTCTACATATAAAAAGAGTAAACTGAAACTTGGGATGATTATGTTTGCTTTAGAAGAAAAAAGTTTGAACTTCTGCATGTAAAGAGAGTCTATGGGAATGTGCATGAATGCATAGGGAATATAAAGAAGTACCAAAAGTGGTATTTTTAATACAAAATTCCCACTTCAAAGTTAATGGTGAGTCAAAATTTAATATAAGAGTATACTGGAACGTGGAGTTATATAGGCAATGTGCATGGCTGCACACGGAATATAAGGAAATACTAAAAAGTCGTATTTTTAATACAAAATTCCCACTTCAAAGTTGATGGTGACTCAAATTTTAAAATAATAAAAATCTTCTAGATGATTTATAATTTTCCCTCCTTTGAATGGTTTGAGACACATTTAAATAGTTTGGAATCTTTAATTGGCCTAACCATGAGAAACCAGGTCAATATTGTTCTGTCCATGAGGATATTAAACCATGGGAATGGTATGGCTATTAAACCATGAGGATATTAAACCATGGGAATGGTATGGCTATTCTCCAAAAGTCAACATTGTTTGGTCATGTGAGGAAAATGTGAGGAATGACTATGAGAATATTAAACCATGGGAATGGTATGGATATTCCCCAAAAGTCAACATTGTTTGCTCATGAGAGGAAAATCATAGGAATGGTTATTTTAGTTTTAGTTGGTTTCAATCTTTCTTTTAAATTCGGTTGTTTGTTTTTTTAATATATAAAGTCTTTGGTCTTTATAATAAGAAGACTGTTTGTCGCCTGAACGGTTGATGATCAGTTAACACTGAATTATTATTATTATTTTTTAAATTAATATTTTAAGAAAATTAATTTAAATTTTTGTTATTTATAAAAAATTATACTATAAATTTAAAAAAAATTTTAATAAGTTTAAATAAAAAATAATTCTAAAAAATTAAATTAATTATTATTATTATTTTATAATTATATTTATGATTATGTTTTAATGATATATTTATTTTTATTATTATAAATGTTTTTAATTCATTTTTATATTAGTGTATCGTTAGTAGAAAGGTGAAGGGGGTAGTTAGGGTTTTCGAGTTTCGGTCATGGTGATAAGACTAACGTTACTCAGGGACAATTTTCCTCTGATTATGGTTATTGTGATAATTTTTTATCAACCTCGTTTAATCTCCTATTTACACATAATTGTGTGGGTTTTAGCTTAGGTTTATTTGTTTTACACATTTTTCTTGTGCCTTTTTAGTTTGTCTCTTATAGGTTTGTCTTGCTCTACATAGGTGGCTCCCAGCTGGAGCTCTTACATCTGACTTTGCTATAACTTGTCCCCCAACAATGGGGGATGGGGAGTCTCTTGATTATGATTAAGATATGTTGTGTTCTCAAGAAATATGTACCCATCGGTCTCAGTTTGATCATAGGTTTCATGGAGGATCTTCCATTTGCTCGATAGGTGTGTTTGTCACAACCTTGTCCATTTCCTCTGTGCCCGTTTTTACGAGTTTTTTCTTCTTGTGGTAAGGTCACTCTTTCTCCCAATAGGGTTTGAGGAGCTTCTCTACTCTAGTTGTGATGCACTTGTTTTCTTCTGGGTCTTGGGAGTTAGGGTTTGATCCTCGTCTCCTTGTTGCTTATGTCTTTTCCTCTGTGGAGCAAGGTTTCTACAAGGGCCTTATTTTCCCTGTGGTTTCCTCCTTTGTCTCTCTTCCCTTCATAACCCTAGATATTCCATTGACAAGTTATCTCTTAAGGGATTTGGTTTCCTAAGTGGTGGATGGGAAGTCTCTCCTTAGTGGTAAAGAAGCAAGGTCTATGGGAAGGGAAGCTTCTGTAGAGCTGGAGGAGGGTCCATCTAGCAAAGGAAAAAGTGCCTCCTAGGGTAAAAGGAAGAAAAACCACTTCGTAAAATTGTTAGAGAACATGCAGATGGATTTAGCCCTGGGTTAAGATGTGGTCATTTGAAAAGCAGATGCATTAGGCCATTTGTTGTTGGTCTGTAGAATATAAGTGCATAAAGTTGGTTTTTCCTTTCTCTCAGAATGGGTGGAGACTATAGTGTGAACTTTGGAAAAAAAACTTTGTTCTCTTAGAGTTATGGCCAAGGGTTGGATTCAATTAGTCTTCTAAAATGAAGTGGATGAGAAACTTATTAAGGGGAAGGTACTGAAAATAGACTCATCTGTTGTTGTCTCCAAGTAGTGGTCTCCTCTCTTTGATGTTAGGTGAGAGTGGATGAATATTTTTCCTCTTTGGGTTTGAATTCCTAATCTTCTGTTTCATTTTTGGTAGGAGTTAATCTTTTAAGGTATTGGCAATTTGTTGGGGGTCTACCTGGAACATGACTCCTCTTACCTTTCCTCTAGAAATATGTCCATGGATCACATTCTTACCAGCGTGGAACTTTATTGCAGGCTCTCTGGTGCTATTGAGATGGGTCTAGGGATGGCCCCTTTAGAGTTGGACTATGAGGGAATTCCTTTTAGATATCAGTGGTGTCATTAACATGGGAACCTAGTGAAAAATTGTGTGCTTCCTATACGTAAGAAGGTGCAGAGATCCTTTGATACATCCCAAGATGGGGGGTAGGAGTAGGGGATATTTTCTTATGAGACACTGATTTCAACATCTTGTTTCAAACTCCCTAGGTTCTTATGGTTTAGATAAAGTTGCACACTAGTCGACAGAAGGTTCTTAGCCAGAAGTTCATCCTTCTTGTTCCCTCGGCTCTGGTAAGTGAAAGTACTAAGTCTTTTCCTCCCTTCCACACCTTAAATCCTTATTCCCATGATGCTTTTATTTCATTTTCTTAATGTCTTGTTTGTTATTCTTTGGAATTTGAGGGTTTTTGTTTAACCATCTCATGCATAAAATCTAGTATTCCCCCTCCCATCCGGTCCCTGCTATTTGTTTTGTTCCTATTGCCTCAAGTGACATGTCCTCACCATCATCCTCTTCTAATTTTATTTCATATGAGCTCCAAATTTCTGATGATATCTTATGCATCTTTTCTCTCAGCTTGTCGTTCCCCAGAGGGGTGGTATTACTCAGGGCTTGTTACAATTTTCTCTATCTCCCGCGGATGGTCGAAATTGTGGCTGAAAATCTCTCCTTACAAAATCTAAGGAAAGAGCTAGAGTAGATCTTGTTGTTGGCAATAAATTGTCCATTAGAGGGGCCCTTAGAGCAAGCCCGATGATTATGGAATACCATAAATGAAATTAATGGCCTGTCAGGGTCTAGCTTGTCTCTCTAAAAAACAAGAATTAAAGAGACTTGTTGAGATAAATAGACGGGATATTATCTTCCTATAAGAAAGCCTTAGCAATTGTATGATGATCTCCTTGTGTCTTGAATCCCTCCTAAAGGGTTGGTATTTCTCAGTGGCAGATATCTCTGGTCATTCTAGAGGGCTTGTGGTGGATTAGAATCCACATAATGTCTTGGTATTAAATATATTGAGTATGGAGACTGTTATGGGGATTGAGGTTTCTTCTCTAGTCCCCGCCCAATCTCTTTTGTTAATCAATATTTATGGTCCTTCTCAAAATCAATTAGAATTCTAGGAATTGACTCTCAATAAATCCTTTTTTCTGATCCAATAACGTCGTCATTTGTGGTGACCTAAAATTCTTGTTGCGTCCTTCTGAATCATGGGGCCCTTAGGCTAGGCCCAATCCAGAAGCATATTTCTTCATAAGTAGGATTTCCCAATATATATTGGTGGATATTGAACCAGTCAATATATATCCCACTTGGAGGAACTAGTGTTCGAGGGAATATTGGATTTCTAAGATAATTGATATGTTCCCCCTTGATGAAACTCTTCTGGACTCTCTATCCCTATTTAGACAATGGATTATCAAGGGAGGCATCTCAGAGCACTCCCCCATTTTCTTGGAAATAAAAGGGGCTCCCAAGAAACCTACCAGTCCTTTCAATTTGAATTTGGATTGGTTGAAAGATGAGGAGTTTCTATCTCTAGTCAAGTCCAATTGGTCTCCCTTCTCTCCCTTGTTGGATGTATTGGAAATTGCTCAATTCAAAGCTAACCTAAAAAGGATCAAATAAAAGACAAAGGAATTGGGTAAAAGGAAGAAGTTGTTGGTGCTCTAGGAGCTAGAAGTTATAGAAAAGTCTTTCGACTATCTCTACCTCTGAAGGGGAAGACTTCTCTTCCCAGGAGTCTAGAGATTCTCGTAGAAGTCTGAAAAAAATAAAAATTGTTCTTCTAAATTCTAGGGATGAGTGCTGACAAAAAAACAAAGCAATCTGGCTCAAAAGTAGCAATGAGAATATGAATTATTATTATTATTATTTCTTGTTTTGTTTTGTTTTGTTTTTTTTTTTTTCAGGCTTATGTAAATGATCGAAAGCCAATGAATATTATTTAGAGTTTGTAGGATGAAAATGGTTATGAGGTTTTCTCTTTCAATAGTCTAGAAAATTTGGGTAAAAGGTACTTCGAATATCTTTTCAGAGATCCTCCAAAAACTTCTATTATTGAAGTCATCCAAATTGCATGATTTTTCCCTAGAATGGTTAATGAAGAGGAGTGTAGGGATTTAATAGATGAGGTTTCTATGGAGGAACTCAATGCGATGCTGGACAACTTTCAAAGAGACAAAATTGTTGGGCCAGATGGATGGGGGAGTTGAATTTTTCCTAGATATTTTTGATATTTTAGGCCAACACCTATTATTTTTTATTGATGAATCATGGAAGGAAGGTTGTATCTATATAGCCTTCAATTCTACTTTTATTGATCTTATTCCTAAAGCTAATCGTTCTCTCACTTTCTCTAATTTTCAACCTATTTCCCTCTGTAATTCCATCTATAAGGTTATTGCCAAGATGATTTCCTCCATAATCAAGCCCATTCTTTCCAAATTTATATCTTTCTAGCATTTTTATTTTTTAGAAGGCAAATCCATGAAGCCATATGTGTGGCCTAGGAAGGCTTACACAACATCAAAACTCAAAATTTGAAAGGAGTCGTTATCAAAATTGATTTATCCAAGGCCTGTGATCGGGTAAATTGGATTTACATTAGGCTCTTATTTATTCATATTGGTTTTATCCCTAACTTTATTAAGTGAGTTATGAGTTGTGTTTAGTCCATTTCTTTCACAGTGTTATAAATTGTTTTTCCTCCTTTCTTCTAGGCCCTAAGAGGGTTGTGTCAAGTTTGTCCTCTTTCTCCTTTTCTATTTTTGTTGGTAGTGGAGAGTTTGAGCCAACTTCTATTGGATGTTAAAAGACACAAGGTATTCCACAACTCTTTTATTGTTTGAAATTAGGCCATCAATCATGTGTTTTTTGTAAATGATATCCTTATATTTTTCAACAGTCATGTTAGGGATTTAATGATGATGGTGGAGTTTCTTTCTCTTTTTGGGAATGTTGTTGGAATGGTTATAAATCCCCATAAATATTCTATCATTCATGACAATATTTCTAATGCTGAGATCCACCATATGACTTAGCTTCTCCCTTATGAATCAATGTTGTTGAAGCAGGGTTTGAAATATTTGGGTTTTCAACTAAAATCCAATTGTTATAACAAAGTGAAATGGGCTTGGATCATTGCTAAGGTCGATAAAAAAATAAATTGTTGGAGTCATTGATGCCTTCTTGAGCTGGTTGTCTGGTTCTCATAAAATTAGTTTTAGAGGATATTTTGGTTTATTGGGCCTCCTTGGCATGGATTCCCAAATGTGTTTTGGTCAAGATTAGGAGATTGTTTTCTTTATTTCTATGGAAAGGAATCAAGAGAAGGGGGTATTTCCATGGGTTAGATGGGACTCCATTGCCAAACCTAAAACCTTGTGAGGTTGGGGCTTAAATAATTTATTCCATTTTTCTAAATACTTGGCTGCTAAATGTGGTTGGTGTATGGTTTCAATAGATAATCTCTCGAATTCACGTGACTTACAAAAATACGTTGCTCCTAATTTTCTAGAGGACTAGCATAGAAGAACAAACAAATTGAGATCAAATATTTCCATGATATGGCAGGTTATTCTCAACTGTTTTCATATTATTGAAAAGGGTCTTTCATGATGGATTGGTAGAGGTGACAAGGTGTGCCTTGGTCTAAATCCATGGCCGGGTAGTGGTACAAATCATTTGTTTCCTTATCCACTAATAAATATGCTTAGGGACCATGACTATAGTAAATTAGCTCACATTGTTATCCAAACCTCTCATCTATTTGGGGACAAAGCTAGTTATCTGCTAAGGAGCTTAGTTTAGAAGGGTAGCATAGGGTCATACAAAAATAGTACATTCAATCTATTTCAGATGGACATGTTAGATTGATTAGTAGACCTAATGAACTTATTTGGAGCATATTCCCTGCTGCATTTTACAATCCCAAGTTGGGTTTCAAATATCTTATGGCTGATCGCGTTGAAGTAGAGTAGAAATGGTGGCGAAAGGCGATATGGAAATAAAACTGTACCCTAAAATAAAAATTATTCATGTGGCGTCTTACGATGAAGAAGTTTCCCACCTAGGATGTACTACAAAGAAGGTTCATGTTTGGGTCTAGTTGGTGCTCGTTATGTCAAGATAATGAGTAATGCGTCTTTCATATGTTTATGGTTTTTCCTTTCTTCCAATAGGTTTGGAAGATCTATAGCTTTGCTTTATGTCATTTTATTCTCTAGGTTGGAGCTGATATGGAAGCGGCTTGGTGCTCCTGTTTTTCCAACCCCATTTGTCACACATTCATAACTTTTCCCCTCATTATCTATTGGGGGGTCTGGTTGGCCAGGAACAAGGTGGTCTTTGAGGACAAGATTTTGGTTCCTACGCACACTGCTAATGAGGTACTGGTTATCTTAAGCCATTGCCCACAAAAAAAAGGTTTTGTCACCCTTAATGATCCAGATTCATGAAGGAACAAAGTGAAATACATATTTAAATAGAAAACATAGGGATACAATAAAACTGAACTTCAATTAATAAAATAGAAAGTGTTGAAAATTGTTTACATGCAGAATAAAATCAAACTAGCTCGGACGATGGTAGCTTATCTTTAAGAATAGATGTGACATCTAAATTCCTTATAAACTATGTTACAATGAGGATCCAATGCCTTTTTATCATGAAGAAATAATAAGAAACCTTAAGCATCCAAAAACCTAATCCTAGGTGATGAAGCACCAAAGCGTATGGACCCTGATGGGGTTAGCTGGAACGTCAACATCCCAGGGTCGTAACTTTGGCATACAATATCTATTTGGTGTGAACCATAACCCATTAGAAAGGTTGATATGAGGAAATTACTTGTTTTCCCATTTGCACCCTAAAAAACATTGTTTAGGTCCTCAAAATGTCTCCACAATTTCAGGACCCAAGAATTGTCAAAAATAGAAAACTGTCGAAATAAGAAATTGTGCTGAAAAATAGGAAACTAATAGAAAAAAATGCAAGGGGTCCAAGTTGAATAGGAGGGTGGCCACTAATAACCACATCGATCAACCCTCCCCCCTTAGGAAGCAATGGTCCCCATTGCATTGAGTGCCTCCATGAGGTGAGGAATTTTTTGTTAAACTTGGTCCCCGGTGAGCCACTTACCTTGGTGCAAACGTTGGTTGGATTTGAAAACCCATTACAGTTGGATCCTTTGTTGGTGAGTTTTATTAATTTTTTTCCATGTCCAATCAGTTGTTTCCTATTCAATGTAATTTGGGCTGAGCTCTATTGGTGTTAGCTACTCAGCAATGTCAGATGTGTTCAACAATGGTGGAAAGTATGATTGAAGGCGATTCACATTGAATAATGGGTACAAGACAAGGAATGGGGGGATAAATTAGCTCAAAAAGATTTTCACCCATATCCTTAATGATGGTTAAGGCCCATAGTGAAGTGGTCAAAGCTACCGATGGGCTATGGTAAGATGTTCCTTCCGCAAATGCAACCAAACCTTGTCACCTACTTGAGATGATCATGATGTTGCTTGTACATAGTATTGGCTTTATCAAGGATATCATAAGCCTACTGGTTGATTTGTTGAATGTGTTCAATAAATTTGATGGCCTTATCATATTTGGATTCAACATGTGCTAATTCTATCTGTGTAATTGCAAGAGGCATTTTAACATTAATGGGACATAATGGTTGAAATAATGGGCCCACCTGAAAGGGGTTGTGGCCAATAAAGATATGGAGAGCTTTGTTGTAGTTGTGTTGCACATAGGGGAGACTCTCATCCCATGTTCATGGATGATTAGAGTCATACAAGCATAATATGTGCACTATCATCCCATTGATGAACTCCGTCTAGCCATCAGTCTAGGGGTGGAATGCAGTTGACTTGGTGAGCTTGGTGTCCTACAATTACTAAAGGATCGACTGTAATTCACTTAGGAAAATGCTATTATGATATGATATAATGTTATGTAGGATCCCAAAATGTATCCACACTCGTTTGAAGAACATATTAGCAGTGACTTCTAGAGTGATACCCTTCTTGCATGCAACTAATATGGCCACCTTAGAAAATATATCAACGACCGCAAACACACAGTCATTACCATGCTTGGTAGAAGGAAGGCTAGACATATAGTCCATGGAGATGGATTCCAAGGCCGACTAGGAGTAGGCAGAGGAGTGTATAAGCCTTTCTTCTTAATGGTTGGCTTAGTGATGACACAGGGAAAGATCTGATATAGTTTCCTTCATTCGGTCAGAGTCTTGGCTATTAAATATACTTATACAGTACTTCCATAGTATTCTACACACCAAAGTGTCCTCCAACCCAGTGGTAATGTGCCTTCAAAATAAGATTTGCATGCTTGCTTGAAGGAACACAAAGATGTCCTATATAGCATAATAGTCCATCTTGAAAGTGGAAGTCTTGAACTAGCTTTCCAATCATTAAAATCTTGTAGGTGGAATTTTTTGTGTGTGTCATTTTCATATAGATGTGGCCATCCATGTGTCTCATTCCCACAAGAGTTGAGAATTGTGCTCAGTGCCACAATCAGGGGTCGACTGAGGCAGTTTGCGACATGATTGGTGCTACCCTTCTTGTATTTTATGTTCAAATGGAATTTTTGTAGGCATGTGTACAATTTCTCATGGTGATCATTTTTAAACTTCCCTTGTGTATACATAAATTGAAGAGGTTGGTGATCCATGTGGATGATCATCTCCTTCCCAAAAATATAATGTTTCCATTACTGGTAGACCTACACGATAAAATACATTTCCTTATCATAGGTTGGGTACCTTTTAACAGTATTAGAGAGAATCTCATTGTGATAGGGCACTGGATTCCATTTCTCAATGGGGATTGCACCAATAACATACTCAAAGGAATTTGTGTCAATCCAAAATGGTTGTTGCAAATCTGACAAGTTGAGGACCGGCACAGAGAAAAGGTGATGTTTTAGTTCAATTAATGCATTCTATTGTGACTCGGACCAAAAAAACTTTACTTTTTCTCCACTCTTGGTAACTTGACTCAAGGGCCAAGTAATATGAGTGATCCCCAACGTGAATCTCCGATACAAATTAGAAAGGCCCAAGAACCTACGAATATTTGTTAGAGTCGTCGGGGCCAACCAATCCTCAATGACTTTGATCTTAGCTGGATCGACATGCACACCTTTCTGGACCTATTCCATGCCAAAGGAGCACTTCTCTAGGTTGGCACATAGCTTGTGTTGTATGTAACCCATATACTGGACCTATTCCATTCCAAAGGAGCACTTCTCCAGGTTGGCACATAGCTTGTGTTGTCATAGGGTTTGAAGGACCTGCTAAATATATTGCAAGTTCTTTGCCAAACTCTTGTTGAAGATGAGGATATCATCTAGTTATACAACCATGAATGAGTTGGTGAAAGGCCACAAGTTGTCATCCATCAACGTCATAAAAGTTGCATGGAAATTTTTCAACCCGAAGGGCATGACCAACCACTCAAATACACCCTCCTTTGACTTGAAGGTAATATTCCATACAACTGTGGGTTATATTGGAACTTTGTGATAACAAAATTCAAATCAATTTGGTTGAAGTACCTAGCCCCCTTGAACTAGTCAAGAAAGTCATTAATACGTGAGATCAAGTATATGTTTTTTTACTGTGATTTTGTTTAGTTCCTTATAATCAATGCAAAGTCTCTAGGTCCCATATTTCTTTTGCACGAGTACAATTGGGCTCCCACAAGGTAAGGAACTTTGTTAGATGTGCCCTTTTTGGAGAAACACTTGGATTCACTACTTGATTTCTTCATTTTCTAGCAGAGAGTGACTTTAGATTGTCCCATTAGATAGAGGTGCACTGGGGGTCAAATTGATCAAATGCTTAACCTGACGATGCAAAGGTACCCTGGTTGGTGAGGAGAAGATGTATATATGCATTCCATGAAAAAATTCCCAGTTTGGAAGATGATATTACTACATTGCTTAGCAGCGATCAAAGAAATGGCGGTAGGTGGGGCTACCTTTGATATCCTGTATAGTTATTTACCCACATAAAAAATATAGTATAAGGTCTAGACTCATACACAACATGCCGCTTCCATAAGTATGATAGGCCTAATAAAACATCACTAACTTCAATGGGATCAACATCACATAATACCTCATGCGTGAAATGCTTGATATTGTAGGGAAAACAACACTGTTGGCTGACATGGATATCTCGTCCTTGGTGGAGCCACTTGATGGTGTATAGATGCGAGTTTGGTGTTTTCGGTAGGCCCAACCACTTAATGGCATCTGTTGAGATGAGGTTTTTTTTGACTCCCCCTATTGACAATGAAATTTAGTGGAGCACCCTTCACCCACATCTACGAGTGGCAGAGACACTCACCTCCTCTGGATCTTTAGGCTCACTTTTCTTAATCCATATGGTTACAATGGTGGAATTGGGTTCTTCATCAATGTTTTTTTTTTCCTTTATCGAGTTTTGGCTCAAAGTTAGAACTTGTGCCTAACTCTGAAGCTTTCCTCCTTGCTACTAGTGACTGTTTTACACAACATTCACTTGTATTGTGAGTGGGGCTCTTGTGGAACTCACACCACTTTCCTGTGTCTTTCTTTGTCTTCCCTTTTATATTATTTTCTTGTGGCTTTTATGGGTTGCCCTAAGTTGTTCCACCGTGGATATATCCTTTGTTCTGTGGTTTGGGGGTGCCCTTACCTTGCTTTAGGTTCGCAGATCCAAAGTCCTGCTTATTTTGTATAAAATTATACTCAATCTTAATAACATAACGATATGCTACAACAAGCGAGGAGATGTCCAGGAACTGTTATGCTCTTAACCTGCAAGACGAGACCAGAATACCGAATATGCGAAGAAATATACCCAAAACATAGAATAGTGAGTAACAACAGCAAGTATTTTATTATTCAGAAAGCAATGTTCACTTGCCTCTTCGAGGGGGCAACCTCCAATAGAGCAGAGCTCGATGAAAAAATAAGACACGATGCTCCTCGCAGGGAGTCTCTATCCTTTATATATGACTCATACATGCAATACCATGGATAAATACCATGGTTTTTATTAATACCATCTATCTAATACCATGGCCCATTTGCAACTAACTATGGTCCCGTCATTAAATGCGGGTTAACCACTTACAATTATTAATATGGGCTTTATTGACTTTTTACTATGACTCGATCCTACTACATAAATAAGGGGGTTAGGGTGGGACCCTAACATGCCCTCCCCCTTAAGAATAGCCTTGTCCTCAAGGCTGAAGCTGCGGAAACTGCTGAAGAATAGTGGCTGGTTCCCAGGTTGCATCTTTCGGAGAGGTGTCTTTCTACTTGACGAGGACTTCCCTGATCATACGACCACGCAAGTGCCGTGCTCGTGTGTCTAGGACCTATTCAGGTTGGAGCCAGATTGACCCTTCTTCATCCAATTCAGGTAGACTGGTTTGAATTCTACAATTGTTCCCAATCACTTTCTTGAGGCATGAGACATGGAAAACTGGATGGATTTTTGCAGTGGGTGGCAAAGCTAGCTTGTAGGCCACTTCTCCAATGCGCTGAAGTACTTGATATGGTCCGTAGAATTTTGGAGATAGTTTCTGACAACCCTTGTCTTTGAGTGATGTTTGCTTATATGGTTGCAGCCTCAAAAATACCTGATCCCCTTCTTGAAATTGGCGCTTTGAGCGATGCTAATCTACCTATTGCTTCATGCGGTTTTGAGCTTGATGAAGATTCTCTCTAAGATGGGCAAGCATGGTTGTGTGGTTTTGTAGGAGTTGATCCACTCTTTGTACCTTTGAGCACCCCTTGATATAAGAAGTAGGGGAAGGAGGGAGTTGACCATAAACTGCTTCATAGGGAGTCACTTTGGTGGTGGCATGATAGTTGGTGTTATACCACCATTCAGCTAGAGGTAACCACTGTACCCAAAGATGTTGATTTTTTGAAGTGAAACACCTAAGGTAGGTTTCCAGACATTTGTTGACGGCTTCAGTTTGACCATCCATTTGTGGATGATAGGAAGTACTGAGTTTTAGTTGGGTGCCTTGTAGCCTGAAGATTTCCTGCCAAAAATTACTGGTGAAGATCGGGTCACGATCAGACATAATAGAAGTGGGCATGCCATGCAATTTGAAGATTTGATCCATGAAAGATTGAGCGACCAAAGTCGGTGTAAATGGGTGGGGTAGGGAGCAAAAATGAGCATACTTAGAAAGTCGGTCCACAACCACCATGATGACTGACTTGTTTCCTGACTTTGGAAGACCTGTAATGAAATCCATAGAAACCTCCGTCCATATTTACGCTGGGATGGACAACGGTTGTAATGTGCCTGGTGCTTTGCCTATCTCCCCTTTGTGGCGTTGACAGACATTGCATTCCGCTACAAAAGTAAGGATGTCCTTTTTCATGCCTGTCCAAAAAAATGATCTTCTAGTGCGAGCATACGTCTTCTGAAAGCCTGAATGTCCTGCAATGGGGGATGAGTGCAATTCTGCCAAAATGCAGCTTTTGAGGGTGGATGTTGGTGATATTACCACTCTGTCCTTGTAGCGAAGAATCTCATCTTGCCACGAGTAGCCCTTGGTGGAATTTGGATCTGCCTGCAATTGAATAATGAGTTGGGAGAGCCAGGGATGTGAAAACCATTCCCTGCGAGCCTCTTCAATCCATTCTGGAATGGGAAGGGAAATTGCGAGCAGGGTACTTTCCTCCTCAAATTGGTGAGATAATGCATCTACTACACTATTTTCACGCCCTTTCTTGTAAATGATCTCATAATCATATCCCAACATTTTGGTGAGCCATTTATTTTGTTGTGGGGAGGATAGGCGTTGCTCCAAAAAATATTTAAGACTGTGATGGTCTGTACGGATTTGGAAATGTCGCCCCAGTAAGTAAGGTCGCTAGGTATCTACTGCATGTAAGATGGCCATCATTTCCTTCTCATAGGTAGATTGTCCTAGATTCTTCCCATTTAGTCGTTGGCTTGTGAAGGCCAAGGGTCGACCTTCCTGCATTAAAACCGCCCCAATACCCGTACCCGAAGCATCACATTCAATGACAAAATATTTGGTGAAATCAGGGAGTGCTAAGACTGGAGTGGAACACATGGCATTTTTGAGAGCTGTAAATGCCTGTTATGCATCATCATTCCAGAAGAATGAATTTTTCTTGAGGATTTGAGTGAGGGGATTCGCAATGCGACCATAATTGCGGAAAAATTTGCGATAATAGCATGTGAGACCCAAAATCCTCTCAGACTCTTCAAGATCTTAGGTTGAGGCCAATCCTGCATTGCCTGGATCTTTTTGGGGTCCACCTTGACACCTTCCCGCCCCACAATGTGGCGTAAATACTCAACTTCTTCCATGCCAAAAGAACACTTGGACATCTTAACAAATAATTTATGCTTGTGGAGCAGTTGCAAGAGTAGATCTACATGCTGAAGATGTGCGACCCAAGTGCAACTATAGATGAGGATGTCATCGAAGAAGACAAGGACAAATTTCCTGAGATATGGTTTGAGAAGGTGGTTCATAAGGCTCTGAAAAGTAGATGGGGAATTACAAAGACCGAATGGCATGACTAGGAACTCATAATGGCCTTCATGAGTTCTGAAAGCAGTCTTTGGAATGTCGACTTCCTTCATGCGAATTTGGTGGTAGCCTGAGCGAAGATTGAGCTTAGTGAAGAATTGAGCCCCATTGAGTTCATCTAGCAAATCATCAACAACCGGGATGGGAAATTTATCTTTGACTGTCAACTTATTGAGGACCCTGAAGTCTGGACACATCCGCCATTCCCCATCTTTCTTGAGCACCATGACCACCGGTGATGAATAAGGACTAATGCTGGGACGAATGACACCTGCTTCCAAAAGTTCCTTGATTATTTTTTCTATTTCATTTTTTTGGGTGAACGGATATCTGTATGGGCGCACATTTGGTGGTTGGGCCCCTGGAACCAAGGTGATGCTATGATCATGTTCCCCTCTCAAGGGTGGAAGCTCGTGAGGCTTGTCAAAGACTGGTAGATGGTTATTTAAAATCTGTTGCATCTCAGGATGAATCGGCAGAGAATTGGGTTCAACGGCCTGGATGGCATTAAATTGAGCTATAACTCCATGATGGCCCTTTTCTAGCAATTTTTCCATCCTATGTGAGCTGATGATAGAGGGAGCTCCCGCCTGGAGTCCGTGGAGGGTATGTGTGGAGTTGTTCTGCTTAAAGCTCATATATAACTCTTGGAAATCCATTGTGATTGGCCCAAGAGTGCGAAGCCATTTAGCACCGAGGAAAATGTCACACCCTCCCATGTGTATGCCAAACATGTGGGTCTTCAACTGATAATCCCCCATTTGAAGTTTGACATTTTCATAGCGGCCTTCACATTTCATTGTTCCCCCATTAGCAATTTGGACTTGGAAGTTAGAAACTGCTCGTACAAAACAATGCACTGCTTCGGCGACTTTTTGATGGATGAAATTATGTGTGCTTCCACTATCAATCAAGACTACTACTGGGCGATGTTTAATAAAACCTCTGATTTTGAGAGTTTGAGGTGAAGAAATCCCTGCCAAAGCATGCAGCGAAATAACTGGTCCGTCAGGGACCTTGTCCTTCTGGTTGTCCTTTTCTGCCTCCTCAGGTTCCTCAAGTGGTGGGGCTTCCTCCGATGAGCTGTAATCAATGGCATCAATTTGAAAAAATTTGGACTCCTTGAATTTATGACCTGGGGAGTATTTTTCATCACAGTAGTAACATAATCCCTGCTTTCTTCTTTTGGCCATTTCTGCAGGTGAAACCTTTTGAACCTTAAGTGTTTGAGTCGTGTTATGAGCCTGTGGGGGGCGACCCTTGGCGGTGAAATTTGGGCGAATGGACTGGGCCGCTAACGCACGTTCCACGTTACGAGCTACCTTGCAAGCCTCCGACCATGTGGGAGGGTGGTGCAGTCGGACGTGGGCTTGTATGGCCTCTTTAAGACCGCTGATAAAACATTCCGTGTAGAATGCATCTGGGAGATCCCGAGTGCGGAAAGCTAAGGCTTCAAAGGCTGTAACATATTCATCCACTGTGCCAGTCTGTCGGAGCTTAGTGAGACGACCCAAAAAAGCAGATTCATGGTCAAAGCGCTCTGTAAGAGCTTTTTTGAAGGCGGCCCAAGTCACAAAACTGCCATTGCCACGTTGATGCCATTCCCACCATTGCCATCTTTCATTGTCCAAGTACATGCTCCCCACCATAAGCTGAGTCTCATTATCTAAGATGTTATTCAGATTGAAATACTGCTCCATTTGTGCTAACCATGCGGCCGTGTGAGAACCATCAAATTTATGCATATCCAGCTTGGGAGGTCGCAGACGGGATTGTTGACGGGTGCCCCAGAGGTGAAGAGAGTGGCTAGACTCACCCTCACTGTGTCCATTGCCAATATACGCCTCCTCGTGGGCTTCCTCCTTGCCCTTAGAGAGTGCATCAGTTAGTTTGTGAAGCTGAGATTGGATGGCTTGCAAGGATTGTTCAAGTTTGTCGATCTTCTCATTGGCCATAGCTTGAGCTCGAGTTTCTACAATGCACCGATCCGATGTACTTGAAATTTGGGACCGCCCGAATTTTTTTTCGCTAACAATTGAATGGTACCACCTTGATCAGCTCGTCGTCCTGATTCTTATGGGCTAGATCACCAATAAGCGCCCCAGAGGTTTTTTTTTTTTTCTCTAAAAACTCTTGACGAAGTTTTACTCCTTGCTTAGGAATACTGCAGTAGCCGAATCCTCAAAATGTCAATGCTGCCCCAAGTCTTGCGAAAATCACGCCCCAGTATAGGAACCCCACACAACTACTCAGATCTGGTGGATCTAAGAGATCTGAATGGCTGATTGGGTAGCTCTGATCGACGGAACAGATTGCTGCTGCGGATCTGATGGATCTAATAGATCGGAATGGTTGGTCTGCTAACTTGGAACTGCGGGACTGATGTCTGCTGCTGCTGCAAACCCCTTTGCAATATCTGATCTGGCAGAGATTATGCGTGATCCCAAGATAGAAAAGGGAACTATGGTCTTGAGGAGTGTCAGGTGCTACAGATCACAATATACATAAGGGTTTGACAGTAGTACTCAGTCCAATGTTTCAAGGTTCTAACTAAGGAGGATAAACTGTACGCTTAGCCGTACAACCCGACTACCCTATCGTACGGGCGAGTAATCTCTCTGAGTGTTGTTCTCGGTGTACTGTAGCAGCAAGACGACCGATGGTTTATCTATGGCGAGGTTTCAAAGGAGCTAGGGGGGCTTTCGATATACCCAGAGGGTACTTGAAAGATAGTTCGTGTGCGGTTCTGTCTAATGCGCTACTACTCGAAGGGGTACCCACAGGGGTTACAAGGGAGTCCAACAAGCGTGACCACCTCTTGTATTTCCTGCGTGCATGCCTCCCCAAATCCTTGATACCTAGCTTCGTGCAAAGGGTATGAAAGATATTCATGAAATCTCACACTTCCTGGTTTCTTTCTTTCCAATATACTATGATCCATTTTATGTACTTGTCTTCATAAATCCCAATAGGGTAATATTGTTCCTTAACAACATCTCAGGGTGAATGGATGAAAATGGGTTACACTTTTGGGCCAAATGTGGCAATGAAATTTCAAAATTTCACTCTTTTATCAAATTGAAACCTTCAAAATTCATATAAGAATTGTGAATTTTGGTTCAGAGTAAAAATATAATCTCTTGAAAATTGTTTTGTTATCATAATGATATTTTTTGAAAAGAAAATAGTGTCATATAACATGTCATTTTTCCATTAAATGAAATGTTTGTGCTTGCAAATTTTGGCAAATCTTATTAGGTATGCGTGTGTTCACATAGCATACCTTAGTCTAAAATGTGTAATATATATATATATATATATATATATATATCTATATATATATATATATGAACATGATCTACCCGAAGAGAACTAAGCTTTTCATATTAATTTTTTTTATGCAAAATTATATTTTTTATTATTTTTCGAAGTTTGGGAAGTAATATTTCAATTGCATTTTGCAAACACATGTGTTTGTGTAAGATTTTTTTCTACTATTTAAATAAATTCAAAAACCAAAAGTACCCTTTGAAGAGGATTGGTAAACGAAGGCATTTGTATTTTTTAAACTTTTTTTCCCTTTTTTACATTTTATGTTATTGAGTTTTTATTAAGCCCATTTGAAACTGTCCAAAAAAGTTCCAAGCATTATGTTTAAAAAAATTTAGATAAAAACTATCATAGAAATTCAAAAATGCCAAACTCATATGCCATTGGATAGAGGATTCCTTCCCGAATCTGACATGATTAATTTCGCCACTTAAGGAAAATTATGCTTGGAGTCCACTACAGTACAAATTGGTGTTGCATAGAAATATGCAGAAGAGGAGCTAAAACTTTGTTTTTTAGGCCCTCAACAACTCGATCGAGAGCTTAAAACACTCAATCAACGGTTTAAGAAACCCTTGATTGATCCCTTAACATGGTTAAATATAGGGTCTATTGAGCTATTACTTGTCTTTAAGAGAATTATAAAATTTATTTATCCCACAAAAATAAATTATATAAATATTCAAATATATTCCAAACTCTAATTTTCCTTGATTATAAATCCAAATTTTATTTTATTTTACCATGAAAATAATTATAATAACATATAGTTAACTTTCTATAAAAGATTTTAACTTTGCTTTTCAATTTTGAAATTCTTAAAAATGATAATTTGTTTATTGTTTTTATTTTAAATATAACATCTTTTTATACCTCATCATTTTATAATTTTTTTATGTAGAAATTTTAAATAAAAATAAATCAAATTATAAAAAAAAAAGAAAAAGAAAAAGAAAAAAAAAAAAAACAAACAAACAATTTCTCAGTAACATTTATGAATTTCTCACCATTTAGTCAACTTAAATACATTGACACTATAAAACAGACTAAACACCAATTATAAAGCTTCTATCGCATATTAATCATTAATCATTAAAAATAAATAAATCATATATTATATTTTCTCAAATCATTACTTTACATTTCTGTAAATTTTATAATATTATTATTTTAAAAATAATTTCATGTGCACACCTAAACTTAGATTACTCAAATTCAAATTAGTCATATAATGTTTTTAAATTTATGGTTTTCTTATGTTTTTATTATTTTAAAAATATATATTGCAAACCTATGTGAGGAGTAAAGATTTCTATATATACTTGGCACTTGTGTAGACTGAGGACAAGATTGAGTACAATCACCTTTTACAGGTTGAGAGAGATTTATAACCACAACTACCATTGCACCCATTACAACCATATTAATTATAAATTACAACTATTACAACTGTGTTAATTATTACTACACTCATTTTTTTCCTGAAAATTATTATTATTTCTGGCAGCGTCAAATTCACATTTTTCAGTTACACTTGTTCATATAAAAAATTATAATATATTAAAATCAAATTGATAAATTTTCTTATGTTTAATCAATTTATTATTTAAATTATATTTATAATAAATTTATTGTTTAAATTTAACATTGAAAATTTAAATCATATTAAAAACTAATTTTTAAGTTACCAAATTATAAATATAAGAATATTGCAATTTCAATTGCAAGTGGGATAGAATCCCTTTTCAAACCTATCCACCAAAATTCTAGAAAAGTAATGAGAAATTAATCCACACCATTGTTAATTACCTATTCAAATGTATTTAGTAATTAAATATCTGCATATCATTATTGATATTTGCATAAATTTTAAAATTTCCAGCTTTAAGGCTCGATCGCGATCCTAACCTAGGGTTACATAGGAGCTCGATTGAGAGTGAGTTTTAATGCTCGATTAAGCTACAATTTTAGCGCTCAAGGAGCTCGATCGAGCGCTTAAAAATGGATCGATCGAGCACTTAAAATGCTCGATTGAGCCATCTTTTATTCACCTAAATGTGCCCTCTCTTGCCAAAAAGTGTAACTAAGATCCTTGCTTTGACCCCTCACAAAGAGTCCCAAGATTGTGCAGATGGAAATACTAACGATTTCTCCTCGACCCTTTGCTCATAGTAAGTTTCCCACTAATCCTTGACACAGGGGATAACCTTAAGGAGTGAAAAAATAATCTTTTCTCCATTAAAAAAGTTATGGACCAAAAAATATCCTTCAAATAGATTTAACCATTATCTAGAGAATTTGCATCTATTTGGCCTTCAAATATGGGAATGTAAAAATTGGATTGCACCTTAAAGGGGGAAACACCTCTGAAGTGACTGTTGGATGAAGATGTTTGCCCATTGGTATCCATCAAAGGATTTGGGAAAATCTGTCCATCATATCGTTCCTCTATCACTTGAGGGCTTATTCGAGGAACAATTTGAAAGGATCTCTTTCTCCCTTGTCTTTATTTTCTTTCACCATGGGAAATTGTCATGGTCAGTGAGGTTAGTCATGCAAGGGTTCAACAAGTTTGAGTCCCAACTCCTTATACCCTGACCTTGTTGGGGACATGCATAAGAAAATAGAGAAAGATAAGACCGCTCTAATATCATTGATCCTGATTTATGAAGGAAAAGAAAAAGAAATTCATATTTAAACAAAAAACATAGAGATGCAGTGAAATTGAACTTCAATTAATAAAATAGTAAAGGCTGAAAATTGTTTACATGCATAATGAAAGAAAACTAGCCTGGGCAATGTCAGCTTATCTATGAGAAGAGATGTGACAACTACATGCCTTCTAAACTATGTTATAATAAGTCTCCAAGGCCTTTTTGTAATGAAGAAATAATGAGAAACCCTTAACATCCAAAACCGTAACCCTAGGATATGAAGCACCAAAAGGTGTGGGCCCTTATGGGGTTAATTGGAATGTCAACTTCACAGGGTCATAAATTTGGCATACGATCTTAGTTTGGCATGTACAATAGGCTGTAAGAAAGGTCTATAAGAGGAAAACAAATTTTGACTGCAAAATTATTCATGTTCACCAATTTATGCAAGAAACGTCATTTAGGGCCTCAAAACAACTCCAAAAGTTTAGGACCCAAAAACTACCAAAAATGAAAACCGTCGAAATAGGAAGTTGTGTTGAAAAATAGGAAATTGATATAAAATAGTGGTGAGGGTCCAAGTGGAGTAGGTGGGTGGCCACCAATATGTACTTGGATTAGTCCCCCCCATCCCACCCACCCAACCCCCCCCCACCCACTTTAGGAAGCAATGGTCCCCATTGCATTGAGTGCCTCCATGAGGTGAGAAAATTTCTACCGAACTTGGTCCCTAGTGAGCCACTCGCCTTGGTGCAGTAGTTAGATAGATAGGACAACCTGACACAGTTGAATCCTCTTTTGCAAAGCGTTATTAATTTGTGCGTCCATGATCCAATCAGTTTTGGCTTGTTCAATGCAATCCGGGTTGATCTCTGTCGGTGTTAATTGCTCAACAATGTTTGATGTGTCGAACAATGGTGGAAAGTATGTCTGAAGGTGGTCCACATTTAATACTAGGTGCAGGCCAAGGAATTCGGGGATACTTAGCTTGAAAGTGTTGTCACCCATAGCCTTGGTGGTGGTCTAAGGGCCATATTGGACTGGTCAAAGCTTTCGATGGGCTATGGCAAGTGGTTCCCTCTGCAAATGCAGCCAAACCTTGTCACCTGATTGAAAATTATGTGGCACCCGATGCTGATCATGATGTTGTTTGTACTTAGTATTTTCTTTATCCAGGATATCATGAACTTGTTGGCGAATGCACTGAAACTGTTCAATAAATTTAATGGCCTTATCAGCTTTGAATTCAACATTTGCATATTTTGTCTGTGTAGTTTCAAGAGACATTGCAACATCAATAGGACACAATGGTTGAAATCCCAGGCCCACCTAAAAGAGGTTATGGCCAGTTGAGCTATGGGGAGCTCTGTTGTAGTTGTGTTGCACATAAGGGAGACTCTCATCTCATGTTCGTGGATGATTAGAGTTGTACATACAAAATATGTGCACTATCATCATGTTGATGACCTCTATCTAGCCATCAATATTGTGGTGGAATGCAATTAACTTCATGAGTTTGGTGTCAAACAATGACCAGAGGCTCAACTAGAATGTTATTAGGAACTTTCAATATTTATATGATATAATGGTATGTGAGATCCCAAAATGTACCCAAACTCCTTCGAACAAGAGCTTGGATATGGCTTCTATTGTGATACTCTTCTTGTAGACAACCAACATGGAAATCTTAGAAAATATATCAACGACCACAAACACATGGTCATTACCATGCTTGATAGAAGGAAGGCTAGATATATAGTCCATGGAGATGGATTCCCAAGTCTAGCTAGGAGTATGCATAAGAGTGTACAACCCTTGCTTCTTAATGGTTGGCTTGGCGATGGCATAGCCAGTGCAAGATCCAATATAGTTTCCATAATCCTGTTAGAG
The DNA here is from genome assembly GCA_031772625.1 of Pinus tabuliformis. Lineage (NCBI taxonomy): Eukaryota > Viridiplantae > Streptophyta > Pinopsida > Pinales > Pinaceae > Pinus > Pinus tabuliformis. The sequence goes on from CM062811.1 coordinate 99,423,617, forward strand.
TTTTGGCTAAAAAAAATACTTCTGTAGTACTTCCACAATCTTCTCCACATAAAAATGTCTTGTGATCTGGTTGTAATATGCCTCCCAAATAATCTTGGAACGATTGCTTGAAGAAACATAAAGATGTCCCAGATAGTACTATAGTTCATCATGAAGGTGAAAGTCTTGAACTGCCTTTCTAGCTATCAACATCTTGTAGGTGGTAGTGAATTTCGAGTCATTTTCATATAGATGTAGCCATCCATAGGTATCATTCCCACAAGAGTTGAGAACTATTATTAGTGCCACAATTGGAGGCTGATTGAGGTAGTATGAGACGTGATTGGTGCTACCCATATTGTATTTGAAGTTCAAATGGAATTGTTGTAGCTATTTGGACCCTTTCTGATGGAAGTCATTTTGCAACTTCCCTTATTTCTTTATAAATTGAAGAGTCTGGTGATCCATGTAGATGATCATCTCCTTTCCCAGAATATAATGTTACCATTATTGGCAAGCCTACATGATAGAACACATTTCCTTATCATATTTGGGGTACCTTTGAACAATATCAAAGAATGTCTCACTATGATGGGCCCTTGGATGCTCTTGTTGAGTAAGGATTGAACCAATAGCATACTCAGAGGCATCTGTCTCAATCTCTAATGGTTATTACAGGTGTGGCAAGGTGAGGACTAGTGTAGAGCAAAGGTATTGTTTCAGTTCAATGAGTTCCTTCTGTTGCTATTCAGACCAAATGAAATTCCCTTTTCTCCACCCTTGAGAAATTGACTCAAGGGCCAAGTGATATGAGAGAACCCCAACACGAATCTCAAACAGAAATTAACAAGGCCTAAGAACCTGCGAAGGTTTATTAGAGTCTTTAGGGCCAGCCAATCCTGAATGACTTGGATCTTAACTGGATTGACTTGCACACCTTGCTCATCAATTATGTAGCCAAGATATTGGACCCGGTCCATGCCAAGGATCATTTTTCTAGGTTGGCACATATTTTGTCTTGTCATAGGGTTTGAAGGACCTGTCAAATATGTTGTAAGTGCTCTACCCAACTCTGATTAAAGATGCAAATATCATCCAAATATAAAACCATGAACGAGTTGGTGAAAGGTCACAAGATGTCATCCATTAACCTCATAAAAGTTGGAGGGGCATTTGTCAACCTGTAGAGCATGCCCAAACACTCAAAGAGACCCTCCTTGTATTCAAAGGCTACCTTACATACATTTGTCGATTATATTTGAACTTGGTGATAACCAAACTTCAAATCGATCTTGATGAAGTACTTAGACCCATTGATCTGGTCAATAAGGTCATGAATCCGTGGGATCAAATATTTGTTCCTGACCATGGTTTTGTTTGTGCACAATAATCAATTTAGAGTCTCCAAGTCCCATATTTGTTCTGCACGAGTACAATTAGGCTCCCACAAGGTGAGGAACTTGGTCATATGTTCCCTTTTTGGAGAAACTCCTAGATTCGCCACTTGATTTCTTCATTTTACAAAAGATAGAAATGGTAGATTGGCCCATTAGGTATAGGTGAACCTTGGATCATATCAATCCAATGTTTGAACTGACAGTTCAAAGGTACCCCTCTGGGTGAGGAGAAGATGTCCTTGTACTCTTCCACAATCTTATGTACTTGCTTCTGCTAGGAAGTAGAGCCCATTCTGGAGGCCGTGGATGTGGTGATGATATTCCCCTTACATTGAGAGTGAATCAGGAAGAAGAATTTTTTTCCAGTTTGGGAGATGATCTTACTGCATTTCTTAGCATAGGTCAATGAAATGGTAGTTGGTGGGGCTACCTTTGGTATCCTGTATAGTTTTCTACCCACTGTAATAATAATAGTATGGGGTCTCGATTCATACATAGAATGTCACTGCCACAAGTATGGTTGACCTAATAAAACATCTCAAACTTCAAGGGGAGCAACATCACACACTACCTCATTCGTGAAAGGCTTGATACTATAGGGAAGGTGGCATTGTATGGATATGGGTGTGGTGTTTTCTAAGGATATTTTTTGGTCCAAAAGTTTTCACATAGAGAAAATATTTCTTTTTCAATCCTTAAGGACACCCCCATGTCAAGTACTAGTGGGAAAATCACTGTGAACAAAGGGCCAAGGAGGAATCCACATCATTTTTAGTGGCACCTCCTTGGGACTCTTTCCGAGATGCTATTAAGGAACAATAATACCCAATTGGGAGTTATGAAGACAAGTACATAAAATGGACCACACTACGAGAGGAAAGGTACCAAGAAGTTCCAGAGTTCACGAATATCTTTCATATCCCATGCATGAATCTAGGCATTAAGGACTCTGAGTCACATCTAGTGCTCAAGTACCGTGGTTATTTGCACAAATACATCCAAGCCGAAATGGAGTTCCTAGACATCTTGTCTTTTGGTGTGGCATACTTGTGTGCTATGAATATCGAGGAGAAAATTAAACAGAAGAAGTGGGACTTTGGATTTGTGAATCCAATGCAAGGCAAGGGCACCCCCAAACCACTGAACAAAGGACAAATCCAAGGTGGAATGACCCAGGACAACCCGTCGAAGCCACAAGAAAAGGATTTCAATGGGAAGATGAATAAAGAAACAAGAAAGTGGTGTGACTTCCATAAGAGCCCCACTCACAAAACATGTGAATATTGTGCAAATCAGTCAATGGTGGTCAAGTTAAAAGATGCAGAGATAGATGCATGTTCTAATTGATCTAGGTGGATATTGGTGGCCACCCGCCTATTCCACTTGGACCCCCACCATTGTTTCTTTTAGTTTTTCAGTTTCCTTATTTGTAGCACAATTTACTATTTTTGGCAGTTTTTCAGGTCCTAAACTTTCGGAGCCATTTTGAGGCCCTAAACGACGTTTTTTTTTTTTGTTGGGATAACTGGGACCAACATGAATCCTTGCCCCATATTTTCCATTCAAAATTTGAATTCCTCGAATAGATCTTTCTAACAAGGTATTATGCGCGTCAAACAGAGATCATATGCCAAAGTTACGACCCCGAGAAGTTGATGTACTAATTTACCCAAATGAGGCCCATAGTTTGGCGCTTCATCTCCTAGGGTTAGGTTTTTGGATGTTTATGGTTTTCCATTGTTTCTCAATAATAAATAGGCCTTCGAGGCTCATTGTAACACAGTTCAGAGGCATGTAGCCGCCACATCTCTTCTTAGAGATAAGCTACCATGGCAAGAGATAGTCTTATTTCCATTCTATTTATAAGCATATTTCAATATTTGATATTAATGAAATGAAGTGTTATTTCTGATGCATCTATGTATTTATGGTTATATCTATAATGATATGAAATGATCATAAGTTAAAATTGATGTAGAATTGATTAGCCATTAATGAATTGAATGTTAGTTGAAAGTGCGGAAACCGAGAGAACTGCTTGAGAATAAAGACTTTATGACAGTTGATAAAAGATAAGTGAGATGCAAAAAAATAATGAAAAAAACAAATACACAATGATAACAAACAAAAATATTGATTACGGAGTTCATCCCTTATGGACTACGTCTCCAAGTCCGCTTTCAAGTTGGGCGACTGCTTTATTAGGATTGAAACAGAAGAGGTCGATTACACAGAGTTTTAACAAAATTGAATGTGCACGCAGGAAATTTTGGTCACTATCAAAGGATAGCTCTTTGAACCATCTTTCCAACACCTATCACGTTTCCCAATTCCGACCCCGGATGCTCTTGTTACACTAAAAACAAAAAAAACTATGACCTCCAGAACCTGCATACAAAATCCAAAACCACCAATGTCCACTTCAATGAGCAAAACTGCCTTTTAACACCCACCAGGTGCATTCGAACTCCATCCACTGATTTTAGAAATGAATTAGTTCTAATCTGGATTTGAATTGGTTCAGTCTTGTCATGGTTGGACAACTTAGGTGTTGGTTACAAGGTCTTTGTATTAAAAATAGCACAAATTTAAATTACAAAACCCAAAATACCATAGTTTATTAATAGAACCTGTGGGCGGCTTGATGACCGGGGGGAGGAGGTTGACCACCCATGTGAATAGGCGGTGGTCTAACCACCAACTTCCACCTTCGCGATCTTCCCTCGACGGTTTCGGCTACCATCGCTCTGACGTTTTGCATGTGCCCACGTTTCTCCGACTATCACATCTTGCCCTGGCAGTTTCGACGCAGTGATATAACATTAAGCCCTATTCACATGTCACAGTCCCCGGTTAACTTTCCATGTAGTGAAGGCTGATTGCGGTTAACACATATCTGCTCACATGAATCTTAACCCCTTGCAGTTCCGATGCGGTTTTGAGAGCGTGATTAACTCCTAACCTCCGCCTTACCACTGCCTGTTCACATGCTGTTGCCTATGCCTGCGGTCTTTGACGCAGTTGGACTCCGCGGTTAGGATGGTGGGTATGAATTTGTAATGTTTTATGTGTTTATAACATGGCTGAGAGTTTATGTGTTAGGTTTTATGTATTGTTTAACACATAGATTTAGGTATATCGCTTAGGGTTAGAATTTAGCATAGGCTTAATGTATTTTGATGCATGAATTTGATAGGTTAGGGTTTATGATTAGGTTTTGGATTAGATGTAGTTTTAGGGTTTAATACATAGTGTTCATCAAAACCTGATTACAATCATTTTCACAAAGTGAAATTCACCCAAACAAGCATCTTCGTCACAAAGCTAATTTTGCAACGACATCACATGACGACAAACCATATTGAACCCCTGTAATGGAGGACACACCCATGTCGATGATCAACTTTCCAGTGGACGATAAAACCAAAATCCTGCGAGGTGAACAATAAACACATGTCGATGACCAAATCCTGTGGAGCTAATGACAACCATATGTCAACAGCCAAGTACAAAACCATATCAACTAAACACCATGAAAAATGATAAACAACACCGAACTGAATGCTGACGACGACACTGAACACTGATGATGAACCTGTGCAACTGATATGACGAGATCCTCCTGGATCAATCCTCTCCACTTGAAATCTTTTGGACCACAAAAGTTTGACTAAACAAATAGTCGATGAGGGTAGAGCTCCCTCACTTTCCACCTTAACCTAATGATGTACTAATTCATTTGATCAATCACCTACAAGTGGTGACCTTGATGATGCTGATCATGGAACATTTTGTGTCGGTGACCTATTCCATCCATCTGCAGTATGAACAACTTGCGAAGATGGTCAAACAACCAGTTATGAACATGGAAATTGATTTCTTTCCACAAAATACCATGAGTTAGTGATTCGTAATCATCTTCGAAAACAGTCTCTACAGGATACTGTTCAATACTTTTGACATGTATTAACAATCTATTTTGCGGAATAACAGAGACAATCAAATATGTTTTTGACATCAAACCAACTACTTGACTTGACATACTTTCCTGCTTCTTGATTACTAAGTGAATTTTCTGCAATGAACCCATCAAACTGTAAGGTGAAAACTACTGCAACTTAGTTTGCTTTTGAAAGTATTGAATTAGATGTTTATTTGTTTGAATCAATTTTCCTTCATTTATTAAATGATGTTTCCATTGATTAGCACTTTTCCCTGATGCATAAGTTTCCCTTAGACATTTTGACACTGCTTTAGAAAAGGCTTTGATGTGAAAACAAATAGGATTCCTCTCCACTTGAAACAAGGTGTCCAAACTGTTCGAAACATGAAATGGTGACACAATATAAGAGAAATTTAACACTGACTTTCCCCAATACTGACCTGTATCCCTGTAACTATTAATTTCCAAACTTGAACTGGATTGATTCATTCTGACATTAGGAAGAGGAGCTTTAGGAACAAACTGGTATTCATGTTGTATTTCCTGCTTATGAGTAAGATGTTTGGTTTTACATAGAACTGAAATAGTTTCCATCTCTTTAATCAAACCATCTTTACTATGAGACTCATAACCTGGACAAACATCATTTTGTTTCTTATGTTTTTCTTTTACACACATGATTACAAATATTTTATTTGAATTTATTAATCGCTTCATCTGATTAGCAACAATATTCAAATGATTTTTACTTTGATGTGCCCTGACAATAAATTCAACCCCATATTTCTTAAGGTGATTTTTATGTTCTCTCTTGTAAAATATTGCATCACGATCATAAAGATAAGGACTTCCTAAGATAACTCCACATATGTCTAATGGAACTACATCTAATTCCACTCAATCATCAATGTAATTAGCTATAATGGCAAATCTTAATCGACACCGTTTGGTGATTTTTATCTGAGTTGATTTATTTAGCCATCCTAATGGGTAAGGTCTTGGATGATTCCGTGTTTCCAAACCCAAACTTTTAACTAAATATTCAGATATTAGATTGGCCTGTGATCCACTGTCAAACATTGTATCTATCTTTGTATGCTTAGAAGTTATCCTTATGTTAAACAATTCAACTCTTTTATCCTCATTTGAAGGATTTATGTTTGATGAATATGCAATAGTATTCGAACTTGAACCAGTGTCAGAAGTTTTACTTGTCGTAACCATAGCAGTTATCCTCCTTTCATCACCTGAATCTGAACCTAGATCTTGCTAGACTGCTGCAATGGCCTTCTTTTCATCCTTCTCCTTAAGGAATTTTTAAGGCTTAAGTTCTGGATGAAGTTTCCAACACTTAGATTCATTATGATCGATTCTCTGGCAATGAGAACAAGTAGGTCTTTCCTTCTGAGCTATCGCTGATTTCTTTCTCTTCGAATTATTATTCCCCTTACTGTCATTGGAATCTTTGATTTCCAACTCTTTGGATGATTTCGATGAAAACTTGAATGGTCTGCCACCTGATTCAATATGTATGGCCTGAACACACACTTCATCAAAATCATCAGGATTAAACATCAATAATGTATGCTGCAAATATGAAAGGAAACTATCGATGTATTTTAACAAAGTTTCGCATGTATCCAATGAAATACCAAGCGCCAATGCTTTCTTTTTGAAATCTTGAGTAAACTCCTGAACACTCTACCCTTTACCTTGCCTCAAATGCTTCCAATCAATAACAACTTGCTGCATGTATCCTAAAGGATAGAATTGTTTCCTAATATCTTTTAAAAACTTAGACCATGAAGAGATGACTTTTCCTTTCCACTTTACATCTATCTGAGTTTTACTTTCCCACCAAATTAAATTTGTTCCCCCCATTCTAAGTGTAGCTAATTGAATTTTCATTTTATCATCAGAAATTTTCTGAATACGACAATACACTTCTAACTGCTTAATCTAGTTATCTAACTTTTCAGGATTCATTTCGCCATCATAAAGAAGTAACTAAAATTTTACATAAAGTTTCAAAAGAGATGTTTTCCTAGGTTTCTTTTTTGTTTTAGATTATGCACTGGAAGAAGAAGAAGAAGAAGGGGATGATGGAGATGATGGAGGTGAAGGTGGTTTATCAGCCTTGCCTTTACCTTTTTCCTTCTTTGATGTCTTTGAAGAAGAAGCTACATATCTCACCTTCTTGTCTTCGTAGAGTTCTCCCAAGTCATGAATGCTTGTTGAAACTGTTCATTAGTCATCTTAGCTTCAGTTTTTTCAACTGAATCAGATCCTGTCATGGTCAACTTATGAACGACTCGTTGCTTTCCAATCTCTGGATCAATCTGCTCAAGGATTCCTTCTCCACATTGCAACTTTAACCTGGTTAACATTCAATGGAAAATTATACAAACGCAACCTCCTTTGATACCAAATTATATGATTAGAAATGATCATAAGTTAAAACTGATGTAGAATTGATTATCGATTAATGAATTGAATGTTAGTTGCAAGTGCGGAAACCAAGAGAACTGCTTGAGATGAAAGACTTTACGACAGCTAATAAAACATAAGTAAGATGCAAAAAAGTAATGAAAAAACAAATACACAATGATACTAGACATAAATATTGATTATGGAGTTCGTCCCTGATGGAATACGTCTCTGGGTCCGCTTTCAAGATGGGCGACCACTTTATTAGGATTGAAACAAAATAGGTAGATTACACAAAGTTTTAACCAAACTGAATGTGCACACAGGCACTTCTAGTCACTATCAAAGGATAGCTCTCTAAACCAGCTTTCCAATGCCTATCACGGTTACTAATTCCGACCCCGGATGCTCCTGTTACACTGAAAACAAAAATGACTATGACCTCCAGAACCTGCATACAAAATCCAAAACCACCAATGTCCACTTCAATGAGCAAAACTACCTTTTAACACCCACCAGGTGCATTCGAACTCCCTCCACTGAGTTTAGGAATGAATTAGTTCTAATATGGGTTTGAATTGGTTCGGTCTTGTCATGGTTGGACACCTTAGGTGTTGGTTACAAGGTATTTGTATTAAAAATAGCACAACTTTAAATTACAAAACCCAAAATACCATAGTTTATTAATAGAACTCGCTAGTGGCTTGCTAACCGGATGGAGGAGGTTGATCACCCATGTGAATAGGTGGTGGTCTAACCACCAACTTCCACCTCCGCAGTCTTTACCTGGCGGTTCCGGCTACCATCGCTCTGATGGTTTGCATGTGCCCATGTTTCTCCGACCATCACGGCTTACCCTGGCGGTTCCGACATGGTGATATTACCTCTGGCCTTGTTCACATGTCATAGTCCGCCGTTAACTTTCCATGCGGCAAAGGTTGATTGCAGTTAACACATATCTTCTCACATGAATCTTAACCCCTCATGGTTTCGACGCAGTTTTGAGAGTGTGGTTAACTCCTAACCTCTGCCTTACCACTGCCTGTTCACATGCTGTTGTTTATGCCTGCGGTCTCTGACGCGGTTAGGACTGTGGGTATGAATTTATAATGTTTTATGTGTTTATAACATGGTTGGGAGTTTATGTGTTAGGTTTATGTATTGTTTAACACATAGATTTAGGTCGAGTGCTTAGGGCTAAACTTTAGCATATGCTTAATGTATTTTGATGCATGAATTTGATAGGCTAGGGTTTAGAATTAAGTTTTGGATTAGATGTAGTTTTAGGGTTTAATACATAGTGTTCATCAAAACCCGATTACAATCATTTTTCACAAAGTGACATTCACCCAAACACACATATTCGCCACAAAGCTACTTTTGCGATGACAAACCATATCGAACCCCTGCAATGGACGACACACCCATGTTGATGATCAACCTGTGAGTGGATGACAAAACCCAAATCGTGTGAGGTGAACGACAAACACATGTCTATGACCAAATCCTGACAGAACTGACGACAACCATATGTCGACAACTAGGTACAAAACCATATCAATTGAAAAGCATGAAAAACCATAAACAACACTGTTGAAGCTGACGTCATTGAACTAAATGTTGATGACGACACTGAACACTAATGATGAACCTGTGCAACTGAACTGACGAGATCCTCCTGGATCATATAATTTGCTGCATTCCTGTTTAAATCCAAATCAGTGGTATCAAAGCAGTTTTCTCTTTCTCTATTTTTCTTTGCATGTCCCCAACGAGGTCGAGATATAAAGAGTTAGGGCTCGATCTGGTTGAACCTTTGCAAGATAAGCCTCGCAAACCCCAACGACCGCCAATGGGGGAAGAAAAGAAAGACGAGGGAGCAGGAGATCCTATCAAAATATTGCTCGAGGAGGCCCTCTAGAAACAAAGGAATGCGATGATGGATAACTTTGTGCATATCCTTCAACAGTTTCCCACCGGAGACACATCTACATCTAGCAGCCACTCTGGAGGCTCTACCCCTTTTAACGCACAAGTAAAATTTGACATTCCCATATTTGAGGGCCAAATAGTTGCAGACACCATAGATAAATGGTTAAATATGCTAGAAGGATATTTTTCTGTTCATGACTTTTCCAGCTGGGGAAAGATTACTTTTGCTCTTCTCAAAGCGCCCCCCATGTCAAGGACTGGTGGGAAACCTACTGCGAGTAGAAGGATGAAAGTACGACCTCGCTATTTTTAGTCACACCCAATTGGAATTCGTTATGGGACACCATCAAGGAGGAGTAATACCCTGTCGGAAGCTATGAGGATAAATACATAAATTGGACCACACTGCGGCAGGGAAGGGACCAAGATGTATCGAAGTTTAAATTTTTTTTTTCATACCCTTCACAAGAAATTGGGTATCAAGGATTCTGAGAAACATTTGGTACTCAAGTACCGCGGTCACCTACACAGGTACATCTAGGACGAGATGGAGTTCCTGGACATCTCCTCGCTTAGTAGGGTGTACCGATACACCATCAAGATCGAGAATAAGTTTAAATAGAAGAAGCGAGACTTTGGATCTGTGAATCCGAAGCAAGGGAAAGGTGCCCCCAAAATGTATAAAAAAGGACATAGTCAAGGTGGGGTCGCCTAAGACAACCTGCCAAAGCCACAAGCAAGAACAACAATGCGAAACCGAAGAAGGACATAGAAAAGTGGTTTGAGTTCCATAAGAGCTCCACTCACAATACAAGTGAGTGTCTGGCCAAGCAGTCACTGGTGGCTGAGCTGAAGGCTTTAGAATCAGATGCATGTTCCGACTCTGAGTCAGATCCCAACAAGGGGAATGACAAAGGGAAGCAGATTATCAATGCAGAGCCCAACACCACCATTGCCACCATGAATATCTAGAAGGAGGAACTCAGAGATCCAAAGGAGGAGGAGTGCCTCTTCCACTCCCAGATGTGGGTAAAGGGTTCCCTGCTACAGTTCATTGTCAATGGAGGGAACCAAAAGAACCTCATTTCAGCAGAGGTCGTGAAGTAGTTGGGCATACCGACCACAACGCACCCACAACTATACACCATCGAGTGGCTTCACTAAGGACGAGATCTTCACGTGAGCCAACAGTTCCGCCTTCCATACAACATCAAGCCCTTCATGGATGAGGTATTATGTGACGTTGCTCCCATTGATTTTTGTGATGTATTATTAGGCCAACCATACTTGTTGAAGTGACATGTTATGTATGAGTCAAGGCCTCACACTTTTATTGCTACCTTGGGAAATAATTTGTACAGGATACCGGAGGTAGCACCACTTACCGCCATCTCTTTGGTTACTGCAAACCAATGCAGTAAGCTCATTTCCAAAATTGGGAATTTTTTTTCCTGATGATACACCCTTAGGGAAAGAAGAAGATGATGGCCACGACCTTCAGATAGGTCCCCTCCGCATGACAACAATAAATGGACAAGGTGGTGGAGTATGAGTACATCTTCACCTTCCCCGTAGGGGTGCCTATGCATTGTCAGGTCAAGCACTCCATCGATCTGACCCCAGGTGCATCGTTGCCCAATGGACCAATCTATCAGTGTTTGGTTCTAGAGAATGGCGAAATCAAGAGGAAGATTCAGGAGCTGCTACAGAAATTTCACATCCGACCGAGTTCATCACCCCGTGGGAACCTGATTGTGTTGGTACAGAAGAAGGATGGGACTTGGAGACTTTGTATTGACTATCATGCATTGAACAAGATCATTGTCCGGAATAGGTACTCGATCCCATAGATTAGTGACCTTTTGGACCAACTCAAGGGGGGAAAATATTTTAGCAATATTGACTTGACGTCCGGATATCACTCGGTACTAATCGAACCCTCCAATGTGTGGAAGACTGCCTTCAAAGCCAAGGAGGGCCTTTTTGAATGGTTGGTTATGCCTTTTCAGGTTGACGAATGCTCCTGCAACCTTCATGAGGTTGATGGATGACATCTTGCGGCCATTCACCAACTCATTTTTAGTGGTATACTTGGATGACATCCTGATCTTTAGCCAGAGTTGGGAAGAGAACCTCTACCACATTCGACAGGTTCTCTAAACACTGTGGCAACACAAGATGTGTGCCAATTTGGAGAAATGCACTTTTGGCATGACCGAGGTTGAGTATCTGGGATACATTATTGATGAACAGGGGGTGCATGTGGATCCAGCCAAGATCCAAGTCATTTGGGATTGGCCATCCCCAACCACTCTAACAGAGTTCCACATCTTTCTAGGTCTTACCAATTTCTACCGCAGGTTCATGTTGGGGTTATCTCATATCACGTGGCCCTTGAGTCAAGTCATTAAGGGAGGAGTGAAAGAAAATTTATTTTGGTCTCAATCTCAACATAAGACATTCGCAAAGTTGAAACATCGCCTCTGCTCTGCACCAATGCTCACATTACCAGACTTGCAACAACAATTTGAGATCGAGACAGATGCCTCTAACTATGCTATTGGGGCAATCCTTACTCAAAAGGGGCATCCATTGGCATATCATAGTGAGACACTTTCAGACACAGTCCGAAAGTATCCCACTTATGAGAAAGAGATGTATTTCATTGTGTAGTCCTGACGACAATGTAAGCATTACATTTTGGGGATGGAAACGATCATCCACGTAGACCACCAACCCCTCCAGTTCATACAGACGCAAGGGAAGTTGTAGAATGATCACCATCAGAAGTGGTCCACATAACTGCAACAGTTCCATTTGAATATCAAGAACAAGAAGGGAAACACCAATAATGTTGCAGACTGCCTCAGCCTACCATCGATCATGTTGTTAACCACTGTGCTCAACTCTTGTGGGCACGAGACTTTTGATTGGCCACTTCTCTACAAAAGAGACCAGAAATTGACCACACATACCAGACGCTCTTGGAGGGTTAGCAAGTTATAGATTTTCCCCTCCAAGATGCCCTATTATGCCACCTAGGACACCTTTGTGTTCCTTCAAGTGAGCATGCCAAGATGATTTTGGAAGTGCACTACAGTCAGGTTGCTGGGCATTTCGGGGTCGAGAAAATAGTGGCAGTACTGCATAAGTATTTCTACTGGTCGAATCTTTGACAGGATGTTGGGAAGTACATGAGATACTTCACTTCTTGCACCATTGGCAAACCGACCATCAAGAAGCAAGGCCTCTATACTCCAATGCCTACCCTTAGTCGACCTTGGGAATCCATCTTCATGGATTACATGTCGGGCCTTCCTTCTACTAAGCATGGCACTGACTGTGTTTTTGTGGTCATCGACAGATTCTCGAAGATGACCATTATGGTGACGTGCAAGAAGAATAGCACAGTAGAGGCCATTGCTAAAATCTTCTTTGAACAAGTGTGGGCACACTTTAGGATCCCATAGTCTATCATCTCAGATCGGGACAACAGGTTCCTCAATACGTTTTGGTCCAGTCTCTGATCGACGCTGGGCACCAAGCTCATTAAGTCTACAACTTTCCATCCCCAAAATGATGGCCAGACAGAGGTCGTCAAAAGGATGATCCTACACATTCTACACATGTACAAATCAAAGAATCCACGCACATGGGATGAGAGCCTCCCCTATGTCCAACAAAACTATAATCAGGCTCTCCACAACTCGAGTGGCCACAACCCTTTTTAGGTGGGCTTGGGATTCCAGCCACTATGTCCTATCAATGTGGCCATACAATTTGCAGCTACTCAGGAAAATTCGGCTCATGTCTAGTCTGAAGCTGATAAGGAAAAAAACTTCATTGAGCACATCCACCACATCCACCAGCTATCAATGACATTCTGGAGAAATCAAATGCCAAGTACAAGCAACAGCGTGACCAACATCGGGTGCCACACAAGTTTCAGGTGGGCAACAAAGTCTGGTTGCATTTGCAGAAGGAACACCTTGCCGAAGCCTATCGGAAACTCATACCACTCTGATATGGTCATTACACCATTACCAAGGCAGTCAGAGACAATGCATTTGAGTTCAACATTCCCCAATTCCTTGGCCTGCACCCAGTGTTCAATGTGGACCTCATGCTAGACACATCAGGCATTGCAGAACAAATCACACCTACAGAGTTAAGTCCAGACTGCATGGAACAAGCCACAACTGATCGGATCATGGACACGCAGATCAAGAACCCTTGACAACTAAGGATCCAACTATATCGAGTTGTCAAAGAAGGCCAACTCCTTCACCAGGGAAAGTGGCTCACGAGGGACCAAGTTCAACATAAGTTTCCTCATCTCATGGAGGAACTCAACGCAATGGGGACCATTGCTTCCTAAGGGGGGAGGAATGATCCATCTCGATATTCGTGGCTACCCACCTATTCCAATTGGACCCCAACCATTGTTTCTTTCATTTTTTTAGTTTCCTTATTTGTAGCACAATTTACTATTTTTGGCCATTTTTTGGGTCCTGAACTTCCGGAGTCGTTTTGAGGCCCTAAATGACGTTTTTTTTGGAATATTAGGGTCAACACTAGGCATGGACCAATGTTTGCCTTTCAAAAGTAGTATTACTCAGATAGATATTTCTAATGAGGTATTGTGCACGTCAAACGAAGATCGTATGCCAAAGTTATGACCCCGAGAAGTTGATGTACCAATTTACCCAAATGGGGCCCATAGTTTGGCGCTTCATCTCGTAGGGTTAGATTTTTGGATGTTTAGGGTTTTCCATTGTTTATCAATAATAAATAGGCCTTCGAGCTTCATTGTAACACATTTTAAAGACATGTAGTTGCCACATCTCTTCTCAGAGATAAACTACCATCGCCCAAGCTAGTCTTATTTCCATTCTGTTTGTAAGCAAATTTCAGTATTTGATATTAATGAAATGAAGTGTTATTTCTGATGCATATTTGTATTTATGGTTACATTTGTAATTTTTTGCGTTCCTGTTTAAATATGGATCACTGATTTGAGATAGAACCCAACAAAGGGAAACAAATAATTTATGCAAACCCAACTCCATTGTTGCCACCACCAAGGTTAAGAAAAGTGAGCCTGAAGATTCATAGGAGGGTGAGCATCTCATCCACTCATAGATGTGGGTGAAGGGTGCTCTTCTATAGTTCATTATCAATAGTGGGAGTCAGAAGAACCTCACCTCATCAGAGGTCTTTAAGCGATTAAAAGTAATCTTTTCTTTATCAGAAAATTTATGGACAAAAAATATCCTTCCAGCAGATTTAACCATTTATCTAGAGCATCTGTTTTTATTTGGCCTTCAAATATTGGAATGTCAAAGTTAACTTGTACCATAAAGGGGGCAGCGCCTCCTAAGTGACTGTTGGATGAAGATGTTTCACCCATTGGTATCCAACAACAGATCTGAGAAATGTTGTCCATCATATCATTCCTCTGTCACTCGAGGGACTCTTGAAAGGTTCTCTTTCTCCCTCATCTTTATTTTCTTCTGCCATGGGAGGCCATTAGGGCCGATGAGGACAGCCTTGCAAGGGTTCAACAAGTTTGAGTCTCAACTCCTTATATTCTGATCTTGTTGGGGTCATGCACAAAAAAATAGAGAAAGAGTAGACCGCTATGATATCATTGATCTAGATTTATGAAGCAATAAAATGAAATACAAATTTAAATAGAAAACATATAGATCCAATGAAACTGAACTTCAATTAATAAATAGAAAATGATGAAAACTGCTTACATGCAAAATGAAAGCAAACTAGCTCAAGTGATGGTAGCTTATCTCTGAGAAGAGTTGTGACAACTAAAGGCCTTTTGAGCTATGTCACAATGAGGCTCCAAGGATTTTTTATCATGAAGAAACAATGATAAACCCTAAGCATCCAAAAACCTAACCCTAGGATATGAAACGCCAAAAGGTATGAACCCTGATGGGGTTAGTTGGAACGTCAACATTTTGGGGTCGTAACTTTGGCATACAATCTCTATTTTGTGTGGACGATAACTCATTAGAAAGGTCTATCCGAGGACACTACTTTTGTGTACCCATGTTTTCACATTTCCCCAAAAAACGCCGGTTAGGGACTCAAAATGGCTCCAGAAGTTTAGGACCTAAAACCGCTAAAAATAGAAAACTGATAGGAAACAATGTTAGGGCTCCAAGTGGAATTGGTAGGTGGCCACCAATATTCACCTAGATCACCTAGAGTGGTTATTCATATAAAAAATGATTCCTCAAAGCTATGGGACTACATTGATTGCGCTTCTATAAAAAAATGGTTAGATCAATGGTGAAGGTTTTATATTATTCCTTTCTCCAAATCATAGTTTCGAATTCAAGATGGGTCTAGGACTTGGGACTAAAAACCAAGTTGAAATTCTTACATGTAAAAACCTACTCTTGCTTGCAAAAAAGAAGGGTTGTACTTAGATTCAAATTTATGTAGATTCCATGTTATCTATAAATTGGCTTAATGACATTATTTCATGCAATAATATTTTCTATAGGCCTATTATAGAGGAGATTAAACGTATTACTGATTCTTTCAGATCTTTCTCCTACTCACATATCTACAGGGAAAGGAATCATATTGCAGATAGTTTATCAAAAGATGGACTCTGTATGGATAAGGAGCTTTGGGCAATAACAAAACATGACAATGATCAATCTCATGATTTCATCCATCGTCCATACTAGGATCTTTTTTCGATGCTAGCTGCTATCAGTAATTGATATGCAAGGTTCCACTCTTTTTTAGGCACTATTTTTATGATTTTGACAATCTATTACTCTTTTTATCTGTTGACAGGTCATTACAGACTCACAAGGACAATTTATTTTTGATTCAAAAGGGCTCATATAGGTCTTGTATGTTGGTTTTTCTTTCATATAACCAAATATACAATTGATCGTATTTTTCATGATTTTTGTGAAGGTTTTTTTTTTCTAAATTATCTACAAATTCTTCTTGGTAGCTACCATCTCTTATGAATAGTATGGCCTATATGGTTTATTTTCAAATATATGTATAATGTATATGGAATGTAATATTCCTCCCTCTGAGCACAAATTTTTAGATGACATAGGTTATGTATTTTTGTTTCTTTTATCCTTGAGCGAGCTAAAATGTATAGTTGTTATTGAGATTTACACGAATACACTCTCGTAGTGTATATTAAAAATGTAAATTCATCATTTTATTATGAATGAAATTACATGTATCTTTCTTTGGAAAGAAATGTTAGTGGATTGCTATCTCCTTAATAAATTGTAATATTTTTTTTCCTTTTCTTCTTTTATTTTATTTTTATTCTTAATTAAACTTTTCTTTTTGAGATTTTAGTATTTTTACAAAGTAATATTTTGATTATTTTAAATGATGATTTTATTTCATAATATTAAATTTAGTAATTAAGAAAAATTAAAAAATATATTTTTGCTTTTTTTATTGATTATAATTATTTATTTATTCATTAAAATTAATCATTACCCTATATATAATTAAATACATTTTTTCACAAATTCAAATATATAATATTTAAGACTTAAATAAATAAATTATTTATCAGTCTTATTAGCTACTACAAGGTATGATCATTCTCAAAACTTTGATATTATCAGTCTAGATCCATCTTAACTTTTGATCTATCAAGCACTCTGAGGGACCAAATCTCTCAGGATGCAAACTTTTTTGTTTGAGTACAAGATATAAGGAAAAAATTGCACATTGAGAGATTTGTTCTCTTTCGATGCTGGATATATGTGGAGTTAAGATGGATTTAGACTAGTTATATAATAATAATAATAATAATAATAATACCATTGGAAAAACCGTGGGTTGTCAAAACTTGGAGCCAAAAAATTTCCAATTTTAAATTGACTTTATGACCTCAATTTTAGTTGAACTCCTGTAACAATATTTATAAGCATTACTTTGTTATAATTTTTTAATTCTATTTTTATTTTAAATAATTTGATTTTTTTTTTACCAAGTCAAAATGTTTACATAACATAACAAGGTATTTCAACATCTGTTTCATATTGGGTTGGAAAGTGCCTTCAAAGGTTTGCACCTTGATAGATTTGATCCCTCTTAGCACTTGATAGATCCAAACTTAAGATATATATATAAACTTGGACCCCAAAAATAGTTAATAGTAAATTGACTCTATGACCTCAATTTTACCTAAACTATCCTAAAAATATTTTTAAATTTAGTTTGTTATAATTTTTTAATTTTAAATAATTTGAATTTTATTTTTTCAATTTCTATTTAACAAAGTGAAAACGTTTACATAACTTAATATGATATTACTACATCTCTTCCATTCTATGTTAGAGAGCACTTTCCAAAACAATTATATGATATGAGTTGCTTTACAAATTCAAACACAACTTAAAAGTTGAATAAATTAATTATTTATCTACCTTTAAATATACTTTAATGTTCAAAGTGTTATCCTTTCTAAACTTCTTTTTTAACGTCAAGTAAGGATAGGTCATCATTTCTAAACTTCTCTTTTAATGTGAAGTAAGGGTAGGTTGAGTCGTTAAGATGGGACGTTAACTCCCTCTCCACCCAATTTTGATTCCCCGGAATGACATGCTAACCTTGTTGTGATGAGGTTAAAGGAATAGGCAACCCCAGGGAGTCGCTCCATTTGTTGTCAATATGGGATGTTGTGGTTCTTTCTAAGTCATATATTCTTGGTATATTCAACATACAAGCTACTAGATATATTATTGGTGTTATAGTGGTAATAAGAATATTTGATTATGGGCTTTGCCCATATTACTCCAATGAGTTACTGTTTCACCATAATAAAAAAGAAGAAGAAAAAATTAAGATAAAAAAACAATGGTTAACACAATTAAACATTCATGGTGATAAAAAACATGTTTGGTCCTTATTCATGAGGTTTTTATTAATCCTTATATTCATTACGATTTGTGCACAATAATGACAATGAAAGATTATTAAAGATTATTAACCAAGAGATGGTGACCCATGGGTATTTTTATTTAATTGCATCTAATTAATAATAAATTCTATTAATTTTATTAATCTGTTGAAATCAACTCAGGTAATGATACAGATTTAAATCTCTAAAATGGTTAGTTTTAATGAGATTCATATAAGGTATTAATTCAAAAAATAGGTCATAGTAAATCATTAAAATGTAGTTCAAAATTAGTTTAATATGATTAATAATAACAAACGTTGGCTTTTTAATTTGGTCGTTAAATGGAAAATAGTTTTTTTCCTTCTATCGAGTGTTTAATGAATAATTGCCAATCAAGTAGAGAACACACAATGGCATTCTAACATGTAACTCGCCATGTGTTACTCAATCCACGATGCTTCCGATGTGAATCTGGTGGGGGAAATACAAAGCAAGGATAGGCCCATTTAGGAGAAGGGGCCATATTCAATAACAAGTTGTTTGAAAGATGTTGTTATTATTTATAAAAATAATGTTTAATACTAATGTAATGAACATTGCTCAAATATGGTTCATCTTATAGATTTAGCTCCTGACGAACTATGAAGGTTAAAGAATAAGTCTTACCTCTCTATTGATAAACATGCCTTGTCACCTCAACTCTATATCTAGATACTAGATTGTTTTGGAAGACTTGAATAATTATATGTTGATCATTCTGTTTGCATGCATGGCTCCATGTTCTTTTCTCTAGGGAAAGGTCATTGTTTGCAAGATAATACAAAGAATGGTGATGAAGCTAAAATCGTTTCTTATAAGAATTTAACTTGTTCACCACCTACAACTTCATTCAGATCATCGAGGAGGATGTTAAGATGGAATGTGCCTATAGAGACAATGACATGGTCAACTAATTAGAAGCAGGGTACGTGCTTGATATATAACATTTTCACATGATTGAACTCTATTGGTGCACTAACACCTTGATGTCCCACACCCTAACCTTGAAGGATTCTAAGCATTAGGAAATTTGATAAATATTAAAGGTTTCAATAAAAAATTGCTTATTATTCTCCCCTTGCACCTAGTTACCATGGAAGAGTGTTGGGGTTATCTAACCAACAATGGATGGAACCTCAAAGGGTATCTCCATTATGATCTACTTTGTTAGGGAATCCATTGATGGTAAGCTCAGTTTAAAATCTAGGTTCCTTGACCATGGTTTCTACTTTTGATATTTTACTTTTTACTTTTATTTGCTCTTAGAATTCGTCATAATACTTGCATGTTATGTTGGGTCGGGTTCCTTTCTAGTGGACCAATACAATTTCCCTTTTGGACTTAAAATTTTACCATGTATGTATATAGTCAGGGATGTCTTGGTTTCCTTATGGGTAGGTAAAATTATGTTTGTATTTTTGAATTCTTAGCACAATAAAATTTTTTGGCTCTATATCTTGACACTCTCAAGCTAGTTTGGTTTCCCTTGGGAAAACAAGTATTATAGGCTCTATGGTTTTTCTATAAACATGTATATTTGGTTACTAATTGCACATGTATAATATATAATCTAAATATACTTATACTTATTATGATGTCTCACTTGGTAGAGACATCGAATGAGCATGCAATAGAAGCAATTATCCCATGGGATTGACCTTGAAACTTTTCAGGTGAAGCTCAAAACACTCAACCACTCAAACTAGTCTTATAAGCCTTAGTGAAAGATAATTATATACTTGTATAACATAATTGTTTAGTAACAATGTGAAACCATAAGTGATATCACTTTAAATCACCAACTGTAAAGCTTAAATAATAACTTGTGAAAATCTATTAATGAACAAAATTCTTCATTTAAATAAGAGTATAATAAGCTTATGAGGCATAGAGAAGTGAGTGACAAGGTGTTTTGTTAAGGCATTATATGGTGCAGAGGACACTAGTTCGAAACCCATGGACATAAATAGCCATGAGTACAGGTTAATGTGGCCTAAATCAAATATAATCCCAAATAATCTTAATAGATTAAATACCCTTAAATCACAATTTCTCAAACTATAAAGGTAATCATTCATATATATATATATATATATATATATATAGATATATATATATATATAGATATTATTAAACCATATAAATTTTAGAATTCATCACCTAAATATAAAGCGAATTCTTGAATTTATGTTAAATAAATTAGCATTATAAAAATATTCAATCTTTTAATATTTTTAACTTACTAAATTTTAGGGTAAAGTTTTTGTTTCTCAATAGTTTTTTATTTTATTAATTTTGTACTGGATGACCATCAATATTTTATCCATGTCAAATTTCTAATTAAATTTTATGTTGGCTAATACATAATTATTTTCATGAAACCTCAAAGTCATGATTCATATAACATACTTTATATAAAAATATAAATATTATGGGTATTAAAAAATTCAAAATTTATTGGCCAAAATGAAACACAATAGCAAGAGACCGTTGAGAGCTTTCATACGGTTATCTCCCAAGAAATTGTATTGGCAAATGAAAACCCTGTTATGTAGGATCTTTGCCGTGAAAAAAGTTGAAAGATATAATGTATTTACGACCCTGAGGATGTGAAACATGTTTATAGAAACCAATGGGCGTATCTTGAGAGAATGGATGCCTTCATGACTCATATTGAGCATCACATTCCATTCATTACTATTAAGTTCACTGCTCCAAGATCTAATGCAAAGGATAAGACAACTATAACCTTTTCTGATCCCTAGCTTTTGAAATATTTGATGGCAAATTTTTGTTTCTTTATATGCAATAAATAAATTAGTTATACTACAATTATTAATATGTTGGAGTTTTGGGAAAATTATTCCATAAGTAAGTGGTCAAAAATATATAGTTTCTTGTTCCGCATATTGAGGCCACTTGCCAAAAAACATGCTTAAAATAGATAGCTCACCAGATATTATGATTTTGTGACGCAATACAATATTAACTTAACAAAATTAAAATTTATTATTCTAATTTGTAGTTTCCAATTTTACTTATGTAACCTATGTGCAATTAAAAAAAGTAACAAAAATATTAAAATTATAAATAATTGATAATATTTTGAAATAACTTTAAAATAAGTTTTCAATTTCAATAAGAAAATTTATATATAATAAATACATAGAAAAGTGTGTATGTATGTATATGTATATGTATATATATATATATATATATATATATATATATATATATATAAGTTCTTAGATGATTGATATTTCTACTCTGTGGTTTGAGTAGCCTTGTCCCAGGGGCATCTAAGTTGTCAAAATCACCTAGGTATCACACCTAGATTGGAGCTAGAATTTTTCTCACGGAGTTTCAAACCATTGAAATTCACATCATGAAATGCCTTAAAAAAGAACCTATCACCATCTACACTATGCCTCATAGACGATCAAATACTTTCTATATATTATTAAAACATTTTATTAAATAAACTCAATAATTTATTCAAAATTTCCTTATTTATATGAGTTAAATAAACTTAATTTTTATCATATTGATTTACTACTCTTTATTAACATAAACCCACAATTTATTCTAAATATAATTTAGTTTTATTTTCATATTTATTTATATTAATTAAATCATTTTTATTTAAATAAATTAAACCATTTTTAAACAAAACATTTATAAATTTAGATTAAATGTAAATTATATATATAAAAGTGAATTCTATTACTTTAAAATTAGGAGATTACATAAAAAAAAATCACAAGTCATCCCGATCTCTTTTGAGGACCATATTCAAAATTGTAACTTTCGAAGGGACACAAGAGACATACAATATTTAACACACATTTCCTTAAACAACCATACATTAATATATTGACTTGATTGGCCATAAACATAAATAGTTAGAAAAGGAAATCCATAAACGATCACATATCATGGAAGTGGATTAGAATTCAAGCCTTCTACTGGGATAAGAGTTGTTAGGGTTGCTAGAGGTATTGTGTTGGGCATGGAATCCCCCCCAAGGCATGTTTTGGGGCTTAAAGCCCAAGTTTTGACCAAATATTGTTGTAAAATATCCGCGAATTGCGGGCGTGGGGCACAAAAGTATGATAGAGTCATAGGGTTGTCCGCCCTAGTTTTGTAATGTAATGTCGGCTGGATAGACCTACCCATGGTCCGCGAACCATGGGATTGTATAAATAGAGCGAGGCTCTAAGTGTAAAAGATAACTAACTAATAATGAAGGAATAAGGAAGTCTAAGTGATTGAGCCGAAGTGTAAAGTGTGTCTGTGGGTCATAGAGTAGGAGGAAGGCTCTGCAGCTAAGTGCGCAAAACCCTATAGTTGAGTGTGCAGGGTAGGTCGAGTCTGTGACCGATGGAAAATCAATAAAGAGAAGTTTGGTTATCATTCTGTGTATCTATTCTTGGGTTAATGCATGATAGATATAATTTGTAAATATACTGTTTATTTACTGCGCACACCTGTATGAATGTTTTGTATTGTTAAGTATAACTTAAGACATTTAAGTAGGAAAAGGTGCTTAACTAACGCTGAAGGATAAATAAGATCTCGGGTAATAACGAAGCGTGGCACAACCCCTGGTTAGGGTTGTGCAAGGGTAGGGTATCAGGTTGCGAGGCATGGAAGGTGCGCGAAGCCACCTGCGCGCAGGAACAAAAAAAGGACCAGTCGAACTCATCAGACATTTCCAGGGTGTGGAAACCTGGTTCTAGCACCCTCCCATACTACTTCGGGTGAGACCTCAGTCTACGCTTCGTGGACTGTTTCTGAAAGGGCCAGTGGTACTGGGATTTTTTTGGCTAATTAACTCTGAACTTGGGTTAGGCCCCAACAAGCCAACAAATGGTTCCTTTGCCGGGACTGGGATCTGCATACAGATTTCTGATGTCATATCACTAGAATACAACCAAGAAAGGAATTGAAGAGTGGTTGGATAGAAAGATTCATGAGTTCATGGCACAGAAAAATAGGAATCCGCGACTATCAAAGGAAGAGTGGTTATATTGCTACTTGTATACGGAGATCCACGAAATTTTCTTTGCATCCTTCCCTACTGAGTTGTACGAGTGGATCGCGAAGCTAGAAGATAGCCAAGGAAGGTGTAAACTCAACAAAACTATTGTGTGGACTCCAAAATTGGTGCGCAGACTGGAAGCATTAGAAGATAAGATCACGCGCACTGTTGATCACTGGCTGGATCAAATCATAGGAGGATTCATCATTAAATTCGTGGTAGATACTTCAGTAAGCTATAGCAAGGTGGAACAATGCTTCCTCAAGGGACCGTGAGGTAAGTACGTTAAATCTTTGAACACTTGGATTAAAATGCTACTGTGTGAAAAGAAGTTATGTGAATAAATTTATGTTTGGGGCTACGCGGAGTGGTAGAATCTACAGAAACGAAGGTAGCACAGAACTAGAAACTAGCCCCTTGATATCACCTCCGCGAGGGGGCGAAGAAGAGCTCGCAAAGGTTTTGCCGAGAAGTGTGATCAACCTGATAAGGCAGAGAATTCTGCGCATACCACCCCCACCCACACCACCACCAGTTTCACCATCTTCACCCCCGACTTCAACCATACCACCTCCACCACCACCGCAAAGTAGTATAGCCAGTGCGATAAAGCTACCAGTGTTGAAGGGAGTAGGGAATGAAGATCCAGACCAGTTTTGGTTTGTGATAAAAGATGTATGGGAAGCACAGGGTGTCACGGATGATAGCGGATATCCAGATTGTGCTAAACAAAGAATTTAGTAGGCCAAAGTTGGAGGCACAGTCGATCATTGGATTTATGGAAATCTCAATGCTACCAAGCGAAACCCCGTGGGAGTTGGATCAAAGACTGAAGTGCACAATTTAAGAAGCGAACATGACCTTAACAGACGCGTAAAACCGTGAATGGTTTGTAGCCTCGTTAACACCGCATCTATGGAACGCGCTGTCGCAATAAAGCCTAACCACTCAGGCTGAGGCTTTAGAGGTCGTGATGAGATTGCACGAGACTCCGATACAAGATCCTAACCTGGGAGTCCAGCAGATTCATGCGCAGTTGAAAAACTTGTGCCTTGAGATGCAGAGTTTGAAACAAGATAGGACAACTCGTCCAGAAGTGCATGGCGAGGTATGATGCGTAAAGTGCAAGGGCCAGGGGCTTGACAAGGACCACTACCCAGTGTTCGCAAATTACCTCACGGGAGGAGGACCAATGCCATTGAGACTGGAGGCACAAGTAGGACCAAGCGCGACACCTACATTGTGGTGAACAATTTGTTAGATAGGAGGGAAGCATGCTACAAATAACTGCCATCTATTATAGAAGTATACGCAAAATTCCCAACAATTTTTGCTGGCTAGTAGGACATGATGAGCACACCTGTAGAAGTTATGAACTGATGATGGATCAGACTCCTACCTACAGATTTCAAGACAAAACATGGGCCCTTGATCAAAATGTAGGAATGGCACGCATTGGATTTCAGGGGCGCGGACGAGGTCGAGGTTGAATGGGGCCAGGAAGAGGTCGCAGACAACTGATATGTTACAATTGCGCAGGACTGGGGCATTATGCCTGCGATTGTACAAATCCAACGAGACCATCATGCTTATATTGTACGTAGTTTGATCATGAGCAAGGTTGCGCGATAAAGGAGCACTCCAACCTCCCCCAACATAGAGCCTACAAATGATGAGGTCTGAGCTGCCCGAGGAAGACCTTAATGTAAATATCGTGCTCCGAAGTGGTATTATGACAGGGGATGAAAAACATAAGCAGCCTGAAGAAAGTACCTAGGTTTGCAAAGCTCCAACGAAGGAACCAGAATTTGATTTGGAGCCCACTAAGGAGACCTTCATGGAAGCTAAGAGGAGCTTCGCTGATGCCTCCACTTCATGAAGTAAAGACAGACTGGAGCCAGGAATGGATCCATCGATGCTCACTACATTCTTGGAGACATGCATGAAGCTACTACGCAAAAACAAGGCTGTAAAGGGGCTGCAAGAACTCATAACTAGATGCGCTGGGACCGCGCCAGGAGAACCGTGCGTAGTTCAGAAGCTTGGGAAGCACACGACGTGAACAGGAAGGGATATAAGATTGACTGCATAGATCGAGGAATATGAGATAGACCAAGTGATTCTGGACC
This sequence comes from Pinus tabuliformis, assembly GCA_031772625.1. Taxonomy (NCBI): domain Eukaryota; kingdom Viridiplantae; phylum Streptophyta; class Pinopsida; order Pinales; family Pinaceae; genus Pinus; species Pinus tabuliformis. Next base: position 99,449,430 of record CM062811.1, read on the forward strand.
TAAGATTGGACACAAACATCCTGTCGAAGCAGACATGGGAGCGCATGGGCAGGTCTGCGCTACAATGGTCTCCTATCTAACTGCGAATAACGAACCAGTAAAATATCCTACATATGGGGAGATTGTAGGGAATAACAGTAGACATCGAAGGAGCGAGCGCGCTAGAAAATTTTGAAGTTATAGAGATTGTGGATGACATCAATCCCTATCTCGCGCTATTGGGAATAGATTGGGCCATTGACATGAATGGAGTAATAAATCTAAAGAAGCACAAGATGATCTTTGAGAAAAAGTCACTGTGCATAGTGGTACCTTTAGACCCTGCAAAAGGATCGCGCTACACAGAATCAGTGCGCGACAACAACAACGATGATGATCAGGACTGCATCTACAAGATAATTGCACAGGAGCAAGATTGGGTAAGTCCAACCGCGGATGGCTGAATCTCTTGGGAGCGCAAAAGCTCCTGCACATCAAATTTTGACGAGGAGATAGAACAATGGCAAAACCGGTTACATGAGGTAACCACACTCAACTGTAACATGATGACTAGGTCACTGCGCTGCGTAGCAACAGAGGTAAGAGACCTACCTATGTATGATGGGTTAAGCGAGGTGGATGACTTCCTGAAAAAATTTGAAAGAGAAGTACCGGAATAGTAGCGTTTCGATGCTTTGAAATGGGTATTGCACGCTACGCCCGCAAGATGGTGGGGTACGCACCAAAGAAGTTTTGAGGACTGGCGCGAATGCAGAAGGATGATGCTCATGCGGTTTGGGAAGCCTCAGGTGCAATTGAAAGATAAGTATGACAAACAAACCGGCCCACACACCCACCTATCCAGGCGGATACAGGCATATGGTGCGAAACCCACACAAAGGCCTATAGTCCTCGCGGTAGGAGACACGATCAGTAAGCAGGAATGGGTAAGGCAATGGTGCAAATGGTTGGGACCATGAAGTATGGAAAGACCAAGTGCGTAGAAGAATATCTACGTAGAAGCATTTAGCAAAGTACACGATGCGCTAAACAAGGTCCACCATGTGAAGTAGACTGACTGGGACCTGTGCGTACCAGCGGTTCTCTAGGCTTATAGGACTACGTGCAAAAGCCTAGCCACACAGGCACTGCCAAGGTTGGAGTATGAAGCAACCATAGAAAGCCTAATAGTACTTGAGGAACTTAGCTCACGCCCGACAGCACTGATAGATACGACGGTTCGCGGAACCTTGGAAGTAGAAATCCAATAGGGAAATATTAGACTCCAAGAACTTGAAGAAGAAAGGGTACGGTTAAGGAAGAAAAGCGCTCTGGCGGACGTGGAAGTCAACAAGATAGAGGATGAGATAAAGGAATATTTTCTCGGAAAAAATACTAGGGTGGAAAGGCTTGATGTGTATGATCGTGATCACAGGTTTAAGGCCTATTACCGTGAATTGATCAGTCTGATGCCTTAACTTGGACCACACATTGCTAAGGATAGTGACTAGGGTACCACGCTACAAATGGTAAAGTACACGATGACGACTGTAACAATAAAAGATGGGGATTCTCAAGGAGACATGATGGATGATAGGATGGAAATTTTCACAGGTGGTGCGACCACTTGAATAGCTGAAGGAAGGACAGTCTTAGCGCTCTAGGCTGTTGAAAGGGAGCGCGAGACTATAAACTATTTTTCTCGAGAGTTGCGTGATGTTGGAGCTACGCGTAGAAGCAAAGAGTCACAAGGTCCGCGACCGTGCACGGGGGGCTACGCTGCCACGCGGGTTGACTAGAAAGTGACCTTGAAGTCACTATTCACGATGGGATGCTCGACTTGAGGCCAAATGGAGTGGGTGGCAGGCATTTAAGATGCAATTTATGGGAAATATTTGGGAAAATCTGCCGCCAAGGGAGCATTAATGAACTGGATTTGGGGGGAATGGTTGAATTCAAATTCAAAAAGCGCTATAAATTATCAAGCGATGCCCAAAAAACAACAATTGGTCATTTGCGAATTGAGTTATTGAGCAGAGCCTTGATCGTTGAGTGTCGAGCGTTGGTTGAGCCCCTGAGATCGTGAGTGATAGATTTCTGCACAAATACAATGGCAACAGCTAAGGATGTTATGGAGATAACATAAATAACCACCGAGGAGGCCACGTAGGCCTTGACTATGGGGGATGCTCTGGAAGGTGTCGGGATTGTGGCAAAAATCCTGAAATCACCGCGCACGCCAAGACCCAAGAAGGACAAACAAGAAATGGTTCTCGTACGTGTGTCCCCGCGAAACCCACTGTGCACCAAGCTGTCAATGGAGGAGAAGGGGAAAGTCGTCACCATAGAAACCGATGAAGAAGAAGATCTAGAGGATCTTATCATCGCTAAGGATGAGGATGAAGGCATGGAGGAGGACACTCAACTTGCGCACCCCACGACAAAATTGCCTGCCTATGTCCCCCCACGAAAAGGGAAGGCTAAAGTGCCCAAGGACCTGGACGAGACCAAGAGCTCGCTCCAGACCCCACTCCTCCCAGACAACCTTATGTTTGAGGGAATGCACTTGGGACGCGTGCCGAGCCTGAAATTCGAAGATTGGGACCTCGCTGAACACAAGAAGTTCCCTCACCTTGAGACCAGGAACCTTATTAAGCCAAAGTAGAACACCACGATGGGGGTTACAGAGCTAGAGCTGCGAAAGTGGTTGCACGGAGTAGAAAAGGCTGGGCTACTGAATCTGCTATGGGTGCCGCATTTCCACTGCGTTGCACCATTTTCGTTATCAGGCAGCTGCTCTGCCTGGTGTATGATGGGTGTTTGTGGCTGGAGGAGCCCATCGCCATCACGGCAGGCTTGATTCACTACGTCTCCCAGCTTCCATGCAAAGGAGAGGAGCTCGTGGACATCTCGGAAGGGCAGGGTAGTGACTTGGTCATTGCGGAGGCCATGAAGAAAAAGTACAAGCTAGAAAAGAAGAAGAGGGGCTACGCCATCTCCAACATCAAGGAGAAAGCAGTACATAGGACAAACCAAATCCTGGAAAGAAAGGTTATGCGCAAGTGTTGTGTGGACGAAGTACCCACGCTGGTGGTAGCACTGGCTGAGCAGTGCACGGAGGGGGTCCAATTTAACTGGTTTGAGTTCCTCTGCAAGGAGTTTTTAGAAAATTACCGCAAAGCTTAGGAACAGGACAAAATGTTCCACTATGCATGGCTTCTACTGTCCATAGTGATTCTGGTTGGGGAATTTCTGGAGGATAGCCAATTCCCCATAATTGACAAAGATTTATTGGAGGCCGCTAAGTATGCTTTGCTTTGGGCCAAAAAGGATGCTAAGAGGGTCCGTAATAGTAAAATATTCTAGGTGTTCATGGAGATGAACCTCAGAATGCGGATCAACCGCAAGCCACAGTTGTCACCCACTGTTTACAATAGTCTATAGAGTTTTGCAGAATTCAAAGCGGACATGCATAACATTTATATACGAACATGCAAGGACCTGACTAAACAGTGGACAAAGCTACCCTTCATAGCCACAAATGACATCATTTTCAATGTACTGGAGGTATGGCCACCAGAGTGGTGCAGCCTAGACATTGCAGAGATCGAGAAGTCGGCGGCGCAAAGAAAGAAAGACGAGGCCAAGCTGCGCATCGCACAGTTGGCCGAAAAGTGAAGGAAGGAAGCAGCAACAGCAGAAGTACGGGAAGCACGGGACGCCGCACAAAAAGAAACTGAGCAGGAAAAGGCCGCAGCAGCTGCAACAACACAGGAGGCAGCTACAAAGGTGGGCGAGGGCCAAACGACGCCTTCGCAAGGGCAAGAAGCAGAGGAAGTAGAGACGGAAGAGGGAGGCACAGACCCACGAACCGCATCGACACAACTAAAGCACTAGCACCCAATAAAGCAGGCAAGGTCACGTAAGAAGGTCAAGGCATCAAAGTTGTCTATTGACCCGATCACCCTAACCGAGGGTGATCTGCATGACATCGGCGAGACAGTGCATGATGTCACCTCTGAGGCTCTCCAAGATTTCATGCAAGAGAACCAGATTGTGTTGGGGGCCCTCAAAGTGCAGTTGCAAGAATTACAGGCGCGCCCTCCTCAGGTTGGTACCCTTTCAACCAGCCTCGTAGTCGGCTCAATAGCAGCAAAGCAAATGTTGTGCGCGCAGATGACAAATACCATAGTGTTGCCAGAAGGGGCACTAGTGACATCAAATGAGGTCGACAGGACTACGGTTAGCGCATTGAAAGGTCTTAGTCTCAATATAGCTGCACTTCCGAAAGATACCTTATATGTTTTGCAGGATGGGATAACTATAGAACTGCGCGCTAGGGAGAGCCGCGCACTGCAAGTCCTTAGTGAGAAGAAAATAAATATGAAACAACTAAGCTTGTAGCGCGATGAAGTGGTGTTGTAGAACCAATAGTTGGTATAGGTAATAGATGACGCTTTCCAAAGCGTCCCAGAGCTGGCCATCCCAACAAACATTCTACCAGAGGTGCAGATCCACAGGTTAGTAGCAGGGGTCTGTGAGGCAAGGGAAGAAATGACAAAGGTTCAGCTGGAGTTGAACCTTCAGATCATCGAGCTGCGGTTGAAGGCGTCGCTGTCCACCCCCTGAAAGTCAAAGAATAGAGTGCTAGTGCTATCAGAGTGGGACTGGAGGAGATTGGTGGTCCAATGCAAGACTGCACTAGTATGTTGGAAGTGTCACTTGAGGTCCTCACAAATCTGCAGGAGTACCCCAACATCCAATGTTTAGAGACAAAGGCGTGAGAACTCCAACAATATTATGACAGCATCCAAGGAACTGCACAGACGGTGGTCCTCACTTCGAGGCTCGCGCGGATGCAACAGGCTAAAGAGCTAAAAGAGCAGGTGGATGCAGCATGACACAAGGAAGCAGTCCTGAAGGCGCACGTTCAGCCTTGGATCGATGAGGCCTTCACCATCATGACATAAATTGAAGGAAAGCTCTCATACATGCAAGGGATGCACGCCTTAATGCAGAGAAGCACTCCTAACACAGAGGTTTCAGAACAACATATGTAGCAGATCCAACAAGCAGCAGCTCAGTGTGCTGCTGACCTTGCCACAGTTCAAGAACAGTTGGAGGGACTCCGTGCAAAGATCTCTAGACTGCCAGAGTGAATGGAGGGCGAGTCACGATGTTTGTGTTGGGGGCCTATTGGGCATGGAATCCCCCCCAGGGCATGTTTTGGGGCTTAAAGCCCAAGTTTTGACCAAATCTTGTTGTAAAAGCTCTGCGAATTGCGGGCGTGGGGCGTGGAAGTATGATAGAGTCACAGGGTTGTCCGCCCTAGTTTTGTAATTTAATGTCAGCTGGATAGACCTATCCATGGTTCGCAGACCATGGGATTGTATAAATAGAGTGAGGCTCTAAGTGTAAAAGATAACTAACTAATAATGAAGGAATAAGGAAGTCTAAGTGATTGAGCCGAAGTGTAAAGTGTGTCTGTGGGTCGTAGAGTAGGAGAAGGCTCTGCAGCTGAGTGCACAGAGGCCTAGTAGTCTGCAGCTGAGTGCGCATGGCAGGTCAAGTCTGTAACCGGTGGAAAATCAATAAAGAGAAGTTTGGTTATAATTCTATGTATCTGTTCTTGGGTTAATGCATGATAGATATAATTTGTAAATGTACTATTTATTTACTGCGCGCACTTGTATGAATGTTTTGTATTGTTAAGTTAACTTAAGACATTTAAGTAGGAAAATGTGCTTAACTAACATTGTAGGATAAATAATATCTCAGGTAATAATGTAGAGCATGACACAACCCCTGGTTAGGGCTGCGCAAGGGCAGGGTATCAGGCCGTGAGGCATAGAAGGTGCACAAATCCACCTGCGCGCAGGAATAGACAAAGGACCAGTCAAACTCATCAAACATCTCCAGGGTGTAGAAACCTGGTTCTAGCACCCTTCCTTACTACTTTGGGTGAGACCTCAGTCCGAACTCCACGGACTGTTGCCAAAAGGGCCAGTGGTACCGGGTTTTGTTTGGCTAATTAACATCGAACCTAGGTCAGGCCCCAACAAGCCAACATCTTGGAATTTCTAGTGGAATGTTGAGGTGTTGTTAATTTCATGCTAGCATATGATCCATCACATCCAAACTGCATTCATACCAATGTCACATGGTTCGGGTTCAAGTTTGAGTTCAACAACAATAAAGTTCAATTCGAACTCGATTTTTTCCATGAATTTTAGATAAGGTTTGCCATTAGGTTCGTTTATATACATATTTCAAATTCTCAAAATATATAGATATGTTGGGAACCTGACTAAATAGAGAGGGGGGGTGAATTAGTTTAGTACATTCATAGACATAAATTACTTTTCTTTTCAATGGTTAACTAAGATTTTAAATCAGTAGCATAACACCTTATGGACATCAAATTTGATAATTGAACAACATGCAATATGTAAACCCTAACATCAAATCAACATATATGGACACTAGATAAAAATTAAAACCCATAAAGGGAAGAAACCACAAATTTGTGATTGTTGTGATGTTAAGGAAAGCTCCTACTCCCTTATTACATCATAATTTTTGTAGTCTCTTCCTATAGGAGCTGCTACCTCAATTTCTTCTACAAGATTCAACTTGCAAGGAAGCTCCTACTCCCATAACGTTTCTACAGACTACGACCCACGGGAGACTCCTACCTCAACAGGCTTCGACCTGTTCTTTTTCATGCTACAACTTGAAAGGAGAATACAATCCCATGATACATATAAGAAACAATATGTTGGTTTACTTGGTCTATAACATTGCATACTTCCATCTTTGTCTCTGCTTCTCCTACTCCTCAAATATGCTTCACATTTTCTTTATATGTGCTAGGTAACTAATGAACAACAACTCAATCAGCTCTCACAATCTCTAGCTCTAACATTCCATCCTTCCAGGCTCACACATTTTTATAAACAAGATTTGATGATTTTTAGTATCGCAAACATGAAACTGAAATGAAAAGTCTTGTATCTTCTCATTCTAGGGTGTCTCTTCATTTTTAAGTATTCATTCTCAAATTTCAAGGATAATTAGCCAAGACAAATAAATCTCATATTATTCAAAACCAAAATAACATAAGCCAAAATTAATGCTTACATGAGTTAGGGCTTGGATGGGTAAGAAAACACACTATAACACATGATAGTTGAAGGGATTGTGTTACAGTCTAGGGCAATGCAATATACAAAATAAATGACATGCGTTATAATGTTTTTTCTGAGTGAAAAAGGTGCTTTATATTCATAAGAACTTACAACACATATAGGCCTATTATGTTATCAACACTTTTGTTCTGTTCTTCTTGGAAGATACTTCTTTTCTACAACATATCTTTCTCAACATATCCATCATAAGTAACATATATGTTCTTAGCAATATTTGCAACATACCATGTTTTTCAACAACATGTGTCAACAATCTCTACAATCATAGCATCACATACTTTTCCTTTGCCTTTGCCTTGAGTCTTCTACATGCCAATATTGCCTTGCATCACAATATTGTCTTGCATTCTTATTGCCTTGTCTTGCACCTCTTTAAAAATGATCTCTGCAACAACTCTACAAACATTTCTCATAGAACCATTTAACAAGTACAATGCATTAAGTCATAACAAGAATTGACATCCTCAAGCAAACATACTAAGAAACATTTTCCATTTCCCTTTGCATCACAACTTCTTCATGCATCAACATCATCACAAAAGTGATCAACAATATAGAAACATCACAACGTAAGAAACATCATAACTACCATAGAAATAACAACACCATAACATGGAAATATATGTAAGAAGTTCAAAATATGTGTCACAACATCACAACATATGCATATGCAAGAAACCTCAACTTCTCTGCAACCTCACTAACCTTTGCAACATAATCAACAACATAGAAATATATGCAGGTAGTTCAATAACAAGCGACATCACAACATAGCATCACAGATCATACATTCATTTTCCTTGCATCACACCAAGATCTCTGGAAAAAATCAGCCCAGTAATATATGAAACAACAACATACCCATAACACAACGCATCAACACAAGCATAACTCAATGCACCAACATCTCCATCCAATTAGGATATACCTCTATTCTACCTTGCTTCTCAGAAGCTATTATGTGATAAGTAACATATAGAGTTGCACCTCATCACACACATATGGTGACCACATTTATTGCTTATCCTTTGCCATCAATGACAAAAATGCCAACAATATCCCCCTTTAGCATTGATGGAAACACTATGATCTTCCTCCTTTTGTTTGAGAAGAATTTCTTCTCACTTCTGCTTACCTCCCCCTTTGAAATCAATGACAAGGGGGCATGGTTTACAATGAATAGGTCACTCAAATGGTGGATATAAGACTTGCATTGCTTCCATTTACTTATCATTACTATAAACTTTCAAATTATAGATAAATCATAACAGAGAGGCCTCAATAATTATGGAAATCTGCTCATAGTTTGAGAAGGATTTTATAACTTCCATATACACCAATTTACTATTCTGTGTTGAAACTCATTTTAAATTCTTTAGATAAGTGTATATAACCATATATATAAGGCTTATCAGAGTCATTTTGCATGAACTCCCAATGCAAAATTTGGAACTCAACTAGCATTCTTCACTACCATTATTGGACTAATAATTTTAACCCTAAATGCTAAGATTTCAACTTTTCCTCTGTTTGGATCTATCTGTACTCTCTACCACTAGAATATTAGCATGAAGAAACCCTAGAAGGAATATGGAATTCCATTGAATCTTTCTTCAAAATATTTGAAGCTACCAGACTAGGTAATTATATTTCTTATGCATGCATATATATGTTTACATGGACGTTTCTGTCCCTATATCTGCCTCAATCTACCTCCACTACAGTGAAAAGACCTAGAAATAGCCTCTATAATACAAAAATATATCTTTCCACTTTCATAAATGTCATGAATATGGACATCTCTTCCAAGGTTTTCCACTTAATCATCCCTCAAAATCTAGATTTGAAGCAAATAAAGATGTTGAGGGCTATGTGAAAGCCCCCTCACATTGTTGCTCAACTTGCAAGCAAAAAAAATATAATCCTACTCATATCCCCACAAAAAACCAATATGTAGCCCTTGACATACCTGAGCTTCCACCAAGTTCTACCCTTCACGCTCTTCAAATTCTGCCAACCATACCACCTTGAAGACTATTGTCTTAGAGGACGAACAAGACAATAGTAAGCAAACAATATTACAGGACACTCAAGAAAATATCCCAAAGAGTGAAACTAAAATTCTCATGGACACTGAAGACCCCAAGGAAAAAGATAATACAAACATGGAGCTAGCAAGCATTGATCTCGAACAGATCATGGATGCCTACAAAAAATAGGACCTGCAAGTGAGTCCTCCCGATCATGTTTAGTGGGTGGAACATGATTATCAACAAAGGAAATGAGCCTCTATAAGAGGACATGTCACTATGGTCACCGCTTCAAGTCTTGGCGTAGCTTCCATCAAAACAAGGGCATATTAAAAAAAATAGAGAAGGAATATAAGAGAAAATGTAGGAAAATTAATGCTCTCTTACTTCAAGAAGCAAGGTAAATTCTTAGAAAACTTTGAAAATAATTCTTTAATCATGGACTCATACAAACCCATTGTGCCTCCTTGAAAATGAAAAAAACTCTTGGAATATATGAGGAATAAACAAAAATGGAAAACAAAGACTATTGTGAAACAAAATAACATAAGACAATTCAGATGTTATCATGCTACAATAAAAAAAAAGTTACTCAAAGCATCTACAACATATAACAAAGAATTTTTGGCCCATTTGTGACTCCACTGCCATAGATGCACAAAGATAAGTAGGGGGACTTGCCACACTTTGGAGCCTCCAAAAATTAATCATAGAAAATTGCATTGCCACTATGACAACAATTTCAATTTCGTTTAGGGTGTTGGGAAATAGGGAATCGGGATTGTTGGCCCTCAGTTTTTGTCTATTTTTGCTTAAGGAAACTTACTTAATCATTATATTTTCCATCCATTTTCCATCACATCAATCTATTTTTGATGTATTTTATGCATATTCAGGTATTTAATTTTAATTTTGCAATTTCTAGTAGTTTTTATGAAAATTGAATTTCAAGTGCAATTTTGGACAGAATCAGAAATTCCCGTAATAGCTATGTGGATGACATATTTGACGGACACTTGGGCTTGAGCTGGATGCATGAATGGAAATATTGGGAACTAGGACTGAACTAATTCCACTTGGTTCGGTCAAAGCAAGCTTTATTAGGCCCAGTCAAGGCTGGTCAAACATGGCTAGTCACCCAGAAAATCCCTACGAAATAGGGCAATTTTGTGATTTCATGGGATTGTCCATATTTCTTGGGATGGATTGAATGAATTCGAATTAGATAGATGGATATTAATAGATATTATTTTTAGAGAGACTTTAGATCAGTCTGTTTCATAAACTTCTATTTAAGCCAAGACTTTGAAGGCTTATGGTATGTAATTTTTGTATAATTTTACGCTGAGACATTTGGATTTTGGAGATTAATTTGAAGAACTTGTTCTACTTTCATTTTGTTGTTCATTGATGTGGATGAGTGACTGAAGTTTCTACATTTGATAGCAACCTCAAGTGTGCAAAGCAAGGGTGGAGGGCCCCCACTCCAAGCTAAGTACACTTCATTGTTAGATTAGCTTAATTTTCATGAACTGGTTACTTTAGATTTGTTTACTTGCTTCGTTTCAGATTTGCTTATGAATTGATGTGTGATTATTTATATTATTGGTGAATATTAGTTTGCTTATCATTCTAATAAGAAGGGACAACAAAGTGTTCAAGTTGAATTCTCCTTCTATTGAATTAATAGATCAAAACTAGAATTCATCTTTGTTACATGCGAGCAGTTTTTATGTACTTTCAGTTTTCCAATGATAGCATAATGATGAATGAATTGTTATGAAAAATACCCAAAGATCTCTTAAGTTAAGAGTCTCCTTCATTGTTTATTTATGCATCTTAAGCTATTGTTAATTCATGATTTCTGATTTCTATTCATTAAGTAATAATTGAGAGAGAAGGACACAAATGGATCTCTTCAGTTAAGAGCCACTTCATCTTTCATACATTCCAAAAGTGAGTTAGAAATTGTTAATATAGGCTTATATTTGTAATATGTACTTCTTTAGTTCTTCAAATTTATCTTCTAAGCTTGGCTATAGCTGATATCCTTACACTGTGGACTTGCCTCCAAGTTTTACAAACCTGGATTGATAATGAATACTTATGTTAATTTGTGTTAATAAATTAGCTCAACAGGGACTCCTCGGCAATGTTTATGGACCCTAGATGTAATAATCCACTTGGAAGCTTTCCTCCAAGACTTGATACATATCCCTTCTCCCTAGCAAGTTGATTCATGGATTATGGGTGGAAAATTTAATCTCATTATAGCCCCGTATGAAAACAAGGAGGACTCCAACCTAAGGAGCAGAAGATGGAAAATTTCCACACCTTTATCAAGGACCTCAATGTCATTGACATTGAGAACATACGTGATTTGTATACCTCGAACAAAAAGGGGGGAAGACAACACCAAATATCTTGCAGATTGTATCATTTCCTCATAGTTCAATCTCTTATGTTAACTGAAAAATATTCAGAAGCATCCATCCTTCCCATAGTAGATTCTAACCACATGCCCATAGAAATCAACATCTCTATTCACCAACCTCCTAAGAAAATTCCCTTTCGATTCAAGAAATTTTGGCTACAATATTCGGATTTCTAGAAAAATACTGAGATCTGGTGGGTAGCAACATACCCACGATAAAGAAAACCCGTGTTTCAATTTCAATAATGCTTAAAGAACCTCAAAAATGTCCTCCGTGAATGGAACAAGTAAGTATTTGGTAACATAAACCAACCTCAAAGGTCCGTGGAAGATCAAATGGAAGTATTCAACAATAGATAATCAATGAGGGCTGTAGTGAACCTATCAGATTTTAGGAATAACAAATATTGTAGTAGATGGAGGAAGGATATGATCAAGAAAAAATTCTTTAGTGTCAGAAATATAGAGTACAATGGATCTAAGATGGGGAGAGAAATACCAAGTTCTTCCACCACTCCATGATCCAGTGAAGGCATGCCAATAGAATCACTAGTTTAAATTTCTCCTAAGGTATGCTACTTCACTCTCATTTAGGTATCCAACATGAAATTAATAATTATTACAAAAATCTTATAACAAATCCCATCCCTAACTGCTTCGTCTCCATTTGGAACATCACTAGTCATATTCCTTTCCTAGTTATGAAGGAACAAAATAATGCTTTGCTCAGGCCCATCTCCCTAGATGAATTTGAGGAAGTTGTAATTTAGTTTCCTTACCAAAATTCCCCTAGATTAGATGGCTTCACCTCTAAATTCTTCCATCATTGTTGGTCTATGGTCAAGAAGGATGTTTAGCATCTCGTCGAAGTTTCACAAAAATTCCCTAACATATTACTTGCACTTAATGCCTTTTGGTGATGAAGGAAGAAAATGCTATTGATCCCTCTAAATTTCATCCAATCTCCCTTTGAAATTTTATTTACAAATTCATTTCCAAGGTTATTTCTAATCATCTCAAGCCCCTCCTCCCAACCTCATCTCTGTAGAGAAATCTAGATATGTGTAAGGAAAGAAAATAATAAACTGTGTTATTTTTGCCCATGAAGCCCTTCACTCCCTCAAGTTCTCCCGCATTCTAAACATGTTACTAAATCTTGATATGTCCAAATCCTTAGATAAGCTTAGTTGGGAATTCATATATGCAATGCTTATAATGTTTGGCTTGCACCCCTCCTAGGTGCAGTGGATCTCAGCCTTGATTTCCTCTTTCTTCTTTTCCATTCTACGCAATGGATCACCCTCTACTCTCGTCACCCCTTCACCTGGTATCTTCCAAGGTGAAACCCCCCCTTTTCTCTTTATCCTCATGCTTGAAGGCTTAGGAAGAGCTATTAAGACAACTCAAAGCACTAGGTCTATAAGGGATGATATTCTCCTTTCTCCCAACCTTTGTAAGGGAATCCCATGTTTTTTGCATATCTTCGGCTCCTTATCAGAAGCCTTAGGAAAATCCAAAAGATTTTAGAAATACTAACTATTCTTCTTCAATAATCCACTCCCTATGCAACACCACATTACGGAGATTATTGTTTTCACTCATTTCTCTCTGCATTCCAAATATCTGGGTGTTGCTATTTACCTCTTGGTTATATGCCCTTCCTACTAGGATGGCCTCATCTCCAAGTTCCACTACGTCCTCTCTTCATGGAATTTCATGCCCCTTAATTTGGTAGGCATAGTGACCCTTCTCAAGTATGTTCTCCAATCCTTATCTACCGATCTCTTCTCCACTCTTATTTCCCCTAAAAGAATCCTTCAAAAGATTCAACAAATAAAAATAAACTTCCTTTGGGGAGGAGTAGGCCTAAAAACAAATCATGCTTTAGACTCTTGGGACACCCTATGCTTCCCCAAGTAGAAAGGAGGCTTTGGAGTGTGAGATTGGAAATCCTAAGTGGTGTACCTAGTGCCAAGACCTAGTGGCATTGAATCACAAGAAAAATATTGCTATGGAATACCCTATGCGATCATAAGTATGGAAATCAACAAGTTCTCAACAGTCACGTTAGAATGACCAACTTCTTGGTCAGTTTAGCCATATGGAGACCTGCGATTTCCAACAAGAATATCATCCAGGATCATTGTTTTTGGTAAGTACATCCTCTTTTGGAGGGATTCCTGGCATCAACACCCTCATCTATTGTTTAAACGTCAATATGAGCCTCTACAAACTTTCTATCAATACAACACAGGTCATCTAGTAAGAAACTACTATCTTGCTCGAGACAACAATACTTTTTAGATATCCTAGAAGACCAATCTAGATTACCTTCCCCTACTTCACTAAACTACACATCACTCTATAATGGACGTGATGTAGCAAAGAAAAATCCCATCATCAGAGTATGACCATAAAATAATACGAGGTTATCGACCTCATGTAGTTTATAACATAAAGGAAGCCTATAAGATTTCTTCAAATCATGACAACCTACCAGCATATCCAATTTGGCTAAAATATGGGCCCCAACTTAATAGATTAAGATTTCTAGCTTTCTATAGTTGGTGGCTCACAATAAAGTCCCCACATGGGATCAAATATGGAAAAGGGGACAAGTAGGCTCAACATATTGTGTTTTATGCCACTGTGAATGAGAATCTTCAGAGAACTTATTCAATTCATGTCTCTTCACTGACCAATTTTGAGATAGGGGAGCCCACATTTTCAAGCAATCAAATCGAGAAAGAAGCAACATTCAAGCCACTCTCTTGAAATGGTGCACCAAACCTTCAAAAATGACATCCTAAATCGCATGTGGCAACTTTTTTTGGGTTTTCACTTATGGAAAATTTAGAAGGAATGAAACTCGATAATTTTCAGAGACAATCCTTCTCTTAGTAATGTCTAGAAAACTCTTACCCACAACCTCCTATACACCATCCTTGTTAGTTGTTGGTGCCCTAATGATATCCAATGCTCATCTTCTGAAATGGCCATCCTCATTGACTAGGGCCTCCAACTTTATCTTTTACCCTTATCTCCTCCCTTGATCCTCCCCAAATGGGGTGCCACCTGGGGTGGCTCTTTAAAAAACTCAGCAACATATGTGGGCTCTGCCTCCTTAAGACTAAGTTTCACTAAGCGTCTTTTCCTTCTTCTCATGTATGTTCTCCATTCAATGGCCTCAGTAGAAATCCCAAAGGATTACAAGCAACAAAGAAACAATCTCTGAACCAAACCATAATCTTGCAGATTCCATTCTTGTTTATGGTTGCTTGGAGCTTTTGTCCCATTTTTGGTGATTTGATCTCCATTTTGATGACACCTACCTAGGTATATACAATTGGGTGGATCAATTTTAAAATGAAATGAACAAAGATTGGCTTAAGAGATGTATCACAACACTTAGCTACCATGTAAGTACTTTGGTTATTTGTTATATAGTCAAGTGGTGCCTATCTGCGTTGTAACACTATCTTCATTTTATCAAAAGAAGCTAACTTTAATATCTCTCTCTCTATACATATAGCAATGGTTCATCATTATATTATTTAGATGTGTGTATTATAATCTATAATTTTCATTATTATTTTTAATTTTTATCCCTTAACTTTACATTAATGGAAACCAATATTAATGAAAAAATATAAATTAAGTTTAGTGTGAATTAACATATGATTTAATTATTTTAATATTTTCTTTAAAAGAATAATTTAAAACCCAAAATTTACTTAAGGAGTTATTGTAAGATGACAAGTATATAGCCTAAAAAGTCTCAAGGACAAAGATACAAGATTGAATTATTGAAAGGGAAATCAAATTTATGCAAAGAGAAACCCAAACGTTGTTGCATATAAATCTTAAATCATGGATAGACATAAATTTTTATTCCAATAAGCATGAGATATTTTTTTTTGAATTTCCTATTTTGGTGTATGAATGGATAAAGCGATAGGAATACATTAATACCCTATGATGCTTTTAAGAATCACTAGTTTGGGACTGAGCAATGGTTTCCAAATTGGAAACCATATATAACAAGTGGACTCAAGAAATTTATTGGTGGATTGATTGATCTAGGAGGATCCCCATCTATCCAAGGGCCTCAATCTTTACAAAAAATATGGAATCGAGAATGCCCTATGTAAAGCCAAAGTTGCAGAAGTGTAGTGAGACTTGGGAATCTTATGATGGATGCAAATGGAAAGGTGATTGAAGTGATCAAAAGTGCACGAAAGTAGGTGAACAAAGTATCTTGCTGTAATTAAAAAAATGGATTGAAAAATAAAAAGAGTTGCATACTTGATAGAATATAAGACAAGGTTAGATGTGATGTCATTGTGTAGGTCATGGCAAAAGGAGATCAAGAAAAAATACATCAAAGTTAATGGATACTTCCCTCCTACATATTTACAATGGATTCAAAAGGCCACCTCCGGCAATCATCTCTTCATTGGTGATATATGTTAAGCAAAGGTAACATAAGGGTTTGAAGGATGAATGATCAAACCCTGATTTGGATATAAATGCAGAGGCACTTCGATTCAACCAATTTTGAGCCTAAATTCATCTAAGATCTACGGATCAACTCAACAATCACCTGGTATGTTGGGTTCCTGTTGTTGTCCATTTCCTTAAGCTCATTAAAAGTCCTATTTGAAGAAAACTCCCCTTTATTATGAGAGTAGGAAATCCTATATCCATTTATTGTAGGAAGAAGCCATTTTTTTGTTTATTGAAGGCCATTATCTGATGTAAAGATGAAATGATGTACTTGCAACATTTTTAATGGATTAGATCATTAATTGAAGTAGAACCATGTATGTATCCCATATGGGTGAACTCCATTATTAATTTGTTGAGATTTTTGCGTTATTTATTAGTTTTGGTTTTTAAATTTTAAGTTTTTAAATGTTATTTTTTAATTAATTAAGCCAATTTTAAATGCAATTGTGGGAAATTAGGAAGTTAGTTAATAGAATTTGAATTCGTCATTTATGTGAAACATGATATCAAACAATACTTTTACTTTGTTAATTATATGCTCATGCTCTAATATTAATTGTTGCGTAACATATTTTCTTAGTCACAATGCATAATGAGTTTCTTTATTGGAGGTTCTATGGGTTACTAAAGAGGTCATGAAAGAATGAAAAATCTGTCATGGAGGGAAAATAAAAACAAGAGGATTAAATTTTCCATGCAATTTGATGTGAAATCCAAGGAGTTCAACCAATTAAATTAGAGATGGTATCTTTACCTTACAGGTGCTCCTCCTCATCCTCCTACTCTGCATAATTCATAGAATTCACCTCCTCCACACCCTAGTTTTATGGAGATTCTAGAGCCTAATCTACCATAACAAAAGCCCCTGCAAGATGATGGCTGGGATCCTAATCCTGCCATACTAGCATCTAGTTTTTCCCATTCGCCCATTGTATTTCATCACTGAGTTCCTCCTCTAATTATTGCACCTCGTACACATTTTTCATTCTCAAAGCTATGTCCTCCCATGCCAGTCAACCTATTCACTCACATGCCCACATTGTGGTGTGCAAGATTCATTTTTATGTTATGCCCAAAAAATCCCCTTCAAAGGCTACATCTGCACGCTCCCACACTAGTACACTAAGAACATATAAAATAAGAGAAATCTCCTTCCAAGATATGCACCAGAACATACAAGGAGAAGAGAGGAGTGGAGGAAAATAGCACATGGCAGGTTCTAACATGCATCTTGAGTTATCTTGATATTGTAGTTATATTTTACTTTTATGGCACAGTTTGAATTTATTTAGACATATTACATTTCACACCACACACTATATTTTTTGGGATAACATGCTATTTTCTATCATGCCATATATTTTGATGATGTTACTATTTATGGAAGGAACAACATCATTTCATATGATTGTTTATTTCATGATGGGTGATGTGATGTTTTATATGCATATTTTGTTGATGATGATATTTTTCGATAATTTCATATTTACACATGCTTTAGTTTCATGGGAGTCACAAATTTTATGAGAAAAATTAATGGAGATAGACATAATTTGATCCGTAAACTACCGTGGTATTCCACTGGACAATTCGTCACAACAAATCTAATAATATTATATTAAAACTCTGAAAATTCTACATTATTACAATTTATTAAAATTTAATATATGTGGATTTAATTGTAATTAATGCATGCATGCGAATAGAAATTATGCACAAAAGTAGAGAACGACAAAATAAGCTCACACACACATAAGACACAAGATATGCTCTCTTGGAAACCCTTTCGGGATAAAACCCAGCTGGAAGGTGAGGTTGCTTCGCTCTCTTTCTCTGTTTCGAAATATGGTTGCAAGTACAAAGACGTAATGTATATGGCCCGTGGGCTGCTACAGTGCATAGATCCTCTGTGTGTGCTCTACCTCCTATCTCTCCTGGCTATCTTTCCTCAACTACGGAACAAAATTCTCTCGAAAGAATGGAATGCCTCTTCCTCCTAGAGGCCCAGTTATAACACAATCTGATAGCCTACTAGTGGTTAAGTTTGACTACATCAACTCTTAACTAGAGTTACAAAATAGACTCTTCTAGATTATTTTACATAATAATCATGTGGCCAGTCTCTTTTCCATAAATAATGGGGTTTGAAGTGGCATCCTCGCGAACTATAGGTGTGAAAACAGGAAGGTCAACTTCTGAGTGGCATAACTTTTGCATACATACTCCCATCGATGTGATTCTTGCACCATTGGAAAGATCTCTATGTGTAGAATAACATGAAAAGGTGTGGCACCAAAGCAACAAATTTTTACCCCGAAAAAAATTCATTTGATGCCTCCAAACTCTCTCGAAAGGTTTCAGACCCCATTTCGCCAAACTAGGTCCCGCTGGTAAAAATAGTCTCCTGAGCTGATTCCTCCACTTTTTCCACTCCAAATGCATCAAGATGGATGGAAAAAAATATAATGATCCAATTCGGATCATAATTGGGGACCCCACCTATCAAGCTAAATTATATTAAATGAAATACTCCTAAAATCCCTCTCCTGAATTTAAAAAAGTTTAATTTAACGAGGAGATTAATTATAAAATGGTTTTACTCTCTAACTACCCAAGGAGGATACAAATTAGCAAGAGGGCACAAAAGGGGGGATGAAAAACAAAAGTGAGGAGTGGTATGCATAAGTTATAAGTTGTCATTTTCCATTGATAGCTTTACTCTTGAGTAAAAGAGCTTACCTATTTTGGCGACAATAGAATCTTTCAAGGAGTGACAAGAAGGAAGTAAGAAAATTAGTTTCAGATCAATTTTATCAAGGTTTCTCTTTAATTCTTGAATCATTTTTGTTGTTGGAAGGTCTTATATGTACTACATCGGTGTTAACCAGTGCACTTTTTGTAGAATATTTTGTTGGTTCAATCTTATTAGATAGGTCCAAGTTTGTCTAGCCATATTTTCTTACTTAATTTTTGGCATTCAGATGTCTATGTATGAGCCTATAACATCTTAGACATTTTAGAATAGATTTACGGTCTATATTATCACATGAATTAGGGAAAAAAGTTTGTTGTACTCTTTCCATTTTTAATAAAATCAACACATGAAAGTCTTTAGTTTTCAACATACATATATGAAAATTCTACTTAGTATTTCCCGAATTTTGATGAGTAGATCTACTGGCATATATTGGTAAAATTTCTAGTTAATTTATGCCATTTCTTGACATACATGTATAGTCTTATGGATTATGGAGTATAATTATAAATATGCCAAGAAATTTGCTTATTAGTTTTCTTTACAGTGTTCAATTTACTTTTCATCTTTGTTGTATAGTGCACATGTTGTATATATTCTTATTTTTTAGTTTGCTTACCTGGCATACATAATATTCTTCTTTAAAAATTTCTCTTTATTGTACATAATTAGAATCAACACACTTAGGTGAATAAGCATTTGGCTCTATCCCATTATCTCACCTGCCTTGTGAGATTCGAGAGGGTTGTTAGTGAAACATAAAAAATTCGCTCATTAACACAACTCTTCATATTTATTTAACTTCTTGGATGCATAAGATATTACTCCACCTTCTTGCATTAACACAACTCCCAATACTTGTTTTGAAGCATTTGTGAAAACTATGAAGTCCTTCTCCTTGTTAGGCACTTAAAGGATTGGTGCATTGGTTAGTTATCTCTTTAGTTCGATGAATGTCTTGTTGCATTCATCTGTCAATTCATACCTAACATTGTTGAATTGTAATGTAGTGATGGGTCTCATAATATTAAAAAAATATTCCACGAATATCGATAATAATCCGCTAGCCCCATGAAGCTACACACCTCATGAGCATTTTTTGTCACTAACCAATCCATTATGCCCTTTATCTTTTCCAAATCAACTAAAATCCCTTCCCCTGATATGATGTGACCGAAGTTATGAATTTCCTTCTGAAAGAAATAGAATTTCGAAAGTTTTGTATAAAAATTATTTTCCCTTAAGCATGTCAACACAACCCTTAAGTACTCTTCATGCTCCTTTTCATTCTTGGAATACACAAGAATATCATCCAGAAATACTTGTGTAAAGTGATCCAGATACTTCTGAAATGTGTCATTCATGAGATTCATTAATAATGTTGGTGCATTGATCAAACCAAATGACACTACTATTAACTCGTAGTGTCCAAACTAAGTCCAAAAGGTGGTTTTAGGGATGTCATCTTCCTTAATCCTTAATCGATGGTATTTGAATTGTAGATCGATTTTTGAGAAAACTATTGCTCCCTTCATTTTATCAAGGAGATAATTTATTTTTAGTATCAAGTACCTATTCTTTACCATGGCTCAATTTAAGTCCGTGTAATCTATGCACAACACTAAGGAACCATATTTCTTCTTGACGAAAATCATCATCACACCCTAGAGTTAAATACTAGGTCTAATAAATGCCAAATCTAATAGCTCTTTTAATTATATTTGTATCTCACAAAGTTTTGGAACCGTCATCCTATAGATTGTCTTGGATATTGGATTTGCACTAGGTTTTAGGTCGATTTTGAAATCAATCTCCCTCTTAAGAGGTAATCTTGACAACTCTTTTGGAGAAAACATCCTCGAATTATGACAGAACTAGGTACTGATATAAGGGGGGTCCCTTCTTGTCACTTAAAAACTCAACCACATATAATTCATAGCCTTGTTGAAAACAAAATTTTACCTTCATCATCTAAACAAATCAGTTTCCTTTTGAAACAATATACCAAAGCTTGATGAGCTTCTAGCTAATCCATTTTGATGATTGCATCATACATCACTAGTGTCTTAACACGTGCCTTCAACTTAGTTGTACACACCCCAAGGTTTACCCCACAATGGTCAACAATAGGTCTTGTTGCTTGTTTTACCTTGGAATCCATTTCGACTTATTTTAAATTATTGTGCTCATAGGCTACCAACCTACATATATCTAATGAAAATGGTGAAATGAAACTATCTGTAACACCATAATCATAATATAATTTTAACTCTTACATGATTTATCATACCCGAGGTTTCTAACTTGATGGCTTAGTATTTATCTTGGTGGATATTAATTACTACATATATATGGCAGTGTCTTCCTACTCCTCCCATCATTGTTTTTCTTTCTCTATGGATGTTACGAGGTTGTAACTTATGACACTCACGCTAGTAGTGAGGTCCCTCACATCCCCAATAAGTGATGCATTGTATAACCTGAACAAAATGTTGTGGGGCCCTATGGAATGATATCCTTCCTTTGGCACCCTTTCCTCCACTTACAACTCCACGCATCTATCCTAGGCTTCCATGAGTCCTTAAAGTCGTTGGTGAAGCTTTGCCAACAATCATTGAAATTTTTATTTCCACTATTTTGGGTACAACCCTATTTCCATATGGCATGGACCTTTAACTTCCTTCGTTGGATAACATATAATGGGCATTCCCCACAAACCTTTCATGATGCTGAAAAATATATTTCTTTCCCCATTTCAAGTCCAAGTGGTCTTCTACCATAGTGGGAATTTTCAATAGCTTCCACAACTAAGGATGGTTTCGACACTCAAACTATTGCCCTAATTTTAGGGTTCAATCCATAGATGAAGTTATGTACCTAGCATTGATAAATATCCATGTAGGAGACATACTTAACCAATTCCATGAATCTAATCTTGTAGTCTTCTACTGTTTAGTTTCCCTGCACCAAAGCATGAAAGGCTCCTACTTGTTGTTCTTCGTAATATGATGGTAGGTTCTTATTCCTAAACCTTTCCTCAAATAACTCCTAGGTAATAGTGTCAGTAGTGAGGTGCAGTTGTTGCTCTAGGTTACCCCACCAATTCATGGTGCTATCTCTAAGCAAAAACATTGTTATCTTAGCCTTTGAATTGGAAGTATACTCTCTTAGTGCAAAACATCTTACCCTTCCTTCCAATCAGGTTTTTGCTCATTGTTAACATCAATTCTAGAAAATTTTGGGAGCTTAATCTTCTAGAGATACTTATTAATGTCCTCGATTGGAGGTCCTCTATCATATTCCCTTGATCCCTCAAGGTTTCCCACCCTTGATGGAGGGTGCTCTACTTCCACCTTAGCTTTTTTGTGCCCTCTTAAGGTTTCATTAATTGCCTCTCGAGAGTGCAAAATGTGAGAAAAACCTAGTGATGGAAATGGTGGTTTTGATGGAGGTGGCCTTGGGATGACACTCCTTATCCTCATTTCCCTCACGTCCTCACCCTTATGTAATGGTAAAATATATGCATGACACACAAGGTTCATTAGTGTAGTTTAGGACATTTTCATATCTTACTTGGCTCACACATGTGTACAATATGATAGGTGTGTGTTTTCCTTTAACTATGCTTGTAAATAAGTGTTATTGATACTGATTGGATCCTGATGGACCTACTAAATCCTCTCATGTGTGAGCTATATATAACCTACTAACTTTCTCTTAGTACTAGCGAGGTTAGAATTGCAATGCACTTGTCAGTCATCCTCTGACGTCTTCCTAGCATCTGATTTTCTCTTTTGCGATCTTAATTAATTAGTAGATCATTGAACTAAAGGTTATAGCATAAGGTTTTAATCTTAGTTTAATTAATTAAAATTACACTTAATTAATTATTTGTAGCCATAACCATAACCAATTAATTTAAAAGTAATAAATAAATAAATCTTAATTGGTTTTTATAAATATACAAATGTCTAATAATAACTTAACCAAATTTAGATTATTGTAAGATGAATTTTGGAAAATTACTGTGTTTGTGAATTTATTTTATCCAACCTTTTGGGTGGACACTCCAACCATCATCAGGGACATAAAAACTTTGAGATGATGTGAACAGATGTTGTGTGGAGAATAAACAGAATGAGGAGAAAATTAGACATTATGAAAAAATAAATCAAACTTCTTGAGAAAAGGAAATGAAACGAAAGGAAGGGGAGGAAGGAATCATTCAAGAGCTATATGAGAGGAAAATATTAAATATATGATAGGATAGGGTAAAAAGTCCTAAAATTTTACAAAATAAGAAAATATTAAAGATATGATAAGAATTTTTACCTTGCCCTATCATATCTTTAATATTTTATCATTACATGACTCTTTAGGACATTTTATGCTGCCATATCATATCTTTAATATTTTCTTCTCCTACAACTCATGTTTGAATCCTTTCTCCCCTTCCTTTGATTTTGTTTCCTTTTTTCAAGAAATATGACTTTTTTTATAATTTTTAATAATTAATTCAATTTTTCATAATGACTAATTTCCTCTCCATTCTATTTATTCTCCTTGTGGAAATTGTTCACAAATGTGTCTTAAATCTTTTATGTTCCTAATGATGGGTGGAGTGTCCACCCAAAACATTGAACGAACTAAATTCACAAACACATTTCTTTTCCAATGTTAGGTCCCTATAATACTAGTGTATCCCATTTACTTTTATTATTAGTGTAGCCCCCTATTATTATTGTTGTGTCCATGTATCCCTCGTATTGTTATTTCTATGCCCCATAGAATCCCACTATTGTTATTGTTGTGCACTTACATTCTTATTGTTATGTAGGCTCTGATTATATTGTGACCCCTTAGACTCCTATATATACCAAGGAGGTATTATCATTTGTATCATATAAGAATTGTTCATTTATGTAATGTAAAGGGGGTTTCCCCCTCGAAGACGATAATTTTTAATTCTTTGATCTATATTTTCTTCTATTTTGTGAGATGGTTTCATAACATTTGGTATTAGAGCTTTGGATTCTAGGGTTTTACTGCTTCAGACAGGCCATCCTCGAATTTTTGCTATAACCTTTTTTATACAAAGGTTCAAAAGCTGAAATTTTGACCATGTGGAGAAGAAATATTAGGATTTTCTTATGCTCCAGAATTCAGTCTCAAACAAGTGAACTTTGGAAAATCATCATAACTTTCTCTACGAGTATCGGATTTGAATTTCATAGAACATTATTGAATTTGCATATAATTTTTTTTTCTTGTATCATTTTTATGGCCGAAGGTTCAAATCGTGACACATGAAACTCCTTACAAGTTAGCTCTACTGAACCAATCCATAATCAAGTCATCATGGGATATTGGGCATAATTTTAGCTTGAAGAATCCAATTTTGGTTTGATTTGTGGCATTTGAAATAAGACTAAGAGAGATACCATAGGATCAAAGCTTAGTTCTTGGAGAGCCGAAATTATTGAGATACAACAGTGTCAATATCTAGCTCCAAAAAATAAAGAAAAATGTGTGCATTTGTTTAAAATTTTTGCATAAATTCTGTTTGAAAAATCAGTTTGAAGTGATTCAAATGGAATAGTGAAGCATAGATATTGTTGTTTGATTCCAAAATTCCCCGAAGCAAAAAAAATGGACACACCTAGTAAGCAACCCAAAAGCTCTACTATGACACATGAATAAGAGGAAGAAATGCAACATGATATATCAAAATTATGAGACCAAGTACAACAAATTTCACTCTCGCAAAGAGTAACCAAAAATGAAATGGAAGCTAAGATGGATGGCTTGAAGAATGGTTTAAATAGGACATGGAATATTTGAAATATGGCATGAATGTTAAGATGGAAGGTTTGAAGGAAGGTTTGAAAACGTTGCTACAAGAAATGCTTCCTAATGGCGACAAGGTATTCCATGAAAGTCATGAAGAGAATAAAAGGAATGTTAATCATGAATTTAGATACTCTAATCTTGGGTTGAATACCAACTACATTCCAAATATTGATATGAGGAAGTTTGATGGCAAAGATCTGGTAACATGGATACTACAAATGGAGCAATATTTTGATCTATATGATGTGCAACACACACAAAAGGTGCACATTGCATCTTTATATTTATAACCCAATATGTTTCTATGGTATCAATGGATTTGTTCTCAAAGAAGACTTGTCCCTTGGTCAATTTTTATGGAGGAAATATTATCACATTATGAGGATACAAAGAGCAGCACCTTCAACCAATTGATAAATCTCAAACAAAAGGGTTCAATGGTGGAGCACATTGAGGACTTCCATATATTGAATATTAGGGTAACCGATATTCCAGACGAGCATAGGATTGATGTCTTCATAAGAACTTTAAAGCATAACATCCAACATGAGGTTCACCTTTGGGAGCTTGATTCATTGGAGAAGGCATTTAGGGTAGCAAGAAAAATTGAAAGCCAAATTATGGCAACAAGGAAGTTTACCACTCACAACTATAAAGATGGAAGTGTTGCTACTCATAGCCTTACAATTGCGATAGTAAATACACTAAAGGTCATAAGTGTGTTGAGAAGAAATTATTTTACATCGATTATGAAGAGGAGGAAGAAAAGGAACAAGAAACATCAAAAGAGGAGGATATACACAAGGAACCATTAGGGGAATTTTGAGGTCTAAAATGGACCTTCTAAGAAAAATGTACAACCAAAATAAACTTTATAAGAACCAATAGGGTTCAACATAATTATGTCAATCGTGGGGGATGATTCACCATTTTTGGAGTTAAAAAGTAAAAAGATTAAAAAATAATAAAATAATAAAACTATTTTTTCAACTTGTATTTTCAACTTATCTCCCTAAGGTCTTACTAAAATTTCATACGGGAGTACTCGTTGGATGAAAAATTTGATTCCTCATATAAGGAATACCCATGTTGCATACTTTTTATGGACCCTTCTACACGAAAAATGAAAAATACATGAAAAAGGTGATTACAATCACGTTTTTCATGTATTTCTCATTTTTCGTGTAGCAGGATCCATCAAAAGTATGCAACATGGGTACTCCTTGTATGAGGAATCAAATTATACAACCAATGAGTGTTGTCATTCAAAATTTGAGTAAACCCATAGGGAGATAAGTTGAAAATATGAGTTGAAAAAATAGTTTTTTCTTTTTTTTTTCCCTCTAAAATTTGATGATGTAATCTAATCTTATTTTATTATTTCCACTATTATTTTATAATTTCCTTAGGAGGCCCATTTTAGACCTGAAAATTCCCTTAATGCAACCCCAGATAAAGAAGAAATGAATCTGACCATATATTTTAATGCATTGGCAAGAATTACCACTCCTCAAACTCTCAAGATAGAAGGATATATCAAGCAGAAAAGGGTAATAATGTTGATTGATTTCGGTAGTACCCATAATTTTATTCATTGTAAGGTAGCCAAGGAATTGAATTGCTTCCAATATCTAGAACCAAAGTGTCAAGTGATGGTTGCAAATGGAGGAACTATAAAATGTTCTAGAAAGTGTCATAATATCAAGCTAACAATGGGAATATGTATTAAATATTCAAATGCTTTCCATTCCAATGGGTGATGTTCATGTTCTACTAGGATTCCAATGGTTACAATCTTTAGGGACGATAGCTTTTAATTTTCAAGAAATTTTATCGAAATGTTTTTGGGAAGGAAAGGAAGTTGAATTAAGGGGTATTGCAGGGAAACCATTAAAGATAATCAATCTATGGGATGACGAATATTCTGAAGAAATAACAATGGGGTGTAACTGCAAAATTATGCTCACTAGAGGTTCAAACATCGAAATTATCTATTTCTCCAAATCAAAAAGTATTGGACAATCATTCTAGGGTATTTGAGACTCCCAAAGGCCTCCCACCTATTTTTGATCATGATCATGTTATTCATTTGATTCCAGTAAGTGTTCCTCCAAACATCAAGCCTTATAGATATTTCTATTCCCAAAAGAGTGAAATTGAACATATGGTTGTAGAAATGCTAGAGGCCAGTATAATTCAACCTAGACAAAGTTCTTTCTCTGCTCCAGTAGTATTGGAGCACAAGAAGGATGGATCGTGGCATATGCGTCTGGATTATAGGGAGCTCAAGAAGCTCACTAATAAAGATAAATTTCCCATTCATGTCATTTATGAATTGTTGGATGAATTACATGGAGAAATTTACTTCACCAAGTTGGATCTTCATTCAGGATATCATCAAATTAGAATGAAAATTGGAGACATTTTGAAAACAAAATTTAGAACTCACGAGGGTCATTATGAATATTTGGTCATGCCTTTTGGCCTTACTAATGCACCTTCCACATTTCAAGGTTTGATGAGTTCTATTTTCAAACCCTTCCATAGAAAATTTTTGTTAGTGTTTTTTGATGATATACTAATCTACAACAAGTCTTGGAAGGATCATGTTCAACATGTTGGAAGGGTGCTCAAAATATTGGAGGAGAAACAATTATATGAAAAAACCTCCAAAGGTTTCTTTGGAGTATAGGAGGTGTAACATTTAGATCTCAATGTATCTCATGAGGGTGTTAAGGTGGACCCTAAAAAAATTAAAGCCATTAAGGAATGTAAAATCCCCACAACCATAAATCATCTTTGAGGATTTATTAGGTTGACAGAGTATTATCACAAGTTTGTTAAGAATTATGGGAGAATAAAAACACCTCTAACAACATTACTGAAAAAGATGCATTTTCTTGGACTCCAGAAGAAACTAAGGCTTTTGAACATCTTAAGGAGGCAATGTACCAAGCACCGGTCTTGGCTACGCTAGAATTCACAAAAACCTTTATTGTAGAATGTGATGCCTCGAGAAATGGAATTTGTGTTGTTTTAATGCAAGAAAGAAGAACCATTGATTTTGAAAGTCATCCAATCAAAGGAAAGTATTTACACAAACCTATTTATAAGAATGAAATGTTGGCAATACTACATGCACTAAAGCAATGACGACCTTACCTAATGGAAAGATGTTGGAAATAATACTGAGAGTGGGGGGTGTGAATCAGTATTAGAAAATCAATAACCTTTTCATTTACATAATCAGATTCATATACACGACTTCAGTTAAGGGAACTCGCGTGTACACGCAACTGTGTTAAATGCAACTAGCGTATATCCAACAAACTTATGATTCAGTTAATTCATCATATGTTGATTTTTAATTAGTGCATCAGAACTTCATTAACCATATAAATAGTAACCAAGTGCAGTAAAAACAGAACAGATCATCACACATAAGAAACACACATGAACACCAAGATATAAGGCGGAAACCCAATGCAGGACAAAAACCACCTGCTACTCTCTTCCTTTTAATATAAGAAAAACATGTTTACAATCTTGTACTGGCGCAGACTCATACCAGTACGTAGGCACCCACCTACAGAAGACTATAACCTTCTCTCATTCTCCAGCTTCTACTGAAAGGGAGCTACAACCCCCTAGCTCTTGTACTAGCTGATATATTTACTATTACGTAGGCGTCGACCTACAGAAGGCTACAACCCTCTCTAGTTTTCCAGGTACTACTGGAAGGGAGCTCCAACCCCCTGGCTCTTGTACTGGCCATAAATTTACCAGTAAAGGGAGCTCCAACCTTCACTTCTAGTAAAGGCTCCAACCTTCACTTCTTCCTCCAGGGATCACGTTTCATAAATTTTCATACTAGATACTCCTGGAACACAACACCAATATATGAATGCCACGTTTCATCCAATTTTCATATTGGACCCATCAACAAAATTGAAGCTCAAATTAATCACCACTGCAATACAACCATTTCATTTAACCAATCATTGAATACTCTATCATCAATCCTTGAATCACCCAACAACTAAATCACTGAAGCCCTATCATCAAAACACAGTCACCAGAACATAGAGCAGAAACTAGAACTCTGCAACGACCACTAGAACCAACTACAAATTCAGATATCATATTTCATAATGTATACGCTACTCTGATGAACTGAACCAGCGTGTATACGTGCTTTTACCAAAGCGAACTCGCGTACAGATTTGCAAATACTAATTTATAAACTTCACAACTATTTTAGTATTCAGTCATACCCAGATCATAACATTTGCAGAATAAAACATGCGTCAGTATTCAGATCTAGTCTATCCATGATCAAACCACATAATGATAATACATTCCAAGCCTTAAGATCCCGATCCATCATCCATCATCATCCACATAAGTGAATCCTTGGTTTAGATCAAGCAAAGTATCACAAACCCATAACCTGCATACTGGATCTCACACTCCATCAGATAGTCAATACTTGCACACCTTGGCCTAATGATCTTCTTCTCCTTTTATAGTTTGTAGGCCTTTCTCAATACCATGGACCAAAACCACTTAGGACCAATACCTTGGACCAAATACCTAGGGTCAATACCTCAGACCTGATACCTTGGACCAATACCATGGATCAAAATACCATGGACCAAATACTTCGGACCAAACACTTAGTTTTCCAAGGTATACCTGCTTTTCCTTTTGTGAAAGTGCGTGTGCACATATACGCAACTTGTATATAGTGAACTTGCGTGTATACATGGCTTGGTCAATGGTGAACCTGCGTATACCTCTCTTTCTTCATTTTGTGTAGTCTGATCTGTAACTCTGTGCTGTTAACCTGCAGTACTGTGATCTATCATCTGAGTGAGTTGCCATCAAGGACAACACCTGTATCATAACGCCAACAATATCCCCCTTTGGACTTGATGGCAACAACAACGCCAAGACACTCTCCCCCTTTGACATCAAGGGAAAAGGGCAGACCAAGATATTCTCTCCCTTTGATGTTGTCCATACTCCCCCTGAGTACATGCTGAAATATTTGATTGAGCCCCCCCTTTGTACATGCTAAGATGTACCAATCCATCCATGTTCCCCGTAAGCACATGCAGAGTCTGCAAAAATATTTTTCAAAAGAATAACATGACTCTACAACTCAACTAAGTGAGTATGACCTTCCTATCACCAATGACTCATACATACATCAATATCCCAACCAAGTGGGGATACACCATTTTGACTCATCCACCCAACCAAGTGGGGATATACCAAATGTTTATACATGACTGAAATAGAAATTATTACATCATCCTTCCCATGCAAAGTGGGGTTACAAATTAGGTCTTTGCATGACCTTTACATCAAATGATATACATGACTTTTATAGAAAAGACCAGAAATATAAACAAGACCATGATAGTCATCAACAACTATCATACACCATATATGATCTGCACCATAAGCATCTGTGAGCAACATCAGAAACTTGTATATTTCCATCATCAAAAGAGTCACCTGAATCAAGACAATTATGCGGATCCGTACCAAGATCTTCTAAAATAATGTCAACAATGCATTATTAGAAGCATATGCTCCCCCTGAACCTGTGCCATACCATCATCAAACAGAGAAGATAAGTGACTGAACCATATCAGACTCCTTTTCCGTAGTTTGTACCGCTGCTTTTTCCTCAGAACACCATATACGCGACTGTGCAACATCTAACTCGTGTATATACATGACTTTTCTTCATAATAGGTGCGTATGCAAATTGGAATACTGAAGTTTTACACTTTCAGCTTCCCCTGGGTCTGTTATGTCTGCAAACTGAGCTATGCCACATCTTTCTAACAATAATTTTGTCTTCTTCAATACCTGGGATTGAGATGATGTATGCTCCTTTTGGTTTGGTGTCCGAATTTTGCTCCTGCATTCCTTTACTTTATGTCCAAACTTGTTACACGCATAACATCTTACATGTTTCATATTCCTTTTATTGCAATCAATAGCTTTGTGACCAAACATATTGCAAGCAAAACAATGTCCCTTAAAGTACTTGGAACTTGATGATTTTTATGTGTGATGGTCTTGAACCATTCTACTTTTGCATTTGGCTACAACATGTCCAAAATCATGACATATAAAAATTCAACATCATTCTTTCAAGGAAATAACCAACTATTACTTCCACAGTTAGGAGTAAAAGATTTTCTTTAAAGAATCTCTTTCCTTGATTGTTGATGGGGTTGATCTCTTATCTCCTTGTTGAGCATTTCAGGTTTTGCATTAGAGTTCCTTGCCTTACCCTGTGAGCTAGATTCACCTTCAACAGATTCATAAAAACCAAGACCAGTTTTGATAGCAGGAGAACTTTGACTACTAAGAATATCATCTAGAATCTTAGTACTGTCTTGAAATCATAATAGTTTATCTTTTTCTTCTAATTTAATTTTTAAGATATTTACCTCAACCTGATGTTGTTCTTCCTTTTCCAGATGTTGCTTCTTCAAGATTTCTTCAGCCTTTCTTCCTTCTTCCACTTGTTGCCTTAATTTGAGAATCTCATTTTCTTGTTCTTTATCTGCTTGAGGTAGTTCTTCATTTTGCTTATTTTTTAATGATATCACTTCATCCTGCAGCATTTGACGTACTTTGAAGGCACACTCCAGCTGAGCTTTTAATCTGGTAACTTCTTCTTTGAGGGCACACTCCCTTTTGTTAAATAGATCTTGTTGATCTATGATTTTATCTGATGCTTCATTTGCTTGTTCATCTTGAGGTGATTTGGAATCTGAATCCTTGCTTCCATCTAACGGCCAATTGTCTCTCCTGCTGTCACCATTCCTTTGAGTTGTGTTCTTCTTCTGAGGTGCTTTCTTCTTTAGCTTCTTTCCCATTGTTTCTACGGATCTCCTTCAAGCGATCAAGCTTCTACCAAAGGACTTGCTCTGATACCAATTTTTGGAAATAATATTGGGGGGGGGTGAATCAGTATTAGAAAATCAATAACCTTTTCATTTCCATAATCAGATTCATATACGCTACTTCAGTTAAGGGAACTCGCGTGTACACGCAACTGTGTTTAATGAAACTAGCGTATATCCAACAAACTTATGATTCAGTTAATTCATCATATGTTGATCTTTAATCAGTGCATCAGAACTTCATTAACCATATAAACAGTAACCAGGTGTAGTAAAAACAGAACAGATCATCACACATAAGAAACACACATGAACACCAAGATATAAGGTGGAAACCCAATGCGGGACAAAAACCACCTATTGATGTCTTCCTTTTAATATAAGAAAAACCTGTTTACAATCTTGTACTGGCGCAGAATCATACTAGTACGCAGGCACACACCTACAGAAGGCTACAACCTTCTCTCATTCTCTAGCTTCTACTGGAAGGGAGCTACAACCCCCTGGCTCTTGTACTAGCCGATATATTTACTAGTATGTAGGCGCCGACCTACAAAAGGCTACAACCCTCTCTCGTTTTCCAGCTGCTACTGGGAGCTCCAACCCCTTGGCTCTTGTACTAGCCATTATATTTACCAGTACGTAGGTTCCGGCCTACTGAAGGCTCCAACCTTCACTTCTTCCTCTAGGGACCACGTTTCATAAATTTTCTTACTGGATACTCCTTGAACACAACACCAATATATGAAGGCCAAGTTTCATCCAATTTTCATACTAGACCCATCAACAACATTGAAGCTCAAATTAATCACCACTGCAATACAACCATTGCATTTAACCAATCATTAAATACTCTATCATCAATCCTTGAATCACCCAACAACTGAATCACTGAAGCCCTGTCATCAAAACACAGTCACCAGAACATAGAGCAGAACCCAGAACTCTGCAACAATCACTAGAACCAATTGCAAATTTATATATCATATTTCATAATGTATACGCTACTTTGATGAACCGAACCAACATGCATACAATCTTTTACCAAAGCGAACCGACGTACAGATCTGCAAATACTAATTTATAAACTTCACAGCTATTTCAGTATTCAGTCGTACCTAGATCATAACATTTGCAGAATAAAACATGCGTCAGTATTCAAATCTAGTCTATCCATGATCAAACCACATAATGATAATACATTCCAAGCCTTAAGATCTCGATCCATCATCCATCATCATCCACATAGGTGCATCCTTGGTTCAGATCAAGCAAAGCATCACAAACCCATAACCTGCATACTGGATCTCACACTTCATCAGATATTCAATACTTGCACACCTTGGCCTAATGATCTTCTCCTCCTTTTATAGTTTGTAGGCCTTTCTCAATACCATGGACCAAAACCACTTAGGACCAATACCTTGGACCAAATACCTAGGGTCAATACCTTAGACCCGATACCTTGGACCAATACCATGGACCAAATACTTCAGACCAAACACTTAGTTTTCCAAGGTATACACGCTTTTCCTTTTGTGAAAGTGTGTGCGTACGTATACGTGACTTGTATACAGTGAACTTGCTTGTATACGTGGCTTGGTCAATGGTGAACCTGCCTATACCTCTATTTCTTCATTTTGTGTAGTCTGATCTATAGCTCTGTGTTGTTAACCTGCAATACTGTGATCTATCATTTGAGTGAGTTTCCATCAAGGACAACACCTGTATCATAATGCCAACAAGAGACACTTCAAATTAAAAAAATATCATGATAGTCTTAAATGCTTTTTGGAACAAAGATTATCTTTAGATGAGCAACAAAAATGGGCCACAAATATGTTGGGTTATGACTTTGAAATCATCTACAAAAAAGGGAAGTAAAATTTTG
This sequence comes from Pinus tabuliformis, assembly GCA_031772625.1. Classification (NCBI taxonomy): domain Eukaryota; kingdom Viridiplantae; phylum Streptophyta; class Pinopsida; order Pinales; family Pinaceae; genus Pinus; species Pinus tabuliformis. The sequence goes on from CM062811.1 coordinate 99,483,018, forward strand.
TTGCAGATGCACTCTCAAGAAAGGATGAGGACGTGGAAGCATTGCTTTGTGTCATTTCTGTTATCCAACTTGATTGGATAACCAAAGCAAGGGATGAAAGTAAGAATGATGAAGAGGTGTGAACACTCATTCAAAAGTTGCAGCAAGATCCCACTACATATGATACATTTAGCTAGAAAAAATATTGATTATGGTACAAAGATCACTTATATATTTGTAAGAATTCCCAACTCAAACAAAACATTCTTTTGGAATTGCACACCACCCCCTTAGGATGGCACTCAGAAATTTTAAAAACTTACCATAGGATCAAGAAGGAATTTTTTTGGATGACCTTAAATCTAATATTCAAAAGTTTGCAGCAAAATGTTTGGTTTTACAACAAAATAAAGTTGAGACAATTAAGGCCCCGAGTCTATTACAACTTTTAGTCATTCCAAGTTAGTGTTGGGAGGTCTCAATTGATTTTTTCACAGGATTGCCCAAGTCTGAAGGAAAGAGTGTCATCATGGTGGTAGTTGATAGACTTAACAAGTATGCACATGTTTGTGCATTATCTCATCCTTTTAAACTTAGTACAATTGCTACTGCATTTATGGGAATAATTCAAAAGCTACATGGAAACCCAAAGATTATTGTAAGTGACAGAGATCCCACTTTCACTGGAAAGTTTTAGACAAAATTATTCTCTTGTCTGGGTAATCAATTAACTCATAGCTCATCTTATCATCCTCAATTTGGCGGGAAAACTGAAATAGTGAACAAAAGTTTGGAAGGATATCTTAGTTACTTTGTATATGATAAACATACACAATGGGTCAAGTGTTTACCTCTAGCTGAATGGTGGTATAACACTTCCTTCCATACTGCAACAAAAATGACCCCATTTATGACAATTTATGGATATCATCCACTATCCATCACATCATCTTTAAGAGAAAATTCTAAGGTTTAATCAGTAAAAGATCACATCGAGCATCAAATTTTATTTTCCAACTCTTAAAAGATAACCTCACTCTAGTGCATAATCAAATGTAACAACAGGAAGATCAACATTAAAGTGAAAGAAGTTTTGATGTAGGAGACTGGGTATTTTTACAGTTACAACCATACAAAAAAATGTCCCTTAAGAAAGCTAAGAAGGATAATAAATTATCACCCAAGTATTATGGTCCTTACAACGTGTTGGAAAAGATTAGTACTATGGCATACACATTAGAGTTGCCTGCATCTTCCCACTTACACCCAATTTTCCATGTTTCATGCTTAAAGAAGGTTATCGGTGACAAGCTCCTAGTTCAAACAATGTTTCCAGAACTTGATGAAGAGGAAAAATCATATTTGAGCTTGAAGCAGTCATGGAAACAAGAACCTAACAACTACGGAATTGATTAATTTCAGAGTATCTCATTAAGTGGAAGAACTTACCCATTGAATATTCCACATGGGAGGATGGGAATTTTATACAGAAGCATTTATAACTACTCAAGCATTGAGGACAAAATTTTTTTGAAGGAGAGGGGCATGTTAGGTCCCTATAAAACTAGTGTATCCACTTTACTTTTATTGTTAGTGTATCCCCCTATTGTTATCGTTATGCCCATGTACCCCCCATATTGTTATTGTTGTGCCACATAAAAGCCCACTATTGTTATTTTTGTGCTCTTAAATTATTATTGTTATGTAGGCTCTGATTTTATTTTAACCCCTTAGACTCCTATATATATACCAAGGAGGTATTATCATTTGTATCATCCAAGAATTGCTCATTTATGTAATGTATAGGAGGTTTCCCCCTCGAAGAGGATAATTTTTAAGTCGTTGATCTATCTTTTCTTCTATTTTTTGAGTTGGTTGCATAACATCCAAAAACTCATCTTACAATATGAATAATTGTGAAAATATGCATAATATAACAAATTTAGATTAATTAACTAACAAATGTAATATTAAATTAATTAATTTGATAATAAATCAACCAAATTGAGCAAATCAACCCAATAATAAATTAACTACATTTGAATTAATTAATTAATTAAATTTTTTGTTTTGTTTGCTAAGTTGTGTGAGTCTTGAGATGGTTGCATGCTAAACCTTTGGCTTGAGAAACTCCAACCTAAGGGCATCTAAGCCCTCAAAATCACCTGAGGATCGCACCTTGCCTACGCCACACTAACCCTTAACATGGCTGGATTTCTGCCCACATAGTTTCAAATCAGTGACCTTCACATCACAAAATTCTTTAACAATACACCCCATCACCATATATTCTACACCCTATGGGCCAATTAACTAAATTAATTTTATAAATATACAACTAATCAAATTAAATAAAAAATAAAATAAAAAACGAAAATAAAAATAAAACCATGTATATAAAAAATAAAAAATAAACAATAAAAAATGCATACATAAATAAAATAATATAAAAGAAATCTACGCAGTTGGACCACATGCAGACTAGGGAGTTGAATAAGGCTCACATGTTGCCTTATTATCCCTTCTACTAGAGCCTACACTTCCACCTCACTTCCCTTTCAACCTAGTTCACTTCCTCCTCTGTAGTTGAGCGTAGATCACCTTGTCTTTGAACCCCCTAGAGAATCCAAATGAAGGAAAAAAATAAAACTATGTGTAGCTTTCATGGTTAGAGGAGGAGGACTCCAGTTTATAAGTAATAATAGATAACCAATCCAAATCCTAGGAGGCCCTTCTTAAGCAAGAGGACGACGCATTTGAGGAAGGCCACTGGTATCTTGTTTGTGGGTGCACTAGCCTTAGCAATCTAGAATTGGATGTCTTATTCTAGATTTGATAACAATCCCAACGAGGAACAGGATGGCAATAAAGTTGGCATGTATATTATGTATCCAAAGTGTGGTGATAATTATCACAATCCTATGGAGGACAAACCTGCTATGAAATTGGGGGTGTTTGAAGAGAGAGTCAACATCAGAAATAATGTGTGTCCTACAATTTCTACTAGCTCTTTGACTGCATTCACAATCCAAGGAGATGTCTATCCAAATGGGTAAGTAGAAAATCTTGTCATTAGAGAAATTTTGAGGTCTAAAATAGATCTCAAAACAAAAATGTGCAAAAAAATCAACTTTATAAGAACCAATAAGATTCAAGATGATGGTGTCAACCATGGGGGATGATTCACCATTTTTGGAGTAAAAGTATTAAAAAATAAAAAAAAATAAAAAAATTGTTTTCCAAGTTGTAGTTTCAACTTATCTCCTTACAATTTTAATCAAATTTCGAGTTGGAGCACTCGTTGGATGCAAAATTTATTTCTCATCTGAGGAGTGCCCACGTTGCATACTTTCGATGGACCCTACTACACTAAAAATGAGAAATACATGAAAAATATGATTGCAATCACGTTTTTTCATGTATTTCTGATTTTTCATGTAGTAGGGTCCATCTAAAGCACGAAACATGGGTACTCCTTGGATAAGGAATTAATTTATGCATCCAACAAGTGCTCTTGCTCAAAATTTGAGAAAAACCATAGGGAGATAAGTTGAAAATACAAGTTGAAAAGTAGTTTTTTCTTTTTTTCCCTCTAACATTTGATGATGTAATCTAATATTATTTTTATATTTTCACTATTATTTTATAATATTCCTTAGGAGGACCATTTTAGGCCTCAAAATTTCTCTAATGTGTATCTGTGTAAATTCCATTTTTGATTATTTTGTACACATGGTGCTAAGTAAATTTCCAGCTGATGTAGTGGCTATGCCATTGCCAACTTCTTTGATGTTGGTAGCCACTCAGAGTTCACATGCACTAACATTTCTTGTTGTAACAAAGGGTAGGATAACGCGAAAGGAAGCACTTTTTAGACAGTGCAACTTTAGTTGTACATAGACAAGCATTATGGGTGAGCTTAGCTCATGACATGACCTTTGAATTTTGCAGCCTTTTTGTTAAAGGGGTTTACTTGTAATATTTTCCTTTGAAACATGGCTTAAATGTTTTAGAGGCATTTTTTATTTTTGAAATGTTGTATCATCACTTTTGGCTAGTGTATCGTTTATTTTAGCTAGTGTTTTGGTGTTTTAGATGGATAAGTGCTACACTTTGATTCTAGATTGCTCTAGTGTTGGCTTTCAATTCCATTGTCTATCCTCCCATATGAGAAAAATCAAAGGAATTCTAAAAATGATATTTCTTCGATGAAACTAAGTGGCAGGTAAGAAAAAAAACCAAATTCTCAGTGCACTATATGAGTCTCCCTACGTAAGTGAGAGGTGGTTGGGGATCAACACAAGTCACTCCTACTAATAGTAACTCACTTAACCCTGTGTCATTTCATTATCTATTATATTATTTCATTTTTCATTCATTGATTTTCTTTGCATAGAAGCTCATGAGTAGCATTTAAGAAGAGCTGCAAAGTATTGAAACATTTGTATCTTTGACCTAATTGTGGGTAGATGGATGTGTGAAGCCGAAAAATAAAGCACCCATTTACTGAATTACAATAACATATGGAAAATAGAGGATAACATGAGCATGTTGCAATAAACAACAAAGATAAGTGAGTGTATATTTTCACAATTTTTCATGTTGTAGAGATTTTTTAGAAGAATTTCTGTAAAGGATTTATTCATTTGATGTTTCAGGTGGATACTCCATCCATCATCAGGGACTAGAAATAATAATGATATCGAACGAGTGTTGAGGAGTCCTTGAATAGTGAAGAACACAAGGTAGCCATTAAGGGATTAATACTAAAATAATCAAGGTAGTTGTTAGAGGATTAAATTAATTAGGTTAAAGGACCAAGTCAAATTCTTGAATAAGAAACTAAGAATATATATTAAATTAATTAATTAAATGGAGCACAAGGATCAAGAATATCAACATAGGGGAGTGTAACCCAAAAAACTAATATTATATTAATAAGCCAGAGGAGAAAGAAGGAGATAAGAAAATAAATCTAAATTATAAACACACATTTTATATATCTATATATATTATATGTATATAAAAAAAAAAAAGAGAGATATAAGGACATAGAAGTAGAGAAAAGAATGAGGGGGGCCTAGATGTAAGAATAGAGGGGCATGAAAGAAGGAGAGGTGGAAATTTTAGTTGAAATGAAAGTGAGAGGAGCTTGACTACTATATATGTATATATATAAAAGAGGAAAAGATATAAGAACAAGAGACTGAAATTGATAAAACAATTTTACAAATAAAAAAAAAAACAAATTGGTAGGGACAAATCAAATATGGAGGGGAGGGGGTTTCAAGAGAATAAAGGAGGAAAGAAAAATAAAAAGGACAAAAGATAAAAGGAAGAAGAAGAATATTGAGTCGGGTGGGGGGAGGAAAAACTAAATCAATAAGTTAATGGATGATTGGCTTCGCTTATAACTGTCTTCCCTATTGAAGTTGTTTGGGTTCTTTTCGATATCAAGGGCTTCCCAAATGATTCAAGAGTTATAAAAAGGGTACAGAAAATAGATTTTAGATTGGTCAAAGCAAATGAGGTATTTAGAATTAAAAGATTGCTCCACAATTGCAGACTTTAATAGTTGATGTTGGTTGGTATTAGCTATATTTTCCTTAAGGTGGGAGTTGAAGGGATCACATGTCATGCCAATATAAGACTTTTTGTAGGAACATACAATTTTATAAACTTCTAAACCTAGCATGGGGTTAGATTTATCTTTGGTTGATTGGAATATCTACTTTAGAGTTTTATGGGGTTTAAATATGATTTTTATGTTCCTTTTTGACAAGATATTAGCCATGAGATTGATGGCTCCTTTTATGTATGGTAGAGAGACTTGGACATGGGGAGGAGAGGAAACAAATTGTTTGGACTTAGGGTTAGAGGCAACCTAAAACACTTTATTGATCTAAGAAGAGTTGTATCCATTGGCTTTGAAAGCTTGGATCGGGTGGGCTTTTTCTAAGGGAATGTATTGGAGAGTGTATATTTTAAGGGCTTGGGAGATAAAAGTCAACAATGACCTCTTGGAATGGGTGGTGGTGAGAATGGGGGTGAAGATAATGGTCAGTATGGGTCTAGGTTCCTTCTTCTCAATGCTTTCCAAAGTAAATTGTTGAAAAATGCATATAGAATCTTAAATATTACATATTACCATTGGAAAGCATCACAACTTGCATAAAACTCTCCATAATTTGGACCGTGGTTTTCCAATTTGATATTGAACACACTTACTTTCCCACTAACATCCTTATACACTAAATTCATTATGTCTCCAAAACCTCCATTGTACTATTGATACTCTAGATTTACATGTTCAATTGACACTATTACATAATAGATAACTCCAAGGTATGAGACAATTGAAACATTTAACTGTACTTTATCCTTTGAGTCAATTTCCACAAAGTTTGAGAGTGCACCCACAATATTGTTGACAATTTTTTTGTTTTGGATCATTAGTTATAACACATTTGTAAAAAAAGAAGATCATATTCAATCTTTGCTTTGTTAACTCCACATTTGAAATTAGCTTGAGTTTTTTGTGAAACAATATGTTCCATGCCCAATTTAATCGCTAATAAAAACTCATATTTACACCTTTACAAATAAATTCATCAATGTCATGTGTTATAGAAACATTGGAGAGACCATCATCCCTAAATCCATAACATTGATGAGACTTTCCTAGGTGAGATCTTCTCAATGACAAATCCAAATACATTGGTGTTTGTAGTGGAAGCATGGAGTAAAAATCACAAAGAAATGAAGTGTTCTATTTGAAGATGTCCACTTTGTTCTTGATGGTTATCCTATTGTTTCCTTTTTCTTCTCCTTCTACTCAACCTCTCGATTTTGCTCCCATCCATCTCGGCCATTGGGTTGAGAAAGTTCATTGTGGGCATTTATCAGTGTGTGCTTTTTTTATTGAGTTGATAATAGGGAAATGTGGAATTTGACTAATTAATGTAATTTTTAGTTCTTTAAAACAAAATTAGATAATTTTATTTTTTAATGGTAATATTAGTCAATATTAATTCATGTAATTTTCATAAATATTTATTTTGAAGAATAACTTAACAAGACTCTTGTACACTATTTTGACAACATTGCTTTTGGTTTATGGGTTTCCAGGGTGGATTTTTTATAGGATTTCCTACAGGTACATAAGAACAAGTGTGTTGATGGGTTTGGGGGTATAAATTTTGAATATGGGCTTTGATACCACATGTAAGATCCCTTTCATTGGGTCTTGATTTTGTATAAGAACTACTTAGTGAGAAATTAAAAAAGAAACATATTTTTTTTTAACTATGACTACTATTGTTTATATTCAATCCACAATGTATTTCTCTTCATTTTCAAATTTAATAGCATTGCAATTCAATCAATATAATAATGACAATTAACAAGAATCTTGAAAATGACAATTAAAAAGAAAATACTTATCTACGGTGGCTCGGTTGTAGTGTTCTTGCTGGGACCACCCAGCTAAATAAGTCATCCTACCAACTAGGAAAGTTTATTTGACTTCCTAGCCCAAGGAACCTTCACAGGTTCACTAGCCCTCCAAACCCAAGTCCAAATGTAGTTCTATTATGTCTAAAATTGATCCCTCACTCTCTGTCCCACTCCAAAGCCTTTCCTCTAAGTTTTTTTTGTCTATATCTCTCTTAAAAATTCCCCCAAAATGAACCCCCCTTTAAGTTCACCATGAAAATGTTAAGTTCCCTTCTTCCCAAACTCTTCTCGTACTTATACCTCTCCACAAGTTAATGCCACCCATTTGCATTATGTGACCAACTCTCCCCATCCCTCTCCTTGAGCTCCTCCCACTTTTATCTTATCCTCAAATTAATTTGAGGTAACAACGTTGTTAGGATAAGGAGGAATAAATAGTAAAATAATAGTAATAATTATATTTTAATATAATATTAATATTTTATTAGGTCAGTGAAATTTATGATTTGACATGAATCATATGTATTTAAATATTAATATTCATGTTAAAATATAATTTATTAATTATAAGTCATGATAAAGGGATAAGAGAATATTGACCAAACTTAAGTATTAAGCAAGTTTAAAGTTAACCATAAACTTGATCATTAATCAAGCGTATTGTTAAGTGTATCTTATTCACTATTCAAAGTTAATCGTTAATTAATTGTTTAACATAATAGGCAAGAAAAACCTATATTCATGGAAGGTGTAAAAATGTAACTGACATATACATTTTCTAATATATTTATACAAAGTGTAGAAATGTAACTAACATATGCATACCTTATACAAGTATACTAATTAATCATTTAATAGGCAGGTTAATAAATTAATACAAAGTAATAAGATAAAGACGCGAACACTACATATATCATCAAGTCTCCATCTAACACGTGTTTGGTTTACGACAATCAAAAAATAACTTCAACATATAATGAATTCCCACAGTTTATATCATCTAAGTCTTCGTTTCATCAACACGTGTCTGCTTTAGGAAGAAAAAATATAAAATTCTACCTATAAAGACAGTCTGCTAGAAAATGTGATAATAATGTTGGTTTGAATGTTTGAGATCATCATTTAAATAGTTTGAATTCTTTAATTGGGTTAACTATGTGGGGCCAGGTCAACTTTTCTCAATCTTATGACGATATTAAACCATGGGAATTGCATGGCTATTTTATTTTAGCACTAGCTCTCTCCAAAGGTCAATATTGTTTGGTTATGAGTATATTAAATCATAAGAATGGTTATTGTAGTATTATTTTGTTTCATTTATATTTACTTTTATGTTTAGTTGTTCGTTTTTTAATTCGTAAAGTTTAAGTTTTCTTTTTTGGTTGGGGTCATTTTTAATAATAAGAAGGTTCTCATATAAATTGGTGGGTGACAAGTTATCATCGAATTATTATAATTATTATCGTTAATAATTTGATTTAAATCTTTATTACGAATAAATTGGTGCGTGAAAAGTTATCATCGAATTATTATAATAATTATTAATAATAATAATTTGATTTAAATTTTTATTACGAATAGAAAGAGTAGGTTATAATTTTTTAATTTTTATTTTTTTTAAATAAAAAATTATTTTATGAAATTAAATATTTTTTTATTATTAATATTTTAATTATTCTCATAATTAATTTTTTTAATTGTATTTTAATGGTATATTTATTATCATTTAACTCGTGTTACATTTTTTATTAACCAAATAATTTTTTAATTTAAAAAAATATTTGATAATTATGAAAGTTGTTATTTCATTTTTAAATTATTTAAATGTTTAAAGATTTAAAAGATTATAGGTGTAAGTTGTTTAATTTGTAAAGATTTAATGTCCAATTTTTTTTAGAAAACTAAATTTATTTATGCATTCAAAAATGCATTTTAAACAAGTACTACATAGTAGCTAGTCTCTGTCATTTAATTTAAACATAGTTAAAAAAAATTATATGTTTTTGAAAAAAAATATAAAATATAAAATATTTCACAAATTCAAAGTTTCATTATAAATATTATCAATTTTTTTTTTTGATAAAATAGAAACATTTTTTATAAAACATTAGAGATTAAATAACATTCCTATTCATAGTATACATGTGATTATTTCACAGTGTAATTTTGTGTTTTTTAGACTAATAAGAATATTAAAAAAAAATCAAAATTGTATGCTTTCGAAAAAGATATTGTATACAAAATATTAAAAAAAATTAAAATTTAATTAAAACTATTATTTCCAATTGTTTTAGAAAAAACAAACATTTTTATAACATATTTAGTAGGTTTTTTATTTATAATAAATATGGGTTAGTTTAAAAGCAATTTTTTTTTTAATTTACTAATAAATATTGTTTATTTATAATAAATATAGATTACTTTATCAGAATAGTGTTTATTTATTAATAAATACTGTTTATCATTATTAATAAATATATATATATATAAGTTTCTAATTATTTTTAAATAAAAATATCATAACCAACATTGGTCCTCGTTTGTGACCTTCAACTAACCATTGTGACATGCAAGAAGTAGCATTTGGTGTGGTAACATTGACGTTAAATTGAGTGGTATTTAACATTGAACTTTTTAGAAGTAATGGATACTATAATGGAGTTGTAGCATATGGTAACCAAAGTTAGTGGTTGTATCATAGGGTAACCAAAGTACAACTACACCATAGTAAATGTTTAGAGACCCACTTAAATGTTTTAAGTGGTAGTATATAAAGAAAGCAGGTTTGTTTTATCGATTTGACAGTATAATTAAATATATTTAATTGTATACTTAAAATTAAAATTGAAATTAGTAAAAAATTAAGCATTAATTGAATTTTGTTAAATTTCAAAATATTTTTGTAAATTTGACTAAATTAAATAGTGATCAAAACAATACTAAATACACAATCCTATCATATGGTAAAAATAATAATAATAAATCACAATTTTACTAAAAATTATATTGTCAAATTCTAATCTAAAATCTATTTTATCTCTTAATTAAACTAAACCATATATAAATTATTCATTAAATTTAAATATTATCTCATATATTATAATCATTCTCAAAATCACATATTATTATGTAAATTTGTTGGTTTACAAATTCAAAAACATATAACATAAAATTTGAATAAATTGATTATGTTTCTATCCTTTCCATATACTTGATCATTCAAAGTATTATCATTTCGATTCTGGAAGAAAACAAAACCATGGTTAACACAATTAAACATTATTGCTGATAAAAGACATGTTTGGTCTTTCCTCATTAATATTATTTCATTTTGGAATGTGATGCATTCAAAGACATCAGAGAAATTTATGGGAATATGTTAGCATCGGTTTCTTGGCATTGTCTTTTCAGTGAAGGGATCGTTGGAAGGTTGGGCCAACTCATCATCAATTTGAATAAAAAAATGGATTGAATTGCAAAAGGCGAAAAACAAGGAACTAATGGTCCCATAGACTATTTTTAGTCTCGTGGACATTAAAATACCATTTCATTTTATTTCAATTAAAAAAATATTATACATTTCATGAAACACAAATCATTGAAAAGTAGTTTAACCCTAGTTCAGGGTCAAAACATGGAGATGGGTTATACTTTTTGGCGAAATGATAGTGCGTTTTAGTGAAAAACGGATGCTTGATAGAGCAATTTTTAAGCACTAGATTGAGATTCCAAGGTGCTTAAAAATAGCTCAATCGAGAATTTAAACAAACTCTCGATCGAGTCGTTTTCTAACTTGAGCTAACGACTCCATCGAGAGTTATGTTTTGATCGAGCTATATTTTTCGATTAAGCCATAGGATCAAATGAAAAATACAGTTTGATCGCGCATTATTTCTGATTAAAAAAACCCCAACTGCGACCCGTGCAAGTCATTTTGCTAAGATTGCAAGAGGAAAAGGAATTCGACGGAAGATTTATAAGCTTGGCCGAGGTGGAGGATCAATCTAGTTACCCATCAACCTCACCAACGACCCAAAGGCTCAAGCCGAGGTAGGTTTCCTGTCAATTTTGTCTCTTTTATTTATTTATTTTTTCTACAAAATAAAATAAATAATTTGAAAAAAAAAACCTAGCATACAAAAACTACAAAAAAAAAATCACGAAAACCACCCAAAAAAAACCCTTGAAGACCAAAAACAACTTAGAAAATCACCAAAAAATGCATGAAAAGCACAAAAAAGCTATAATTTAGTTTTTAACTTTTTTTTTTTTATTTCATTGTATATGTTATCTACAGTGTTAGCATGTTTATTATAAGTATTTTCTATGGTAATTTTTTTTAATTATTTTATGTTTTAATGTTTTTCTAGAAATTTAGTGAAATAAATTTTCAAAAAAAAAAATTGTTATTAAAATACATTTTAAATTGCGAATAAATTTGATCAGAGATATGCCCAAAAATTTTCAAAACAGAAACAATTAAACAATAACCAATAAATAAATATTAGGAGCTTTAAATTGACATAATTAATATGATTGCTCACGGTGAACCTCTATTAAATCAAATAAGAAATGTTATTTTATTTTTTATTTAAAATTTAAATAAAATTTTATTTTAAATATTTTTTAATAATAAATATGGTAATTTGTTTTATAAAATTAATTGTACTTAAATAAAATATTAACTAAATTAAAAGTCCAAAAATATATATTTTTATTTAATTAAGATATATATATATATATATATATATATATATATATATATATATAACATAGTTTTATAGCTATTTAACAGAATGTGTTTTCCATAATAACATAAGATGGGTGATGCTCAACAACTTTTTAAGGCTCGGGTTGATCTATAAACTATAATTTTCCTTGAAATTTCCATTACTCATATTTGTAGAATTGTTTAATATAATGATATGACAACTATATATATCTTAGTTCCCACCCTTATTAAATTTGTTAGATGAGTAATGATTTTGATTCTTTTCTAATTTGTAACATACGGTTTCATTATGTAGTGTGTCCTTCCAGAAACATTGTCTTCATGTGCTTGCACCTAGTACATGTCATGTGTCAAAATCAAACATTATAAGAACTTCTCTTATGGATTGTTTGGTTGGCATGAAGTTTATTAGTTTTGCAAATAGGTTTATTTCAAATTTTTACATATTTTTTATCTATGAATAAAATGTATTATTTATAAATGGGAAAAAGTGCAATTTACATTTTCAATCACATTTTTTGATTGTGTTTACATGGAACTCAATACTTTGGTTGATAATTTATCAAAATAGGCACTCTATTTAGTTTATGACTTTAGCCTAGAATATTCTAATTGAGTTTATAAATGGTTTTCTAGTCAACATTTTTTTATTGGATTAGTTTATATGTATTATATGTAATTTGCAGAGCCATCTCCCATACACCCCCCAATTGCAGTATGTTAGAGTGTTGGGGGATATGTTATACATGGTCGAGCTAGATCACGTAGCCAGAATAGAGTGTCTATTCCACTCATAGATCATCCCTCTGACATTAGTTGGAGTGTCAGAGGCAGTGTTTTTGTCTCTATTGATGATATTGCTATGGATAGTATACCTTCTTCACTTGTTGTAGGTATACATCTTGCATTTTATATCCTCTTTAAATGTTATGTGTTTATGTCTTCAAATTGTCTTTAATTTTTAAATCGTATTCAATTAATTTATTTGAATTTAATGTATATGTTATTATGCTTCTAGTTTGTTATAAATATTAAATTATGTTTATGATTTGCAAACCCTTAGCAGGGTGAAGATAAGGATCAAAGTGCAGTGTCCATCCCTCAATGGAACAATGTTATAACCAATATCATAGTTAAGGATCTTAGGGCCCAACATACATGGATCACACGAGAATTGGATAAAATCTCTGTTAGTTCGCCTAATAGGCATAGCTTGACTCTAATGTTGGATAACATCAACAGGTTGATCAAGATATACCACAGGGAGGGCCCACAAAGCCACCTCCTATTAGGATTAGGAGGCTAGAGATTAGAGGTCCACATACTTGGAAGGCGATGAAATACGCCACCAAGAACATTGATATTCATGGGAAGTTGTTTGGAATCCCTCGGGGATGTCTTGCTAGACGTGTTGGTCTGATTCCGCTAAAATATTTTTAGAATGTTGAGGCGACCCCTTTTGTTTATGATCGATTCATTAGAGCTTGGAGCCAGTTCCCCCACCATGACTAGGTCCCCATTTACTTTGCAAAGCATATATATGCAGATTTTTTGCTACAAATGAGGCAAAATTACACCAACATCAAATATAAGTTTTATGGACCTAGCTTGGGACATAGTTATGAACTTGTAGGGGCTCACAGGGACCCTATGCTGCAGTACCACCTCTGAGATTGTTGCCATGACCATATCAGAGCATGGTATTGCCGACAAAGCTAGAGAAATCATCACAACTTGGCATTGAGACTAGGCATACCATTACAGATAGCATGCAGAGGACAATGACCATTGCACATGTTGCATTGCATGGAGAGATGAGCAGACCACCTATGTTGTGTTGTGGCTGACTAGTTGCATTGCATGATGATTCATATCTCAAGATTTTAGGGCATGACCAACATTTGTCATATGCACATATGTTTTGTGATACCATCTGCGACTCATGGAGGGTGCATGACCCAGGTGACACAGACCAAGTACATATATATGAAACTTTTGACTCTTATCATCAAATTATACACTATTTATATTAATAAGTTTGTATCATATTGCATTTAGATTCATAATTTCATTATAACATGCATGCACAACACAACTACACTGATGAGCTTCTGAGATCATTTGAGGGGGCAGTTGACCAGCTAGAGCAGCCTCCTCTAGTGCATGCTTCCATGGCTCAGTCTCCTCCACCTCCAACTCCACCTCATAACACTCATGGACTAACAGTTTAGGCAAGTTTTTTTATTCCTAATATTTCAACATTTTCTTTTTTAAGTTACATGTATTCATGCTAATTAATTCGTAGACTAATTATAATTTGTCTTTTTTAATTGTGTACCTAGGCCCAGATGGAGAGGGGTGTCGATGTTGCAGTTATGTGGACACATGAGTGGGATGCTTGGTATGGAGGCATTGAGCCACAGGCAGGGAAGCACTAAACCCAGATTGATCAGACTCCCATCCCACTTGACTTCCATTAGCACTCGACTGAGTCATAGGTAGGGGACTATTTAAATGAATAGTTCAAAATCATTTATTTCCTGTTTATTTTGTACAAATAATGTTCTAATTAATTTGAATTTGAACGTGTTATATTGCAGTATCGATTATGGGCGCTCACTCTGTGCAACGGAACACATAAGATTTCTAGAAGTGATACTTTGTAGAGTGGATCATAGATAGTTTGTACATTTTCAAGCCCATTCATAGGGCACATTCACATGTGATATACAAACTTCATATATTTTCATACATGGTAGTTTATGGATGCATGAACATTATTTCAGTTTTTGGATGTTCATATGTATAACGTAATTTGTATATATTTTCATATGGATAGTTTATTATCATACATAGCTAACAAGATAACAATTGACTTCTCAGGAAATAAACTAAGAAAATAAGTACAATCTTAGACTATGATCCAAGTCGTTTTGATACTTAAAATGAACCAAGATATATGTTCATGGTTCAATTAAAAAATACAAATAGGATTGAAATACATTTCAAAAGATGTCTTCAACTAGTAATGTTCAACTAATAACTTGTTTCATTAAATTTTATTTCTTTTGAAGTCATCTATAGGAGCTTAGTCATAACACATGATATAAGTCATATGTATTGGAATTTAATATATCAAAAAATAATTAATGATATGTTTTTATATAATTTTATGAACTTTCCTAAATTTAGTTGGCTATCAAATATTTCAATCAATTCCTCAACTTTATACATTCAATTAAGAACATTCAAGAAGTAAAATTTTACAAAATAACAATTTTGAATTCTAGTTTCATAGATTAAGGAAATAAGTACAATCTTACTATGATGCAAGTCACTTTGATACTTAAAATGAAGTAAAATATATCATGTACATCAATTTAATAATGAATTTGTAAAAAAGTCTTTTAGTGCATAATCAATGTATCTTAAATTACAATGATTTTAATTTAGATGTCAAGATGTAAACTGTAAATAAGTTTTATTCAATTTGAGATTATCTAAAATAGCTTAATAGTTATATATATATATATATATATATATATATATATATATATATAGATATATATATATATATATATATATATATATATAATTTGTTGCACTTTTTACATTCCAATATGAAGCATGTGTGTAACTCTTTCCATGTTTTATATCAAATTGACACATGACATATTTATTAATAACATAAAAATATTTCAATGTTGTTCATAACCTAGATTGTTGAATTTCCATTTTAAGTAAAATAATATATCAACTTGGTTGTTACATACTGAAATGGATTTTCTAGAAACCAAATATGTATGACATGTATATAGATCTATAAAATTTCTTGCATGCTCAACATGAATACTATACACATGACATTTAAAAAATTTAAGATGAAATTTTTTAATTAAATCTAAATCTAAATCCCTATTGATTCTAAATTTTAATTAAATTTTAGATCTATGGGGTTCACATAAGGATCTTATCCCTAAAAATAAAACCTCCTTGAAATTTGGTGTACTTTAGAAACTTAAGCACCTCAAGGAAACTAAAGCTTATATAACATATATGTACACCATTATGAATCCATCCTAGATAAGAGGGAAACATTTCTCTATTCAAAATTAAAAAATTACAAGAGTATTCAACTATCACATTTATAGATTAAAAAAATCATACATTTGATATCTCTTATACTAGATTAGATTACACTTGACTGCTATAGACTCGGCTTCATGGCTTTCCATTTGTATCATTTGATCATCTGGCCAAATGGCTCATAAGAATGCAAGTCTCCATAATATGTTCATGGTATGGTTCTGTCATCTTCCACCTCCTTGGTTCACCTTTCTTTGTTTTTATTTGTATGAATTTAATCCTAGATGCTATGACTAGATGGATGCATTGAAAAGATATATATTCAGGCATAAAATCTATATTAATGATGTGACTAGTTTGTTTTTTAAACTTTAAAAAAAAATGGCCCATCACAACCATGTCACCAATTTTTATGTGAGTTTTCCATCTTCATATGTTCTCACCAATCTAATTTTCACTTGTGTGCATCACATCAAATAGTAGGCCACATTCTCTTCATTTCCTATGGTTGCAGTGATAGCAAAAACATTTCCTACAACCGAAATACAAAATATGTATTGGTTAAATATGTTTAATATTTCAATTTATAGACAAAACTGTTAATGATAGATGGGCCACATACCTTCCCTTACAAGATTAGAGACTTGATCATGATTAAGTGAAATGATGACCTCTTCATCGTGCATCTCTTGCCACGTCAGAATTGGATGAGATCCCTTTGGATTAAGAGGGACATATTTCCATCCTTTCATGTACCCATGCTTTTCATAGTGATCAAGTCTACATCCATCAACACCAATGCAAAACTCACAAAACATGTGATTTTTCTTATCTCAATGGAAAATATTTTCCTCATGTCTTTGCTTTGAACTGAGTGTAATTCCCTTGTTCCTTCTACAATATTAAAATACCAAGGAATGGATCTATTCACATCACCAAGTTCAATATTCCAGAAGAACCTACACACAAGCCTTATAGATCCGTGACCTTCATGTCCTAAATGGGATCTGCACCAGTTGACCACCTCTAGTGATGATTTGAGTCAATCTAAATCATGACTCATTTGGTACCTCCTAAGTTCTCATTTCACACAAGCACTTGCACTATCATGTTGACCCTTTCCATGTCTTGTCTTAAAGTAGATCCAAGTATGCTGAATTTTTGTCTTCTTGTGTAGTTGGCTCAACCAATAAAAAGTGTGTGCTGACTTGAATTTCCCTGCAAAACCATCTGACCATATCCAATGCTTCTTGAATGGTATGTAATTTATTTTAATGATTCATAAATTTCAATGTGTCATGCTCATGATCATCACTGATGTAAAAGTGATACTCCTTAATCACATCACATGACTAGTCAGTGCTATCCCTACCATAAATGCTCAATTGTGCATGTATATGCATAACATGTACAAATATGGATGCTTGCTCTGAGTGATAATACTCACTATGTATCTCTGTCTGAGGAGAAAATGTGTGATTCTCAATAAAGTCCACCACTGATAAGAATGCGCTTAGTTGAAATACTTCGCGAGAATGCTTAAATTTAGACGCTTGCCACTTGGGCCTGTGCGAGTGTTTGATATATTTATAGATTTTATTTTAAAACACCTGTTATCACCATAAGAAACTCTCCTAGGTTGTAGCTCGGAGATGCTCGAGAACAGTACAAACTCAACTTAATGTTGGAAATGGATGAATGGAATAGATGATGCTTGTTCAATCCAGATAACCACTTCTACTTTGCTTGACTCCAGACATGTGTGAACACCCCTAGACTACAAGGCTTTAGACCACCAATTACTCACAGTTTAAGGATTGGGTGAATATGGAGAATACTGACCACACCAATAGATGCACAGGACCCTGTGATGGCCGATTGAAACCAGTAAAGAGGTCTGCAAATCTAATTCCCTAGTGCACAGACAAGATGACAGCTCTATGTCACTAAGTGAAAAGAAACCTGATTAACACATTCACTAATACATGCAAGATTCAAACACAGAGGTAGGATGATAGCTCCTCTAATGCTATACATCAAGAGTTTAGGAAGACTGCATATCAGGCATAGTCTGGAACAGAATAGAAATGGAAAGTGAGCAATTAACAGCAAAAGAAGCTTGTATTAGCTGAAAATGAAGATGAGACGTTGCAAGTATCAAAGTAGTTACAGTCTCCAGAAGTTGAACCTTACATCAAAACACCAACCATCAACCCTGATTACATCTTGTTTCTGTGTATTTATAGAGTTTCATTACAAAGGCACTCGACCATTCTAAGTATGGAGAGGCCATAATTGACCACCAACTGCTTTAACTGCCTGATGGAGTTTCTGGTGCAATTTTCCTACTTCAGTGAATGATTTGCTCTTCTCAGGTGCTCTGTTGTCCTTCTCGGGTAGGTGGAGTGTTATATGGGATAAAGTCCCATAACTATTGAATGCATTTACTTGCTCGGCTCTATCCTTTTCCTTATCGGGTTTACTATCTCTTGAATGTGGTTGTTGAGGAGCAAATGCACCATGTACTAGTAACTGGTCGCCTTCATCCTTCGGGTGCATGGGACAGTTCAAGGACGTGGACTACATAGCAGATTTGATGAGCTAGATGGAGGAACAACATTGGCCATCGGATTGAATGGATGGACAGTGGATACAGCTTGGTAGGGACTATCGGGAAGGCGAGGTGGAAGATGATCGTAGGCCATTGGATCTCGGGTGGGCAGATCCAATGGTCGTCGGGCGTCGAAGATGCATGGAGTTTATCAGGCAGGAAGAGCGGGCTTGAGCGGTAAGCGGTATTGCTTGCAATGCTATTGAGGGTCGGGCGGTAATTGTACAAGAACGAGCAATCCCACTCGGAGCGCGACGCGTGGCGACAGGGAAAGGGAAAACCACCCTCCCATCGTGTGTTAACCCGCCAACATGTTGTGGTCGTGGGGGAAGCGGATGTTGTCCGATCGTGGTGGATGCGATCGAACGGTGGGTATTTAAGTGTGTGGGTTAGTTCGTTTGATGTGACGGGAGGGCCGTTGGATCATGGTGTCAGAGATCAACGACTAAGATCACAACAGAGGGTTGTGGGAGTGTGGGGTCATGTGGACATGGTTACGTGATTGTTTTAGCTCCGCGCTCTGGGTCTGAGGGGATATGGGTTTATGCAGAGTTTTAGAGGAAAATGGAGGCAATGTGGGTGGAAGAGAGTGGGTGGGATAAAGGAGAAGCATGAAGATGACCGGTGGGAGTCCTCTTTAAGCGTAAACAACACGGCCAGGAAAGTATTTGATCCTTAAAATGTCAAAGTATGTGGTAGAGCTAACGACACGCCCATGAATTGTGAAATAGGAATCTCATCCTCAACATATTTGATCCTCTTAGGCACCAGAGTTGAAGAAGATGGTTGATTTCCCACAACATACTCATAATGCTTCCATGTGATGGTGACATATGACATCCCAAAATAGTTGGTATCAATAAGAAAGTTCCTATGGAACAATGATAAATCACCACATTCAGTGCATATTCTCCTAAATATACATATTTTCTTGTAATAAATTATTTTTTCTCCCTTCTGCACAATATTGATGAAACAAAATCATGTATTATAGGAGGAGGAGGGTCACCATGAAAGAAGTTCTTGTAAAATTCTTGGAAAGTGTCATAATGAAGTTGAAATTCAACATGATATCAGAAACAACATGTGTCACAGATTGTATTAGACCTAATAAAACATGGCTTCAATTTCTGAAACATCCTTATGGATATGTTCACATGGCAATTGCTTTCGTGAAATTTGTCAAACAATTCAACTTCTGTCATTTCTACAATGTGCATAGCATTTTCCACATACTCACCATTAGTTATGTGATGACGTACGACATGTTTTCTAATTGGAATAACACAGGAATGACTCTCCCAAAACTCTACCACAAATGATCTAATTCCTATTGTAAGCTTGTCTTGGTAGGGTTTCTTAGTGATAAGAGCCCAACAAGAAGATTCATCATTTTCATTCACTTGAACCCTAAATTTGGTATGCTTGTGCAATGTTTTTCTCAAGACATGGAGCAATTTTGACATTGTTGCCAACTTTTGTTGTCTTGATGTACTTGGTGCAACAATAACAATTGTAATTTCCCTACGCACAGCTTGAACATTAGGTTTTCTTGATTTTCCAAACAAAGTAAATGCCTTTGATATATTTTCAATGAAATTCATATGTTTCTTCTTTCTTTTAGAATCTTGGACACCCAAAATTTTTGTGGCATGTTTTAGATTCTTACGTTTAATCAACCCATGTAGTATTTGAGCTTGTGTAACAACTAAATTTTTCTCAAAATGTTTTCAAATGATGTTATTAACATGGTATCTAATAGTGTGAGTAGGGATAGGCTCCCCAAGGTCCTCTGTTGTGCTTACACTCAACTTTTCTGCAAACAATCCACCCCTTTCCAAACCACTGCAACTCCTTGTTATCATGTCAACTTGAGAGGAAACAATTCGTTCTTCTAGTGGTTGATCAACTTGATAGGGAAAATATTCTTCCTCCATTGGTTGATTAGCCTTACATGGCACATGTTATTCCCCTAGTGACAATTAATTAGCTTTATAGGGCATATGTTCCTCTAGTGGTTGATTACATCCATAGGGCACATCTTAATCATCATATGGTTGATAAGATTGATGGGACACATATTCTCCCTCATGTGGTTATTCAATTTCCATCCCTACATAATGGAATAAAAATATTACTTGTAAGTCAAGTGAATCGTCACAATAAGTTAATAGTAAATCTACACATGTTTATTTAAGAAATCACCATAGGTGGAAGGTCATGATATGATTTGATAGTAGGCATCTAGGTAGTAGAAGTTGACATGGATCAAGGGTTCTAAGTTGAAACATGGAAAGAAAAGGGTTTCAAGATCAGGGAAAGATGGGTCGAAGAAGAGCATAGGCCAGTAAAAGTATCGGTCCCTATGTCAACAAAAAGGGTGATTCAGAATATGATGAAAGTTAAAAGCATTCCTCCTCAATCAATACAAATCAATTTGAAACCCTAGGGTTCTAACCACAAACCTTAGGGAAGATTTAAATGAAAGATAAGTTGACATTTGGAAACTAGGTATTAGAACTTGACATGGACCAAGGTTTGTAAGTAGAAACATGAAAAGAAAAGGGTTTCGAGCTCAGGGAAAGATGGATCAAACAAGAGCAAATGTCAGTAAAAGTATCAGTCCATGTGTCAACAAAAATGGTGATTCCGAATATGATGAAAGGTAAAATCATTCCTCCTCACAAAAAAAAAAATAGTTTTGAAACCTTAGGTTTCCAGTCACAACCCTTAGGGAAAAGTTAAATGAAACACAAGTTGACATTTGGCAGCTAGGTAGTGTGAAAATTTATAACCCGAAATTCTACTGCAAAAATTGATTTATTTCACCTACTTATTTCTCACAATAAGTTATTTATGAAATCCATGTAGAAAACATTAAAATAAATTCTGCTGCAGTTATCACATAATTACACAGAGAAAATAACAAGCACAAGAACCAATCACATCAACACTATTTTTTTTGGATAATTGTCCCTGGAAAAACCCAATGTGGGAAAACTAGTGTAGCAGATGATGGTTTTATTAATATTCAACAATAATCACTTTACAAGGAATGTTTTTACAGAGAAACTAAGACACTACTAAGAGAAAACCCTCAAGGCAAGGTCCTTGAAACTTTTTGACACCCTGGAGACCCTTCTCGCACTTCTGTGTCACTTATACGTCACTCTACGTGGTTTTGTGTCCCTCTGTGTCAGACTGCATGAGGAATGCGTCTCTTGGACTGTGTCTTCCCTCTGTGTTGTCTCTCAATACCCCTCTGTCACCTCCTCCTCAGTCACTGACTACTGCTAATGCCCTCCTCTTCCTCCACCCCGCAACTCTCCCTCTGAAATCGATCTTCTTCTCTTTGAGAATCGATTTTCCTTGGGATACTGAGTATCTACTGGTGTGTATCCAAATGATCCTCAAGTCTTCTCTTATAATTTTCCTGTTGATGAATCAACAACTGATATTAAGTCTCTAATCAACAGCTAATATTAAAATAGACTTGATCCTCATTGCTTAGAAGCTTCTCACCCTTATCTTTATTAATACCCATTAATATTTTTATTTTCCTAAGTTTAGACTTAGGAACCCATTATAAATATTAATATTTTAATAACTCCTCATCCGGGTGGAATTTCTCCAAACTATTTATGGGTCTTATATATCTCATGTATTCTAGCCCCTCCATAAAATTTTGGAGCTATAGCACATCCGATACTACCCAAAATCAACACTCCCTCTTAGCAAGGAATGTGCTCTAGCAGTGTTTCCCAATAGAAGCACCACACTGATCCATGGCATCGATCCTCTGCCCCCCATCTACTGTGCTGCTACAACCTGTACTGCTACCCATGAAACTACAACTGTCACTGCAACATCTGTACTGCAACTCCCTCTGAATATGTTGCATCATGCTACCCATAGCACTGCCATTGCTAATTGTTGCACTGCAACTCCCAATGCTTATCCATTTCTACTACTGAAATGGATTCTTCACTATCTTCATCTTCTCCCTGAAATAAAAAAAAAAATTGTTCCTTCTAGAGCCTTGGTGAGGATGTCTGCCACTTGTACTCCTATAGGGGTGTATCTCAAATGTACTGCCCCTCATTGGACACAATCTCTGACAAAGTGCCACCCGATATCAATGTGCTTTGACCGATCATGAAATATTGGATTCTCAGAGAGCTTGATGCAACTATGATTATCACAAAAAATCCTGTCACTTCCATCCTTCTCCTGAATAGAATCAAATGAAATTTCCTAAGCCATATGGCTTCGCATGAAGCTCTACTAGCTACCATATATTCTACTTCAGCTAAGATCAGAGCCACATGTTTCTGTTTTTTGCTACACCAGGAGGTCATTCCTAATCCAATGTTGAAACAATACCTAGTTGTACTTTTTCGATCGACTTAACTTCCAACCCAATCTGCGTTAGTGAACCCAGTTAGCCTGATGTTATTTCCTTGGGTGTACAATAGTCCATGCTCATTTGTTACTTGGATATACCTGAGAACATCTTTGGTTGCTGCCTAATGCGCCCTCTTGGTTTCCACCATGAACTGACTGAGGGTGTTGATAGGGTAACAAATGTCTAGCATGGTATTGACCAGATACATCAGGGGCCCTATAAGCTACCTGAACAAGGTTGGATCAACGTATTTATCTTCTGATGCATCAATCTTCTTCTAGTTGATGATCATTGGAGTAACCATAGGTCTGCAGTCCTGCATCCTAAATCTCTTCAAGATATTTGTAACATATCTCCCTTGTCCAAGGAAGATCTCACCCTTCTTCTGCCAAACTTCCAACCCATGAAATAATGCATCTGTCCTAAATCCTTCATGTCGAATTATGTGGCAAGGTTCTTCTTGCAGTCTTTAATGAGCCTGGATGATCCTGTCAGGAAAATATCCACATATAACACCAGGTTTAGAGGCTCATTCTCCATGATAAGATAGTAGAGATTACGATTTGTGTCACTCTTGAAGAACCCCATCTTCCGCAAGTAGCCATCGATTTGACGGTACCATGCTCTAGTTTCCTGTTTAAGCCCATACAAGGCTTTCTTTAATTTGCATGCATGAGATTTCTTTTCAGGTGTCTCAAACCATCTGTATGTTTAATGTATACTTCTTCTTCTATCAGCCTGTTCAAGAACATAGTCTTGACATCCATCTGGTGAATCTTCCACCCCATCTGTGCTGCAAGGGATATCACGGTTCTAATAGAAGTATACCTGGTTACTCGAGTGAAGGTTTCTTCATATTCTATCCCTTCCTTCTGAGCATACCCCTTAGCCACAAACCTAGCTTTGTATTTCTCCACATTGTTGTTTGCAGCATATTTGACTTTGTAGATCCATCTCGAACCTACCACTGACTTGTCCTGAGGCCTAGGTACCACTTCCTAGACATCATTGACTATTATAGAATTGTATTCCTCCACTATAGCATCTACCCATACTTGATGCTGAATGGCCTCTTGAAAACTACAGGGTTCCCCAACCTGAGCTACTAGGGCCTGGTATATGTCTGGATGTCTTTGCTCCCTTTTATCATTCCTAGGTGCACCAATGAAGTCCTCTACATCCCGTAGAATTTGTTGGAGTTTCCAGCTCATTCTTTCACTGGTAGTGGGTACATATATCAGCTCT
Source organism: Pinus tabuliformis (assembly GCA_031772625.1). Classification (NCBI taxonomy): domain Eukaryota; kingdom Viridiplantae; phylum Streptophyta; class Pinopsida; order Pinales; family Pinaceae; genus Pinus; species Pinus tabuliformis. The sequence goes on from CM062811.1 coordinate 99,507,531, forward strand.
TCCTCTTCCTGAGATTCCTCCTATTCTGAAGCTTTCCCTTTAGGAGAATTTCATGTACTAGTTTCTGCTGATCAAAGTGGTTGGACAAACGGATCGCCTTTTGACTACTCCTTGGAAGGCATTTCTCGGGATTTCCTAAAAGCTCTTTCCTCCATGAACTTTACATTCCGCTGAACTACTACCTTCCTACTCCCTGGAAGATAGACTCTATATGCCTTAACATTCTCCCTATATCCCACAAGATATCATTTCTCAACAGTTTGATCTAATTTATTTCTCTTTTCTTCGAGTATATGATAGTACGCCAAACTCCCAAATATCCTGAAATGACTGACTTTAGGTATCTTCCTGGTGAATACCCTTTCTGGAGTGATTTGTCCCAATGCCTTGTGTGGAGTCCTATTCTAGACGTAAACTATCTTGATGCATGCTTCTACCCACAATAATTTGGGCATATCTTGATCATACAACATCGCCCTAATTGCTTCCACAATAGTCCTATTTTTCCTTTCCACTAATCCATTCTGCTCCAGATTGGGGAGCTATCCACTCTCTTATGATGCCTTCCCTAGCACCAAAATCAGTGAAGTCCTTGTCAACGTACTCTCCACCATTGTCTGAGTGCAACACTTTTATTTTCTTTCCTGTCAGATTATCTACTAGAGCCTTGAACTCTTTGAATCAAACAAAAACCTCATCCTTGGTTTTCAAAAAGTAGATCCAAGTCTTCCTAGAATGGTCATCAATGAAATTGAAAAAGTATTCAGCACCACTAAGATATTTTGTGGACATAGGTCTGCAAATGTCTGAGCGTATCAATCCTAGAACACACTGAGCTCTATTGGTACTTCTAGAAAACAATGCTTTGGCATACTTGCCTAGAGTGCACACTCTGCATAAATCATCTCGTTCGATACTTAATTCTGGAACTCCTGATACTATTTTCCTGATAATTCTCAGAGCCCCATGGTGTAAGTGTCCCATCCTCCTGTGCCATAGTTCATTCAAATCTTTATCTCCATTGTCCCCTATCAGTGCCATTGGAGATTCTAGCTATAATCTATACAACCTGTTACTTCTGATTCCAATCTAGGCCTTCCTTTTCCAAATCAGGTGTTTAACATATAATTTCCCTTAGCGACGAAAATGTCATAGAACTTGTTTTGAAGTTGAGATACAGAGTGTAATTTCATCCCCAATCCTGGCACATGCAACACATTGGTTTCTCGAAGCCGCTCTCTTGCTTTGGTTTGAAAGACTACAACACCTCTTCCTACGGCGGTACACTTTTCCTTATTTCCCATGGTGATATGAAAATCCATCCTTTCTTCCTAATAATTTGAAAAACATTCTCGAATTCCTGTCATATGCGAGGAAGCTCCACTATCTATATACCAAACCTCAGAGGAGGCAGAGCTTGCTAGGCAAGTGACTTCTTCTTCCAGTCTGGAATCTAACATAGAATAATCATGATCCATGTCCCTCATTCTTTCTTCTGGAAATATGTGTGATTCCCTTTGATTTTATGCCTCTGCATCATGCTCCTGACCCATAGTCAATTCTTCTCTCATGTTGGTGGATCGCTGCTTGGATACCATGTGAAAATTTCTAACCCAAAATTCTATTCCAATAACTGATTTATTTCACCTACTTATTTCTCACAATAAGTTATTTGCGAAATCCCTTTAGCAAATATTAAAATAAATTCTACTACAGTTAGCACATAATTACACAGAGAAAATAACAAGCACAAAAACCAATCACATCAACACAATTGTTTTTGGACAATTGTCCCCGAAAAAGCCCAATTGGGAAAACCGGTGCAACAGATGAGGTTTTTATTAATATTCAACAATAATCACTTTAAAAGGTAAGATTTTACAGAGAAACTGAGACATTACTAAGAGAAAACACCCGAGACAAGGTCTTGGAAACTTTCTGATGCCCTAGAGACCCTTCTCCCACTTTTGTGTCACTTCTACATCACTCTGCGTGGTTTTGCGTCCCTCTACATTAGCCTGCAATAGGACTACTTCTCCTGGACTACGTCTTCCCTCTACGCCATCTCTCAATACCCTGGCGTTACCTCCGCCTCAGTACCTGACTATTGCTAATGCCCTCCTCTTCCTCCACCCTGCAACTCTCCCTCTGAAATCGATCTCCTTCTCTTTGAGAATTGATTGTCCTTGGGATACTGAGTATCCGTAGGTGTGTCTCCAAATGATCCTCAAGTCTTCTCTTATACTTTTCTTGTTGACGAATCAATGACCGAGATTATGTCTCTAATCAATGACTAAGATTAAAACAGACTTGATCCTCATCTCTTAGAATCTTCTCACCCTTATCTTTATTAATACCCATTAATATTTTATTTTCCTAAGTTTAGACTTAGGAACCCATTAAAAATATTAATTATTTTAATAAATCCTCATCCAGGTGGAATTTCTCCAAATGATTTCTGGGTCTTAGAGATCTCATGTATTCCAGCCCCTCCACAAAATTTTGGAGCTAGAGCACATATGATGCTACCCAAAATCAACTGGTAGAAGAAGTTGACATGGGCCAAGGGTTCTAAGTTGAAACATGAAAAGAAAATGGTTTTGAGCTCAGGGAAAGATGGGTCGAAGAAGAGAGCAATTCAGTAAAAGTATTGGTCCCTGTGTCAACAAAAAGGGTGATTTATAATATGATGAAATGTAAAAGCATTCTTCCTCACTCAACAAAAATCAATTTGGAAACCTTAGGGTTCTAGTCACAAACCCTAGGGAAAATTTAAATGAAAAACAAGGTTACATTTGGAAGCTAGGTAGCAGAAGTTGACATGGACCAAGGGTTCTAAGTTGAAACATGAAAAGAAAATGGTTTCAAGCTAAGGAAAAGATGGCCTGAAGAAGAGCACATCAGTAAAGGTATCAATCTATGTGTCAACAAAAAGGGTGATTTTGAATATGATGAAAGGTAAAATAATTCATCCTCAATCAATAAAAATCAATTTGGAAACCCCAGGGTTCTATTCGCATGGACCAAGGGTTCTAAGTTGAAACATGAAAAGAAAAGGGTTTTAAGCTAAGGGAAAGATGGGTCTAAGAACAGAGAAGTTTAGTAAAAGTATCGATCCTTGTGTCAACAAAAAGGGTGATTTAGAATATGAAGAAAGGTAAAAGCATTCAACATGTATGAAAGGTAAAATAATTTTCAAGATAATGTGAATTATATGTAGGAGGTACTTGAAGATGATATAATCACTATGAAATATGTAACTAATGACAAGAATTCTATTCTAAGAAAGAAATCAGTTGGCAAGAAAGGAAATAAATCAACAACACCTGAGACTATTGCATTTGTAAGAACACTTAAACACATATATTTTATTTAGGAAAACCAAATGAATCACATATATAAGAGAAAGAAAAAATAAATGGTTAATTTTCCCTTTAATTCTAATGTGTGAAAAAATCAACAAAAAAGGTTTATATGAGGTTTTTTGTATGAGAAAAATTCCTAAAAAGACTTAATGTCCTTCCGCTTAAGTTGTAACTAGGCCTTGTGTATATTTTAGAACAGGGTACTTGGGCCAGGTTATAAATGTCACTGGCGATGCTTCCAACAACCAAAAAACCAACCAAGGTATGGAGATGGTTATAGTGCCCAAACGTACTAGGGTTACATGCAGAAAGAGCTAGTGACACTTCCATCAGCCTGACCAAGATCACCTCAGGTATAAGTGCTCCCGCATCTCAACCTATAGGGAAATATGCCCTAAGATTTGGCCACTAAGTTACTTGTATCTAGTGGGAATAGATGAATCTCAGCTTCTGGTTGTTAGTTTTGGACCCATAATCCATACCACGTGTTAGGAGACAACATGAAGGTCTATGATAATCCACCACCTAGCCCTTACCCCCTTCACGAGTTTCTCTCCATGTACTATATTTTTCACTGGATGATGTATGATTTTAAGCTCCCTAAAAGATAACTTTCTATCTTTTAATATGAAAGACAACCATGATGACTTATGTGCTGCCTATTGCCATGGTCCTAGCCTAAACTATATATTATCATGTAGCCCCTATGGGGAATTTAGTGTGTTCGGGTTAAGATTTTTTTTAGAAAGAATTTTCTTCGCTTAGGGTGTGAAATAAAATATAAGCTCAAATAAATTAGGTACAAAGATTCTGGAAAGAGGATACACTTTATACAAAATTTATTGTGTGGTGAATGTGTCTACAAGTGAGATTGTGAACATATAAAGTGTGAATTGATGTGGTGGTGATCCTTTATAATTCCCTTAATTAAACTATGTGATGTTTGTTCTTTTCAAGAAAATAAATGATGTGTGGATGATGGGCCACTTACTTCTTTCCTAATTATACTATGTGAGCATATGTTTGTGTGCAAAATTTCAAAATTAAAATATAAGCAATTACTCTACTTGTAATGGTTAGAAAAACAAATTGGTTAGTAGTGATGGTGCGTGCTAGGTGAATCTAGTGCACATACAAAGTGTTTGAATTTCAAGTATGTGGATATGTAGTCATGATCCTTGTTATCACCCCAAGAAACTCTCCTAGGTTGTATATCAGAGATGCTCGGGAACATTACAAACTCAACAAAATATTGGATAAATGGTGGATGAATGAAAGAAATGTTGCATATTCAAGCCAGATAACCGCTTCTACTGTGCTTGGCCCCAGACATGGGTGAACACCCCAGACTACAAGGCTTTTAACCACCAATTACTCACAGTTTTAAAGAAAATGTGATGATGGAGAACACTGATGACACCAGCAGATGCACAGGACCCGGTGATGGCCAACTGCAACTAGTTTAAAGGTCTGTAAATCTGTTTTCTAATACACAGACAGGATGACAACTCTCTGGCATTAAAATAACAGAAACTTGCAAACAAATTCAATGATACATGCTAAATCCTAACACAGAGGTGGGATGACAGCCCCTCTAATGCTAAACATTAACAACACATGAATAAATGCAAAACATGCACAGCCTGGAACAAGAAGAAGAAGTGGGCAGTGAGCAATTAACAGCAAAAGAAGCTTACATTAGCTAGAAAGGAAGACCAGAAGCTGTAGGTTACACAGTAGTTACAGTCTCCAGAAGTTGAAGCTTGCAACAGAATAACACTCATCAACCTGATTACATCTTTTTCCTAAATATATCTAGAGTTTGTTTGCAAAAATGCTCTGCAAACACATGCGTGGAGGGGTCATAACTGACCACCAACCACATTTAGAATTTGATATGGGCTTCTTATCCAGTTTGATTGTTTTTAATGAACAAAATGGCTCTTTCTATACTTTGATGTCCTTCCTGAACAGGTGAAATATTATCTACATGACTTTCAATAACTGCTGCAGTCATTGAACTGCTCGAGGATCATTCTTCTCGTCCTTGGCCATGCTATCTCTTTAACTGTGGTTGCTGAGAATTCAATGCACAGTGTACTGGATGATCTCTTCCTTCTTCATGCACACAAAACAGGCCAAAAACACAGCAAAATACACCAAAAATGGACGAAGAGCCGAGGAAGAAAGCTGGCCGTTGGATGGAAAAATGGACGGCCTAGATCCGATGGTGCGAGGCGATGGAGGACACAGAGGCACAGGGATCAATAGCAGCCGTCGGATCGCGAAAACGAATGGTGCAGATTGGATCGGAGGGCGCTATTGGGGAAGACGGGCGGAGACAGATCTGGGCCGTCAGATCGCAGCGGGAAAGATCAGATGGCTATCGAGAGTGGGAGTTGCAGACAGGTTAACGAGCAGGGAACCATACCGGAAAGGCAGTAAGCTGTTTCCCAGCACCGCTCTTGGCGCTCGGTGATTTACGTACCAGGGCGTGCGATCGAACAGATTTATAACACGTGGCTGGTGGGAAACCACTTCCCCGTGGGCTATCGGTCGATCGGTTTATGGGAGCGGGGGCTGCGCACATCGTTGGATCACGATGATGGTAATCGGATGGCCGAGATTTAATACACATGTATATTGGATGATGCGACAAGTGAGGGTGGGCCCGAGCTTTACTAAAGCTTAGGGTTATGATTTTTTATTATATGCGTGGTTATAAAGGGTTAGGACTATAGTGCCGAGGTAAAACGAAAATAGGTTAATTTGGGGTTTATAAAGCTATCAGGGTTTATAAAGCTTAAACAAAGAACGCGCGAGGATGGGAAAAAGGGTTTAAAGGGAAATGAGGAGAATTTAAGGGTAAGGAGGAAACGGAGGTGTGGGAGTTATAAGGAGAAAAGGGGAAATGAAGGAGAAAATGGGAAAAACTGCAGCCAACCTTTTTTTTTTTTGCAACCAAAATCAGCACTGCCCAAGCTGTCATTGACCCTCAACTGTTAAAAATTGTAGCAGAGCTAACACTGGCTCCTTCTGGGGATGAGATCCTCCCTGTGAGGTCTCAAGAACCTGCAGATCAATGCCTTTCCAGCTGAAAACAAATTAACCAAAATTCCTAGTGTTCCATTGGGCATGGAGTCTACTGCATCTGTACTAAAACTGATAAAAACACAATATTTACAACTTTTAAGGCCAAAGACCTTAAACAACATAAACTTTCAAAAACCGCCCATTAACTAAGCCATCAAAGACTGTCTCTCCTCCCATACTTTTCAGTATGAAAGTGTTGTTCCCTTGAATTTGTGAAATGTTGAAAGGCCCTGTTCAGAAAGCATCAAATTTCCCATGATTGCCTTTCTTCTCCTTTAGTGCATCCCATTTTAAAACCAAGTCACCAACTTGAAAATTATTTGATTTTGCCTTCTTGTCAAAGGCTTCCTTGACCCTCTTCTGATGTGCTGCAGCTTTTTCAACCAGCTTTTCTCTATTCTGATATAACTCTGCCAAATCAGTGATCCTCTTTGCCATATCTTCTTCCTCATCCTGCTCTATTTGAAGGAATTTTTCCATAGGGAGAGTTAGCTGAATTGGAAATACAGCATCAGTGCCATATACCAGCTTGAAAGGAGAATTTCCTGTAGATTTTTTAATGGTCACTCTATCAGCCCATGGTACATACTTGAGCTTTGAATCCCAATTCTTTTTATTGTCCTCTAGCAGCTTTTTAATTATCCTGATCATACTTTTATTAGAGGATTCTGCCAGACCATTTCCTTGAGGATAATAAGAGGTGGAATGAACAAGTTTAATACCCATAGAATCACACATTTCCACCAATTATTTTTCCCTGAAGGCTACTGCATTATCCGTTATTAGTTTATGTGGACAACCAAATCCGCTGAAGATATTTTCTGTCAAAAACTTCATGACCACATTATGATCAGCCTTCCTGGTAGGGACTACTTCAATCCACTTAGTGAAATAATCAGTGGCTACTAATATCCACCTGTGCTGGCCACTGGAATGTGGATTGATTTCTCCAATAAAATCCAAGCCCCACTATTGAAAAGGTCCTTTTGCAATTATTGGTTTTAGGGGCAGGGATTTCAACTACTGTTTTCCTTCAAATCTTTGGCACCTATCACAAGATTTAACAAAAACAAATACATCAGAAAATAAAGTGGGCCAATAGTACCCAGCTTTGAGAATTTTATGTGTTGTGGCTTTCCAATAATGATGCCCTCCACACATGTTGTTATGAAACTACTGCATAACTTCTTTTGACTGTTCTTTGTCCAGACACCTCAAAAATATTCCAGATGGATCCCTCCAGTAGAGCAGATTTTCCATAATGCAATACTTTGCTGCTCTAAGTTTTAAAGTTCTGGCTTGACTTTGAGTAAATCCTGAAGGGATTTCTATCTTCAACAAGAAATTAATTATTGCAGAATACCAACCACACGAAGCTAGATTCTCGGCCACTGACTGTTTTCTCTCTGTTTCAGCTACTTTTTCCTCTTCTTCTACCTGACCATTTTCTACAATTGTGCATAAGAAATCAATATCTAAAGATCTACAATTTTCTTCAGCTAATAGCTTGGCAAGACCCTAGCCTCTGACCAACTTAGTGGGCTTCATCTCTATATTAAATTCTATCATTTTTGCAATCCATTTTGCCCTTCTTCCATCAACATCAGTTTGAATCAAGACATCTTTTATTGCAGCAGAAGGCACATATGCAATTATTTTTTAATGCAAGATATCAACTCTAAAAGCCTTTAAGGATTTAATAAGAGCATATGCCTGTTTTTCTATAATATCATACCTCAGTTCAACATCCCTCAAATTCTTGCTGAAAAATGCTACTGGATGTTCTGAACCTTCTTCACCTTGCTGCAATAAAACTGCTGCAATGGTGTCTTTAGAGGAAAATGAAAATATGTGAAACTCCTTGCTGTAATCAGGACTTATTAAAGTGGGAGCCTCCATAATAGCTTTTTTGATTTTCTTGCTGTTTCAGTCCATCTTACCTCTGACCCTTTTCTCAACATAGAGGTAATATGCTTCACTAGTTCAACAAAGTTTGGAATAAACCTCCTGACAAAATTAATTTTGCCCAAAAAGGATTGGACATCTTTCTTTGATCTTGGGAAAAACAAAGTCTGTATGGATTTTACTGTTTCTGGGTCTATCTGAACACTTGCAGCAGACACAATATGTCCCAACAGCTTGCCTTCTTCCAAAGAAAATTGTGATTTTTTGGGATTGATTGAGATTCCAAACCTCCTGCACTTCAAGAATACTTTTTTCAAATGCTACAAATGATTTTGATGGCTGCTAGAGTAAACTGTTATATCATCAATGTAAATAAGCACAAATTTGTCCTTCTCTCCCACAAATGCTATATCCATATCTCTCTGAAAGGTGGCTCCAGCATTCATCAATCCAAATGGCATTTTGGCATACATAAAAGTGCCCCAAGGAGTGGTAAACGCAGTCTTCTCTTGATCATCTGGATGCACAGCAATCTGATTAAAGCCTGAAAAACCATCCAAGAAAGACATTACTTTGGCTCCTGAGACCTTTTGCAACAAGTGCTCCATCTTTGGTAAAGGATAGTTGTCTTTCTTGGAACATTTGTTTAAATTTCTGAAATCAACACAGAGTCTGATTTCTCCACTCTTCTTCCTCACCACCACTAGATTGGACACCCATTTTGAATATCTAAGAGGGACAATGATCTTAGCAGCCAGCAGTTTTTTAATTTCTTTTTCAATTAGAGGAAGAAGCATATGATTTATTGGTCTTAGCTTCTGTTTGAAAGGTATTATGTCTTTCTCCAGAGGGATTTTATGTTGAATTATATCCTTATCATATGTTTTCAGGCCACTATACTCCCAGGCAAACACATCAACAAATTGCCTCATTAAATTGCAGTATTCAGCACTTTGATCAGCAGATAAATGAGTGGACAAATTCACATACCTAGCTTGACCTGGACTTCCTATATCATACTTACAAACTATAGATTGGTATTCTTTTTGGGCAGCCTTGTAAGGCACATCATTCTGGTCAAACAGTCTTTCAAGAGGAATTAGGCCCTTAGGAATATGATTACTAGGAAGCTGGACAATGTTGTCTTTACCAATTTTATTTCTAAGCTGGGATTGGGGGTTTTCTAACAAGGCTTCATTCTCTTGGTCAATTTGCATCTTCGAAAACTCATCAATGACTTGAAGGAACCTATTTATCTCATCATCATCATTAAAAACTTTCCAATGGTGGACATTATCAGGCAAAGAAGGCCTATACTTCATTTGGACTTCATAAATTAATCTGGGAGGCATGGGAGGTATAAATAAACTAGCAAACACAGCAAGGGAATCAGCAAGCTAATTTTGGGCTCTAGGAATATATGAAATACAAAACTAATCAAAGGAATCCATGAATCTCCATACCTCATCTCTATATGCTTTCAACCTTGGGTGCTTTTCTTGAAATATTTTATTTACTTGCTGAATGATCAAATCAGCATCTCCAAATACCTTTATGCTTCTAATTCCTCTGTCTTTTGCTGCACTAAGACCCAACAACAATGCCTCATACTCTGCTATATTATTTGTGACTTGAAACACTAGCTTAAAAGATAGTTGAATGCTTTCTTTCTTTGGAGATACTAGCACCACCCCTGCTCCTGCAGTCTCCCTAGAACATGCTCCATCAAAGAACATCTCCCAAATCTAACTTCCTTGCTCTTGCTTGGCCTAAACTGTTGGTTTCCTGAGCTGCATTGAGGCCTTCTAAGATTCTTCTATTTGGAGAATGAATGCTCCAAAATCAGTCTCCACTGCATATATAGGATGATTTGTAGGATTCTTCTCATCACTGATGATATATGCCAACTATGCTTCTCTGTACAATCTCCTACTTTCTCCTCCAAACACTGGGATTGTTGCATAAGAAAGATCATTCTGTAAGGTCCTGCCTAGTCTCTTAGTCCACCCTCTGGACAGCAGCATGCCAAACTTAGGAGGGACATCTGCTACCACAATATCCATCATCATACTCTTCATGGGCAGCTGAGTTAAGGTAATGGCCAAATCCTTAATCAATCCAAGACATTTCACCTTCCTTGAATCAAAAGAAAATAAATCATGATAGGGTCTAGTGATATCAAGGCCTAACTCCTCCATGACAACTTTAGGCATTAGATTGTGGCTGGCCCCTATGTCTAGCAGGCAGTTGTGAAGGATTTTTTCATGAATGGTCAAGGAGACATAAAAAGAAGGAGAATTATTATCAGTAGGTTCAATCATAGGGTTGTGCACAATGGCAAGCTTGTCATCTTACAAATTAACAGAATTAGTGGAGGTTTGTTTGGTTTCTAGCTCAAGGGCTTCAAGGATGGGCTTCCTAAATACTTCACTCTTCACCAACTCAACTAGAGGCACAGATATTTTCAATTTCTGAACTTCTGACTCAAAACTGAAAGAGAATAAGAAAAACTGGCACAAGAAGCTTACAATTGCACTATGGGCAGACAGACTTACTACAAAGAGATCTATTGGAACTAGCCCTTATGAGTTAGTTTATGGTATGGAGGCTATGTTTCCTTCATATTTAGGAGTTCCTGTAATGAAATTACTACAAGAAGCTCAAGTGGAACCAAATGGCATTCAAAGGAGAATAAATCAGACTATCCATTTGCAGCAGACCAGAGAAGAAGTGCACCAAAGATCCCAAGTGTTATAAGAAAACCTCAAGAAAATATTTTATAAAAGGACCAAAGCAGAAGACTTCTACATTGGAGACAAAGTTCTAAGGTGGGATTCCAGGAGAGAAGACAAAGGAAAACATGGGAGGTTTGACTTCCTGTGGAAAGGGCCATTTATCATTCAGGCATTGCAAGGGAACAATACTTACTTTCTGAAGAGCCTGGATGGTACAGAAACAGAAGAAGGACCAGTGAATGGTCGAATGCTGAAACATTACTTTGATCTAGTTTTGTGATGAATTTTGACTCTAACATGTACATACTATATCCTTAATGATGTCACAGTTTGGGTTGGATAGTAACTTGCTGCAGTTAAAGCCTGAAGAGAAGGCCCTAAGCTTCACAAGTGTGTTGTCATATATACAAATAAAGCAACCAGCAAAGAGAAATTTCAGAGCACAACAAAAGTTATTCAGAAGGCCATCTGACCTGCTATTCTTGACTTTCCACCAGGGAAAGCCATCCCCAAGTGGAGCCACTGTTATACTCCTATACCAATAGGTGTCATATTTCATGATTGACTTGATGAGCTCTATAATATGTTCATTCCTTTCTTTGTTGAAAAGGTTTCCATATTATCAAAAAATCAAAAAATGTAAAAAATATAAAGAGGGTATGCCCTAAAAAAAAATCAAAGGGTAAAAAGAATAAAATGGTCAAAAAAGTGGAAGAAATGAACCCCAAACAAAGAAAGACCAGGAAAGTGTGCAAGTCCAAAATGCCACCACTTTTTCATCTTCTGTAAATAAGCATTGTGTGCAACTTTTTATTTTATGCCATAATTGATGAACGACCAAAAAACTTAATCTTGGCTAGTTCTTGTTTTGAATTTCCCGTTTTAGAGATAAAGAATAAAATCTGGCCAAACTGTTTAATCTTGGCAAATAAGTAGATAGTAGAGAAGCAAAGGAGCTCAACAGTTTAATCTAAGCCCTTGGAAGTAATAAGGGCAGACTTAGGTAGGCTTACCATGAAAAGAAAAGAAAAGTTGATGAGGGTTTGCTAATCCAAGTGCACCCAAAGAAAGAAGGAAAAAATGCTAGGCAAAGTAGGCAGGGTAGGTAGATTGATGTTGCAGAATGAGACTTGTTATGGATTATGTTTCTAAAAATGTATTAACTTTCACTCCCATCACAAAAGTGCCAGGCGAACATTTCACTTGAAGTAGCTCAAGCGAGGCAAGGTTTCATAACTAACTCCCCTTCATACTTTTCCCTAAATCATTCACTAACTTCCCCAAAGGTATTAAGATCTGCTTGATATCACTCACAAGCCACTCATTCTGGTTTCATAAAGATTGCCTAAGTAAAACCCTATTTTTACTTAGGAGAATAGCCATATTTCTCATGTAAAACCGCTTTTCCCTTTTAGCCTAAGTTTTTAACCATATAAATTAGCGCTTTCAACTACAAAAATTCATATTAACTTTAATTTATATTATTTAAATCCCGCTTTATCACCCTTCCCCGTATTATGTAAATATAATAAAAATCCCCAAATATTAATATTTCCCACCCCGGTCGAATACGACCATAGTTACATTTCAACAGGGATTAATGAGTTTATTTGAAACTCATTAAAAAACCTTCTCCGCTTGTTATAATGGGATTAATTAACCCCCGGTTAATTAATAACCGAACACCCCATGGACCAATGAAAACCACCCCGATACCATTAAAAAACATGATTTATTTGCATCGGCCCCACGAATTAACCTCCCGCCATCTCCATGCACCGTCCGTCATCCGATCAACCCTCGCCCATCCGACGGTCCGCATCCATTTCGAGACCCCCCTAACCTCCGCCTTTTACCACACGATCGCTCCATGGTATTGCCGCCATACCAAGGACACACGTCTCCCACTTAACTTGTTCGCTCCCTCCTCGCCTGAAACCGCCCAGCTCCAAAAGCAGTGTGGGCGAAACCGCTTACCACCATCATCTGTCCTCCCGCTGACATCATCTACTGACATCACCCGCCACATCACCTACCCCCGTACTCCCACTGACATCTTCCATCCTTTAAAACAAAAATTCTCACCAAGCTTCATTTTTCCAATTAAAAGGGTAAAAAGGTATTTTTTGCTGTATTTCTCTACGTATCGTGCTCCAGGGCATAAAAACAACTGAGGTCACATTTCCATGTCTTCCGACCAGAAAGGCTCCATCGATGAGCTCCTCCGCCTATCAACCGAACCTCCAATGTATGGTTTCCTCCTCTTTTGACACAGGTACCTGTAAATTTTCTCAATACATGGCTGTCAGCGCTTCAATTGCCAGGACTTCTCAGCAATCTCCACAGAAAGGTCTAAGTGTTATGGATCAAAAAAGGCGCAGAACAACCTCCAGTATCCCAAACAAACAGGTGTTTTTCCATAGTTACACTGTTACCCTTAGAAAAAAGGAAATTTTGGGTGGAATGCCAAAGAGCGGTGTGCAGGGGTCAATTCAAGCATTAAAGTGTATCAGATCAGCATTCAAGATGTCAGAGCAGAATTAAAAGTAGCGGAGAAGAATTGAAGAAAGGTAGATCAGAATTAAAGAGCACAGTTAATACAGGCAGTCGGCACAGAGCTACTACAGAAGATAGCTACAAGCCAAACCCTAAAGGCCTGCCTCCAGCACAACATCAGTTAGTTGTTTCTATTTTACTTGTAAATTGTTATTAGTTAAACCTAGATATTATCTCACAGCTGTTATGAGATATAGGTTGTACATATTTTGTTGTATAAATACCCCCTCCATTAGAGTATTGAGGGAGTTTGTGGTGTGTGTGGATTTCCTAGACTCTACTGTAATACTGAATTTTTGGAATAAAGAGTTGTTGGAAACATTTGTTGTCTGGCCTACTAGATGAAGAATTGAAGCAGAGGACTTGTCACAGAATTCTTGAATCAACCTCCGGATCAATAAGTCCCCTATATCTTGTGTTTTACAGTTTTCTTGTTTATTATATCATCTGTGTTTCATAAACTGAATGATAAAGAAAATGGTTAATTTCATAATATGCTTGATTGCACTCTGTATTCAGTCTTTATTGTTCTCTGTGTTTTCTTCAGAATTAGAATAAGCAGTGAAATCTTAATTGCTCCTGTTTCTTGATTCTTGCATGTGGATTATTTGTTAAGGAATTATTAACTACCCCTTATCAGTAATCATCCATTTTCCCTCTTTCAATATGTTGAAGGATTCTTAACTGCCCTTCACCCATTTGAGCCCATTCCATCTGTTTCAATCCTTCATTTGTTCCCTATTTGACTACCTTGCTCTGTGAAGCCATCCTCTGTTAAGAAACCAAATCCAGAAAGCCTGTTTCTTTGACTCCATCATGCCCAATGGACTGAACTATTCTGTTTTACCTCACTGTTCTATCGAATCTCACCACCCAAACTCAAAACAAAACCCTTGAACTTCATAACTAGCCTAATACCTTTAAAAAACAAAGCTAAATCATAAAGAGAGAGCCCTCTCTGGATACAAATTGGCTAGATTCTGTATCTAAAAGATTGGTCTATGGTTACCTCGGCATCCTTCCCTTTTCTTACAACTTTAGGGAAAACCTGAGTGATAACAGTAACCACAAACCACTTTTGGAGATCAGGACCTAACCTTTCTGATGCTCAGAGAGGGCTCTCTCTTTATAATTTAACTTTGTTTTAGTTAAGATGATTTTAGGCTAGTTATTGTTTGCACTTGGGTTTTGGTTTGAAATTTTGGGTGGTGGGATCACTTTACTTAGATGAACAGAGGTTTGCTTTAACCATTGGGCTATGGGGTCAAATGTCAGACAAACAAGACTGGATTCAATTCTAAAAATAGTGTCTACAGAGCAAGATAGGTGAGTTACTGCAAATCTCAAAGGCTAAATGGTGAAATGGTTTCAAGTCGGATCCAAGGAGAAATTAAGGGTTCCCTAGGCTGGACTCTAGAAGGAATGAAAGAAGTTAACCGGGATGAGAGAGCAATTAAGGGTTCTCAAATCCGGGTATCAGAGGAAAACATGTAAATGACTAACTGTGCAAAACAGAGTGTACTTAAACAATTTCTGAGTGATATCTCCAGTTAATTCATTCAAATTTAGAACACATTTAAGATTATGAAACACATAAGAGGGTAACAAAATCATACAAAGAAGATACTTCACTGCAAATGGCTCATCTCATGAATCCTGTAGTGAAATTATTTTATTACTTGCTCCAATCTGTTGACTTGAAAATGGTACAATCACCCTTAGGTTTAAGATCAAAATATCTCTACAAATGTAAAATAATCCACCATAATACTTCGAATTATGAAGTATTTATACAAAAGGAATTACAAATTATTTGAAACTAAATTCAGAACTAATCTAGGAAAAAAAGAAATATCTTCTTGCAAGAAAATAGAGACAGCTATTGAACTGCTGCTTGTTGTCCTTGTTATTTAGGTTCTGTTGGCTTTGCTCTTTGATCTTTTTCGCTTTATGTTGCTTAGATGTTTGGTCTTCACGCTAGATGTTTTGTTTTACTTTAACCTTTCATCTAATACTCTTTCATCTGATACATTTTAACCCTGCTGACCTGTCAATATCATTTTACTTTGTTGTTTCACTTTTTACTGTACATTTATATTTTACTGTGTATTTACTACAATAAATCATTGAGTTTTTCCTATCTTTCCTCATCTGGTAATTGGATATTGAGAATTTTTCTGTATATTTGGAAAAAGTAGGCTTGTTAATAAACACGTGTTTTACCCCATGCTGGAGGTAAAACAAGTTTTCAAAAGTTTGGTACAACACTTTGCCTGTTTGCATGCCCTTCATGGATGAAGTGATTATATGTTATCTAGCCACTTCCATTATCTTCTTGTTGTAATCTGCCTATGTCATTAGCTTATCATTTATAACTAATGGAATAGGTAATCCCTTTTCCTTCAAAAGTTCGAACTTAGCCACGAACCTATCAACGACTAGTTGCATGTTTTGACACTTATCTTCTAAATTCAACATCAAATTCCTCTTAGTGAGGACTTTTCTGACTTCCAAAATTGTACCTGTCCTGTCAGGTATCTCCAGTTCTTGCAGTTCATACTTATTCTTGGAGTTGAGGAAGTGGATGATTCTTGCAGCTTCCTCTGGCATATCTCCAAGTTCTGTTTTAACCCTTTCAATAGCTTCTATATCTTGCTTTATTAAATCAATCTGCTAAAAAATGACCTGGATGGATGGCCAAATATCATTGACAGAGTCAATGATATTGGCCCACAATTGCTCTTTAGCCTTACCTATAGGCTCACTCAATGTCAATTCTTTCTCCAGGCTTTTTATCCTTTCATTCATCCTTGTAGCCTTTTGTTGTTCTTCTTTATGCATGATCTAGGCAAGTTTGCAATCTGTCTCTAGGCTGGTGACTTTCTCCTTAAGTTTGATCATCTCATTGGTCTGAATGGACATTTCTTCCATTGCTTTGACCAGCCTGTTTGCTTCATCACTTGTGGAGGTTGTTTTTGTTGATCCTGTTGCTAATGTAGTATGTGCAGATGTTGGTAGTGCAGTGGCCATTGGAGCAGTGGGAGCTAATGTTGCTGTCAAAGTACAAGGTACAGTTGTGGTCACTGTTGGAATGACAGTTGTAGGAGCATTATCAATGCTAGCTTTTTTGAGCTGAATCAAGCTATCCAACTCCTTCTCCATCTCCTTTAACTGGTCATTCAGTTGCAGCACTAAGTCCATCATTTCCTCATGATTTGTCTGGATTTTTAGGACTTATTTTGTCTGTGGGAGCTACAAATTAGGCAACTTGAGCTATTTCTTAAGGGCTGCTGATGCAGGGGTAACCTAGCTCTACCCTGCAATCACCAGGATCTTCAGTAACCGTGTATATGAGAAGGTATTCCCACTGTTGACCGAATCAAAACTATTCTTATAAGCAAGCAAATTTTCACATCTTCATGATTATAAAACCATCAAACCTCATATAAACGCTTTCATTTAATCTTAATTTCTTCAACAATCCCATGTCTACAGCTCTGTGCATATGAACCACATAAATGCGCTGTCCACACATTCATTGACGCGCAGCTATCTTTATTCAATCCAAACCATAAGAACTCCAACGCTATTCCACGCAGATAATACATGAATGCTCCTGCTTCAATGTCAATAGCTTTTCCTACAAAACTCAAACGCATGCCCAGATTTCTCTGCAAGCAGAGTACCTGCCAACCTGGAACCTTTCGCTGCAAGCACCTTTCCTTACCGCCACTTCAATAATCTCCAGACTGCGAAGAATACAACTTTGAATCGCATGATTCCCAGAGAAAAAAATCAATGCTAATGCTAGACAATTTAGATCCACAGAAATAAGATGCCAGATTTAAACTCCATGATACAATGGTCAATCCGTGTGTGCCTAACAATTGCCCTCGGAACCACGCCTCCAGATCATACAACGATTCAAATTCAAACGCAACAAATTTTCATTGAACAAATCAAACCATTCAGATTTTGGAGAAGCGAAACTGTTTCCAAGAATCGCATACCTCTCCATGTGGACAGTGATTAATCTCTCAATCTTGAGAGAATCCGGGAATCTGTGGTAATTTACAGTTTATCGCGCCTCTACAAAGCCACTGTTTTATTGGCTGGC
Organism: Pinus tabuliformis; assembly: GCA_031772625.1. Classification (NCBI taxonomy): domain Eukaryota; kingdom Viridiplantae; phylum Streptophyta; class Pinopsida; order Pinales; family Pinaceae; genus Pinus; species Pinus tabuliformis. The sequence goes on from CM062811.1 coordinate 99,525,302, forward strand.
TTCCCATCGGAAAATGACATAAATTGGATTAATACACAGTGAACGCCTCTCCAGTAACGCTGCCATACTGTTCCTTGAAAAATTAATGTAATTGATATGTGTAACCTGCGGTTTCCTCTAACTATAATAAATGAAATCTGCGCACAGTCATAAGATTAACACACTTATATAACAATTGACACAATCCTCATGTAAAACACGCAGGTTTACTAGCCCTCATTCGATTGGCCTCGGCGCTGTCAGATATCAAACGATGGCATATCCAGCGATTACAAAGTTAAATTTCATGCAAACAGTAAACACCAGCTGAGATAGACAGGCGTTCAAGCCTTTTTCGTACACAGTAAATGAAATTATAAAATACATGCATTTTCACTAACAGAAATCCATGAAATTCTTACAAATACCGAGAGGAATTTTCATTCGTAATGCTTCTGACACACCTCTCCTCTCTCTCTCTAACAAGATCTATATATAGACTTCCCCTTCCAAAACGACTATCTATCAGTCCTCCTATTATTGCTAACAGAAATTTCCTACTCCCCTAAAGATCTTAATAGAATATCCTATCTCATAACTCTCGCTACACCTATCTAACCAATCTTATCCCTATCTCTAAAATAAGACAATCTTTTATTTATTACAAACATAAATAATAACAAACTATTTAGGGAGTTTTACCCTTCTCAATAACCCTAAATTCGACCCAACAGTTAATGAATTTTACTGTGATTAGCCACAACATGTGGACAATCCTCCACATTGCTGGCTAATGCCGATGCTCCTGCATCAGACTCCCGAAGTTTAAATTAACCATGATCTCCTGATCATGCATTTCTGGGTTGCGTCCTCCTGGATCCCATACTTGATTTGATATTCTGTTTTTGGTTACTGTTGTTGTTTGTCCCTCAAGTCTCCCGCCTTTGTGCTGCAATGCTTCACTATCTGCTGCTGTCCTTTTCACATACCTTGCTGCTGTTTTGCTCACTTTAATTTGCAATTCTTCATTCCTTCCAAATTTCTGGTTACTTCCATCTTGCTGAGTTAATATTTATGTCTCCTTCATGCCTCTGAGGACATAACTCCCTTGTAGCTCTTGATCTTTCATCTCACCTTCAAATAATCGCTGTTCAATTTCTCTGATTTCAGCATCATATTTATTAATGTTGTCTTCCACACCTTTTCCTCCATCAGGTTCTGTAAGCTTCGTTTCTCCTTTGGGTTCCTCGAGTAATCTTTCCAAGAATTCTATCTCCTTGTAAAATCTCTCCAGCAGATCATCACAATTTCCATTCTCAGTTTCATTCTTTTCTTGACAATCCTCCTGAGTTGACCTGTTTTCTACATCATCATATTGCAAGCATCTTTTATTAATTCCATTAAACAAATTCATTGGTTTACCTTTTTGTGGTCCCACTATGGAATTGTCATCAGACTTCTGGTCTATATCAACCTCATCTGACTCTTTCACACCAAACAAGATTTCATCTATGAACTCCTTCTGTTGCAATAGATCAACGCCCTCTTCCTCTAAAAGAGATTCTTCATCATACTTTACCTCAAGAGCTTCATTCCTGTTTGTGACAGTTTCATCAAACTGTCCATCATTCTCCGCATATCCTGCAAACATACACAAACTATAAGAATCAAAATCACAAGGCTTCATTGCCTCATTGGCTTCCTTTGCCAATATATCTTCGAATTGTTCTGAATTCTGCCAATAGTCCATGAGATCTTCAGCTGACCTCTCATTATCCTCTTTCCCTAACATCTCACCATGTTCTGGTCTGCAAATGGAAACTTCCAATTCTACCTCTGCTTCTCTGAGTTTCTCTGATTCCTCTTGAGCACTCAATATCTGCTCAATCTTTCTCAATTCTTCTACTAGCTCTGACTTTATTTGTTGATTTCTCCTTTCTCGTAGCCTTGGCCACTTTACTCTTTTCTTCATGGTCCAAACACTTTTCTGCAGCATCTCCATCAATATTCCAATCTGGAAATCTATCTCAGCTTTCTCTCGGTCAAAGTCTTCTTGACTCATGCCATTTACTTTGGCATCTTCCATTCTGCTGCGGCTTCCTTGTGAACTTCCGCTATGACTATCTGTAGTCATTTTCTGCTCCTCTCTTTTCATGAGCTCCTTACACCTCTGCAACAAGCCTCTGCAACAGTAAGTCCTTCTTACTGCAATCTTACCTCACTGAGCTCTCCTTACTCAGTCTTTTGGTAAGCACGATCCCCTATCTGGAATCTTCTCTGAGCAACACCTTTGCTCTCTCTAGGCTTCTGCAATCTTCCACTCTTTCTGATGCTGTCACCTCTGCTTTGAATAGATTTCCTCACAGCTGCAATCTCGTACTAAACTTCATTCAGAAAACAAACTTATCCAGTTTCAACAGAGCCAAGCTCTGATACCACTTGATGCAGGGGTAACCTAGCTCTACCCTGCAATCACCAGGATCTTCAGTAACCGTGTATATGAGAAGGTATTCCCACTGTTGACCGAATCAAAACTATTCTTATAAGCAAGCAAATTCCCACATCTTCATGATTATAAAACCATCAAACCTCATATAAACGCTTTCATTTAATCTTAAGTTCTTCAACAATCCCATGTCTACAGCTCTGTGCATATGAACCACATAAATGCGCTGTCCACACATTCATTGACGCGCAGCTATCTTTATTCAATCCAAACCATAAGAACTCCAACGCTATTCCACGCAGATAAGACATGAATGCTCCTGCTTCAATGTCAATAGCTTTTCCTACAAAACTCAAACGCATGCCCAGATTTCTCTGCAAGCAGAGTACCTGCCAACCTGGAACCTTTCGCTGCAAGCACCTTTCCTTACCGCCACTTCAATAATCTCCAGACTGCGAAGAATACAACTTTGAATCGCATGATTCCCAGAGAAAAAAATCAATGCTAATGCTAGACAATTTAGATCCATAGAAATAAGATGCCAGATTTAATCTCCATGATACAATGGTCAATCCGTGTGTGCCTAACAATTGCCCTCGGAACCACGCCTCCAGATCATACAACGATTCAAATTCAAACGCAACAAATTTTCATTGAACAAATCAAACCATTCAGATTTTGGAGAAGCGAAACTGTTTCCAAGAGTCGCATACCTCTCCATGTGGACAGTGATTAATCTCTCAATCTTGAGAGAATCTGGGAATCTGTGGTAATTTACAGTTTATCGCGCCTCTACAAAGCCACTGTTTTATTGGCTGGCTTCCCATCGGAAAATGACATAAATTGGATTAATACACAGTGGACGCCTCTCCAGTAACGCTGCCATACTGTTCCTTGAAAAATTAATGTAATTGATATGTGTAACCTGCGGTTTCCTCTAACTATAATAAATGAAATCTGCGCACAGTCATAAGATTAACACACTTATATAACAATTGACACAATCCTCATGTAAAACACGCAGGTTTACTAGCCTCATTCGATTGGCCTCGGCGCTGTCAGATATCAAACGATGGCATATCCAGCGATTACAAAGTTAAATTTCATGCAAACAGTAAACACCAGCTGAGATAGACAGGCGTTCAAGCCTTTTTCGTACACAGTAAATGAAATTATAAAATACATGCATTTTCACTAACAGAAATCCATGAAATTCTTACAAATACCGAGAGGAATTTTCATTCGTAATGCTTCTGACACACCTCTCCTCTCTTTCTCTAAAAAGATCTATATATAGACTTCCCCTTCCAAAACGACTATCTATCAGTCCTCCTATTATTGCTAATAGAAATTTCCTACTCCCCTAAAGATCTTAATAGAATATCCTATCTCATAACTCTCGCTACACCTATCTAACCAATCTTATCCCTATCTCTAAAATAAGACAATCTTTTATTTATTACAAACATAAATAATAACAAACTATTTAGGGAGTTTTACCCTTCTCAATAACCCTAAATTCAACCCAACAGTTAATGAATTTTACTGTGATTAGCCACAACATGTGGACAATCCTCCACATTGTTGGCTAATGCCGATGCTCCTGCATCAGCTGCTATGTCCTCACTCTTCTTTTTTATTAGTTTATATGTGGCTTTAACTTCACTTGGGTCATGACCTAGTTCAATAACCAAGTCCTCCAAGGACTTTATCCTGGTGTCTTTAGCCTGTGAAGAGGCCTTCTCCAACTTGAATTGAGCTGTTACATTGTCCAATGAATCCTGCAACTTGTAAGCAGCCATGGCCTTTGTTGTGAGGGTGGAGTAGATCATTTCTCCAGCCTGCTTGTGAAACTCTATCTGATCAATGGGATGAACATCCCTAGCCAAGACCTCAAAATTTGTCTTCTTGTAGTCTATTGAGGTCTTTGGTTGTTGTACAGTGGGCTGCAAGAATGAGACCTGCATTTTTCCTTCTTTGATGTCAAATGTTGACATCAGTCTAGTCTAGTTTGGTGGTGTGAGCTTGAGGTATTTGGCATATGTCTCTGCCTTCAGTCTCTCATTCCTCATCTTTATCTCTTTAAATCTGTCTTTGATGTCCTTTTCCTTGTCAGCTGGCCTAACAAAGGAAGAGATCTCCATACTCGGTTGTCTACCTATCATCTATGTGTTGGAGGTTGATGGTTGTTGTGTTTCCTCTTATGCATCTGCTTCTTTACCTTTCTGTCCCATTGCCTCAGTGTTAATTATTTCTTCTGATGCAATGTTATCCTCCTGTTCAAAGACAGGATTCAACTTGGGCCTCTTGCTTGGCTCAATCAGCTCATCAATAGTTACCATGGCAGAGCTAGATGCCTCATCCCTGCTCCTTTCAGGATTCTTCTCCTCATTTACTAGAGTTTGTATGACAGGAGGAATGTTCATTGGCTCCCCTTGTTCTGGAACCTGCAGGAAAGAGTTGTGATCAGATTGTCTCTCCAAATCAATAAGTTTGTTCTCTATATCCACAACAGTGTTGTCCATGTCAATAAAGGTGTTCTCCACCCACTCACCGTGGTTAGCAAACTGTTCAATTTCAGGCTTTAGGTGGTGGATGTATGCTCCCAACTTGACCTTGAGTCTGAGCTTGTTTATGACCCAATGAGGGTCATAGTGCCAGATGAAACTGTTTTTGAATTTCATTAGTTGAAGTAACCTGTTGGCCTCTCATCCAACCTCTCTGTTGTTGCAAATAAATGGGCCCATTTGGTTCTTCACTTTGAACTGGGTTTTCTTCCTATAAGCTAGGAAGTGGATCTCATCAGAGCTGATGATTTTCCTGAAGTACTCAAGAGCAAATATCCTCATAGGGAGGTATTTGGGCAACTTATAGGGGGCTAGCTCACAGCCATAAATTCTAATCTCAGTGTGGTTTTGGTACAAGTACCAATCTCCCACCTTGCTGTTCTTGGCCAATTGCAATACTCTCTTGATCTCTGGGCTGATTCTAGGCTGAGTCTTAGAAGTCAGCATGTTCATGACTGGGTATACAAAAGAGTCTATGAAGTCTTTGTAGGTGAATGATGTGGAAAACTTGTGGACTAAGGGTGTCCAATAGATGACTGGTCTCTCCTTTCCCTTGGTGTCCAATTTTTGGATCCTCAAAGGGAACTTATCTTCCTGGTAATACCAGAACATATGAAACAACATTGAAGAGTATATGAAAACTCTTTCAGTGAGCAGTCTAGTGAACTGTTCATGCATTCTATCTGTAATGAACTGGGCATAATCATACATAATAGCAGGAGGCTTTCCTGGAGTGAAAATGGACAAGAAGGCCATGATGACCTCATCCACATGCTCATCTGAAGCGTATCCTAGGATGCATGAGAGAATGGTGATTATTCTCCTACCAATCTCTGAAAAAATAGTGGCAGCATAGGGTGGAATGTCTGTAGCAGTATGTCATTCCTCAATGATGAAATTATGGAAAATTTGTTTGATTTTGACTGGGTCCAGTGTGATGTACAGGTCCAACAGGTTTCTAATGGACAAAGGAGTCAGATTAGGACTAGGCTGGATTTGCAGCATCTGGTTTATGTATTCAGTAGTAATGGTGAATAATATCTCATGGTTTGGTGCCTCAATAGCCCTTTGGCTTGGAACATAATAGGCATGACAAAAATGTACAATGTATGGGAATGGATAAACTTCTGGGAATGTATACTTGGGAAAATTGGATTCCCAAAGGTTGATGTCATCAACATGGTTTAGAAACATATCCTTACCCCATTAGTGGATTCTCAGAAGGTGACCTAGAGTAGCGGTGTCTTTAATTTGGAAATCCCTGTCTACCAGGGCCAAATGGTCAATGTCCAGGTGAGGGGTTGAGACCGGTCTGACATCCAAAGAGGTCGGGGCAGCCATCTTTGTGATAAAATATGGGAATTGGGCTTATACAACTTGTGAAAATGGAGTCTTGACAACTCTGCTAGAAGAATAGGGTATTGGCAGTTTGCAGGGTAGGGGTTTCGGTATTTGAGGGGAAATACTCTCAATTCAATGGAAATTTATTAAATTCAATTACTTTAATGTTTGAATTTACTGTATACTTTTGAATTTGAGAGGGTTGTTCTGGTTCTCTATCGAAATACCTAGAATTTATGGTTCAAGTTGCAAACTAGTTTTGAATGGTGGCTGCAGAGGGTTCTGTGGCTTCAGTTGCGCACTAGAGGGCTGAATTGGGCTTCTGGAGCATGTTCGGAGGCAATTGATGGTCAGAACCGGTTGCAGAAACTCGGGGGCGAGAAAGCTTAGAATGCCTTCGCAGAGTAAATGAGTGAAAAAGGGTGAAAATGGGGGTCTGCGGCCTTTTAACTAGAAATGGTGTAAAATTGGCATGGAAACTCATTTAATGAACAATTATGGTTTTTTTCTTTCGGCGGGGAAGCAATTTAGGGGCCATCGCACCGCTTTTGAGCGATGGGTGGTATTTTCCCAAGAGCACACGACTTAACGCGGTGCCGCCACGTAACCCAAGGGGGCCCGAGCAATACTGCCCATATCGTCTGCTCGCAGGCCAGTAAAGGTCGGGAGATGAAAGGGCGTGATATGGGTGAGGGCCGTAGGATCTGGGGGTGCAAGATCCAACAGCCATAGCGTGGCGGAGATGCATGACAAGAGATGGGGGTGGATATTAGCAGGGCCCAGGGGTTAATTACCCTTAAGTGTAATTAATCAATGGATAAATGTGGGGTTATTCTATAATGCGGGTTTATGGAGTATAACGGGTAAAAGTGAATTTGAGGGGTTAATAAAATAATGTGGGAGGGGAATAATAGTTAGGATAAGAGGCACTAATACAAAATGACTAATTAGTTACTAAAAAAAACAACTAAAATTTGCATATAAACGACCATTTTTTAGTTGGTGACCAATAGTAGCTAATTTACAGTATCTTATAACGCGACCAACTTTTAGTCATTTTTAGCTTAGTCATTAATTGGTTTTCTCAATTTTACAATCTAGTAGTATATTTAGCCATAAATTTGGTCATTAATTTTTCATTATTTTAGTCATTAATTGTCGCAATTAATGACCAAATATATAACAAAATATATTACTATATGAATCATCGAGGAAACCAATTAATGACCAAAGAAATATGACTAAAACATTGGTCGTGTTATAAGATACTGTAAATTAGCTATTAATAGTCATATATATGCAAATTTTAGTCATCATTTACAACCAATTAATGACCAAAGAAATATGACTAAATTTTAGTCGTGTTATAAGATGTTGTAAATTAGCTACTAATAGTCGTATATATGCAAAATTTAGTCATCATTTAATAATAACAAATTTATCATTTGCAGTAGTCATTTATCTTTTTTTCTTATTTTCATATTTATTATATAAATGACTGATTTAGTAGTTCTATTCATTTCATTTATTCATGTTCATCATTAATTAATATAAACTACTAATTTAGTAGTTTTATATTGATTTTATGTGTTTATTATTAATCACCATAAATTAATTAGTATGATTTTGTGACTAAATTTTAAGAAAATGTCATACAATGTGCATTTTTATCTAATATGATAACGCAAAGTTACATATGTTAATTACAAGACTAAATAATATCAAGTGAAAATAAAAGTAATTTCAACCATATAAATTTTATTACATAAAATATCAAGTATTACGATATGAGTTTCCAACTTAATATGGGTTGGACTACAATTTACACATGAAATATTGTTTCATCATTTCAAAACATTATCATTGTGTTGCCAAAGCATTGCAAGTGAATTCACCAACTCTAAAGGCTTGACCATCAGTCTCTATGAGTGTGTCTTATGCAAGATATTGTCTTTAAGGGTATCACTAGACATATTCTCTTCTCTCTCTCATTTTGCATTTGTCGCTGTAGTGTTATTGTTCTCCTCTTTCTTCAATTGTTGCTTCTTACCATCAATATTGAGTTCCTCTCCTAAAAAAAAAAAAAAAAAAAATGTAGAGTATAAGACATGAAAGACGATGAATACTTAAATATAAAATAAAGTAGACTATAAAGGATTTATATGGCATATACCTCAACATTCGAGAGTGGACACTATGTGGCTAGATGGCCTGTATAAACAAAGCAAATAAAATGTCACCATAGAAAATGGAATTGGAGGGGGATTCATCATGCATGCTAGGATTTTTTATGTGTGCACACATCATATTTCTCACTTATAATTGTATCAAAAACAAAGAGTGTTGGATGTGGAGCATGATTGTTCAGAGGTCTTTGTTTCATCCGGATGTATACCCCAGGAAGTTTGTACACCCCTCCACGTGGGGGGGTGTGGGGAGGACTTTTCCCCCCCGCAAGGGTCGGGGAGCGCTGATCCTCCCCGGCTGGGGGGTTCGGGGGCCAGCGGTCCCTCGGTGGGGGTTTGAGGGCAACGCCCCCGAAGCTAAAAACAAATGTAAAATTGCCTTGTAAAAGTATAATAATTTCTAGTCAATCTGGGCCATTCATTAGGCAGATGATCTGATGGTAGAACTTATGTTTAGTTTAGGGTTTTTTGCCCTAGAAGGCAACCCCTCTCTTTGTATGAGGGCATTGTATTTGAGGTTGTGTAATAGATGTGTATTCTCCGAGCGAGAAGCAGAGAAGTGAGACTGTGAGGGAAAACAGAAGATATTACAGCGGATCTGCTGTAGGTTGTGTCTCTTCATTTTGCTAGATAATGGAAAGGAAGGACTCGTTGTTCGGGGTGGACGTAGCCCAAACTGGGTGAACCACGTATATCTGTGTCTCTCTTGTTTTATGCATTTTCTGTGTTTATATTTCTGCAATATTTTATGTGTTCCATTGCTCTGTAATATATAATTTTATAACAAAGAGTATACACAATGACATGTAGTGACGTGGGTGTCTATTTGACTCAATGATATGCTTGATTTTTTAACCCATTCCAATCCTACCACAATGAAATTAAGAGAGACAAGGATGCAATAAGGACTATCAATAAATGAAATTAGAGACATTAGAATGCAACTCAATTGTACATGAATGTAACGATAAGTATTTGCAGCTTCCTGGTCACCGATGACCATCAAATCACACTATGAAAAAATCCTTGCATTATGATAATTTGGTTGCACCTACACTAATCCTCTGTAGTAGTCCCTTGACTTACATATAGATATAATTTTAGAAACAATCCTACTCCTGCAATTCTTCCCTATATGGATCGTCTTTGTCCCCCTATTGATAGTTATTTTTCAAGGCAACAGAATAGAACCCTCCAATTGCATCATTACCTTTCAAAACAATGCTTGAGTATTCCCAAGTGATTGTTGAACCGATCTCTACTCATGTCCATGAAATCCTTGATTTGTCTCCATCGCAAAAACCTCTTTTCGTAATAAAATTATAAATCCCACATCTACATTCCTCGTCCCCGACATACCAAGTCTTGAAAGTGGAATACTTTATCATTGCTCCCTCAGTGAAATAGAGATCCACTACTGTGGCATGGAGATGATTGTTGTCATAAAATGGTATAGTTAATCCTTCAATATATGTCACATAACTCCTCTCACCTCATAAAACTCCTTTCATCTACAAAAATAAGAGTCCTCTCAAAATGCCTGGTCTCCATCTCATTCATCCTTAAATAAATGGATATTTCCATGGGTGAAAAAGTGTGCTTGGAGATTTGATAGAAGGAACTATCATTAAAAAAATAAAAATACAATGCAACATAATAGTTATCAACATGAGAAACAACCTTGTCAAGCTACTTCCTAACTAGATAAAGATACTCTTGAATTACCTCTTATAACGAACAAAAGATAACCTCAACTACCTATAGAGTCTACCTATGCATGGTAGCAATGAAAACACTGTCGAAAACAACATCTATAACAATGTTGGTGAATCTCTTCTTCTAGTCAAGGGCATGCCCAACTTTTGAAAAGCATCAAGTAGGTCAAGGTCCACCTCATCCAAGCTCATCTTCTTCTTCTAATCTCTCTTTTTAGGTTTAGAATAATACCAAAGGTCTTTGAAATTGATGGGTGGGTAAAAGTTATCATACCATTGAGTTCTTCCATTTTTAATCATTGTCTGTAAGAATTGAATCTAAATTGCAAAAGTCGTTCAGGTTCCTTCTTTTTAGCTGAAATTAACCTAAGCTTTGGAGAGTTGTAAGGTTTAATGGATCTAAGTATATTCTACTTAAAATATAGTAACATGGTTTAAAACTGTAGGCATTGAGATCAGAATCTAAGGATGAAATAGAAAAGATTTTATGTTCATGATTACAAGAAATTTTAATTTCATGCAACAAAGTTTGAAGAAGATCTAACAATTGCATCCTACTAGAAAATTTTCTTATATCACTTGAGACCTTTTAATTTGGGCATGGTAGAGTCCATTACACAAACAATCAACCACTAAAAAAATGGTGAAAAGAAAAAATAAAATTTCATGCATTCTGACCCTAGAAAAGTTAGGGAGGAGCGAACTGATCTGTACAATAAGGACATGCAAAATGCTTAATGCTTACTTGTCTATAGTCTTTTGATGAATTGTTGGCCACAATCAAGATCTGCATTATCATAATCATTAAACCCTTTGTACATTAAGGACATGAAAAAGGCTTACTTGTGCATTGTTTATCATAATCATTAAACCCTTTGTACAATAAGGACATGCAAATTGCTTACTTGTGCATTATCTTTCGATGAATGGTTGGCCACAATCAAGATATTCGTTATCATAATCATTAAACTCTCAACTCTAGATAAAATTTATGATTTGATCATATAAACCCTCAAAATTATTTACCCATAAGAAAAAAAGTCCTTTTTAGTAAAAAGGAAGAATAGAGTCCAAATTCATACCCATGTACAAATTACCAAAATATCATAATCATTAAACCCTCAACTCTAAATAAAATTTATGCTTTGATCATATAAACCCTCGAAATTATTTACCCATAAGAACAAAAATCCTCTTTAGTAAAAAGGAAGAAGAGAGTCCAAATTCATACCCATGTACAAATTACCAAAATATCCACGCCCAATGACCTTGCTCTTATCATAATCATTAAACCCTCAACTCTAGATAAAATTTATGCTTTGATCATATAAACCATCAAAATTATTTACCCATACAAACAAAAATCCTCTTTAGTAAAAAGGAAGAACAAAGTCCAAATTCATAGCCATGTACAAATTACCAAAATATCCACGCCCAGTGACCTTGCCCTTGTTCCATCTAATCGTGATGCTCTCCTAAGGTGTTTCCCATGCAAACTCCATTGGGGTTCGAATCCCATGAAATCCATAGATCGGGTTGATGGTCTTCCTTCTTCTGGAATTTCCAAGCATATATAGACAAAGCAGAGAAAAATATAGTGCTACAATGTGATGTTGTAATCTGTGAATATTTTATTTGAACCCAACGCTAAATTGGAAATGAAAAAGAAAAGAAATATTTATAATAGAAAAATAAAAGAAATATTTATAATATAAAATAAAATATATAAATTGCAATTTGGTTAAATAATTTATTTTTAATAAGAATTTGTTTTTTTTGGTAAGACGCTAAATTAAAAAGAAGAAAAAGAAGTTAAAAATGATATTGGGATGAGTGTAAACATTAAATATGACCTCAATTAATAATAAAATTTTAAATTAATAAAAATAATAAAATTTAATTTGTTATATTTTGATTTTGTTATTAACTTGTGAATAAGCTTTGTTACATTACCATGGGCCAATATCATAGCTTATCAATACTACAAGTCCAAAATATGACAAGATTCTTAACCGTGGATATTCACCCCCACATTACGGTAGATATTATTAACTTGTAAAAAATAGCCTTTGTTACAATACCATGGGTCAATACCTTGGAGTATCAATACCACATGCCCAAAAAACATAAATTATTTCACAATCAAATATTTTATAACAATATGACAAGATTGTTAACCAATGGATATTCACTCTGACTTTACCATGGATATTAACTTGTAAATCCGCTTTGTTAGAATACCATGGGCCAATACCATGGCTTATCAATGGCACATGTCAAAAAACCACAACTTATTTCATAGTAAAAATATTTTATTTTTATTTAATTTTACTACATTTTTTTAATTGAATCTAAAAGGGAAAATGTTATAAATTGAAATATATCTAAACCCTCTATCCTCATGACTACTAAATAGAAATTAAAATAAGGTTTTAATAAAATTAAGCTAAGATGGACCTATGTCCATTCTTTATATATATATATATATATATAAAGAATCAACATAGATCCATCTTAACTAAGTATCCAAGGGATGAGAGCAAGCAAATTGATTAATTATAATATATTAAATATAGTGCATGATTTTTTTAAGTTTTTCATTATTTTATTTTCTTTGACATGATTGATTCAAAATATAGGTTTAATATTTTACAACCAATACCATGGCTTATCAATACTACAAGTCCAAAAACCATAACTTATTTCACAACTAAAATATTTTACAACAATATGACAAGATTCTTAAGTGTGGATATTCACCCCCACATTAAGGTAGATATTATTAACTTGCAAAAAATAGCCTTTGTTACAATATCATGGGTCAATACCATGGATTATCAATACCACATGCCCAAAAAACATAAATTATTTCACAATCAAAAATTTTATAACAATATGACAAGATTGTTAACCATGGATATTCACCCTGACTTTACCATGGATATTAACTTGTAAATCAGCTTTGTTACAATACCATGGCTTATCAATACCACATGCCAAAAAACCATAACTTATTTCATAGTAAAAATATTTATTTTAATTTAATTTTACAACATTTTTTTAATTGAATAATGTTACAATTTGAGATATATCTAAACCCTCTATCCTCACTACTAAAAATATTCCCATAGAAATTAAAATAAGGTTTTCATAAAATTAAGCTAAGATAGATATAGCGAGAGAGAGAGAGAGAAAACCGACATTGATCCATCATAGCTACGGATCCAAGGGATGAGAGCAACGGATCCAAGGGATGAGAGCAAGCAAATTGACTAATTATAATAGAGTGCATGATTTTTTAAAGTTTTTCATTATTTTATTTTCTTTGACATGATTGATCCAAAATATAGGTTTAATATTTTACAACCAATTAAGTTTTTCTAATTTAGATAATTTCTTAAACACAATACAATGTGATCAAATTTAAGAGAGAGTTGGGGAGGGGATGGAGAGAGGGAGTGAGACGGTGAAAATGTTGGAGGATAGAGAGAGAGAAAGAGAGAGTGAGGGGGAGAGAGAGAGTGAGGTGGGAGAGAGGGAGTGAGAGGAAGGAAGAGAGAGGGGAGAGAGAGAGAGATGGAGTTGTAGTGGGAGAGAGAGGGAGGAAAGAACAAAGACAAAGAGAGATAAAGGTGGAGAGAGAGAGGAGTGAGAAGGGAGAGATGGAGAGAGGAGAGGAGGGAAGAGAAAGAATAGGATAGGGTAGAGATAGGGAGAGAAGGGGAAGGGAGAGAGATGGAGAAGGACAGGGAGGGGGGGAGATAGTGATAGATTTGGAAGAAAGGGGGGGGGGAGGTGGTGGGGCGAGATTGATTTGGGGGGGGGGAGATAGAAGGAGGTGGGAGATAAGGGATAGAGAGGAAGGAAGAGAGAGATGGAATTGGAGGGGGTAGGAGAGGGAGGGAACAAGAAAAACATAGAGGGAGAGAGGTGGAGAGAGAGAAGGGGTGACAAGGGAGTCATGGAGAGAGATTGAGGGAGAGAGGAGAGCGGGAGGGAATAGAGAGAAGGATATAGATAGAGAGGGAGAGAAGGGGGAGAGGGAGATAGACAGAGAAGGGAAGATAGGGAGAGAGAGTGTGTGCATGTTTGGGGGGTGAGATAGAGAGAGGGAATAACAAAGAGACACAAATACAAATATAGATATTATATAGTATTATATAACCAACCTAAATCCATATTAACCCTATAACTACCAAGTGCCGGGAGGGATCCAATCTCTCGAGGTGAAAACATTTCCTCAAGTTTTGCACTAGAAAAAAAAGTTTGCACGTCGAGAGATTGGATGCCTCTCAATGCTTGATAGATCCAAGGTTAAGATGGATGTAGGTTGGTTAATATGAAATTAAAGTAGTTTTTATTTGATATTATAGTCTTAAAAATAAAATTTCCCTTTAAATTAATTTCAAATTAGAACTAGATCCAATTATATTCAATGAAAAGATTTTTAAAAAATACATAAAATAATTTTTTATTAAAAAATATATTTTTAAAATTACAAATTATTAGAGACACATAGTGAAAATTTGGCTCACCTATACACCATGTGAGGATGAAGAAGTGTTTAAGGAAGGATAACCTTTCAACCAATCTTTAACAACCTTTCAATCCCCTATCACTTGTAAGTTTAGATTGCTTGACACAATTAAGATGACTAACATAAAAAATTGATTCATATTATTGTAGTACTCGTTAGGTATTTGTATTTTTGTTCCTAGACTAAATTAGTCATTCATGTTAGTCATTTTTAGTTGTATTACTTATTATCTAGTCACATATTTTAACTCGTTACTAATTTAGTGATTTATGTTAGTCGTTTTTAGTTCGTTCACTTAAGATTGCTCATTTTTTGTAGTATTTCACTTGGAAAAGCTGTGGTGACTAACTTTTTTAGTCACCTAGTCACTAATTGCTCATTTGCTACTAGTGAGGTTTTAGTGGTTCTTTTTTGTTTTTGTTTTAGGGAAATTAATAAAGGGAAAATGACTTTTTACTTGGGGAAAGGGTTTCACACTAGGGAAAAGGGGTTTTCTGGGTAGGGGAATGAATTTGGAAGGTAATTTGCTAGGGGATTGTGTGAAACCAAGGGGGAAAGGTAAAAATGAAGGGAAAAGGGGTTTACATAAGAAATGAAGTGGTAAAAGGGGAAATTAGTTAAGTATGTAATGAGGGTTGAAATGGAAAGGGGGAAGTTAACCAAATGAACTTATAAGCATGATTTTTATTTCGTAACTGCTCATGCACACTGAAACACATTATTAAACATGATAGATGTGCTTATGCCTCAAATAGCTTGTATTTCTGCAACCTTTCTTCTACTTACCCTTTTACTTACCCTAACATTTTTTCTTCACTTTGTTGGGTGCACTTAAGCTAGCAAACCATTTTCTTTCCTTTTTCTTTTATGAAACAAACTATCTACTTCTAACCTTATATCTTCCAAGGGCTCAAATTAAACTGATGAGCTCCTTTTATTTCTCTACCTATCTACTAATCTGCCAAGATTAAACTGTTTGGCTAGATCTTTATTCTCTAACTACAAATATGAAATTTAAAGCATAAACTAGTCAAGATTAAACAATTTGACTATCATGGGTTGTGGCATGTATGACAAGCTGCACACAATCATTATTTTTAGACAATAAAGTAAAGAAGTAGTGGCACTTGGACTTGCACACTTTCATGATCTGTTTTTTTTTTTTTTGGTTCATATTTTTTCATATTTTTTTATCTTTTCTTATTCTTTTTGTCTTTTGATATTTCTTTTTGGACATACCCTCTTTACATTTTTTTATTTTAATATGGAAAACATTTACAGAAAACAAAAGTATGTACAATATTACAAGACTTAACCTCAACCATTTCAAAATTATGAATCCTATCACTATAGGACTCTAACACTCTCCATGGTTACCTTTTCCTTACCTTTGATGTTTTGCGATGAGCCACCAAAATCATAAATTATTGTTTTAATTTACCCCTCATTCTTGATAGTGCCTCCACCATCATAAAAATCTAGTGGTATTGAATTTTTTATTCATCTAGGATATCATTTTACTCCACTCTTTCTCATGCCTTAATGATCCCCATCAATGATCTTACATCCTTGCTGATGGGCTCCTGCTTATTTTTCATCTTCATTTCCATATCTCCATCCATGACCAATTCTTTGATCTCTAGGATCTCTGGTGAGGCTTCATGGCACTTTCATTTGTGGGTGAGATTCTCTTGGGGAATTCCTTCATTCAATTCAACTTCCATGATTTTCTCCAACATCATAATGTTCTCCTCTAGATCTATGATCATCGAGAATTGATTTTCCACTAAGGTCTCCTTTCTTGTTGGTTGGATCAACTATGGTGGTTTCTCTTTTATTGTTGATTGGGTCTGTTGTGGTGGCTTCATTGGTTGGGTCTTAGGGTTTTTCATTTTGTTAGCCACTTTCTAAAATCATTTGAATTCAGTCCTTGTGACATTCTCATGCATCTTGGATTTCATAATTGGTAAATCCATGATTAGGTGCCCATGTTCATGGAATCACTAGCACTTGAAAGGAACATGCTCATAGTCGAAAGATTGAGTCCAAATCTCATCATGATAATTGATTTCAATTGACTTTAGAAGTAGTTTGGATATGTGCATATATATGCAGATCCTTGCATAAGGGGTGCATCAACTAGTTTTTCTAACTTTAAAATTTTTCACAAAATCACTCATATCATTGTCAATACCCTCAAGAATGTGCAACTCCCAGAAATCTTTTAGTATTGAGAACAATCAAACCCAAATTAGGGTTGCAAGAAATTGTTCTTTCTTAGGATTGTGACACTCTTCCCAGAACTACATAAATAAACCAACATTGTGAAATAAGTAAGGGCCATTTTCAAAGACCCTCCTATTGTCCTCTAGATTAGAGGAGATAACTATTAAAAAAACCTTGGCTCTAAATCACAACCCAATTTGACCCTTAGGTTGCCACTTCACCTAAATCCATTTCACCAAATCTTGTTCCCGCAACCAAATGCCCATGAATTTCAGATTAATGCATGGTCTTTCATGTATTGATAGGATTCATCCAATATATTCTTGGGCACATCAAACTTATGGTTTTTGGCTACCTTTGGTAAATTCCTCCCATTGAGGCAAGATTTCCATTGAGCTCCAAGTACAGGGTTTTTAATCTTACTACTATTACCTGCAGAAGTTTCAACTTCTCTTGCAGTAGATTGGTTGGTGCTAGCTACAACGTTTCTATAAAATGGGTTTGGACCCTTCCTTATGGCTCCACTCATGTGGCCAATCAAATTAACCCAGAAATTATTAACAAGAAATACAATGATGAGTTCTTGTTTATAGATTTCAAGAATTATGTATTTAGAAAATTTTCTAAAAACCCTAACCCTAGTGGAGCCCGAAACAATAGAATTCTATTAATTTGAAACTTCGGATTTTTAAATAGATAAAGAAAAAACAACATCAATAAACACATTGGCACATGAATATGAAGAAAACATTGATATGTATGATGTAGTGGATTCCAGATAAAATTGATACGTTAAAGGCGATACTAAATCCTATCGAACCTTGATAATTATCCATCAAGGACTCAAATATGGAGAACCAATACAAAATCGAATCATATATATATATATATATATATATATATATATATATATATAAATGTATCTCATCACCATGAGTTATATGTACAATGGAAAAAGAAACAAAACTAGAAACTAGCTATCTCAAATCAATGCGCTCTCCCTCTTTTACGAGAAAAGATGATGGGTTATTTGCTAGGCCTGCCCCTAATATCAAAAGGCCATGTCCCTGCACCAAATGTTAGATGATGATTGATGGGTATATAACTATGCTCTCCTATATATGTAGAAGGTGGTGCTAATGTTGGCACATTCTCCTCTTGTTCTTGCTCCTCCTCCTCCTCCTCTTGTTGCCCCTACTAGTATACTACTTCTAGTTCCTCCTCTAACTATGCACATGACTCCTCCATGATGGGAACCTTAGACTCCACCCTCGACTTAGACAATACATCAATATTTCCCAAGGAAATGGAATTTTCATCTGGTTTTCTCTCCATTTGCTTCATCCCTAGTCGAATATTATAATGGACATACACCAATTCATTAAGGCATGAGAACTCCAACCTGTAAGAGTGTTACAAAAAAATTAACAAGTCTTGACTCTTAAGGGTCATAAATTACAATAAATGCAATTGCCCAATTCAAGTTCAAAGTTATAACTTGTTTTCTTCTTTGAGTGTATTTTCTAAAATACACTCCAATTGCGTTCATACCCTAAGGCACTACAGGTCTAACAGAGGATTCTGATGGCAATTTTTTCTAAATTTGGTTCCCTTGCACCATAGTTTCACCACTAGAAATCTACAACAAATTAAATAAAAATTTTAAACATAATTAAAGTTTCAAATAAAACATAATTGAATTTAAAAAATCTAGAGTTATAAATTAGTACATTGTAATGAGTTGTGACTTGTCACTTATGTGGCATCAAGGTGGTCCTTTCACAAATAGCATCATCAAAGCCAAATAGTCTAGTACCATACTAATACCTTTATATCTCGCAATTGAATGTGCTTTGAATCTCAGGATCAGGTATCATCCTATGGAGACAATTATGGAGCTCTTCCATCACCTCACCATCAAAATCAAAGTTGCATTTTTAGGAAAATGTGAGGTTAAGGAAAAGTGTTGTTGCATGAACAGGTCGATGAAGCATCCATGTTCACTAACTATCAATCACGTCCCATAACATCATGTGTTTATTAAACCCATGGGTACCCTTGTCCACATAATAAGTTCAAATAGTCTCTTTGGCACAATCCATGGCCTCATACAAATAAGCCATTTTCGGCTTATTGCTATCTACCAATCTCAGAACCTTTACTAAAGGTTCACTAATTGAGCACACTTCTTCTACTCCTTACCAAAAGGAGATATTGTACACCAATTTAGCAATAACCCTCCCGTCCTCTCTCCTATTGTATTTAAAATCACACCGATCATCACAAACAAACATTTGCTTCAACTCAAATTGACACTGAAGCAAAGACTAAAGAGTAATGAAGTGGTGGCAAAACGTGTGGTTGTAAGACGCCACAACTCCCTATTTTTGATGTATCTCCCCATGAGGCTAAGAATAAAAGCATGGTTATATATAAACTTAGGGATGCTCCTAGCCATATCATTCACCTCTTTGATGAAGGAGAATTTCCTCATACCCTCAAACATCAAATTGATATAATGTGCAACGCATGAAGTCCATAACAATGAGTGGAGCCTATCCATAAGTATCCTACCAACAACCACATGATTAGTTTGCATTATCTATTATGATTTGCACCACCTTATGTAAACCAATCTCCTTGAGGAACTCATTTAACACCTCACATATCAAGGTTGCATCTTTAATATGTGTTGATGGATCCATTGATTTAATAAACATGGTACCTCTATGACAATGTACCAAGAAATTTTGAAGGGTCCTACCCTTCCTATCTATCCAGCCATCAAACATCACTGTGCATCTAAAGACCTCCCATGACTGCTTCAACTCTGCCAATCTAGAGTTGATATCCTTCTTTTCTGCTTGAAGATTTGGTCCTCACAACTCCTCATATGTAGCGATTTTGTACCATGGGCCCACAACAACAATAACATCACACATTGGTTGCCAAATGGATTGGTTTTGGTGATAATGAGAGGTAAGTCACTCTAGAAAAGACACCTCCCCATAACCTGCCTACTTCTTGCTTCTCCATTTTTTATCATTGCTTGATTGAAGGTTGTGCTCCAACTCAGGTTTGTGGAACAAAAAGAGATGACCTCTCAATAGGTGAATTTGTGGAGCCCCTCCTACCACTCTCGGGCTCAGAGGTAGATAGCCTTGAATATATGCCTACACACTTTGCCTTGTTTGTAGTAGCATCTTTTCTCTATTTTTCCTTTGCATAAATTGCATCATGTGAAACTCTCATAACCTTTGGGGTAGATGAAGGAGAAACCCCAACATCATGCTCAAGGATCCTAGCCAAATGGTATTTCAACCAAAAAATCCCTCCTGTCATATGTTGCCCACATAATTTGCAAATCAACATTTAGTGGTTTGTCCCACCTTCAAGCTCTCCCCACATTGCCAAAATGGGTCCAGGACTTTGGCATATTTGTAGTGGTAATGGACAACTTCAAAATTCAATCCTATGGCACCAAAATCACAAAAAAAATGGCACTAAATCCCCAATACAAAGGAAAAAAAAAAAACAAACAAACAAAACAATAAAAACAAAAAATAGTTTCCTCACTTAAAAAATACAAATTAGAAATTTAAATTAGATTATTTGCAATGAAAATGACAATAAGAAGGTGCATAAAAAAGTTAAAAACTAAAATCAAGCTTGTTGTCCAAATAGGAAAAAAACTCTTGTGTTATTTCATGAACATGAAAATCATAAATGACAAAAATAAAAGAAAAATGTTAATAAACAAAGAGTCAAGCAAGCATATTCCTAAATGTATGGAAAAAATCATTAATACACGAGTATTTAAAAATACACTGGATCAAGCATACATATTCCTAAATGTATGGAAAAAATCATTAACACACGAATATTTAAAAATATACTTTTGAATGGAAGATGAAAGTCTCGACGAATTTAGCAACTGATCTTTGATCTACAAACAAAAAAACTTTATTGCTGATTATGAGAGTTGTTGGAAAAATTCATTAACACACGAATATTTAAAAATATACTTTTGAATGGAAGATGAAAGTCTCGACGAATTTAGCAACTGATCTTTGATCTACAAACAAAAAAAACTTTATTGCTGATTATGAGAGTTGTTTGGCCCTTAATCCCTTCGCGGAAATTTACCACAAGCGCTTCTTCTTTCTGCTCTAATAGCAAAAAAACCAAAATGTCAAAAAATAAACCCAAAACTATCTTTAAAACTCCACGATCGTGGTAAATTTTTGGGTTGTGGTGTGATTTTCTGGGAAAATTCCCAATTTTTTCAAAAACATCATGATTTTTATTTCACCAAAGTGAGAAAATCGCGATTTTTCTCCAAAGTTAAAAATCGCGAAAAAATCGTTTTTTAAAGAAGAGGCGGAAAAATCGTCGTTTTCCGGCAAGTGACATAGATACACATGTGATGATATGATGTCTTTTTTATCACCAATAAGGATTCTCCACTAAATTAAAGCGAGTTTTGCATCCAAGTTTGCGAGATAACAAAGTGAGATCAATGATATAAAAAGGGAATAATTAATAACAAACTAAAGATGGTGAATGCTTACCTTCACGATATAATATATTAGTTTTTTTTCCCAAGGATATAGTATATTAGTTGCTATAGGATGAAATCTCATGTAATGTTGGAGGACAAAAAAAATTTGGCTGGGCTGCACAAAATATATGCAAAGTCATATAGCCAAATTGGACCAAGGGAAGGATTTATGAGACTCCATCTTGAAATGAAATTTTTGGATGCAAATGGGTATTTTTGGAAATCAAAATAATTACCATAATAAATGGATTAGTAAAATCAAGGTTTTAATTTGAGTTTAAATAACTAGAGGTTAAAATTTTAGAAATTAAGATAAAGGCGTGGCTATGAATATCGTCAAAAATATAAACATAACCAATTTTTAAAAATAAAAGAATATAAATTGAATTTGAAATCATTTTTTAAAAATAATATAATTATTTAATAATATAATTATATATATAACAATTTAATTTTTAAATGATAAAACTAATTTTATATATATATATATATATATATATATATATATATATATATATATTCTTAATTCTGGATTTATTAAATATTAAGAGGTCTTCAAGTTTTGCACTAAAAAAAGAGGTTTAGAGATTAAACTTAAAGAAACGTTTGCACTTAGAGATATTTGATAGATCGGAGGTGAAGATAGGTCTAAGCTACTCTACATAATAGAAAATTTTACAAAAATAAAGCATAAATTTTTAGACATAAAGACTATAAATACATGAATCAAAATCATTGAAATGGGATTCCCTGATTTTTTTTTTAAACTTTGCTGAAAAGATATACAAAATAAAGCCTAACTTTTCAGACATAAAAACCATTCACAAAAGTTTTAAAGGAATAAGTTAACACACTTTCATAAAAACACTTTCCCCAAGTTAAGGTATTTTTTATCTCATATATTTCTTTTATTTACACAAACTATTTGCAAAATATTTAAAATATAATTAAAAATAAAAAATAAAAATAAAGACAAAATAATTCTTGTTTTTGTTTTTATTTTTATTTTTAAATTAAGAAATTAAAACCAATAAAGTTATCAATTTTTTCCCTAAATATTTTTAAAATATTTGCCTACAAAACACTTTGATAAAAAATAAAGCCTAGTTTGGTATTTTGCAAGGGAAGATTTACCTTTACCAATCATAGCCACAGGTGAGATTGACG